>CM069874.1:50987416-51627958 GCA_036172665.1 Prosopocoilus inquinatus
AAATATATTCAATATTTTAAGTAATTTTAAAATGTGTTTACCCTCTCTGTGGATGGATATATTTACATCTTTTTGTCGCATATTTATCAGCGAAACAAGTAGGTATTCTCCATTTTATTAACGCGATTATTGAAATATTATAATAAAAAATAATTAAGAAACCTGCTTATCTTCTTAGTAAAATAGTCACTCACATAAAACTGAAAATCTAATAAAATGACATTCAAAATCAATTTAAAACATCAGACAACGATTGTTTCCACGTTTTGACATTGTCAAACTAATTTTGACGTTTTGCCCCAACCCAGCTGCTAGTTTTCCCTCTCTCTAATGTTCGTCGCGATACCTCTCACTCTACATCCCATCTACCCCATACCAGATCATTGGTTGAGCTATATTGGCTGGGCTAAATAACGAGGAAAGGCCGGAAACGCGCGTATGCGGGCCCGTTCTTCTCGCCATTGCCGGCACCGTCACGTTCAAGGCTGGTTATGTGTTTTATTGTTATATTGTGTTTTTTATATATTTCATGAATTTGTGGAAGTGTTGTTAGCAAGATTCAAATGGTACAGTTTATCTGGAATTAGATCGACTCGTCGTATCATGGATGGCATTTTAACCAACGATCTGTTTAATTAAAACATTCCAGTTAATCCAGCGTTATTTGACGTCGTTTCCTTCATTTAAAATACTCTAGTTTTTAATTGGAGCTTTTACTGAGGCCTGTTTGTAATTGGACGTACTATTTTTACTGGAATTGTTGGATCCTTTTCTAACGGATTAATTCGTTATTCTTTCGGCTCTCTCGTCCTGGTTGAATCATTCCAGTGACGCAATCAATTATCGGTCGTTGAAGCAGAAAGCAAGCTGTTTGCATCCCGACCACGCGATCATCGCGAAGCGGATCTATCGCTAATTACGCATTAGGTTACGCTATCACCACAGGCTTAGTACGCACTTGTTGGACAACTTTGTCTCTGCCAGTTAACCTAAACTGTAAAGTATACGCATTGCTTTACTGCTTTATTTACTTGCGGACAACGACGGCTCATTGCGGTTTTTGGACAAAAGTCTACTTATTCGATCAGATCTGATTTATAACGATTATTTTGTTTTGTGGTCACTTGTTACGTGTTGCGTGTTTTGATACACAGATTATGGGACTGCGACAACCGTAACTTACCGTGCTTTTAGAAGTAAAGTCGGTCGTTCCCTCGAGGACTACGATGTGATGAAGAGCTGCGTAACTATGCCCACTCAGTGGAGACGGCGTGGAGGATTCAATAGGTGTTACAGATGAGGGCGCCACCCAGCAGATACCATGCAACTCACGAGTAGCGGATGATACACGGCCGGGGCTGTATGACCCCAGAATGAACAACTTCCCAGGAGTACGCCACAACTTAAGTCAAAGAAGTAATCTTTGGTTGCCCTAACACGAGCGTAAATACTGTGAGATACAAGAAATTCAGTATCAGTAAAAATTGTCCGTTTATTTATATCAAACAAGACGGTACGTGATAACAAGCATCCCCGTATTGGGCTGCAATAACAGTACCATCAAAAATATTATGCTTTACAAGGTCTAATAAAAAGGGCATTGGCACATCGATGTGAGTACCCTCGGGTAGCTGTCTTAACAACTAAAAAAAAAAAAAAAAAAACTATGGCAAGACCAAAATGATCGTGTAATGCAGAAAAAAAAATATTACGACATTTCGCTCTTTGAATTTGAGCTAACTGGACTGACAAATTACAAAGAAAAAAAAATAACTAGTAAAATTAGGTATATGGGACAACGACGCACGGTGGTTCGAATCATGGCCGTAGCGCGAATTAATTGCAAGCGTTAACAAAACTAAGATAATCAATAAAAGAATTTATTTTATTAATACCGTGATACAAATAAAACAAAGTTATACTTTTATAATAATAAAAATATTAATATTGCTATTGAATAAAAATAATGGAACTGGCATTTAACATTGAAATTAATTATCAAAATAGATTCCATAACGCAACATAAAGCTAATTAAACAAATTTTAAACAAAATATGTAGAAGAAAATAAACTTCTAAGACCATTCGCTTTCCGAAGAAAGAATATGAGAATCCATATCTGTTGAAATAAACGGATTCTTTAGCAAATATACAGCTTGAGTGTGAAGTTTTAATTTTTTTTTTTATTGTGTTGATTTTTCAGGGACAAATGAGATTTGAAAAGATCTGTCGAAAGTAAAAAATAATTCAATAAATCTTCATTTGTGTGTTGAGATGAATCTTTTCTGCTCTTGTACTCTCTGATAAATTTGAAGTCCTTATTTTTCGTTTCTTGTGCTGCGCCGAGTTGTCCGATTGGCAAAATTGCATATTTGATTATTTCGCCGGCGTATATCAGCACCCTGTGGACGCTATTAGGCGTGTAAAACCAGAGATGCTTTTCGATAAATAATGTTGGCGTTTCCATGGCGAAAGTTTCAAATTTTTTGCAGTCAACTTCATAGCCGCAAGAAAGATATGTAAGATAATGTAGAATCTTTTTGTAAGATGTTCACTTACTCCTGTGATTTCAGAAGATTTCTTGAAATTTTGAAAAAATATTCTCGCTGTATTCCCAGTATTGGTTGATCCATAACCAGGATTCGGCTGATCGGCTGCGTAGGTCCTTCTTCAAACGATCAACAATATATTTTTTTGTCACTTCCATTTTTTTTTCTGTTTTCTCCTCTTACCTGCCAACATGTTGTGTCTATTCTGTAGCCTATGTGTAAGTAACTTTCAAAAAATCGAATCCATGAGTGAAGTGTGGATAGACCAAAATTATAATTTTCTATTGTTGGTAGTTTTTTGGCACAATTTTTCGATTTGTTCATTTCTGTCGGCTTAGTTGTACAAATATAACTTTGAGAGGACTTAATGTCTGTTAAAACATGACAAACCTTGCCATCCACCATTGTTAATATAAGTTTGAAGCTAACCGTGAACTTTTGAACATTTTGTCTTATCTCCTTAGAGGAAACAAACTTAATCGCTCTGCAAAATCTCGTGGATGAAGGAACAGGATTTTGCCATACAATTTTCGTTTGATCTACAGTCGTGTAATTACAGAGGGACAAATGAAATAATAAACACCAATAAGTCACTGACACCGGTATTCAATAGCTGTCTATAATTGCTCTGCCCAGAGCTTCCATCTAGACCCCATTTGCATACAAGTGTCAACTTAGTGGTAGGCAAGGTATAGAGAACTTCTTCTTGTAGTTGACATAAGCGCTTTGCTGTCAAATGTAAAAAATCTTTAACCACAATTTCAGCCTCAGTACTATTTATATTTATCGAAGCCTTGTTTGGATAACACTCCTGTTTTGCAGCTAAAATTTTATGCCAAGACGGATATACATTCGCGTTAAAATCCTTAGCAGCGGTTCTATATGCTAAATATGTTGATTTACTAGATTTTGTATTAATAATCAATGATAACGCTTCTTCTGGTGTGAGGGTATAGGTTTATCTGTTCCTGATTCCATTGCCTTATAAGCTTTTTGGTATTTTTTTTGCTCTTATTGGAGAACTTGGTTTGATGCATACTTCTACAACAGTAGCTGCAGTACGCTTCCAAGTTTCCTCAAACCCACATGTGTTGGATAAGAAAGTTCTTCTACACTAGTCGTAGAACCAATCCTCGAAAGTCTTATGTGGTCTCCCTAATTTAGATGAATTTGGAGTGAGCACTTCACTCGTCGATTCAAAAAATTCTACGCAGGACTCTTAATCATGTCTTATGTCTTGTTTTAAAACGATTTTTGCCCGTGTTACTAGTTTTCCAACTTTGTTCAGTGTTTTTCAAAAATTTCAACAATATTTCAGAAACATTTTCACATTTTTTTTTTAGCAAGCACGTAGTCTTTTAATTGATCACAACGTTCGTTCGTCGGCAAATCTTTAATCTTTAACCATTCTTCGAACAACTCCAAACGGATAAAATGTACAGGAACTAAAATGAAAATATTTAAATAAAACTGAAATGGGCACTTTGGGGCACTTCATTTTTTTTTTTTTTTTTTTGAAAAAATCTCTAATAAGATAAAGCTATCTTATAATGCGAAATAAAAAAATTCAAAATCTGCATACGCCTGCTTTTTCTTAATCCTTTACAACAATTGCAGATTTTGAGAAAAAAATATGCTACTGAAAAGTGATGCATTTAACTTAAATTTGGAGACAAAAATATATAAATATACCATATTTACCTTTAGTAATATCAGCCATTACAAATTTATAAAAACCAAAACATGATGTGTATTATAGACTCTATTCGCAGGCCTCTATGAGGGACTGAATTTTCGTAATGAGAAGCACAACCTGCATTAACAAGTTTTTGTGAAGTATAGATATTAAAGTCTTCTTTACGATTTAATTTAAGTGAAAAAGTGAAACTTGATTTTTTCAATTAATTCGCGCTACGACCGCGGTCCGGGCCACCGTGCGATGGTGTAGACTCTATATGCATATACATATATTAAAAATAAACAATGAAGTAGTTAAACAAGAAAAAAAAAAACAAATTCTCACAGGCAAATAAATTCCTCCCGAAGAGTTCGTAATAGGGAGAAAAATTCCAATAATCTGTGACCCTAATAATGTCTCGAAGTACGCCAACATTGCCAGTTCGCTCCGCGATAAACCGCGAAAATTACACTCTTAGACGTTACATCAGGCAACGCATTGCCAGAAAGAAAAAAAAAGATGGAAAGATCTTACGCTTCTTCACAGAAGTTCGACGCCGGAAAGGAAGTCGGGAAATTTCCGGAGTTGCAAGTCTTTCCACAGAAAAGAAAACAGATCCCGCAACGCTTCGAATGACATCGCCGCGACACCAGTCGAGAACAGCGTTTTTGGTATTAAGCGAGTCGATAACCAGATCTGCTCGAACTCAACGTTACAATCTGCCCCTGACCACTTACTAGGAGGGAGAAAATATGGAAGTATACAACCACAAGCGGTAAACGCACGTGAAAATCAAGTGAACACAAAACGGACAATTAAACGTGGCGCTTACTTTGCCATAGACAAACCGAAAATCGTAAAGAGCGTGGCACAAATAACCATAGCCGAAAAACGATCCTTCAGATGCAAGACAGCAACAGCGGTACGGCCAGCGATCCGTTCAAAACGGCTTAACGGTTAATTCTTCAAAATAAAACTCCAAATGGCACCAAAAGGACGCAGCGCAATAAGAGATATGACCATAACTAACTCGTTCACTGGTCGGAAGCGAAAAGGGGTCGAAGCGGCCCGGTTATCGTTCAAATGTCGCATACGGCACTGTAGAGGAACGTGCTTAACACGTATATAAAAAGAATAGCCTTCCTGACCGGGTCGGTCAAATCAAAAATTTACTGTAACACACTTTGGCTGAGTTGCATCAACCTTGATTAACGTTAACACAGATTAACTAATCTGAGTTTGCGACTTTTCAGTTGCACCGACCTTAATTTGCCCTAATCTATGATTAACAAACTTGAGTTAGTTGATTCGGCAAGCAACGACCTGCAATTTCAGCCTCAATTAACGTTAACACAGATTAACTAATCTGAATTAGAGACTTTCGAGTTGCACCGACCATAGTTTGTCCTAATCTTAATTAGTAAATCTGAATTAGTTAATTCGTGATTATTGTTCGATTAGCGTGTCTAACACGAGTTAAAAGGATTTATTATAAATTTCTGAAGCATACAAGAGCGTTAATCACGAATTCTTCTGAACGATTACGACCGAAAATGTATTAAAAATGAATAATAAATTATTATTATATTGGAACAAGCAGCGGTGCTTTGTTTAACACGAATAAATTATTAGTTGAACTAACATAATTTGAAAACAATACAAATTTCTCTTTAAAAATTAAAAAAATTACGTAAATTCATAAAATATACAGGGTGTTATAAAAAAACCTGGACAATGTTTGGCAGATGATAGTGTAGTTCAAAACAAGAAAAATATTCTAATAATCTCATATCCAGTACACAATACAGAGTGTCCATGCTATATGTTCACTCTTCTAGAATTTTAATTTTTTACATAAAATTTGGAACAAATAAATTAAACAAAAATTTTCTGACTAGTCACCGTACGACTTCCGGTTTCACCGAAAATTAAATCAACTTTCTTATTCTAATTGGAACGGCTTTTACATTTTTACATGTTTAGAATATACAGCTCATTGTGAGTCCGAATACGTGTGACTTGGCAATTTTTGTTTCCACGACAACGAAATTATTTTGTTTTTTTTTTTTTTTTTCAAAGTTATAAATCATGTATTTTCGTTCTAATGCGATCAAGTAATTCGAGAAAGCCATTCCATTGAGGAGGCGGCTGGCTAGTTACTAATATTGCCCGTGGCGACTGCGACCGACTTACAGATGTTTATAACTCTTTCGGCATTCAATTTAAACCCGGAAAACGCAGAAAATCCAATTCCAAGGAGCCGGTCAGAATCCGTACACTCACCGACACATGAAAATTGTTTTTCTCGCATAGAATCCACACATACCAGGAAACGATTCAAACCCACGCCTAATAGTTTGGTCAAGCATTCAAAAACCAACAAAAATAAATGCTGAGAAGTATATTAACAGAATTTATGAGAAAAATAAAAGACTTTAGAAACAAGCAGCTTTATCAAAAGCAAACAATCAGTTTAGGATACGTCAAGATATTTTCAGCTTGTTTCTAAAGTCTTTTATTTGTCACCTCATTTAATTAATTACCAAAGAGCAAGAACTTTATGAAATTATACTCAACTAAAAACTTATTTCATTCTTTATCTTAACTAAAAGTGAAACTAAATCATTATGAAAACTGGAGGGCATATCACAATACTATGGCTAGCTTAAATCATATAGTTCATTGTCATTTATAGTTTCTGTGGCTAGCGATGCTTCTCACCCTTATCAAAAATTGTGGAGACACCATTTAAGCGTTAGTACAAATTAGGCAAGTTTTACCCTATAATTTTCACGATAGTTTTTAACGGTCAATAAAGTACTTATTTCAGCTACAAAATAATATTTTAATTAAGCCAGAACTAATATTTTTTTTAATTCTAAACATTGACGGTATATTTTGATATTTATTTAAGCAACCTCTTACTTACATTAGTTAATTACATTAATACTAATAATAAACAATATTATAATTCATCGAACAAGAGTTAATTAACTGCGAAGTCGGTTTAACGTTGCCTTTTTAAAAGAAAAGCCGCAAGTGAGTTGTATATAAATTGACTATCGGATAAAACGGACTGGATAATGACAAACCATAACAATAACGTCATACTTACTCGCGACACGTCATCTATACTAATGACGTTTCACCTTAATCGGAAGTCAACTAATTCAAGTTAAATGTACGTCTGTGCAACAGCGTTTGTTTTAACATGAATTATATTTTAATCACGGATTAACTAACACAAATTAGTAGATAAATTTCAGCTGTCAGTCATCATATGTCAGTCAGCAACTCAGCCAAAAGCGTTTATTAACGTATTGGTGGGATGTACTGGAACATACAAATTATGTCTTCCTCTGAAGAAAGAGATTCTTACGGTTGATCCTCGGATTCAGATTATACCAAGACCGAAAATTTCAAAAAAAAGGACTAAACCGTTATTGATTTACGCTATAGATTTTAAGATGCGTTAAAGATTTTCATAAGAAGTGGTGCAAGAAACGAAAGCGAGGAATCCTACCGTGCTTATATTTTTTTCTTAGGGGCCCCCTTAACACTAAAATAAGAAATAATATTTCATCAAAATATCGACATTATGCTACTTTTACATGACAAATTTTTTTGTGGTGTGATTTCCGTTTTTATTTGCGAAGGAACCAAAACACCCTTTTGCTGAACTTAGGTCGAGAAACACTGCATTAGAGCTCACAACAAATAGAAATTTTCCAATATCAGCAATTACTCAGTTACTGATTACTTTGCGATTTTTTGCTACTGAAAGTTTTCAGCAAGTTTTAGCGGATCATATTAATATCTTCAGGACAGATTAACAGACACTTGCGAAGGTTGCGGATCTTCAGCTCAGTAGAATATTTCCACAAAGCAGATTGATGCAAATTCCAGAGAATTTATATATATGGCCCAGACATCAAAGAAAATTAACAAAATTATTGATGTATTTCATCAAGTATGACGATTTTCCAGAGTGATTGACGCCATCGTCTATACGCATGTGAAAATAATATCCGTAACATTACATCTGCGTTCTCTCTTTTCCATTTTCAAAGCCACACAAAATAGAAACTGACGCAAGTGACACATCTAAGTACAAACTTGATATAAACGAACTGTATAAATGGCCAATCGTAATGCTAAACGTCACAGTTTCAATATCGTGTTAGTGACGTTGCAAATCAACTAATTCAAGTTAAAAATATGTCGATGCAACAGCGTTTGTTTTAACATGAATTAAATTTTAATCACCGATTAACTAACATGGATTAAGGCATTTAATTTCAGATGTCGGTGCAACTCAGCCTAACTGGTTATTATATTTAACAGCCAAACGACTTTGGCTAAAGTAATGAATTCCTATAAACAATACATTGAAAATAATTTTGAGGGCTTAGTAAATAAAAAAGAAACAAGCCAGGCAAAACAATGTTTAATTTTTATACTCAAAAGAGATGCAGTTCTAGTCTGAAGTTTGGTTGGTCCCTCCAATTAATTTTGAAACAAATTGAGAGGCAAAATTCAAAGAAAAGCCAATTTCAATTGCTTAAAACATTCTCCCTACGCTGAGCGCCCAAGTCACTGAAAATCTCCTGGGGAATAAGGAATACCATCGCACGCTGTTGGGACGTTGGAAATCGTTCTGCAGTGAATCCTTCAGCTTGGTTTATTTCCCTGGCGCCCTTGGTTTTCCTCGTTTAAATAACTTGCTTGTTAGTGTTTTTATATTTCTAAAGTAGTTTTAAAATCCGAAGTAGTTGTTTTTTTTTGTAACGATGTTTTTAAATAGTTATAAATGTAAACTATGTTTTTGTGTGGTTCTTAGAAACTTCCGGAACGGTTCTACCCAAAGGCAAGGAAGCGTTCAATTTAATTTTCAGTAACGTATTCGTATAGTGATAAACAAAATATCATTAAAAGCCGTGTGAGACTATGTCAATTTTTGTGAAAAACTTACAAACATTAGGGACAGGTTACCGTAATGACTGTTTATTGGTTAATTCGATGCTTCTTTGTCAGCTTTTCCCAAACCGTTCACCGTTTCATGCGGAACAAATAATCAATATTGCTCAAATTGATTTTGGGGCGTATTTTGTAACTTATTAACGGGCTTTTAAAATTTAGAAGTCCTTTAAAATAAAAAAAAATATAACTGCTGTAGGATTTCTCGTTCTGATAAAGGTTGAGAAACACTGCTTTAGAACATTCACCAGGCGGCGCTTGAATACAAAGTTTTAAATGGTAAGATTACTTGACTAGCACATAATTTTCAAGAAATTTTAAATCAACGTCCAAAGAGCTGTTTTTCAAAGTCTACCCTAAACAGTCGATATTCAATCACTTTGCTGAACACAATCCGGGCAGATTGGTCCATTACTTCCATTACTCGTCCTGCAAACAAATTCAGCTTTTTTGCCATCGTGTCGGGGGCAATACAATTATAAACAAATGCAAGCGATTTTTTGCGTCGGGGTCCTATCTCTCTCGAGCCGAAAAAAAAACAAATTGCGTCTGAGATTTAAGTGGGCCGTCCTGCGAATTATCATCGGCTGGACCGGAGCGTAGCGTTTCAGCACAATCGCCAGGGACCAGATCTGAAGAAATTAGCACCAGAGACAGAGTATTGTAGCATCTGTAAAGTTGCTTTAATTGCTTTGTGGCATTATCGCAGATGAAGTGTGGCAATGGAGGGCAGACGCTGATTATTTCGGTAATTGAAGGGTCGAAACGTTCTTTACATTATGAGAATGTGCTGTCAAAATCTGTTTTTATTTATACGTAAGGATTAAGTCACATTTTCGCCAATATTAGAGTTTTGCTTTGCAACACACCTAAAGTGCAGTTACTTATCATTCATTGTTAATTTGCAGATTGTCATTCATGTCTAAGTAATAAATAACTTGTTGTGGTAGGAATATGTATTAATTTATAATATATTACATACAGTCGCGCTCAAGCTAATCGAGATCGGCTGACAGTTCTGCAATCCTTACAATAAGGCCGCAGCTAGCTCACGGCGGTCTCGATTAGGGTGATCGCGACTGTACAACGTATTATTAACCAAACTGTGCTTTAATAGACTAAGTAAAATTGTGGGAGCATAAAAAATAGTTTTATCCAATACCTGTTTATAATAAACTCAAAATAATGCCGAATTTGAATATATTATGAGGTCTGTAAACCACTAGTAGAATTATGAACCAGTAATTAAACTGTTATTCAAAATTGACATTGTTATGACTTCATAATAAATACATGTTGGATAAAACTCAACGCAAATAAGTCACTAAAGAAAACTTAGCCCACTCGAACAAGCTCTCGTAATCAAACATTTCTTTCGTGATTTATTTGCCTTTATAAGACACTTGTATAATGTATAGCTATTTGATATTTTTCGTCAAATCAGATCAGCATTGATGCAAGGATCATATCACGTTAAACAATGATTAACAACGATGTTACATATTTTGTTTAATAAACGTCAAAAATAAAAATTCTGCAACTAACGCCCATATGGGACAATGTCAGTTTTTGTGTAAAAGTTGCTACAAAGTGAGAAAGACAAACTAACACTTTGAATGTGAGCGTAAAAGCTGATATCCAACTTTCAATATTTTGATCAAAATTTTCATCAAAATAATACGTATTACAAAATTTCTAAGTAAATTATATCACACTATCGATATCAATACTTTAATAATTATTGATGGAAATTTTTATCAAAATACTAACAGTGGAATATCGGCATTAAGTATTTAATTATTGAAATAAATAAGAAATACTAAAATTATTTAGTGTGCGTGTGTCGGTATGTAATGAACAGTTACCAAGGTGTATTTTAATGGTAGTAACATCAAGTAGTTGTTTTTCTGTTACACATAAAAATAATAATTTGCACCTTTGACATTAATATAACAGTTTAATATCTGGAGTATTTTATTACTACAGTCAAAGAACACTGTCCTCTTCATTAGTATTTAATTAATTAAATTCAATTAGGCTGTTTATCCAGTCACAAAATCGACATTCGACAAATGCTGAACCGTGTGTTTTTACAAATGAAGATACAAACAATCAACTAATACTGACGATTCATATTGATGATGGACTAATAGCTGCAGTAAATCAGACTATGATAAATCTTTTGCTAGATAAATAGATATATAAATTACGAAAAGAATTTGACATTATATCAAGTAAAATAGGAACATATTTAGGTCTATAAGCAGAACATTTTACTGATGGGTCTATTTTCGTGCATCAGGAAGCCTATGCAAAGAAAATTCTACATAGCTTCAGAATGGAAGATGTTAATCCAGTTGCACTTCCAGCTGATCAATATGATAGATGTGTGCAGACGTACACAAAAACGGGCACAAGACAGCTTCGAATTTTCCTTATCGTCAAGTCGTGGGTAGACTGATGTATCTCTCTATAGATACAAGACCAGACATAACATTTTCTGTAAATAGTGAAAGTCAATATATTAAAAATCCAATGAAGATACATTGGAAAGCGGCTAAAAGAATACTGAAGTATTTAAAAGGAACTCTATTATGCTGGAGATATGAAGACAAGAAGATTGACAACTGCCCTCGTATTAAAATTGGGTGACTCCACAATTGTTTGGCATTTGAGGCTGAATGCGTTGCGGCAAGTCAAACTGTGAAAGAAATCATATGGGTGAAGATTTTAGTTAATAATCTAGCATTGTTTGACAATCTGAAAACAACCCTCAACGTTGACAACCTGAGCACCGTGAAACTCATAAAAAATCCTGAATTTCATCAAAAAACAACATATTGACATCCGATACCATTTTATAAGAGACAAGTATGAACAAAAAGAATTTACTTTGGACCATATTGCATCTAAGGATCAACAAGCCGATTTGTTGACAAAACCTTTACCAAAGATGGCACTTGAAGCGCAAAAGAAAATGTTAAATATCAGAAGTCATAAAGAAATCAAGACGAACTTCAATTAGTTTTCTTATTTAAAATAATAATTTCAGTCCTTCTTAAGTGAGAGTATTGAAATAAATAAGAAATACTAAAATTATTTGTTGTGCGTGTGTCACATTAATATAACAGTTTAATACTTGGAGTATTTTATTACTACAGTCAGAGAACACTGCCCTCTTCATAAGTATTTAATTAATTAAATTCAATTAGGCTGTTTCTCCAGTCACAAATCGTTTTTCCCGTTTCTTAGGCTCATTTATTGTTAAAATCTAACCAAAACTTTGCGAAAATTTTTTATATAAATTCTGTTATACGGGTAAAGCCCTGTTTCTTAACAATTGCCAAAAGGGAATTAAAAAAAATTAAACTTGAAAAAATCAAAAATGTAACCCTTTACCTGAAATTTCGCAGTATTCAATCGATTACATCAATTACATAGTTGATTTTTTTTCAATTTTTAGAAATAAGGTCACAAATTGGAAAACAAATTCGAGACTTTCGGAGTAAAATCGTTAAAAAGAAATTATGTAGGGAGTTCTATTTAAAATTTAAAAAAATGTTGATGTCACTTCTGGGGAAACCGAAAGTCCTGCGGTGCCCAGTAGCCTGTCGGAAAATTCAAATTAAATTTTTGTTTACCTTATCGTTTCTAAACTTTAAACAAATCTATAAAGAAAAGAAAATTAGAAGGTTGAACATATGGCCTGGGAGAAATTCAATGAAAACAAATGAAACGATAACATAATAGTATGAGTTACAGGGAAGCGGAGGACTAGTGTGTTTCAAAACATAATGAAATAAAAGGTTGAATGTTTGAAAGGTATTTTAAAATTTTACGATGTATTATTCTAGTGACTAATAATTGTTATCAGACTGATTATAACTAATCTAATGCAATTCAAAACGGAAATATCGGAAAGTGCATATACGCATATGATCTAGCAATTTACGCCGCCGAGAACAGGGGAAAGTTACAACACATAAGAAATCTAGAAATAAATAGAGATAGGACCAAGATAATGACAATATAACGGGTTATCTATCTGATATTAGTGACTAATAAAATAAAAATTTGGAAAGTACTTGCTTTAAGTCGCTTTTTAAGTCGAAGTAAGAAGTATTTTAGTGTCTTAAGGCAAATATTTTCCAAACTTTTATAATGACAATAGGTAAAGACGAGGAAAAGACAACAATAAAAATAGATGACATAGAAATAGAACAAGTAGAATCCTTTAAATATCTAGGAACAAAAATACACAAAACAGAAAAAGAACGATGCAGAAATAAATTATGGAATAGAAAAGGCACTAAAAGTATACTACAATCTCAACAGTACAATCGTACGTAAAAAAGAGGTCTTCAGAAATAAAAACGTGATAAAACATATTTATACCTATTATAATATATGGCAGCAGCGACACTTAGATACTTACAAAAGGGAACAACAGCAAACTCCAAGCAATTAAGACAAAGTACCTTAGAGCAGTAATAGGCATCACAAAAGGAGACAGAATTATAAACATTGAGATGAGAGAACAACTACAATGGAACCGCTAATGACGATGATAAAAAGGAACCAACTAAATGATTTGGTCACTTAGTGAATATGAAAGGGAATCAACAAGCAAAACTAGTAGGGAAAATCAGAACGATGCAAAAAAAGGGGTCAGCCAAAACATGGGAAACGAAATTAGCTGAAAACCTGAGTGAAGTGAAAACGACTTGGAATGAAGGAAAAAATATATATAGAGATATATACTATAGAGAGTTTTGTGTAGCCATTAGCTCAGCCACACATTGTCTAAAATTATTAAGACAATTACCATAAGACAATAAATATAAGACATCTGATATGGGAATAAAGTTTAAAGTTAATCCAGCGTTTCCCAAACTGTGGAACGGGTCCCCCTGCTGGGGCGCATAAGTCTTCAAATGGGGGCGCAACAAAATAAATTTAATAAATTTGAGCGCAAATTGCGACTAATTTATAATGTTATTTTTTACAAGAGATTGCATATACATACAGTCACGAGCAATAAATTTTGATCGTCATCGTAATTGTCAAAGGTTGGCACCAAACTTGTATTTTATTAAAACTAAGGAGATTCGGGTTTTAATTTTGAATGCTAGGAATAGTGGTAGCAATATTTATTTTGACGCTTTCGTAGTAAGAGATGGAAATTTCTAATTTCTGAAATTAAAACTGACGTTTTGATCGACAATGACGCTCAAAATTTAATGCTCGCGACTTTCATGTACCGTGAGTTATGAAATGTAATGACGAATCTCAAATATTTAAGAAATACTATGAACGCATTTCAAAATCGTTTAGCATCAGTGTTCAAGTTCGAGATTCGACGGAGCGCGAGGGAGAGGGGCGTAAATCATAACACAGCTCAAAAAGGAATCGCGAAACCTAAAAGTTTGGGAAACGCTGAGTTAATCCGCTACTGAAATATCGGCCTTAAATAGACAACTAGCTTTTGGTTGTTAAGTATCATAGTTTTTGGGTAGTTGGGTACAATTTTTTTATCAATTTTTGACTTGAAAGTGATATAAAATTGATTCTATATTTTTATCGATTCTCTTGCTGGCATTATTTCAAAAAAAACAGCGCATTGTTCTTCAGACGTTACTTAATTAACTTTCAAAATTCCATCCATGTATTTCTCGCGAATAAAGTAAAAATGAATGTCTATGTGCTTGCTACCGCCTATGGAGTAATATATTCTTCCTCTGTTGTGCTCAGTGACACAAGTCTTTGTCGTTGTGAACACCACGAAACAGGTCCGTTTGACAAGCAAAAAATATAACCTGTCGTAGAACGACGAGTTAACATATCGCCCCAAAATCAGCGTCTGCAAATCCTAAGAAGTCTTTAATGCAGTTTGATTTTCTGTAACAAATACCTAAGTCGGCTGTACCTTTAAGGTATCTAAAAACTCGTTTTATGGCGTTCCAATGTTTTGCAGTATAACAAATTAAAAATCTGCTCAATAAACTAATCGCGAACATTAAATCAGGTCGAGACAATTGTGCCAAAAACATCAATGATCCAATTGCTTCTCTGTATGGAAAATCTTTGTTTTCTTGATCAGTACTGTTCTCAATGTCCATCAACGAAACAACAGAATGTGGATCTAAAGATACACTCACAGGTTTAGCATCGGTCATTTGAAAACGCACAAGAATACGTTCGGTGTAATCCTTTTGATGGATGAAGATTGTATTATTTTCTTTGTCATGAACAATCTGCAAACCAACAAAGGATGATAAATTATACTCTGTAATTTCAAAAAAAATTTTTAAGGAACTCAGGATTTCATCGATTGCATCTTGTGTCTCAGCCAATAACAGTCCGTCATCTACATACAAGGCTAATAGTACATAACTATATTTAATAAAACCTCGATAAATACATGGATACATGGCTGCGCTTGGAACAAGAGTGTAACGCCTCAGAAATGAATCGAATTTGTTATTCCACTGGCGAGACGCTTGCTTCAAGCCATAGATCGATTTCAAAAGTGTACAAACATGATTTTGTTTATTCACGACACCTTCGGGCACTTCCATGTATATCGTTTCTTTTAGTTCACCGTGTAAGAAAGCTGTCTTTATGTCAAACTGTGCAAGTTTTAAATTCTTCTGCACTGCTGTGGCTAGCAATTTACGAATGGACTCTTATCTGGCAACAGGAGAAAAAATTTCTTCGTAGTCGACGCCGCTTTTCTGTGTGTAATCTTCTGCACAAAGCCGAGCCTTAAATCTAGATTCTTGCTTTGATGATGAATTCTTTAATTTGAAAAGCCACTTACATCCCACAGTTGATCTTTCACCTGATAAAATTCCATTTTCCACGTTTGATTTTTCTGATGAGCTTGTAATTCCTCCTGGATTGCTATTTTCCACTGTTTTGAATTCAGTCCCAAAATTGCCTCTTGTATTATTCGCTTCTTCTCGCATTTCTTCCTCTTTACTTTCTTCGTTTCTTTCACTTTCTCCTTCACCTTGGATTTCATTCGATTCATCAACTTCTGGCAAACCATTCAGTGGTAAGAGATATTCATTCTTAGGTAAGACTGCAATGTCCGAATTTCCTTCTTGAAATGTGACATCACGTGACACAGCTATTTTCCCAGTGATAGGATCAAAGAGTCTATAATTTTTCGATTCTGACTGATAACCCACGAATATCATCTTCCTTGATTTTGGGTCCCATTTTGTTCGGAGCTGTTTCGGAATATGGACGAAGGCTGTGCTTCCAAACACTCTCATATGACTCATGTCGCTTTTCATTGGATTTCTGTGAGATTTAGTATATTAGAGATATTGTGTTGTATTGTAGGGGGAGTTATTGGCAAATATTACAATAACAGTCAGTTTTCCACTTCATTTAACACAAAATATCTTATTATCTTTTGGCATTCAGAGTAGGGGTGACTTTTGTTGATATCAATAAAAAAATATGAACGTTTGAAAATTGAGTTAGAATTTCATGATTATCGCTTCTAAAACGAAGAGCGCGAATTGAGAAGTTCTAGCCAACACCACACCACCATGCCACAAAGTGCGTTTTCTAAAAGTTCGGGTTCAAAAGTAGAAATATCCAAACTGTCAGTTCCTCGACGAAAAACATTTAATCACCGAGCACGTTAACGCTTTGAATGAAGTATGAAACAACTTCAATTTCCACTGTCAGCAAGGAATCCCCAGAGAAACCATCAACTGGGAAAAAGAGAAGAAAAAAAGCTGTCTAAGAGCCGCTTTACATCTATCAAAATTTGTACAAAGTTAGAGAGACAGACTACTACATTTAACGTTCGTTGGTTCAGTCGATGCTTCTTTATCACTTTGCATAAAAAATCGTAACAAATTTTGATAAGTTTAAAATGGCTCTTAGACTGGTAGCTATAAAAATGTTTATCCTTACGGGTTAAAAAGAAGCTCAAAACATAACTAGATTATAATTTTTACTGAGCAAAAGTACAAGTTCGCCAACTTAAAAACCTTGGGGTGCGAATCCCCATATACTGACTAACCTACAACAAAAATTAACCAACTAACGATTGAAAGTATGAAGTTTAATCAGATTGGTTCAGATTATGATAAATGATGCTTAAATTCTGTACATCATTTCTATTACAGGGACCTCTGGAAAAGTCCAAAAATGCCACTTTAAATTCATTTTATCAAGAACATATCTTAACAAAAGTTGTATAGGTTTTCATTCCGCATAATTTTAAATTATTTTCAGATATACAGGTTGTTCTTTAACCTAACTTATTATTTTTTAAATGGAATACTATATATTTTATTGCAGTTTCGGTTAGCCCTTGAGGAGACGATAAAAATGATATAACATTATACTTACTTATTTTTAGTATTTACCGAGTTATTTTTAATTTTATGCAAGAAATGGGTCATGTTTGCTCGTTTCCAAATTGTCGATTTTAATGAAAGACAATTAACCTTAGACCAAAATATTTCTAAATCTCTCTACTTTTGCAATACTCAATATTTTTAAAAATCTAGCGACTATCAACAACACTATGATTCAGTTCGCATATTGTAAAATTGGTCATTTTTCTCAAATGAAACACCCAGTATATTAACATATACAGATAGCCCTTTCTACAAGTTCTCCACATATTTTATGATCTTAGAATTGATAACTTGTGAGTAATAATCATTTCCTTATAATCAACTTAAGAAACGTGCTGTAAAATATTTTTATTCGTCTCAGAATTATTTTATCTGCTGTATCAGTCAGACTTTATTTTTGTTCAAACTGACAATTTCTTAATCACTGTTTGAGCGGTTGTAATAAAACTATAAAATAAATACAGGAACTGAACGATTTTCACTAAATAATTCCAATTACACTATGAAAACGAATGGAAAGGATTTATTTACACGGTGAAAAGTTCTATTATTTTGAAGCTAGATATCAAACAAAAACAAATTGAATCTTAACATTTCTTACACATTAGGTTGATTATAGAGAGGTGATAATAACTCACAAGTTATCAATCTTAAGACCATAAAATATGGTATGGTTGGAAAGCTCGTAGAAAGGGCTATCCATATATGTTATAACGTAGTGAATGTTTCATTTGAAAACAACATGCGAACTGAATTGTGGTATTGTTGATAGTCGCTAGATTTTCAAAAATATTGAATATTGTAAAAGTAGAAAGATTGAGAAACATTGTGGTTTAATAATATTAAAAATAAATCGATAAATACTAAAAATAAGTAAGTACAGTGTTATATCATTTTTATCGTCTCTTCAAGAGCTAACCGAAACTGCAATAAAATATATAGTGTTCCATTTAAAAAATAATAAGTTAGGTTTGTAACTTATTAAATGAACAACCTGTATATTTGATAATAATTTAAAATATGCGAAATGAAAACCTACACAATTCGTTAAGACATTTTCTTGATAAGATGAATTTAAAGGGGCATTTTTGGTCTTTTCCAGAGGTCCCTGTAATAGAATCAGAAATCATAAAATAAGATTGTAAATCATCTCAACAATCAAAAATTGAAGAAAAAAAACAGGTTTAGCCGCACTCTATTTTTCCACAGGGCATACGTTTGATTTTGATAATATTAAGATTTTAGATTACGAACCTATTTTCACAAAAAAGATTAATTTCCGAAATGATTTACAAAAATTCTATGAACCTGAAAACTGATGTACAGAATTTAAGCATCATTTATCATAATAATAATAATAATAGACTTTTATTAATTACTAACAAAGCAACAGTTAATAAAACAAAATAATATGCCTTCTAAGGCGAAGTCCAGCACAACGTCAATGACGTCGGCTGCTCTACTTAACCTTATATTTCTTAAACAACTTATAAGTACAAAAATATTAAGAGTAGCATCCAGTGCTGAAGAGTTAATACAGCAAAGCAAAGGATAATAGCATAGAAAAGAAGTAATTATAGCTAGCAGCAGAGAAATACAGAAAGAGGAAGAGAGAAAATTAAATACTATGCAACCTGGAAATAGAAGCCATACACCCATCGGTCAGTCTTCGAAGAGTAGTTCACGTAACTTCTTCTTAAAAAAATTGTAAGTGGAGGCAGAATTATATAACGTGTGATACCGATTGAAGAGATAATAGATGTTGTATCTAAAAGACCGTTTAACAATTTCCGATTAATGTAATGGTGGTGTCATTAGCCCTTTGAATCTCAAATTTAAATTATGCACGTCCGTTGCGTTCGGTAAGAAATTTTAAAAAATAAGTATGGGGGACATTTGAACTCTAAAATCTTATAATACAAGCTTGCAGCATACAGAGTCCGTACGTTTTTCATATTCAGCCATTTTAATTGTTTCAATTTGACTAACTCTGTCAAATTTGCGCAGTCCAAAAATCAATCGTAAGCACGCATTCTGAACACGCTGCAGCACTGTAATGGAAACGAAATCAAGACAAGGCCCATATACCATGTCGCAGTAATTTAGTCTTGCCAAGACAAATTTGTTACACAAAAGAGTTTTAAATTTCAAGTTAAAAATATGTCTGACTCTATATAATAGTTTGAGGCCGAAGTAAGCTTTACTGACAATATGAGAAATATGTTCTCGAAACCTCAAAGAAGAATCTATTGTTAACCCTAAGTTTTTTACAACATTCACAGGAGTCAATTTCAAACCCTGTAGAATGATATCAACGCTGTCCGCAACTTGTTCTCTACATTTCTTATTGCCAAAGAAAATTAGTTTGGATTTACTTGGGTTCAGCCGCAGGCAATGTTCTGTAGAAATAACGGTTAACCTCTCCAGATCAGCATTGATATCATTAGTTGCTTCTAATAATTGAGATGGACGAAAGGATTTATAAATTTGAACATCATCTGCGTAAAAATGATATTTACAATTTTTGAACACTGAACCAAAATTAGAAACGTAAAGGCAATATAAAATGGGAATAGTGCGTTCTTTGAAAAACCTACAAAATTCAAAATTGAAAGTAACACGTCGTGGTTTACAGTGTCGAAACCACGTGAGTAATCAAGTAACACAAGAGCTGTCATGTCACCATGATCAGTTGCAAAAATAATGTCATCGATTATGTGAGAAAGTGCTGTGCTACAACTGAAACCCCGTCTAAATCCGGATTGTACTTCAGGTAGAATATCATTAATTGTTACATACTTTCTCATTTGTTTTTCAATTTTTTTTTCAAAGACTTTACCTAAAGCCGGTAACACGCTAATGGGCCGAAGATCACTATGTGACAGAGGATTGCTAACTTTCGGCAACGGTCTAATAATAGCTTTCTTCCAACAAGTAGGAAATACACAATGAGATACACAAAAATTAAAAATATGAACTATTATATCAGACAAATAAGGCAAGCATAGGGATAAGTGATAAATACTTAAGCCATCATAGCCAACTGCTTTAGATTTTATTCCTGAAACTTCCTTCAAAATATCGGACTCTGTAACTGGAAAGAAATTAAAAACAGAAGTGTTATGTACTTTTATATTGCTTTGATAAAAGTTGCAATAATCTGATCCAATCTGATTAAACTTCATACTTTCAATCGTTAGTTGGTTAATTTTTGTTGTAGGTTGGTCAGTACTTGGGGAATTGCATCCCAAGGTTTTTAAATTGGCGAACTTTACTTTTGCTCAGTAAAAACCAGAATCTAGTTATGTTTTGAACTTCTTTTTAATCCGTAAGGATAAACATTTTTGTAGCTACCAGTCTTAAGAGCCGTTTTACACTTATTAAAATTTGTTACAATTTTTTACGCAAAGTGACAAAAAGCATCGATTCAACCAATGAACGTTAAATGTAGTAGTCTTTGTACAAATTTTGATAGGTGTAAAGCGGCTCTTAGACTGAGCTTTATTTTTTCTCTTTTTTCCAGTTGATGGTTTCTCTGGAGATTCCTTGCTGACAGTGGAAATTCAAGTTGTTTCATATTTCATTCAAAGCGTTAACGTTAACGTTAACATTAGGTTTATCTAATAAAGGAGTTTTTGATTTTAATTTAGAAAATAAGTTACTGGTTGACTTTAACGAATAAAAAGCTTATTTTTGTTGCGTGTTATTTAATACTCTATCAAGGTTATGTGATACGCTAGGTATAAGCGGATTTTATAGTACTTAACTTGATTAGGAGTATCTGCCAATTCTAATTGTGAAGTATTGTACTCAGGACGCCATTTTACTAATTAACAAAATACCCATGTTGAATTTTGTGTTTTGTGTAGAACCAAAAGTAGATAACGAATTTAGAATATAATTATTCAAACGTGACACTCCCACTAGTAAATGGTATGAATGATTTAATTTTCTTTACCCTTAACATTACCGACTATGATAAGCACTTTCCCAAATCATTAACACCGCCATTATTAGCCTTGTTCCAACATAGATTTTGACTGGTTCGAAACTGTCAAATATACTCGCCCATCGAATTAATCACCGCTTTCAAGAGGTACGATAAATATGAAACTTTGATTGGCGCATGTTTTTTTGACAATTCCAGACTAGTCAGAGGCTGTTGTTGGAACAGGCCTATTGTTACAAAATTGGAAACTTCGTAATTTGTGACATGTCTTACCTCGACTTCTACCAAATTAACATTGACGTAACTCAACGAAAAGAAAACATGTGGTACTAGAATGCCAGAAGAACGTGAATGATTTATAAGTTAATGTATTCTTCATATTTATAATAGTTTTCTGAATTTTCTGTGACAGTAGTTCAAAATTTTATTTGTAGAGTATTAAAAATTAAAAACCTTTCTTGAAATGACCGAGTGTGTCGAGATTCCGAGTTAAAATCGTACATTCTACAGCGGATAAACTTGTAACACATTTATTTATGTATTTCTGAGTGAGACTACAAGCAAACATAAATCGAACTTAATGTCGTGTCATCAATAATGGAAAATTATTTGTGAACGCGCTATTGAATCGAAGGATTCTTCGGCGTCCTTCTCTGAGCGCGGGCCGGCACAAAGCGCGATTTTTCCGCCGCCGGCAAAATAAAGAAACGAGAAACCGTGAATACCGAGAATCGCCTGTAAAACTGAAATGTTTCGCAACGTATCGTTTGAAGCGGTCACGCTCCGATGACTTATAACTGGACGGCATTCATGATACACATAAAATATGTTTTATGTATTCAACAAGTGGATATTTTATAATTTGAAACGTCGAACCTCGTCTTGCGCGTCTCTGCGCTTAGCAAAACGAGCAATCGCGGTTGGATTTAAATAAATGTAAGTGATAAGCAAGCTTAAGAATTGGGCCCACTTAGTACAGACGCTTTTCACGCCGAATATACTGTTCACTCCTTCCACCTTTGCGCGGCTGCGATGCTTCTAATTGTCATTGAATGGAGAGGGAAGATGTGCGAGTTAGTTCAGATTTTTTCTTCGACGACTAAACGATTTAAATGTATTTAATCAAAACGTTCGCACATCCTAGAGAGATAATAGAAGAAAGTTTCTCTTTGAAAATATAAAAATGCATGTAATAGTCGCTGCAAATCACCACATACTTTAAATATTTAATTGCAAACCATAAAAACGCCTACAAGTCGACAGTATTGTGCTCGATGCAGCCACATGAGATAATTCCCTTCCAAATACTGCGGGCGGAGCTAGTACAGTCTGCGTATTAAATTTTCGTACTGAGCGCGGAACAAGAGGCCCAATTTCTATTCCTTGGTGATAAGACGAAGGTATTCAAAAATATTAAATACTAAACATGGGTAAATATGATAAAAAGGAAGAATAGGATTTAGAAGCAAAGTTCCAATAAGATAGGATTTGATTAATTTATTAATGAAATGAAGAACTAGCAATATGTTTATATTTAGCATCGATGTTAAGTATTATTGTTCAATTCATGTAAGAATAAGTGCACGCCATGCACAATAACTCGTTTGTATCAAATAACTGGACTAGTTAATCAACACTACCCGAATTTTTATATGTATATCGGAAATACGTCATTAAATTAAATTTTACAATGAAATTGTTCATTAACGAGGTGCAGTTATTTGATAGAGACTGAGTATTGTATATGACGTACATATATTCTACAGGATGTCTCAAAACCTCTGTCTTTAAATGAAATTGTAAGTTCCTCGTTACATAAAAGATTAATTCTCCAAATTTGAAATTTTTTGCCCAAAAATGAAAAAACTGACCTATCACAAGCGAGCACAGCCCCTTTGTTTTGAAACCTCTGCTTGGTTTACGACTTGTTTCAGCAATTTATTCCGATAAAAGCAATAAGCCGTAATAAAACTCTTTATTTACGTTTAGATGAATTACGTTAAGGTCTTATTGTATACGAATTTGAATCCGACTTGCGGACATCGACATGTTTATTTGTATTTTCAACGTACGATAAGTAAGGACGTTTGTTTACGCACCTCTTTGTAATTGACAATAACAATTATGTTAAAAACGAGTACCTAATCTTCGTTAGATTCTTGCTGAAGTAATTAAACTTCTTCGTACGCTAGTTTTGTAAATGCGTGAAATTATTTTTTAATGATCGCACTAATAGCTGTAGAATAAGTATTGCAAGAGCAGAAACTATTCCTATTGTAAAACCGAAAAGCAAGAATTGGAGTATGGGTACGATGAAAAATTTAAATAAATTAGATTGCCTGTACATACAATAATCTGTGGGTTCAAAATAAGTGATTGAATAACTTCGCTAGCTCTCAATAGAACTATTTTATTAATTGTTTACATTTCAACACAAGACACATGTTTTCTAAGGATAATATTGAATCTGAATTTCTGCGTCGGCTTAAACCATAAAGGCATAAAAGCCCTCGCCTAGTGCAGAGGTTTATTTCGGTTTAAGTTTTAATAAAGAAACAAATTTATTTTTGCTGTACAAATACCATAAACTTTAGTAATCAACATTGTAAGTTGATTATTGGCAATTTACAAATTAATATAATGTAAGAATTTCCACTTTTTCGATCACCTTTAGATTGAATTTTTTTAATTTAATTGTTAAAGTACGGATTAGCACAAAACTAATCATCCATTAATGCAACACGCACAGAATATTTTAAACTATTAAGAACTTACCTAGTTACAAAATTTGTCTGCTTTTAAATTTAACAAAAAAACACTATACTTAACCTGCCTTAAGTACAATATTTGTTCATTAGGTCATGGTCTGCGCTTTTATGACTTTTTATGCCCTCGAACGTCGGAGAATAGTTGAAAACCAGGCTCCGTCGAAACATTTAAACTGCATTCAGCGACCCTCAAACAATTTCTATGAAAAAGTAAAACAATTTTTATCTGCGTTATTATTGCTATCTGACCAATATTTGCATAACAAATTTTGCTTCTTTTCTTGACCACTATTTGTAGTTTCAATTAAAGACATAGGTTTAGAAAAACGCTGTATATGAATTGAATTAAGCAAGGTGCTGCATTGATGAACGCAACATGCGAAATCTAATGTTAATTTAAAAGTGTTCAACTATTGGCTTCTCTAGTTACGTTACAGTAAAATTCCATTTAGGTTTTTACCACTCTTCAAGATGAATATTGTTACGGCCGCGTTGCGCAAACAGATCTATTTTTAGCATCAGTACGCCACCTTGCGTCACAGAACATGACCGAGGACTACTCGATCATTCCAGTATGTGCGAGCAACAGGGGGCTCTACTATATAAGCCGTACGATCTGCTAGGAGTAGTTACTTATGAAGTTAGCGAGCGAAGGGTTCGTACTTCGAATCAATAGAAATTACATTTTGTAAAAGTATTATTTGATAGACAAGCTCATTACTACTATGTTGCTAATTGTGTAAAGCGACAGCTTTTAATTAAAGTGTTCTGAAATTTAACGACTATAATTTGTGAACCCCCAAATTCATTAAATACATGTGCACATACCGTAGCAAATAATAAAATTCAACAAAAAATTGTAAAGAATTTAAAGGTTTTTTTTAATTAGCTTATGTCGAAGCGTAAACAAGATTTGAATGTCAAATTTAATGAGCAAAAGTCACAGCTACTCTTCTTTATGTTCAAACTTTACCTGTTTAGTTAAAAATACAAAATAAACACGAACCATTAAGCGTATGAATTACTAGTATCTAACATTTTATACATGAATTTGTACTAGGTTTTTATTACCTGCTACTGTACATATTTTCATAAGTTCTGATTAATACGCTTCGCATTTTTAGTCTTTCATTTTTAGAGTACAATAAATATCCACAAGCTTCTTAGACTTTTCAACGGTGAACCGATTTCTTGATGTTTTAATATAATTTAATCGCTAACTTTCCCAGTTCTCTAGAGGGCCTTCTAGCAATATGCCAAAATGTTGGTAGAGAGTGAATTTCTTTTCTACGTAATTCTCCAAATATAAGTAACTAAATGTCCTCTGTATTGATAATAACCATTTAATCCAACTGCACCTAAATTCTCCAGCGTAAAAATTTCTGCTATTTTAAGCTGAGTTTCGTTTAGTTTCTTTACTTGATATTTTGAATGCAAAACATTAGCGGTAAGGCTGTATTTAGAGATTGTTCTCTCCTTTTATGCAGATAGGATTGTAAATGGTTATGACCTTCAGGAAGCTTAATATCTAACCACATTTCCACTGCAACTAGCAATGTCACAATATTCTTTTTGACAACCGTTTATCAGTTCACTTACCGGATCCAATAGTTTAACAGTATCATTTACTTGACCAAGGAAATGAAGAACGTTTCGTTTTGGCATGGTTTATACGCAGGACGAAGAGTTTAGCAGAAACCTTTAAAATGGATAGATTCCGTTATAACCATAGAATTTGGCAACTGCATGATCTACATTTTTCTTCGCATTTGCATCCATTTTATCGATGTAATTGATTATACTGGAAGTGGTATATCAGTGCGACTGCGTTTTAAAGGGATTTCTGTTTCAACATCATCAACTATGATTGTAGAAGTTGAACCCAAGTCCGAAGGTAACGTAAAAAAATATTTTTTATGCGTAACTTCCCAACCCTGTCGCTCACTTTGTCACGTACATGTTGTGTTTTTTGGTGCTCTTTATTTTTTCCATACAACAGAAGGGAGTGCATCCATACAAGAGAAGGCAGTGCATGTTCGAAAATCAGCTCGTTTTTACTCAATAGTTACTCCCGCGTTAACTTAACCTCCTTGCTATTTAGTACATTTTTTTTCATGAAGTTCTTCAAAAAGTTAACGCAAAATTGCCTCATTTAAAAATAGTTTACAAAAATTTTGAATGCTCTCCAGATGAAAACGCCACTGAGCTCGTAGGATAAGTCTTGCCTACTGGCACCGTATTCCGTAATAGAAATTGGCCATTGTGCCGTCTCTGCAGACCTCTTAGCGACGAACATCTATCAATTTAAAATACATATTTGCCGTTTGGAATATTCAGTTCATTACGTGTATGCCATTTCGATGTGAAGTATCAGTTCTGTTTACTATTTTTATTCTGTTTGTTATATTTTTATAAGCCTCGGCGAAAAAAAATGCCTCTTAAGGGTTCTCGAAACTAACTTAAAAGTAAGGGTTTTTCAATTTGACTTATGCCTGTTTTATTTTAACGTAAGGGGCGGATTCTATAACTTATTAACGGGCTGTTAAAATTTAGAGGTCCTTTAAAATTTAATGATGACCAACCATGATCGGTTGTTACCATACCAACAAAATTGAACACCCCTTTAAATTTAACGGTTTTGATACATTTTCTGCCCTTGTCACACAATATACTATTTCTGAGGAATCCCCTTAGTAGTTCTGTTGCAAACCGTATGTATTGGTTACTGAGTAACGGGTATAACATGAGACTCGAAGTACCGATTCGTAACTTGCCAAAACATTACGATACTCGTATGACCATAGCGTACGATTTCGCACACATTTCGATGCAAGCTCCCGATCAGTTGGTAATTTAGTAATTCCAGTTATAAGTTGCTTACGTTTTTAACAGATTGTTTATTAACTGTTTATACTTGTAAGTACATTGTACGTACGCACCTAATAAACCAAATTATAATAAAAGTAATCTTATTGGGTATTACGATTTTAAGTTGAAAATTATAATCACGCATGTTATGATTATTTAATTAAATTGTAGTAACGAACGTAACGAGTTATTATTTAATTATACTATAGTAACGAAAGTTACTTTTACAGCACTACCCCTTAGCAATACTTAGTGTTTCATCAAAATATCAACATCATGCTCCTTTTATAGCTTTTACATTTAGAGAATTAAAAACAACCGTAAGAACAAAATACTAGGAAGAGTACTACGAATACGTTTTTGTTTGCGTTTACATGACACGTGACACATTTTTTGTGGGATGATTTCCGTTTTTATTTGCGGAGGAACCCCAAACCTCCCTTTGTACAACCCTGAGATTCCACGGAACCCAGATTGAGAAACTCACATGTTCTAAAGTAAATATATCTCAAGAATTAGTACTTTTCATGGACTTTGATTTTATTTTCGTCTGAAATTTCTACCTTATTTGGTTCCAAAATTGACAGAGGGAACCGACTTTAAACTAGCGCTCTATATTTTAATATTATATATATGGCACTATAGCCCTTGCAGGCCCTTGGCTTTTGCAACAATTCTGCGCCATTCTTTCCTATCCCGTGCCTTGACTTTCCATCTGTTTACGCCTATTACTTTGAGGTCTTTCTCAACTTCGTCCAGCCATCTCTTTCTTGGTCTTCCTTTTTTGTTCTTTACTTCGTATTTCCTGCTAATAATAGTCTTTGGTAGCCTCGCTTCCTCTAATCTCTCAACGTGCCCTAGCCATCATCGTAGACTTTAGACAAGCCTATGATTCTATTGATAGGAAAGAACTTTTGAAAGCAATGGAAGAACTGAAACTAACAAAAAAGTTAATAAAGTTAGTAGAGGCCACCTTAGAGAACACAAGGAGCAGAGTTAGAGTAAATGGACAAAAAACAGAGTGGTTTCAGGTGAGAACTGGTTTAAGGCAAGGTGATCTCTTATCTACAACACTGTTTAATTTGGCAGTAGATAGACATTCATGAGAAAAGGAAGATTAAACAAAACGGGGTTAATTTATGATAAACGACATCAGTGCCTTGCATATGCTGATGATATCGCTATCATTGCAAAGCCGAAAAAGGACTTGGAAACAGCGATAAAAAGAAGTAAGCACAGAGCAAGGACGATATTACAAATTCGAAGGAGTTGACAGCTTAACCTATTTAGGCGTAAAAATTTCAGCAAGTAACGACTTGAAAGAAGAACTAAAGGAAAGATTGAGTAAAGGCAACAGAGCAGTAGGTGCACTTCTGCAAACATACCCATATAAGTACAATTAATTTTTTTTCTCTTGCATTGAGGCGATCGTCTTAGCGCTTCTGGTAAGTTCGCACGAGGAAAGAATTGCATTTGTGTTACATCCCCAATTCTTTACAGTCGCGTCAGCTCAAAACGGTCCGTCAAATTAACCGCGAAAATGCGGAAGAAAGAAATAATTTGAAGCCCAAGAGCAACGAACAGTAAACAAATAAAATATTTGCTTACGCACTATGCTTTAATAATTCCGCTTAATTTACGCGTTTTTAACACCTTATGTTGGCCGGGCATACCTAAAACGAAATTATCAAGTTAAACCGTAAGTCCTTGAGCGCAGCGGGGCGAGAGCAAGAAAATATGTTATTATATGTTTCCTAAAACTAAATACTAAAAACCGACTTCTAAAGGAACTTCCCTGAGAACTTATTCCTGAACTGTCTTTCAGAACTTTTTTCTCAGTCGTCTCACTGTCCTTTTTAAAAAAAAAACTAGTTTCCTACCCCTCTTGATTTCATTACTGCATGCCAAATAAACGTGTTACAGTTACCTAACTGCAAAATGACCTATTTCGATTAGCAATAATTATTGCTTGTTCTGTTACTTTTATGTTATACTTAAAATAAATTTGTATACCTTCAAAGTTCAAAAAAAATCTGGATAAGTTCGCGTGATTTTTTTTGTAAATACTAATATTACTTTTATTAAAGTTGGTCTTCCAAGTAAATTTTGTATGGTATCCAACATGTACATGTTTAATGTTTCTTCTCTACTTCTTAGTTTCGCCCTTACTTTTGTGCGTCCTAAAATATTTAGTGTGTTTGCTTTGCCTGGCCCTACCAAACACTTTCTTTGCCTGCTTTAATTTCAAACCTTTTTTTTATTGAAATCTTTTTTCTTAATATTGTTTCATCCGCGTCTGTATCTATCTCGAATTTTAGATTCTCACCTTCTATGTTGAATTACATACGTACCAAGCTTCTCTTTCTTCAGTTTCTACTTTATTTGCTTTTAATTTTTGTAAGGTCCTTACTTCTGGACCTGAACTACTGAAGTCGCTTTTGCTTCTTCATCTGTTGCCATCGTTTGGTTCATTTACTTTTCTTGTCCTGCATACTCTTGCAAAACGACCAGTTTTCGTCAACGTTTGAAATTTACAGGTTTTGGTCATCGACATTATTGTTGATATTGTTACAGTATTGATGCGCAAACAGATCTATTTTTAGCATCAGTACGCCACCTTGCGTCACAGAACAAGACCGAAGACTACTCGATCATTCTAGTATGTGCGAGCAACAGAGGGCTCTGCTATATAAGCCGTACGATCCGCCAGGAGTGATTAGTTATGAAGTTAGCGAGGGAAGGATTCGTACCTCGAATAAATAGAAAGTACATTTTGTAAAAGTGTTATTTGATAGACAAGCTCATTACAACTGTGTTGTTAATTGTGTAAAGCAACAGCTTTGAATTAAAGTGTTCTGAAATTTAACGACTATAATTTGTGAACTTCAAATTCGTAACAATATGGTATTCACTTGTTGACACGTCCTCTTTTTGGTTTTTCTTATGGAACTTGTCTTTCGTACACTGTATTAATTTTATTTATATATTTATTATTTAAGTATGTTATTATTTCTTCGTATTTGTTAAAGTCCGAATCTTTCTCGTTCATTGTTAATAATAGGTCATCTATTTCTTTTCCTATTACCTGCAATAAATTATTTATTGATTTACTAGCTATTCGGTACCTTTCGTACTACCATCCGACCCAGTCTTCTTGTTTGCTCTTGTCCACTTCTTTGATATGTCAATGGATTTTGTATTTGCATGTATATTATTAACGTCTGCAACTGCTGTATCTGTCATTCAATTGTTGCACCTTTTCTTCCATTTTTTTTCTTATTAAATTTTTGCTCGCACCTTTTTCAAACACCTGACACCATGTCGTGTTATGTTGTATACGAAAGATTGTTTTATTTTTCGCTCTTTATTTACTAACTAATCTATAACACAATCTTTATCAGTCCTATCCTGTTTAGGTTACCCCTCCACTGTTACTTCACTCCACCGTTGCCAACCTCACCTTTTCTCTATTTCTGTCACTAAAGTATATTTCTTTCTTACATTCTCCGTATTTCTTTTTATTAATGTTAAGACATTAGTTAGAAGCATTTAATTGTTTTTGGGAACAGAGAATATTTAAACACAAGAATACAACAACAAATAGAGAAACGAGAATAATTCACTAAACACTAAATAAAACCAATGAACAATAATCATGCGCTGTGATTAACGAAGTTTCCCTGTGCCGCTCTACGAAACTTTTTTATTATCCGCATAGAGTTGTGTAGAAATTATTATTGATATCCTTGCAGATAGTAAATGGCTATTTCGAAATGAAAGTCGATAATATTCTGAAAACATTTAGGGTGCAAACCTTCGATCATTGTTGATTACAATGTATTTCGTAAATGTTCGTTCAAAGTGCTTTCCGTCATTTAACATTTTGTTGTTCATTACTTTTATTTAGTGCCTGTGTTTTCCTAATTTATGTGTTTGTTTACTGTCCGGATCATTAATTTAAATATTATGTTCCCATAAACATGCATTTAAACAGATTAATGTCTTTCTATTTACCTCAAAATGAGAAGGATTCCTCGATAGCATTTGTTTGAACTTTTAGGATCTGCTTTTATCATCACTTAATAGACTCATTTGATAATAACCCTAGAACGAAAAAGTTCAAATCAATTTCGGGTTTTACAAAATGTTCGCCTGATTGGATGTTTTGTGAACACTGTAACAGAAATACTAAGGTTGGTAGAGCTGGACTGTGTATTAGAAGGTTGTCTTGATCAGCGGAGGGTACAGAGGGTGCGTATCTTGTTACGTCACGTCATGTAATAAATTCCATTGGGCATCTTAACGAGATTTTTGCGTAATTTGATCAATAGGACCACAGAATTGATTCCATTTTTAGTGAATTAGGTTAAGCTTTAGGAAACAGATTAAAACTCACTCTATTTACTTCACTGTGACGGATAGAAGTTTCGTGTGACGTCACGAGTTACTTTTGCGGGGAGGAAATTTCAAACTGCATATTAAATGGGAACGCGGCAACCTGCTAGATGCAATATCCGTTATGCCAACCTTGAGAAATACACCTTGAAGCGCCACCTCTTAGTCGATATTAAATATATTTTGTTACAGTTTAATTTAGTGGTTTTCCTGTCGCTACCAACCCTGTATCGTATATGAAATTGAGAACGTGCTTTCTTACATTCCCCGTGGATTAAACAGTCTGTAGGCGGTCTTCGGAAATATGGCAAATGTGAAAACAAATGAAAATAAAGTCGTTTATGTTATTTGACAGGGCGAAGCGTAGGCACATTTTATTCGACGCAATAATATACAGTGTTCCACCGTAAAATCGCCGCACCCGGCGTTGTGTGCCGCTCTTTTCAATGAAATCGGACATAAATAAAATGTGCGGCAATAGAATTTGAATTGGTAAAAATTTCTCTGTAGTTTCACTGAAATTATTTGACATTTCTTAATTTAATGGACAGAATCTACGTAATCTATAGAATTCTTTTATATTGATCGCTCACCAAAGAGCAAAAGGTCGTTTGCGTATATGAGAAAGTATTTAAAAAGCAAATCGTTACGTGTACAGGAAAGCGTGACATTATGTCAGTAAATTATATACAATCAAGTACCTTAATATTTTTTATTTAGTAGTTTCATTTGGTTGTGAAATACATCATACATGTAGGATGAATCTTAATAAAAAAATCCGACAAAGTTAAAAAGAACCAGTATCTAAAATTATGGAAGAAAGAAGAAAATTTTAAAATGTTTAAAAGGCATGATACTTCAGTTTTCGAGAAATAAGTAAAATATTGTTTCTAATATCGCCGTACTTTTTTTGCTCTATATTTTCAATTTGTTTTGTTTTTCAATTTGTTTCCCTAATGTTCTTTTAATCTGCTGTTAAAGATAAAATTACATTTTCGTTTTTTATTTTAACTTCTAAGAATTAATTCTCTGTTTAATCCGCCTTGTTAATATAAGTCAAGCAAAAGAATTCTGAGTATGCTTATTCATCCGCATATAATCTTTTTTAAACATATTTGAATTCAACATTGTACAGTGACGAACATTTAAAATGGTAAAGATAATATGCAGTTTTAATGTTAGTTCTGTGTTTACGTTAAAAGTCATCTCGAATAAAAGGAGAAAAAGCGATTTATTAATTTATCAAAATAAAAATAAAATGCAGTCAAATCGAATAAAACAAAAATGAAAGACGATCGCCGATTAAGTAGGAACGAAAATAGATTGTGTAAAAACTGTTGAATTTATTTTATCATAACATCATAATTTAATCTGTGAATACATTAAATGGACGATAAATAATAATTAAAAAAACAAAGTCAAATCCAGTAAATTAAACTCAAATCGAGTAAAAGAAACAAAAGACATCAATTGACAAAAAAATAAAATCATGACAAATCAAAGCAAAGAACAGAAAAAAAAAACAAAAGATGTTAAATTGATAGTTAACAAATCAAATTCAAATTACAATTAAATCGTTTAAAAAAACGAAAGATCGATCAATTGATTATATTAAAAATTAAGTTAAACAAAGCCAAATATAGAATTAAAAAAAAACGAGAAACAATTGCAGAAACCGATTCAAGAGCATTAACGAATTTTTAACCAAAAGTTTTAACAGAAAGAAAAAGAAAATTGGAAAGAACACTCCACGTTTCACTATAATTTGACAGCTTCGTCAAGCGATAGTAAACCATTGAGTGTTCTTCCTACTTTAATTTTTTAAGACTATTTTCTTTACAAATTCAAAGTACATACTTACAGATCAGCGAATTAAGTAATAAATGGAAATTAGTTAACAGGTGACTTATACTAATGTTTTACAATTGTTTCGGCCTCGTTTTATTGTTTTGGTCTCTAGCAAATTATTTTCCTCTTCAAAACAATTAAGCATGTGCGGCGTCTTCCTGGATAGCGTCGCGTCCGATAATCACGTTTGGATTTTAACTCGTCCTGAATTACCTGGAAGCGAGCGCACTTTCAAAATAAAATCACGTTCACAATCATGACGGAATGTAATTCATATGGAGCCTGATGGCGCACAATTAGCATAGCGGCTTACCGATATTATCTAATCGGTGATTACGAGGATTGCCGGCCTGGTTATTATTAAATTCTTCCACATAAAAAAATGTAGACAGGACGAGATCACCTTGCTCAAATGTAGGAAGCATTACTGTCCACACAAATATAAATTATTTATTTGCTTGTGTTGTAATACAGGGTGTTCTTTTACCGTGTGCAAATATTTAAACCTGTAATATGTCACCACAAATGGCAACGATTGAAATAATATGTTCTTACCAAAAATGTCATACTTTTCGAGAAAAATGCAGTGACAGGATTTCACTAAACCGTTTGAGAACTGCTGGCATACATAAAAGTGGAACGCGGCCGCCTCTTCAATTATGACCCGAAACCGAAGTAGGCCAGGCTCAGTACTTCACTTGATCTTGAGCATAAACGACGTAAATCAGTCGCTCCGATCAGCTGGTCAGTCAAAACGTTTACAATTTAAATTAACTTCACTGCAAGTAATTACAAGTTTAAGTATTTTTAAATTAAAATCTAGTGCAATTCAAGAAGCTGCGCTTCGTAATTGCCGAACAAATTAAAAGCGAGGTACAAACAAATTATAATTTCTCATTCCACATTATTTTTAATAGACTTATATAAATTTGACATTTACTTTTTTTCCATAGACCGTAAGTAGTAATACTTTCATAGCTAGCATCGAGATTACAGTAAAAGTTTATTTACGTAAAAGGGTGAAGGAAGAACATTCTTAACGCGCTTACCTAATTGGTGCATAAATTTTCGGATTTATTCGTCGATAGTTGATATCGTAAAACATATTACTTCGGTCAGTAAATTAAAATTTTAAATAAAATAATTAATAAACGATATCAGTGATTATATTACGAAACGCTGCGTTGAAGATCGAGTGCGGTATCGGTGGGAGTGTTCATACCGAGAGGAAGGCGAAGTTGACCTTCCTATCTTTCTCGCACATTTCAGCAGTTCCAAACAAGTGGTCCATCCGAATTTTTTTGGCTATGATACGATAGCCACCCAAAAATACCCGCAGAAGGTAGCATTTCGTGTACTTACACTGGTTTTTTATTTGCACACAGTAAAAAAACATCCTGTATAATAACAGTAGTCGCGTTACGTAATCAAGGAAAGATTGGTCGGTTTTTATTTATTAAACTCCGTCTAATTTTTACCGGTTGTAAGATAGAAGGAACTAGGCCCTGAATGAATGTCCTATATCAATCAACTATATTTTTGTTTTTAAATTAAAGCAACCGATCGTATCACATTTATTTAAAAAACTCAAAAACTTATCGATAGTTTCGATGACAAAACTGAACCAATTAAATACGCGACTTGACAAAAGTTTTTAAAATCCATTTATTGCAATCGTAAACCAATAAATCATTTTATTATTATCCGAACCGAAATCTAAATGGATCAGTTTGAAACAGACTTAAACGCCAATCATAACTGAAAGACTAAGGCTTAGGACACACACGGCGGTTCTCGTTGACTCGATAGCCGACTCTCGTGCACATACTTCTAATGATTTGGGTTTCGTCAAAATTGCGATTGGTTGAGCCTCATTTTAACTGATCTTTAATTTTTAACAATTTTTATACTTTTAATTTTTCTTGCAATTTTTAATTTCTATTTGTGTTAAATAAAGTTAGGTTGATATTAGTCGGATTGGATTGACTTTGACTCTAGTTGAACTTTGAACTTGAAACATTTTAATTGATTTTTAATTTTTTAAAGATCTATACTTTTAATTTTTCTTGTAATTTTTAATATTTTACTTGTGCTAGATGAAGTCAGGTTGATGTCAGTTGGGTTTGATGAACCTTGAGATTTGTTGAGCTTGACTTTAATCCATGTATAAATATTAACATTTCTTTTACTTTCAATTTTTTTTAATTTTTTACTTATGTAGAATGGACGGCAATATGATCTAATAAGTTTGGTGAGTTCAGATGACCGTGAGATTTATTTTAAATTTTTTAAGTTTCACACAAAAGATTGGGTTGCGTTTTTTGCATTTCATTTCACTTCAATTTTGTTATTGTTTTTGATTTTTAATCTTTTCGATTGGGTTGAATAGGTAGAATCGAGTTCTGTTGTTGGGTCGAATTCGGTTAATCTTGAGACTGGTCGAACTTCACTTTAATTGTTTTTTAAACTTTGAACAAAAAAAAACAACTGCAATGTTAGGCCAAAAAGCGATCATAAGATGTCGCTGTTTAAACTAAATTTTTAATATTTTTTACCTTTTTACTTTGCTTCAATTGAAGAGAGTTAGGCTGAGTTCAGTTGTGTTGAGTTGACCTTGAGATTCGTTAAACTTTAATTTTCATACTTACTTTTATTTTTATTTTTTTTCGTATTTCTTAAGTTTTTTACTTAAGTTGAATGGAGTTTGCTTGAGTGAAATTGCTCTTTTTACAAGTCAAAAGAGGGAAAAGGCTTAAGTAGAACGGGATCTTACGAAAAGTTGATCTTCCGGGTTCTTCGAGTGCAGTCTGTAACAATTGTTTTGACAATCGGTATGAATGGCAGAATTAATTAATTTGAATTCGCAAGGTTGGTAAAACTGATATTGCATCTATCAGGTTGCCTCGTTCCCATTTAATATGCAGTTTGAAATTTCCTCCCCGCAAAAGTAACTCATGACGTCACATGAAAGTTCTATCCGTCACAGTGAAGTATATAGGGTGAGTTTTAATCTATTTACTAAAGTTTCATCTAATTCACTAAAAATGGAATCAATTCTATGTTACTGTTGATCAAATAACGCAAAAACCTGGTTATTATGCCCAATGGAATTTATCACGTGACGTGACGTAACGAGATACGCACCCTCTGTCCCCTCCGTTGATTAAGGCAACCTTCTAATACACAGTCCAGCTCTACCAACCTTGTGAATTCGTACTTATCTCGCCCTCTAGCTAAGGATAGTCCAAATTCCTTCAATCGTTTACTGTATTTATTTCATAAAAATTTTCATTATGCTTTGACAGCAAGCATGGCCGCCTTGCATGGGGGACTTATTAGGAGCAAATCCCGCTTCAATTTGTCTATCCTACTGCAATGTCAGGTCAAAAAGCGATCGTAAGATGTCGTTATTTTATCTGTTCATCGTATTTATTTCAAATATTCAAATATATCTCTCAATATGTAACATTCTAAATTTGATTTTCTTTTGTTTTCAAAGACCTAAAATTTTGTTATCTCTTGTTTTATCTATTCGTCGCACTTATGTGGGTTGCGATTGCATCTGATTTGAAATTTCCGGATCATTGATCGCGGGCGGGACTGGGTCGCTTGAGATGTTACATCGTGACCAATTCGACATGTGACATTTTTGAATAAATTGTGTGTATTTCGAAAAGCACTCCACCCTCTAATGTCATTGTGAACATTGGTTTACAACCTTGAAAGCAAGGGTTTTATGGTGGAGCCTAATTCATTAACAGTGGCCATGATTCTAATTGTTTTTTGGAATATTCTGAATTTTTTCCTTTGAAAGTTTTTGTTTTTTTGGGTGGCGCCCTGATTATAATTAAACTCTCGTTTCAGTTTAGTCGAAGTTTCCATATCGTATACTTTGTAGTACGTATGTACATTCGCATTTTATTCTGAATACACGAATCCGAGTTTCCGTTTCAAAAAATCAGTGTCGTTGGTAATTGTTGACGTTTTTTTTTGCCATTTAATTTTCTTTTCATTTAGTAAGTAATAAATTGCAGTGAAAGCTCTCTCTCTGGACGGTTCCAACTATTTTGTCCGCTTATGGGAGCTGTCCAATTAAAAGATAGCTTAAGCTTAGATCTTAGTTACTTTATCATAAATATAAATAAGATTATTCCTTTGATTATTTTTTTATTGAAAAATACTTATTTTGTAAAAAAATCTGACATTTTTAACTGTTTAATTTTTTTACATTTCTAATATAGAAAACAATTCTGGAGATGGGATTCATATTATTTAGACGTTCAAAGGCAACAAAATCTCCTTTCGAAAATCTTTTTAGGTTTTCAATAACTCTCAAGGCATTTCCATACGATTTTGTGGGACCAGCGTCTTCTTCTTCTGTACTGCATCACTCTCTTGCACAATCATGATTTTCTCGCTTTTCTTCATTTTCGTTCAGTGGTTCCTCAGTTAGCAGCCTTTGATCCAAATTAATGAAGTCATCGTCATATCTTTTAGCTTGGTCAATTTCATTTAAGTTTTTACAAAATTCTCCCAGGGTTGCCAAGGTCAGATGATCTCCTGCATCATATTCCATGCTCATGCTTTGAAGTTCAGATTTTTTTTAAGCCTGCTTTGGCAAAACAGTTTTTAATTAGTATTCGGAGTCCCCTTGTTCCAAGCCGTTTTAATGAAATAGAGAGCTTTCGGAACATTAACCGGTTTTGAAAGATCTGAAGTGGAGGAAACACTATCTATCACTAAAAAATTTTTGAAAGAAATGTTTCAAAATCAAACCAAACGGTAAATAAATTTGAAATTTTGAATTATGCCCTGGCCCGAGAGCACACACACACAGATGTTGTGTTAGCAGATAGGAAAATTATTTTAATATTTCTCAAGTTCAGTTGTGAGCCAGCCAGCATTATCCAAAAAAAGTAAAATTTTTCGTTTTTGATATCCCATTCTTTTGTCTGTCCATGTCAAGAAACCGGTCAGTCATTATAGTTCTTGTCATCCAAGCTTTTTTTTTTGAAAGTCCACATTGCGGGCAAAACCCTTTGAATGCCCGTGGTCGCGCAGCTTTTCCGATGAAAAAAAGATTTTTTTTCCGCCTGGCATGTTGGTACAAAAGAGAACGGTCAATCTTTTTTTGCCATTTTGCCCCGGCCTTCTCGGCCTTAAAGGCCAGCTAAAATTTTGTCTGACAAAGCTCTAAAATGCAATCCACTTTCATCAGCGTTGTAGATGTCTTCTTCTTTGTATCCTAACAGCACTGCTGGCAACTTTTGTCAAAATTGGTTCATCCGCCGACTCACCTGAGATGATACACTTGTTGAAACTTGTTTTGCCTCCTCCTCCACTTTTGTAGCCAATCATCGGATGCGCTAGATTTATAATAGACTTGAACTCGTTAGCTACTTCTTTATCCTGTTTGGCTTTTATTCGTGTCCCTAATATCGGAATGTGCTGGCTTCTGGGATGAGCAAACCACTCAAGACAAATCCTGTCAATGTATGCTGCTTCATTTTTTAGTTTTATTGTTCCTTGGTCCAATTTATCACCCGATTGCCACTGTTTACGATACTTTCCTTTTGTTTCATAATTTGTGCTGTTTGAGTTTTGCTTATTTTGAAACTAAAATATTTGCAATCAAATTCATAGTTTTTTTTTAAATAAAAAGACGCTAAACGTACCTTTCCCCCAGTTTGCGAATGCTCTCCCTATGGATTGTGATTCTTTTAAAAACCCATGTACCGCAATCGTAAGCCAATATCATTATCCGAACCGAGATCTACATGAAATGAAATTCCACGATGCACAAAGCCCGGCGTGTGCAGAGAAGAATGAGATGACAAGTTGCAATTTTGCACCTAATTATGCACTTGATTAAGGATTTTTATGCACAGGAAGATGCCATCGATACATTGTATGATGTTCCTCTCTTTTTATAAGTCAAGGAATGAATAAGTGACTAAGCTCTCCCTCTGCACCTCCCTCTCCACCATTTCCTCTGTACCTCTCCCTATGCACCCCTCTCACCTCACCCACCTAAAAAAGTTTTGCCTTTGCTGAGTGGCATTGCTGCACAAGTTACAACAAGACTACGCTTGGAGACCTACAACGACACGCACAGGGGAATACCCCACATTAATTTTACGCTATGAAGAAGTACGAAGTCTGGCAATTAAATACCCGGACTCGTTTTTTTAAGAGGTCCTGACAGTCGGAAAACAATAGAATGGAAAGAGTATTAACAGGTATCCATTTCTCCTTTTATGTGCAAAATTCTAGTTTTATAGCCAAATCAGTTTTCTTGTAATCGTTGATTAAATCAGACCTTGTAAGTGCCTTGCGACGGAATTTTGTTAAACGCTAGAGTCGAACAACGTATTAATGTGAAATTTCTCTTTAAACTCGGACAAGCGGCCATGGAGTGTTATGAAACTTTGCAAAAGGTATAATTGTCTATCGCGTACACAAGTTTGCGAGTAGTATAAAAAATTTAAAGAGAGGCAAAAAAAGTAAAGAAGAGCAAATCGAAATTCAAAGCAATGTTGTTGTAGTCTTTTTCGATATCCAAGGTGTTATCTACATCAACTGATGGCCATACAGTTAACCAACATTAATATTTACAAGTTTTCGAAAAATCTCCGTGAACGAGTTCGAAAGAGAAGGCCAGATTTGTGGAAAGAGAACTCGTGGATTCTGCATCAAGACAATGCGTCGGCTCACGTGCTCTCCGTAAAGCAATTTTTGGACAAAACTCTTTACTTGAACATCCACCTTATTCGCCAGATCTGATTCCGTGTGACTTTTTTTTCCTTAGATTAAATCTACGTTCAAAGGCACCCTTTTTGAATCCGTAGAAGTTGTAAAACAACAGGCGACGCGACTATTAAACATCTTGTCGGAAAATGACCTACATCGCACTGGTTCCATCAATGGAAAATTCGAATGGAACGATGTAGGAATAGAGAAGGAGAGTACACTGAAGGGGATTAAATGTTAATTGAATAATTTTATCAATAAAAAATTTACGGCAACAATCCGGGTATTTAATTGCCAGACCTCGTATGACAGCTTCCGATTTGTCCGTTTTCAGAGCCTCGCATCCGTTCATGAGAGCGTTTCAAGCCTAATAGGGAAAACTGTTCATCCCATAGAGCATCCGCTTATGGAAGCGAGTTTAGCTTAAGAATTAATACCCAAAATTTGGTTCTAGAAAAATTGTCCGGTCATGAGAGACGTTCATTTATAAGAGCTGTCCTTACGGGGAGCTTTCACTGTACTTAACAAGTCTCTTGACCTAAGTACGCGTTTCGATCCTTGTTGTAGTAATTTTTTTATTTCTTTCAATTATTTTTTTGCAGCCAGTCAGTTACCTCAGTTTGGAATTAATTTCGCGAATGGAGATGCAATTATTCACGGTGTGTGTGTGTGTTTTTTTTAATAATTAAATTAATATATTCCGAAGATTTTTTTTTAGTCAACTTAATTTAAATTCTGTTTCAAAAAAGATTCCAGCTCTGCGTTGATGAGTTAAAACAAAGAATCATTTCTTTTCACGTAACGTAAAGCTGTTTTCTAACAGGCTTTTTCTTGTTTTGTACTGAATATTCGCCTTTTTCCCAAAACCTTCTTTCTTTCTGTTCATTGCTATAATTTCATTGGTGTTTATTTATTTTTGTAATCTCGAATTTTTGACTGCTTTTATTTAATATTTCAATATTTAATCGATGTTAATTAAAATAAAACTATTCATACTAAAGTTCCAATCGTTCCTCTTTTTTTTGTAATAGTATTGTAAACTAATTTCACTTGTTAAAATATTTCACATTTAAATTTTGTAAAATTATATTGTAAAGTAAATTTCACGTGTTGCTAATATGAGTTTCAAGTTTTGTTAATAAGTTCTACATTAAAAAATTCCGGAATTTTTTATTTTTGATATTCTCGTTAGTAAAGAGAGAGAGAGAGAGAGAGAGAGAGAGAGAGAGAGAGAGAGAGAGAGAGAGAGAGAGAGAGAGAGAGAGAGAGAGAGAGAGAGAGAGAGAGAGAGAGAGAGAGAGAGAGAAGAAAAGGCGAAGTATTTTCGACATTTTTGAAAATACATGTTAACGCAATTTGAGCAACTGGGGAAAATGAATTGGAAAATCGATTTCTGGCTTTTTATCGAAAATCACAAACGCCACTAACAAAGAAAAAAACTTACGGAACTTTCTTCTCTGATCGTAGACAGTAAGCATAGCGGGAAACGTTCACTATCAGACATTTAGAAATGTTTATAACAATTGTTCGACGTGGCGTCCATCATTTGCGACATACAAACGAGCTCAATGAAAAAGTGAAATGAAATTAAATGAAATGCTGTTTTCTCGCCTTCCGTGAATTGCGGCATTTTAATAAGTAATAATACTATGTAGCTAATAATCATATTTACTTTTTACTCGTTCAATCACGTTTCACAAAGTAAACTGTTGATCCCAAGGAATACGGAGCAATAAATTGTGTGCCATAATCATAAAAAATGAAGCAAATTCTTTCGCTCAGCTGTAATACGATTTATTGCGACGTTACAAACATCGCTATTGTTGGCCTCTCGACTTCGGCAAAGGCCACTGCTCTATTGCACTTCTCTTTTTTGTTCCAATAGAATTTCCTTTCCTTGACCTAACTCAAAGACATAGACGTACGATTATTTCTTGTCCAATTTTCAACTGCGATTTTCTCGAAATGTGTAAAACTTTTGTTAAGAAAATGTAAGTTCAATCGTTCCCATTTATGGTGGTGTATTACAGGTTTAAATTTCTGCACTTATTTCACAAACACACGGTATAGTCGATTGAAGACATGAATAATTAATAGAAGAATGAATTCATTCATCAAACATCAAATATTTAATTCTGTTCACCAGTAGACCTTTGAAATTTATAATAACGCAACACACGTATTTTAACCTTGCAATATTTCAGTTTCGTGGTTTTTGTCGTTATTTTTGGATTATATTTGATAATATTCTTAGCTACAAAAAAGCACCAGAAAAAATATACACACATTAAATCGAGGAACTGACGCGCCATTCACAGGGTATAATTGCGCTAATTTAACTGCAGAAGAGAGACTAGAGAATTGTTATGGTTTGGAAAACCGATTTTCGGGAAACAACCTGTACATCCAGTTTGAATCGCATTTATCTTCGATTGCGCAATATTTGGAAGTTGTGTGAAACGTTTTATGCCGCGCTTATCTCATCAGCGTTTCTTCCTTTCAAAATAATTCTTTTTGCATCAGTAACTAGACATGTCTGGGCCCGTGTTCAACTTTTGGCGGGCCCCTCTTTGTTTGTTGCCCTGAAGTTCAGAAAACACATGTAAACTTAAATTTGTTTAAGATTTCATTAAAACAAAAAAGAATGAAGAAAATAAAATTAAAAATAAAACGAATAATATAAATTTATAATAATAAAACAACCATTTTGTTGGCCTCTCGACATCGGCAAAGGTCACTGCTCGATTGCTCTTCTGTTTCTTGTTCCAATAAAATTTCCGATTCTTGACCTACCTTAAAGACAGACGTACGATTATTTCTTGTCTGATTTTCAACTGCGATTTTCTCGAAATTTGTAAAACTTTTATTAGGGACATGTCAGTTCAATCGCTCCCTTTTATGATGATATATTACTGGTTTAAATTTTTGCACTTATTTCACAAACACCCGATATTATAAATTTCGACGAAACGAGCATGTATTTTGAAATAATTCACTTTTTTCTATACCTCCACAGGAAAAATTTATTAAACTATCGGTATACTTTATCATCAAGATATTAACTACAACTTCACATAAAAGTAAGAAACTTCAACGTTACCTGCCATTTTAGGAAGCAATAAAACGGCAATAAAGGAATTAAGGATCTCTACACGTGGGTTTTATTTATTAAAAATGCCCGCGCCACAATTCTCGAATGAAAAAAAAAAACAAAACGAAAAATCTAAATCACATTTCGCGGTGCCTTCTAATTTAGAGAAATTTTATTGTTGCGCAACAACCAACAACACTCATTATCCTGTGTCGTAAATTTAAACGATAATAACAACTAATCACTCCGATGTATCACTGCACGAGTCATTAATTAAATTTATTCACTTCGGCCCTTGCGCAAGCTCACTCATTTATTATTTATTGCCGGAAAAAAAAGTAATATAAATTGTTTTAATTACTGTTTTAAATCGGCCGCGTTTGTTGACTCTTAAGACTTCTTTCTTGAATGCAGAATTTCCCACTGTTACATTGGATAGGGATGTGATCGTAAATATTTTTCGAACAAAAGTTACGACCTATTTTCGAAACATTGTCATTCTTCGTTGAGTGGCCGGACATTAAATTCGCAAAAATAAATTTAATGGACGGCCGTAATCCTGTTGTAAATCCGTCTGTTTACTTGGATAATGATTCTAGGACGATAAAAACATTTTTGGCGCGGTTTATGTGCCACTTAGCAGGACAGAGATTAATTTTTCGCTTCGTTTTATGCACCATGTCATCATTTATAGTTTTTAGGGTCGACTTCAATTATATTAATAGTTTAGTTTAAACTTATGAAGAAATTAATGAATACAGTTAAATGAAGAGAAAATAAAAATTATTATGTACCTAGTCGGTTAAACTTGAAAGGACAAAAAAATCGAAATTCCTCAGATTCAGCGCCATAGTCAGACTAAACATTCAGGGGAGGCTTATTGTAGTTCAGAGCAGGCTTTATAAGTTTCTATTCCAGTGCGTTTACGAATTTTTAAAATATTTTCATGTCAAGTCGGGCCATCATAAGGCAGGCTCAACCTCCCTTGGCGCCCCCCTAGCTACGGCCCTGCTCAGATTTGTCTCACACATCTGGTTAATCCGGTCGGAAAATTTACCCAAAAGCAACCCAGAGGACACGTAAGGTTTATGCAATAATAATAATAATAAATTGTCTTTATTGCACTCCCAAGGCATAAGTACAACAAAAAAAAAGAGAAATGACAAGTAAATAAATAAATCTTAATACCAGAATTAGTACAATAATTAGCAGTGAAAAAAGAAGAAATTATATAATGAGAGTACAATCCCAAGGTGAGATTCAGAGTTGTAGGAAAGTCCTACTTCTGTTCTACCATCTAAACCTTAAATTATCAAACGTAAATGATAAAATACCGTATGCCTAAAGACTAACTTAAAAAATTAAACTTAAATATTAAACTTGCTTTGATGTTGAGCATATTGATACAAACATATAGGGACAGATATAATAAGTACATCACTCCGAGGAATAACAATTGTTTTGTTTTTTTTATCATTATTATTAAGTGGCGTTTTGTTTATAGCGTAGTAATTGCCACAACTTAGTTTTAAATAAATACGAAGAGAGAAATTTAAAATGATCGGGTAGTTTATTATATTTACAATAAATCTGAAAGGAAAAAGATCTTTCGAAGAGTGTCGTAACATGAGCCGGAGGTGAAATGAGATCCCTAAATCGTGTAGTAATGTTATGTACATCCGAGCGGAACCTAATCTTATTATACAGATAAGGGGGGTGTTGTAGAGCTATAATTTTATGATAAAGAGAGAGAGAAATAAGTTCTCTGCAATTATATATAGTCAACCAACCAGCATCAACTAGCTTATGCGAGACATGTTCAAATTTTCTGATGCCATATATGAACCTAAGGCAAGCATTCTGTAATTTTTGAATACGGTTACAAGTTATACCATCAATGGAGGTATGATAAATTGGTGTACAATACGCAAACTGTGATAGGACGAAAGCATCACATAGTCTTTTTTCAACTCTATACTTAAGTAAAATCTATGTGGATACAAATTTTTTAGACTGATATAAGCATTGCTGAGGTATTTTGTAATCTGTTCCCTATACCTAAAAGAATTATCAAGTGTTAATCCAAGGCTTCTAGCTTTAACAACAACTGGAATTTTAATATTATTGATACTAATATTCAAAACTTTCAGAAGAGAGTCACAGGTTGCCTTTTTGCCAAAAAGAAGAACCGCGGATTTGTCTGGGTTAATATGCAAACAGTGACTGAGAGAAATATTATTCAAACTATTTAGGTCAGCATTAATTTCTGATTGTGATAGCTGCCAATCAACTAGCATAAAACTAAGATAGAGTTGGCAATCATCAGCATACATATGTGAGTTACAATGATAGATGTGCTCCGTAAACTTCGAGGTAGAAATTGTAAATAAGGTAGGGCCCAATATAGACTCTTGAGGGACACCTTGTGAAACAAGCAGCGGTTTAGAAAATGAAAGATCTAACTTGACGATTTGTGTCCTATCCTGAAGGAAGTTGCTTATCAGAGATACTGCATTATGACTGAGTCCAATATGAGACAGTAATGAAGTAAGAGTTAAATGGTTAACGGTGTCGAAAGCTTTACTGTAGTCTAGTAATACAAGCGCAGTGATTTTTCCGTGATCACACGAGGCTAAAATATCATCAAGAAGATGCATCAACGCGGTTGTGCAACTGAAACCTGGTCGAAAACCTGATTGATTAGGAGGTAGTATTTTAAATTCATTCAGGAATGTTGTTAATTGTTTGTTGATAATTTTTTCAAATATTTTGAACAGCACTGGAAGTAAACTAATAGAACGTAGGTCCTTGTACTGAGCAGGTTGATTAATTAACACAGCCTAATCATATTAATGTCAATTTCATCACAACATTTGAATTGATAAATTAATTTAAGTACACTATCGGTGTCAATAGGCAGAAAGTTAAAGTTCAGATTATCAACATTCGAATCACAGATGTGAGGAGAATGTTGACTATTCGAATTGGAAACACAGTTAATATAGTAATTGTTAATAGCATCAACATTACTTAAATGAGCAGGAACAGATTCGTGCCTCTTACTAAGATTTAATGAATTCAAATCTCTCCACAAAGCTTTACTATCAGAATGATTAGAAATACAATTAAAATAAGCTTTACGTTCGTTTCTATAAGTAAATGTAGTGAGGTTCCTTAAAGACTTACAGTAGTCCCAGTGTGTCTGCCGTCTTGTTTTCCTAAATTTGGCTTTCGCTTTATCACGAAGTTCAATTAAGAGCTTCAAATCATGCATAAGCCAAGGCTTGTAAGATTTTGTAAATTTTCGCATCACCAACGGTGCGTGCGTGTACGTCAAAAAGTGTTAATATGCAATTTATCAAAAAGTGGATTTTTTCATTAATATCAGTAATGTTAAATATTTTTTGTAATGGCAGAAGTTGTAAGTCATGATTAAACTTAGATAAGTCAATATTCTTAAGAGATCTACATAAACGAAAAACTGGAGTTACACAAGGTCGTGCAGTAACAATATTACCGAAAATAAATCATGATCAGATAGCTGACATTAGATTATAGCACTATCCACAACTGAAATTTCGTCAGAAAGAATTAACAAATCAATTAAAGAGGAAGAATTAAATGATAGCCTTGTGGGCTGATTAATGATTTGCTTCAGATTATAAGCTTCCAAAAGGTTAGAAAAGATTGTTGTTGCTGTACTGTTAATGTTAAGAAAGTCTACACTGAAGTCGCCATAGCAAATAATCTTATCAGAAAAAGACAAACACAGTGCATTGGTGTTTTCAAGTTCATCCAAAAAAAATTTCAGGTCCATATGTTGTGGTCTATAGACAACACCCAATACAAATGATTCAAGTCTGTTTTGAAAATATATCCATAACTGTTCAATTGATTTATTAGTTCCGATAACGGAATATCTAAGAGAATTGTTAGCATAAACACCTACTCCGCCGCCACGACAGGGACGATCATTACGAATGAATGAAAAATTATTCAAACTGATAATTTCTGTAGGAATATTAGCATTTAGCCACGTTTCCGATACAGTCATAATGTTAATATTGTTTTGCAAAATAAAATCGCGAAAGTTAGAGATTTTCGGCAAAAGTGAGCGAATATTAACCACTTTGAAAGAATTATCCATTATTACAAACCAATGGCCAGAACAGAGAAAACTGTTATGCTATATATATATAGATATGAACATAGTTAATTCTCAGAGCAAATCAATAAAGGTGGAGTATCAATATGCAAAATTTACAATAACGATGAGAAAAATAAACAAAAAAGAAAAGAAAAGAATGAGACACCAAAAAGATCGAAAAAATATTAGTTATGCTTCTACCAGGGGTACTGGTCAAGTCGAAAGTTATTTAATAGTTTCCTCATAAACTGTTCTGTAGAATTTTTCAATTCAATTTTGCATAAATTCACGCAAGCAACAAAACGTGTGTTGATCTTAACGTGCCAAACGATAATGTGCAGCCGAAAAATGCGAGCCAATCCAAACACAGGACGCAATGCCCGTGATTGCATAAGACCAATGAGAAGCCTTTATTTCAAACAGCGTAACGACGCCACTTCCAGGGTGAAATGTTCCCACCTCACTAAACCAAACACATACAACACGTGGTAACATACAAGTATTGTATTCCAATGACTATCAAAATATGGGTTTGTCGTCATCTAAGGGAATAAAAAGCCTCCGAAAACACAGTCAGTAAAGAAATGCGAGAAAAACGGTGGTCATGCCGTTCTTTCCAAAAAAATGTTAAATGCTCAACCGGTATGTGCACGAAAACATTATTGTGAAGCAGTTATAATAAATTAAACAAATCATCCTATTTCCCGATTTATTACGTCTGAATTTTAAACCATTTATATCGCTATGAATCGCTTTTTAATTGATATTAAGTAAGTTTCTTTTAATTACTGCTTATTATTTTCTTGAGATTAGTGTGCGCCTTTGAGACGCATTAAATCGCAAACAAAAATCGAATTTCAAGTGATTTTTAATTATCTGCAAGCAATTAGTTCCCAAGTTCAATTAGTCGTCGTCTCATCCGACCAAAGATTGAGATCTCCTAAACAACCATTTAATTTAGAACCGTTCACTACTACGGTACCGTCGCCGCGTCGTGGCTCACGTGTAGATCATAATCTGCTCTCTACTTAACGATGTTGATTTAGATAGCATCTACTAACAAGTTTGTTTTTTCAGCATCCGAAAACATACACGAACAACAATAAATCAGAGATAATAAAAAGGTTCGCTCTATAAATACTTGTAAATTTATTTAAATTCGAGAGGCTTCTGTAACAAAGGCTCGCGACAATTTCATGCACAATTAACATTCAGATTGGACTCAAGAAGAGGGTACACTGATAAGAAGAAACAAGGAGCATTAATTACAGCTCGCAGAACTTGCGGCTAACTTCGGGAATCCGGTTAATACGGAAGCGGAAGTAATTGTTGTCACGAAATACACACAAGAGTTTCGAATATTTCAATTGATTTAAGGGTTTACGAACTCGAATATACTCTTTGTGCCAGGTAATAATCAGATTAGGAAGTACAAAGTCGGGAAAATTCGGCTTAGAATTTGATTACAAAATTAGTTCTTTGCATTAGCCTTTCCTTCGTTCTATATCCGGTCAAAAAAAGGTTGAACTTTATACACCTGGTTTACTAATTAAAAGTGGTGACTTCTTTATTCCTTCTTTAACTTTTTTGTATAGGTCACTAAAAGCATAAGTAGGGACCATGACAGGAACTTAATAACGTTCTAAAAATCTTATGCGGGGCATTTGATAACACCACACTAAAGAATTTTGCACAAGAATCGTCACAACCAGCCCAAAACCAACGCTCACCACAGTGAATCTAAGTCTTAACCAAAAAGCCTGTCCTGAACTCGAAGGACGAGGAGCCCTGACGAACTTTCAATCCTCCGAGGCCACGCAAAAACCCGGCGAAACAAGTCGTGTCTCCTAATGTATGAAGGAAGGGTTTGCACGAATCGAAAACATCGTGATCTCAGGAACTAACGAATATCAGATGACGTAAAGAAAGCCTGTAAGAGAAGGGAAGTTCGACGATAATAACTTGCACACGAAGAGAGTGCAACAGTCATAAACTCACCTGTCCTTATTTCCAAAGACGAGGCTGACACAAACCCTGGCGAGTTTTTAATTCTCCAAGGCCACGTAAAACCTACGAAACGTCGTAAACTGAGGAATCCTCCGACTAGGTTTCCTTAAGCCAACCAAAAATGTGAACCGACCGTCAGGATGACCATAACACGAAATGCGAAACAACGCTGCCCCCTACCAACACCTACTAAATGACTGACTTGCTCCCGGCACGTTATAAGTTAATAAAACAAAACTAGCCGTGCCCCCTAATGTTCAAAGAAAGAGTTTGCACGAATTGGAAGTGTCGTGACATCAATAGGAACCAACCGACTATCAGACGATGTAAAGAAAGCCCAATAGCGTTAAAGGTCGAGAGTAAACGCAATCTAATCTCTCCCTTGAAATAACAACACGCAAGAAATTGCAATTCTTGTGCTCTAGTCTTGTGAAAAAGTAGACGGTGGCGGCGGAAATTTTATGAGTGGCCGCATGGACTAAAATAATTTATCAACTCCCACGGAAAATATGAACTGCGCCAGCATACGCTTGCAAAAGCTGATACAATTGAGGCGTTGATTTCAAAAACAACATAACATAAGTCCAAAAATGAACTTTTGAGAAAATCGATAAAAACTATTTACTTAGTAACCGTAAAGCTTATAGTTTCCGAACTTTCAAGCGCCGTAAATCTGTATATGTGAGATTTTTAAATGATTAAATTTTCATCCAGTTATATTGATTTTGTTTTTTGTTTTTTTTAGATTATGTTTGTTAACAGTTTGTTGACGTGCGGCTGTAGTTAGCTCAGAGTTTTGTACAACTTTTAATACAATTTATAATATCCTGTTTCAAATTTCGCGCCAGGTTTAGGACCGTCCACTTTCCGACTCTATTCAAAACCACTGATGCCTGATCGTCATTTGTTTTTTTCCATTGTAAGAAAGGTCCTGCAACTTTTATAATTTAGGTTACTTTACAAAAATTCAAATAAGAAAATTAGCTATTGTAGCGGCTTACCCGTCTACTACTTTGACCAGTTTAGGTTTTGTTAGTTTTATTTTTTATGTTTTATGTATCATATTATATTTACAACAAAAATTTTTACTACTTGTTTTATTTTTTAATTTTATTTTCTTCATTCTTTTTTGTCTTAATGAAATCTTCAACAAATTTAAGTTTCCATGTGTTTTCTGAACTTCAGGGCTTAGATACGTAAACAAAGAGGGACCCGACCAAAAAGTTGAATACGGGCCCAGACATGTCTAGTTACGTCACCGATGCAAAAAGAATTATTTTGAAAGCAAGAAACGCCGACGAGATAAGCGCGGCATAAAACGTTTCACACAACTTCCAAATATTGCGCAATCGAAGATCAATGCAATTTAAACTGGATATACAGGTTGTTTCCCGAAAAGCGATTTTCCAAACCATAACAATTCTCTTGTCTCTCTTCTGCAATTAAATTAACGCAATTATACCATGTCAATGGCGCGTCAGTTCCTCGATTTAATGTGTGTATATTTTTTCTAGTATTTTTTTGTAGCTAAGAATATTATCAGATATAAACCAAAAATAACGACAAAAACCACGAAACTGAAATATTGCACGGTTAAAATACGTTTGTTGCGTTATTATAAATTTCAAAGGTCTACTGGTGAACAGGATTAAATATTTGATGTTTGCTGAATGAATTCATTCTTCTATTAATTATTCATGTCTTCAATCGACTATACCGTGTGTTTGTGAAATAAGTGCAGAAATTTAAACCTGTAATACACCACCATAAATGGGAACGATTGAACTTACATGTCCTTACAAAGTTTTACACATTTCTAGAAAACCGCAGTTGAAAATTGGGCAAGAAACAATCGTACGTCTATGTCTTTCAGTTAGGTCAAGAAAAGGAAATTTTATTGGAACAAAAAAGAGAAGTGCAATAGAGCCAGAGAGAGGCCAACAATAGCGATGTTTGTAACGTCGCAATAAATCGTATTACAGCTGAGCGAAAGAATTTGCTTCATTTTTCTCAAGTCTATGTTTTTGAGTTAGGTCAAGAAAAGGAAGTTTTATTGGAACAAAAAATAGAAGTGCAATCGAGCAGTGGCCTTTACCGAAGTTGAGAAGCCAACAAAAGGGTTGTTTTTAACGTCGCAATAAGTCGTATTACAGCTGAGCGAAAGAATTTGCTTCATTTTTTATGATTATGACACACAATTTAATTTGTGAACAGTTTAATTTGTGAAAGATATTTGAACGAGTTAAAACTAAATACTATTACTATCTGCATAGTATTGTTACTTATTAAAATGCCGCAATTCACGAACGGCGAGAGAACAACATTTCAGAGGATTGTATTCATAATGCCTTCGACAGTATTTACGCTAATCCTGACACGCACACGAACACAAGAATCGCTTTTTCGCCGAGCTCGTTTGTGTGTCCCTAATGATGGACGCCACGTTGAACAATTGCTTTAAACATTTCTAAATGTCTATTAGTGAACGTTTGTTTGAATGTGATCCTCCACACAGACGATATTCGGTGAGTGTGTCTTGCGTATTAGTCATTCCCGCGATGTTTACTGTCTACGACCAGAAAAGGAAGTTCCGTAAGTTTTTCTTTTTTGTTATTTCATGAGCGCCGAATAAAGGACGGATAAAGGAATTTTCTTTTTATTATACGATTTTTTTTTGTATTTTTTTCGTGTTGTTTGTGCTGTCGGCGTACTATGGTTAAAAATTTTGCACTTATTTTGCAAGCAGCCTGTATTGTTCTTCGGTGGTGCCTTGTTGTGCTTGGGTAAAACGCTTTTTCAAACCTCTTGTTTAGGTATAAGACTAGATCTTTGCAGCTCATTGCTGCGTATTTACTTTACTAATAGAAATGTACTAATTTTTAGCCATTGCAACTTTTATTGGTCCTTCTTGTGATGTAAGACGGATGGGGGGTTGGAAATCACCATTCAGTCCCTTTTTGTCCCCGATTCTATTAGTCAAACCGTACGAATTTGGATCTTGAATCTCTTTGTGAGTCGCGTATTCTGGTCTAGATTAAAAGCCAGAGCTCAATTTCCAAACCGTTTTCTACGACTTGCTTGAATGGCGCTTACTTTAATTTTTAGAGTAATTGTCGAAGTTCGATCTGCTCCTTCTTATGGCTTACATTCAAATAAAAACAAAATAACTGAATTTTCAAATAACAAGATATATTCAAATTTAAAAGAATTTTTGTTGTACAATAACAAGAGATTACAAATAAAACAATAAGTGAATTCAATTAAATCAATTAACTATTTAAAATTTAACAATTACCACAAAATAGATTCTAAAATATGAAAGAGAGAAGGGACATTCAATAAAATCAATGCACTTATAAAAATATTTGTTAGAAACAGAAATTTTAAGCAAGAATTTATTTTATCTAAACTCCTCTTCCCTGTTCATGGATACTTCCAGGTACGCTCTTTTAAGGTATCTCAGGTAATTTAACTTACAGAAAATAATTTTGAATTTTGAAAGATAATATAACGAAAAAAATACACAGGCTTGTAAAACCCACGACTTGTTATGCCGGACTACTCCTGAACCTTTTTCTCTTGTCCTATTTATTACGATCTGGTGACGTGGGAAGCTAAAGCTCCCTGGACTTTCGAAGAATAGGCTTTCACCGGGAGCTGCTATCTGCATTTAGCTTTAGTCACCATTGATTCACATTTTGCAAAGCAGTGTTTGCAAGTTTGTTCTTGTTTTGAACATAACACCCTACATGACTAATGCTGACGAATGCTTTCATTGCATAAGCTGCGTGTTTTAATTTTGTATTTTTATATTAGTCATACTTCGATATAATTTCCAATTCAGATTATTCATATTTCGGCCTGACTTCTAATTCAATAAAGTATCTTAATTAAAGCGTATTGTACAAAAATAATAAGAATAAGAATCTGGATTCTTACAGTCGAATTGTTGGAAATGTATTGTGGTTGCACCGAAGACTTGCTTTGGCATTTCTAGTTGTGCAAATATTGGGAATAACTCGTTGTTGCGTCTTTATCGACACGTGATGGCGTCTCTCGTTGTCGACATGTTGAGTGCTACGTTGAGGATATGTGTCATTGTTGAGGACACGTTTTTATTAATGTCCCTGGGTTATGAAAATGTTAGGTATGCATTGTAGAGGCATCAAGGATACGTAATGACGTCCCTCGAACGGCGAGAGAACAACATTTCAGAGGATTGTATTCATAATGCCTTCGACAGTATTTGCGCTAATCCTGACACGCACACGAACACAAGAATCGCTTTTTCGCCGAGCTCGTTTGTGTGTCGCTAGTGATGGAACGCCACGTCGAACAATTGTTATAAATGTTCAATAGTGAACGTTTGCTTGATTGTGATCCTCCACACAGACGATATTCGGTGAGTGTGCCTTACGTATTAGTCATTCCCTCGATGTTTACTGTCTACGATCAGAGAAGCAAGATCCGTAATTTTTTTTATTGTTACTTCATGAGCGCCGAATAAGGGTCGAATAAAGGAATTTTCTTTTTGGTATACAATTTTTTTTGTATTTTTCTCGTGTTGTTTGCGCTGTCGGCGTACTGTGGTTAAAAAATTTGGTTAAAAATTTTGCAGCAAACACCCTGTAGATAAATATGAATTAATTTCTTATACCCAAGTAAGTAATGGAACACGAAATGAGATTCTGAATCTTTAAAATCCCGTCATGTCCCTTTCCTTTCAACTGATAACTCGAATTTAGGAATGTAAAATTGCATTTCCATTTCCACCCACTCGTTCAATTCCAGCTTAAAGCGACCCGATGCAGTCCCCGAACAAATTTACGTCATGGCATTTCGCATTTTATAACTTGACGCTATTTTTGGCCGGCGTGAGGTTAAAAATTACACGCCATTGTTTATCGCCACTTCTTTTCCTTTTGCGGCGAGATTTTTGCGCCACACGAACTCGTTCTCGTCCCGCAGAATCTCTGACATCATGGTAATTCCCCGAAACGAGGACAACTCTCTCGCTTAACGCAATTGCAATAATTTGTTTACGGGCGCCTGGTATTTCGGATTTTTAAATCGATTTGCGGTTTCGGTCATCTGCATTCAAAACGAATTTCGTTGTTTACAGCTCTGGATGAAATGAACCAACCCCTGTTCGAATGGTTTTGTTAGTTTTTCTCTTTATTTCCATCGGATTAAACCGATGTATCATTGAACACAGTATACGAGAATATTTTTTTTATACCATATGGTTATAAAAGGAAATACATATTTTTTATGAATATTTACCGTTGCTGTAAATTTCAATAATTTATCTTGCATATACATTGTGGAACAAAAGTATCAAATAACGGCTGTAACTTTTTTATTTGAAAGTTATGAAAATATATTTAGCATAACAGTATTTTAACTTTCGATTCTGGAAACAATAAATAATTTCTAATTTACACGTAAGTCGGCAACTTCGTACTTCCTCCAATCCTATGAAAATAGTAAACAAGGGAAACTACATTTCAGGTTTCGATCTCCTTTCTCCGCCGGGAAAAAATGTTTACGTTTGCCTCTTTTCGCCCGAATAATATCTCGCGCACATATTAAAATAGATAGGGCGGAAAAAGTAATCGGCGATAGCTTCAGAAGTGATGGCTTTTCAACGGAACCGGCGAGAATTAATTTTCCGAATGGTGAGCTTCATGGCTGCACTAAAACGTTTAATGGCGTCCGATCTATTCTTAAATAATATTACGACATTTTTGAGCTGATTGGGCAAATTCAATATCAAATAGCTATTGCGTAAAGAAAAGGTAATAAAATACCAAACCCAAATACACACATACATGGGACGTAAACCAACGGCAATCCGAAGGGTCATAAAATAATTCAACGTCTAGTCTCTTATTTGGTCAAATCTCACATTTCTGGAATCGTGAATTTGTTGTGTTAATCACTTAACACCTGACTAATAAATCATCTTAGTAATTATAATAAACACCAGGTTGATTAATTATCTTAGTAATACGAGGTTTATTCATTAAAATCTATCTTTGGCCGACAAAAAAAATTATTCAGAAATATATTCACTATAGCATCACAATTCAGGCACGAACCCCATTGTTTCATCAACCGATATATATCCTGATCATGGATTCTTGTGGCTGCTGATTGAAGAATTCTCTCACAGCGCCTTGTACTTCTGCGACCGACTCAAGACATCCAACTTTTAACGCGATCTTAAAGAACAAAAATTGAATATCATTGCAAACCTGTGCATTGAAAGACTGAAAAACCTTCACCAAATACGAGGACGAAAACGTCCGAGTAAACTTTCACCTGGCGTCATTCTGATTCACGACAACGCTTGGGCTCATGTCGCCATGATACATGGGATGCTGGAAAATTTTCTGGAATCTAGTAGGTCTAGAATTGTTAGCGTTTATCAACTGTCATATTTGAAAAATTTGACGTTTTTCGTCTATAATTCTATTGACAGTTCCGATCCAAGTGAACTAGTTTTGTTTGTACAGCATTTGAGAAAAAGTAATTTTGTGTAAACATGGAAATCGCGCGTGAAAATTTTCGTGCATCATTTTTTACAATTTCAAATGTGGTCTAACGCCGAAACAATGCCTCGATCGGCTTCATTTGGCTTTTGGAGATGAAGCACCATCAAAGAGCAGTGTTTATAATTAGTTTGCCGAATTCCAGCGTGGACGTACCTCTTTCGGTGACGAATTTCGTGAAGGTCGTCCATCAACATCTGTTGTTGCCACTAATGTAGATGCTGTCCGTGAAATGCTTGAGCGAGATCGACATGTGACATACCGTGAGATTCAAGCATCCTTACGCATTGACATGAAAGCAATACACCAGATTTTGCATGATCATTTGAACGTCCGAAAGCTTTGCAGTCGCTAGATCCCACACAATTTAACAGAAGGTCGTGTCAAATGGTGCGAAGAAATGCTCAAGAAGCTCAATGGAGGTCGTTTAAATTTAGTTTATAACATCGTTACTGGTGACGAAACGTGGATCTATTCGTACGAGCCAGAAAGTAAACAACAATCTTCCGTTTGGGTATTTCAAAACGAACCAAAACCAACAAAAGTTGTCCGTTCACGCAGTGCTGCGAAGCAAATGATTGCTTGTTTCTTTGGTTTAACTGGACATGTAGCAACCGTGGCTTTAGAGGATCGAAAAACCGTGAATGCTGATTGGTATACTACAATTTGTTTGCCGGAAGTCATCGATCAAATAACAAGAAACAATCAAAATCGACGAATTATTCTCCATCATGACAACGCCAGCTCTCACTCAGCCCGTCAAACAGTTGTGATTTTTTGTCCAACAAAAATGTTGAATTAATGACGCATGGTCCATATTCACCTGATTTATCACCTAATGATTCTTTTTGTTCCCAAATATCAAAAATAAAATGCGTGGTGAGCGATTTTCGTCGGCTGAAGCAGCGGTTGAAACATTCCGGACACTGGTTTCTGAGGTACCATCTTTAGAGTGGAAAACGTGCTTTAGAAATTGGTTCGAGCGTATGCAACAGTGTATTGACGTCAAAGGCGAATACTTCGAAAACAATGATACCGTTTTCATATGCGTTTTTTCAAACCGTTTCCAGAAACTTTTCCAGCAGCCCACGTATTAAAAGAAACAATGGAGGATATTAGAGCTTCCTCCCTACAGCCCAGGTTTATGGCCTTGCGATCACAGAGAAATGGGTTAAAATTTGCTGTTTACTTTCAAAGCGGAAAACGTAGGGAGAAAGGTTGGTAGAGCTGGACTGTGTATTAGAAGGTTGCCTTGACAAGCGGAGGGTCAGAGGGTACGTATCTCGTTACGTGACGTCACGTGATAAATTCCTATTGGCATATTAACGAGATTTTTGCGTTATTTGATCAACAGAACCACAGAATTGATTCCATTTTTAGTGGCTGCCTCTGAAAGACACTAACCGCACAAAACAAATGAAGCTTATATACTTATATCAAAATATGGGTATTTATGTACCGTGTCTTCAATTGAATTCCTCATTAAAGTAAACTGTGATTTTTTTATGAAGTTGGCGACATAATTCTAGAGAAAACAGTTGTCATTAACTTTCAGTACTGATCATCACATCAAATAAAAACACAACATTAAATTTTAAAGAAGATGCTCAAAGTGGTCTCCTTCAGCTTGAATACATAAGCGTACTCTGCGTTTCATGTTTTCAAACCCGTTTGCTAAGTGTTCGGGGGTTATGTTATCACACACATCTGCAATGCCCGCACGAAGTTCTTCGATTGTGTGACGAGTAGTTCTAAAAACTGTGTTTTTCATGTGCGGATAAATGAAGTAATCCATAATTGTGAGATACGGAGACCTTGCAGGAAAATTCACAATCCGATTATCGAAAAACTGCTGCAGGAAAGTCATTGTTTGATGAGCTGTATGGGCAGTAGCATTGTTTTGCTGAAAAAACCCTTGTGTAAGTTCATCATCATGTAGTTGATTAATGAAAGGTTCTAATAACTCATTTCGGTATCTTTCAGCAGTTACTGAGTCTTTAAAAAATATTGGTCCGATGATACGCCTTCTTGACACTGCTAGCCAAACACCAATTTTTAATGGATGTAATGGATTTTCCACAAATTCGTGGGGATTTTCTGCTGACCATATTCTCATATTCTGTTTATTTAAATACCCTGAGAGATGAAACCAGGTCTCATCGGAAAAGAAACGCTTGTCAAGAATGTCGTTGTTGTTTAAGTTATCAAGAAACCACTGACAATATTCTGTTCTTCTATGGCCTGAGTTCGTGGACTGCTTGAATCTTATATGGATAAAGCTTTAAGTCTTTTTTAAGAATAGTGTGACATGTTCCCACTGATAGCTGAACTTCTTGTGAAAGTTTCGCAACAGATTTCTTGGGAGAGTGTTCGATTCGATCCCGAACATCTTCAATGTAGGCTGCAGTCCTCTTCTTAGCTGCTCTGCTGCCTGTTTTGCGACAAAGTGATCCTGTTTCACGAAATTTAAGAACACAAGCATGGATATGTTTAACTAGCTGTTCATAAGTAATAGCAAAATTAGGAAACTGCTGTCGAAACTTCTGTACACACTGATTAATTGAATAAACTAACTGTCCATTTTCTATTCTACCGGTTTGAAAATAACTTTCAACAATAAATATTTTCTGCTGTAATTCTAACATTTTGAATTAATTGAAAATACAAAGTGTCAATTTGACATTTGTTTAATTAAATAATTGAACAGCTATCAGTGCTGCAAATCTTAGGAGAAAAAAAACAGTGAAATCATAGCCCACTTTAATGAGGAATTCAATTGAAGGCACGGTATAACTTAACCCCACCAAACGTCAAATCTAAATATCAAACCGTTTCTAAATAATCTCATTTGGTGTAATACTGTTTACGCAGTCTGTACACAGAGCGTTAAAAGTAAGGTCTGTTCAATGAAATTTTAAGATGCAATCTAAAAGATAAACAAATGCTTATTGAATTTTATGTCATGTTTTTATTTTGTGTTCGTTTACTTGTTTGCTCCTTTGCTTGTCGGTATACTTATTGTTTATAGTAGTCAAAAGAGATTAAATTGCAAATATTTATAGAGGAGATATTACTTTCGAATAACAGTATACATTTCATTCCAAATCGGTTCCACTTCGCTTTAAAACAATCATTTTTGAACACCTACATCTTGTTTTAAATGCGTTATTTTAATGTATACATACATTTATCACGCAATTCCATCTGCACCATTGGCGTAGCAGTAGGGGTCGCAGGGATTGCAAGGCAACCCAGCGCACGAATGTCACAGACGCTTGTCTTTTGAATTCTTTGAATTCGAGAAATTTAAATTCTTATCAACAAATAAATACAAGGCAGTCCCGGAGTAGTATGCCAAACTCAGATTGGCTATTCACCTCGTCAAAATAAATGGGAAAGTCTAGTACCATTCTTGGATACAACCTTGCTTGGAAACAAAATTGAAGATTGTAAAATGTTAAGAGCCGCTGAATCTAGTGGGTGTTTCTATAAGACCGCAAACCTACAGTTTCGGAAGAAGAAAAATTATAGTCAAAGTGACCAAGTGACCAAATTCAAAGAAAATATTTTTTAAATATCTGAGTTGACCGCAAGGGGACGCAATCAATAGGCTCAACAATAGAAATTAATTTTACTAACGAAAACCTCAAAATAAGCTACAGCTTTGATAGCGTTATAGGAAAGCTGAATTAATTCTGCACATCTTTGATTTTAGACTTATTATTAAGGGTGGTTGAAGTAGTCTGAAGTAGTTATATAACTCAAAATATAATACGTTTTATGCTCTTGTAAGAATTCGAACTTCAATACGTATAGTATAAAAATATTTAATTTCATTTCTGTATCAAGTAGATGATAAGTAAGGGTCGGATATTCCTAGTATGTCTGGTAAAAACCAGTACGAAGACAAACAAAGCGGCGTAGATTTCAACGTCGCCGCTGAATGGCTTTTATGCCCGAGGCACTCTCACCCTCGTGCTCATTGCATCAGATGCAACCGTTTGATGTAAATTGCGTGTGTAACATAATTGCCTTTATAGTTTCTTTCAAATTAAAAATTACTAAAACATTATAATTCTTTAATGTATCTTTTAAAAAGACTGGCATATTATATTTAATTCATAACAATTATAGCGCCGTCACTACAAAAAGAATGCGAGTTTATTTCGGAATGAATCCGTTATGTAAACAAGTTTTTATATCCAGTCGACCAGAAGTGTAGTGGTTACTGCGTGCCACATAGATTTCTGAGGCTTCGACTGGTTTATTGTTTTGTTTTTACAGGGCCTTTTACGCCTTAAAGATTCGAACTTTTTCCGACTGTGATCGCTTCAGCATATTAGTAGTTCCTCGTATATTTAACCAAACCTTCCGCCTAAAATGCGCCTAGGCCTGCTTATTATCGTTTTGTAATTAATAGGAGTGGAAGAAACGTACATAATCAGCTTCATTAATGAAACTATTTGTTTGATTCGCAAATAATTTCAGCAATTTATTCACTATCCACTAACATTACTAATTCAATGTGACAGTACAGCGATGCTAATTATGGAAGCTATGCAAATAATTTGTATTATGCAAAAGTTCAAAATTCGAGACCGAGCGTTACACAAAGGATCACAGGTGAAACCCTTCCCAACCTTTATTATTATATTATACTATATACATATTGATAATACAATTCCTAGTTAATTAATAATAACATATATGGTATATTTCGTTCAGATAAAACCGTCGATTGAAATCAAAAATTTGGCCGAATAAATTCTCCAGCCCTGCTGATCAGTTGTAGTCGTTACAAAAAAAGAGGGCGGGTGAGACTGTATTTTCGTCACAAAAATTATAAATCAAAAGAAAATCTGTTTGCTTTGAATCGCCGGGGCGCCTTTGACGTATTAATTTATGCCATAGGTAACGAAATAATTTCGGCAAGGTAAAAGAAAAACGGTCAAAAAAGAATTATTTTAATCAGCGAGGAGGGTTCGAGCCGAACCGTTGCATAAATTTAAAAGAACGCGACGAAAAAAAAAGGACAAATCATATAAAGGCAATTATAAACTGATTGATGTAGCCGAAGGGCAAATATAATGAATTTAATAAATTACAGGAGTATTCATATTCAGCTGAATCTTATTGAAGTTTCGGTTTGGTGAATTCGATGAATTATATTACACATTTCAAAATAGAGCAATGTTATAAACCAAGCCTATCGTTTTTATCATTGAAGTGCAATACTGAATGATATTAAACATTTTATTGTACCTACGAAACAAATAAATCAAAGCAAATTTACAACAACCTACTGCACGCGGCTTTACACATTTTATTTTGTTTTTACCTTTTCGGGAAATATTTTTCTATACTACGGGTTGTTTGCAAAGAACTGCATGAGTGTTAACTCATTTTTATTTTAATGAAACTATGTACCTAGACGCTTAAAAGTTGAATGTTACATTATTAAAATTAAATTGTTTAATAATGTTATTATTTTAATTTTATTGTAATTTTTTTCCAAAGATAATTCTTATCTAATATTAATAACATTCCTTATCGAGGCAATATGTACAACGACGTTCACTTTCAATGATACCATTTGTTGAGCACTTTTCAGTTTCGTAGCCCTTACGCAAAATATTTTGTAAGATTGTAATTCAATAATTCACTGTTGAAGGCTTCTGTTTCGATGTGGTAAAGATGTTTGGTAAGTTCTGGATATGTGTTGTGTGGTTGTCTTTCAATGGCTGATAGTGTACTATACAGGCTGTTCTTGTACTGTGTGCAAATAAAAAAACCTCAGTATAAGTACACGAAATGCTACCTTCTGCGGATATTTTTTGGTGGATGAACCACTTGTTTGGAACTGCTGAAATGTGCGAGAAAGATACGAAGGTCAACTTCGCCTTCCTCTCGGTATGAACACGCCCACCGATACCACACTCATTGTTCAACGCAGAATTTCGTAATAATAACTGATATCGTTTAGTAATTATTTTATTTAAAATTTTAATTCACTGAGCGAAGTAATATGTTTTACAAAATCAACTCTCGACGAATAAATCCGAAAATATATGCACCAATTAGATAAGCGCGTTAAAAATGTTCTTCCTTCACCCTTTAACGTAAATAATCTTTTACTGTAATCTCACAGCTCGCTATGAAAGTATTACTACTTGCGGTCCATGGAAAAAAAGTAAATGTCAAGTTTTTACGACTCTGTTAAAAATAATATGGAATGAGAAATTACAATTTGCTTGTAGCTCGCTTTTAATTTGTTCGGCAATTACGAACCGCAGCTTCTTCAATTGCACTAGATTTTAATTTAAAAATGCTTAAACTTGTAATTACTTGCAGTGAAGTTAATTTAAATTGTAAACGTGTTAACTAACCAGCTGATCGGAGTGGCTGATTTACGACGTTTGTGCTCAAGATTAAATGAAGTACTGACTCTGTCCTACTTCGGCTTCGGGTCATAATTGAAGAGGCGCTCGCGTTCCAATTTAGCTCTGCCAACAGTTCTGAAACGGTTAAGAAAAAATCTGCTACTACATTTTTCTCGAAAACTATTAAATTTTTGAACATATAAAATAGCGACATCTTACTATCGCTTTTTGACCTAACATTGCAGTAGGATAGACAAATTGAAGCGGGATTTGCTCCTAATGAGTCCCCCATGCAAGGCGGCCATGCTTGCTGTCAAAGCATAATGAAAAACGATTTGCACAAAATTTTTATTAAATTTTTGTTAAGAACGTACGAATTCAATCAATCAATTGCCATTTATGGTGATATATAACAGGTTTAAATATTTGCATACAGTAAAAGAACACCCTGTATACACAGATATTAGCAAAGCATTTGATCAAATCGATAATTTCATTTTACTGAAAAAACTTGATGCAATTGGTTTCAGTTATTCCCTGCTGCTACTATTTAAGAATTACTTATTGGGCAGACGTCAGTACGTAGAAGTAAATAGTAGATCACGCTTAATGAGAGTTATATCTGGGTCGAATCTTGGCCCCTTAGTTTTTTTTTATATTTATTAATGATTTATCTAAATGCATATAAAGGAAAGTAATATTTGTAGACGATTTAAAAATCTATAATAGAACTGACACAGAGAAAGATTGCTACAATTTACGTTAGAATTGGTCAAAATTTGGTGTACTAGGAATAATTTGAAACTAAATGTAAACAAATGTAAATCGTTAACTTTCCACAGAAAAAGTTATACATCATTATAAACTTTATAATAACATTTTGCTACATGTTCATCATACAAGACCTGGGAGTCATATTTGATTCTGCTCTCAACTTCTCTAATCATATTGGTAACATGGTACAGTCTACGTTAAAAATGTTGGGTTTCGTCGTCAGAAATGGTAGAGATTTCGTTAACTTGCAAACTATGATTAATTTATACTGATGCAATGTATTTGTAAGGCCTAAATTACAATACGGAGCTTTAATATGGTATCCTGTTTATAATGATTACCTAGAATTATTAAAATGTATTGGAGATTGTGGTTTCTAGTACAAAGAAATGGGATTTAACCTCCTAACCACAAAAAGTTTGGCTAAAAACTGTATACATATTTCGGCAGCTATGCTGCCATCTTCAGTAGTTGCCTTCTTCTCTACTGAAGATGGGAGCATAGCTGCCTAAATGCGTACATAGAATTAATTGAGAGTGTGCAGAGTACATTCTTAAAATACTTAGCATTTAGAGTAGATAGATTAGATCTTATTTAGATTTCTACCCAGTTCGTGGAATCGATAACCAATTATTGTTAGACAGATTCAACTTTAGGTCGTTACACACTCGCCGTATAGTTACATACATCTACATATATCTTTTCTGTTTAATTTAATTAATAATCGTATTGATTGGCCTTTCTTAGTGCGAAAATTAAATTTTCTTGTTCCTAGATGTGAATCTCGTTATGATAGAACTTTTTACTTAACTCCTTACCGTACGAATATTATAAAAAAATCCCTATTGTAATGTGCACTAATTTTAATGCTATATGCAGAAACTATGATATTCACAATACGTATTTAAGAGACATTTTGCAATTAATACTATAGTTTTTTGGTACAGATTCTGTTTCTTCTTTCAAAATATTTCTGTAGTTTATTGTTGTACAAAGTGATGTAGGTATACAGATTTGCGAAACTTAATTATTAAGCAGGCCTAGGCGCATTTTAGGCGGAAAGTTTCGTTAAATATACAAGGAACTACTAACATGCTGAAGCGATCATAGTTGGAAAAAGTTCGAATCTTTAACGCGTCTGCCCTTTAAAAACAAAACGATAAACCAGTCGAAGCCCGAGAAGTCTATGCGGCACGCAGTAACCACTGCGGTTCTGGTCGACTGAATATAAAAACTTGTTTGCATAACCGATTCATTCCGAAATAAACTCACATTCTTTTTGCAGTGACGGTGCTAAAATTGATATGAATGCCAGTCTTTTTAAAAGTTACATTAAAGAATTATAATGTTTTCATAATTATTAATTCGAAAGAAACCATTATGTTACACAAGTAATTTACATCAAACGGTTGCTTCTGATGCAATGAGCACGAGGGTGAGAGTGCCTCGGACATAAAAGCCGTTTGGCGGCGACGTTGAAATCTACGCCGCTACTTTGTTTGTCTTTATACTGGTTTTTACCAGATATCCTAGGAATGTTCGACCTTTATTATTAATGGTTGAACATTCCTAGGATATATGGTAAAAGCCAGTATAAAGATAATCAAAGCAGCGGCGTAGATTTCAACGTCGCCGCTGAACGGGTTATATGCCCGAGGCACTCTTACCCTCGCGCTCATTGCACAGCTCATTGCATCAGAAGCAACCGTTTGATCTAAATTACGCGCATAACATAATTGTCTTTATAGTTTCTTTCAAATTCATAATTATGAAAAAAAATATAATTATTTCATGTAACTTTTAAAAAGACTGGCATAATACATTTAATTAATTTCAATTATAGTGCCGTCACTGCAAACACGATTCGAGTTCATTTCGGAATGAATCGGTTATGTAAACAAGTTTTTATATCCTGTCGACCAGAACTGTATTGGTTACTGCGTACCGCATAGACTTCTCGGGCTTCGACTGGTTTATTGTTTTGTTTTTACAGGGCAGACGTGTTAAAGATTCGAACTTTTTCCGACTATGAAAGCGTCAGTATATTAGTAATTGCTCGTATATTTAACGAAATCTTCCGCCTAAAATGCACCTAGGCCTGTTAATTATTATATTTAGTATTGGTGTTAATTACTCCGTACCTTTTGTCGGATTATAATTATATTGTGTTGTTTATTATTTACTATTATTACTGATTTGTTTGTCCTGTCTGATATATTATGTATTGTTGGTCAATAAAACTTATTATTATTATTATTATTATTACTTACAGTCATAACCGCGAAGACACAGAAGATGTCATTTATGTTTTGTATTGATTGTATTTGATCTGTATTCGCCCCAGTCAAGTCTTCAGACCTTGTGGCCTCTGATTAATATACACTGTGAACGTTTAGAGTGGAATAATCCATATAAATAAGTGCCAGATAATATGCAGCTAAAATCCTATCCTCGGACAGATAAACCTATTTTTATTAGCGCGAATATTTTTTAAAGTTATCTTTTTTTCCAACCCCCACCCCTTTCCGCAATGACGTCATCGACATTTTTTTTAATAGCACGCCCCCATTTTTTTAGCAGATTTGGGTAAATTTGAGAATTTTGATTTCATCAATATACATAATTTGACAATTGCATTGACGGTACCCGAGATATTAATTACGAAAGAAAAACAAAAAATGGAAAATTTTCTACGGTTTATTTCAGACAAATGAACAACTGATGCACGAACCGGCAAATAATCATTTGTTTCAACACCTTAGTTGAAATAAATGATAAAAAGTATCATCAAGTAAGTTTGACAGATCTTGATAATTTTTCTTCCGTGGAACCTCCACTTTTTGTGTGTATCTTTCGTAATTAATTTCTCGGGTACCGACAGTGCGAATGTCAAATTATGCATATTGATGAAATCAGAATTTTCAAATCTACCCAAATCTGCTAAAAAATTGGAGGCGTGCTATTAAAAAAAATGTCGATGACGTCATTGCGGAAAGAGGTGGGGGTTGGAAAAAAGATAACTTTAAAAAAATATTCGCGCTAATAAAAATAGGTTTATCTGTCCGAGGATTTTAGCTGCAGATGATCTGGTACTTATTTATATGGATTATTCAACTCTAAACGTTCACAGTGTATACTGATTATTGTTATATTATATTATTATTATTATTATTGCATTGTTGTGTTATATTATTAGTAAGTAAAAAAAAATTATTTAATTTATAAATTGGTTTACACAGAAGTTGGTATAGATTTACCTAGCTAATTTCAAACAGGGCAAGATGTGTAATTTATTTAATTATTGAACAGAATCATTGAAATTAACCTCCGCCCACAATAAGTTTTATATCCGTAGATACGTATTTCGGCAGCTAAGCTGCCATCTTCAGTACGCTACCAACTCAAAAGCACCAAGAAAGACCTAAAACCACCCAATCACACTGATAAAATCATAAAAATGTTAAAGCTAACCTAATCATCCTAAAAGATATATATGTCTAAATGTAAGTAAATATAAATTGATATGTAAAAATTTTAAGTAAACTATATATTCTTATGTTAATAAATCGAGAAAAAAAAATATGTGAACACCTAAAAGCAACTGTCAGAAAACCTTACAAGAGCTAACCAAACAACACGGAAATGCGGAAATAAACAGTCCAAAGATGCGAAAAAACTTCTTATTCTAACGAATAAATAAGTATATAATTCCGTTACTTGATACCTAAAAATAAACTAATATGTAATGTATAAATCGAAAAAAAAAAATATGTGAACACCGAAAATTAACTGTCAGAAAACCTTACAAACAAGAGCTAACCAAACAACACGGAAATGCGGAAATAAATAGTCCAAAGACCCCGAAAAAACTTCTTATTCGAACGAATAAATAAGTATATAATTCCCTGTTATTTGATTTGTAAAATATATATATATATATGTATATATAATAATAATAATAAAATAAAATATATATATTATGTATAAATGGTCAAAAAACAACCTACAGATGAGAGCAAATCACACCCACACACCACAGGTTAAGAGCACTTTATGAAACATTGAATAGAAAAAATATAAAAAATTATTATTAAAAAATAAGAAATTTAAGTTTATTCTGAGTTTTAAGTTTATTCGAAGTTTATTTATTTATTTGTTATTATTATAATAGTTTTGATTTTTCCTTTTGCCCAATTTAGTTTTCTTTGTTACTTACTTCTAAGTTAATTTTGCTTTCTTTTAAGTTTTTTACTCTGTTTTCTTTTGCCTTAGTTCGTCTTCTGGATTCTTTGTTAACTAGTTTTAGTTAAATTTTGTTCTTTTGTTTAGTACATTGTATCTGCTTCTGGGTAAATAAAAAAAAAAATTAAAGTCACAGAATAAGGTATATGGCGATGTGATCTACGGTCCTTGCTTGGACAGTGTCAACATATCCAGAATTCAGAAAGTTCAAAATTCTTGTTTGCGTTTTATATATGTACGGCCTTAGGCGCAGGGACCATACCTCACATTTTCTTACAAGGGCAAAATGGTTAAATATGATCCAACGACGTCAGTTGCACTCTGCTGTATTTTTCTATAAAATTATACAAAGTGAAATACCTCCTTACCTTTACGATAAAATTTCTTTCAGAACGTCAGTTCATAACATAAATATTAGGAATAAAGGTACTTACGCCTCCTGCGCATCGTACTTCTCTTTATCACAGATCGTTTACGTACAATATAGTTAAAACTTATAATAATATTCCTGTTAGTCTTAAATCTTGTACAGTTTCATCTTTCAGGCGTCAGATATTGCTTCGTTTTCAATAACTCTACCTTTTTGGTGACTTTTCGGTAGTTTGTGCTCTGGTTATTTTTCTGATTATTAACTCAGTATCTGTATTACTCAAAGATATTTGATTTTTGTATTATTTGTATTCATTGTGTACAATAGCTTACTCAGAAATATTTATGTAAACTAATACTTAATCTCTTATTAATCTATCATATTTATCATTTTTTGTTTTCTGCCATTTTACAATGTATTTATTTGTATTTACATTCAACCTAAAGGTTTTAGAGGAAGAGCAGCATATCCTTTTGGGACTGCTGATCTAGAACCGTTTGATTACTTTTTTTTGAACCAATAAACATTATTATTATTATTATTATATATTGATATTTATTATTATAAACTCTTAAATAAAACTTTTTTTGGTTATTACGTACCTACTCGTCATGCGTAGTTTCAAAATATGTAAAAATATACTAATAATATGCTCTCAGTTACTGACACCCTGTATAGCTGAAAATAATTTTATAAAATAGAGCTGACAGAGTTACACCTTAGCTCGTTTCAATTTCTTTTCCATCATAAGAGAAAAGACCTGTATACAGTAAATTTAAGTATTTAAGTGTTATTGGCTGGATAGACTTTTGCAGTTTCTGAAAGATTGGCTTTTAAAAAATGGATCCTGAAATTATACAACTCTTTCTACGGGAATAAAAGGAAGGTTAAATTTAAACGCGGTCTAAACAAAAGCGACCTTTAACATATTTATTTATAAAATATCTTCCTGGCATTCGGTGCATCCTTTCCGACTCACCCTGTAGTTGCGTTGAACGTTACACTGACAATAAAAGGATTTTATCGGTTTATGTTTAATTTTCACGTAGTGAAAGCAATCTTATTACTAGTCGGTTACGAACGACTTACTTTTAACGATCTTGTTACGCTTTAACTGACTATTCTCGTACGACAGTGATTGCCTCTCACCTTTCACGGCGTTATTTACGACAGCATTAATTCCGACGGCGAGAAAAAAAAATTAAAGGCGATCCGCGTTCATTGTTCCTCCTCTCGAAAGCTCCGCGCCGCGTCGCTCTCGGCGAAGCGATCAAAGTCCACTTAATTTAAGCTCACGAAAAGCTCGCGCCCGCCCGTTTTGTTTCCTGCAGGAGAAAACGGGTGGGACCAATTTATCCCAGAGTAAACAGAGTCTGACGAGTCTCGAATTGCCTGCCGCTGCAAGGTGTCCTCCGTCAATCGGGGGGGCCTAAAATAACACGCACGTACTTAACCTACCTAACGCTGCGAGGACATTTTTAAAAGCATTATAGGTGTTAGGTGTTTACGTTGCCTAAGTGCTTAGTTTTTACCAAGAATTAAACAGATGCGTCGGTAAATAATACGTCGGAGAGGTAACATGATACACGGCGAGCGGTTGCACAGAAAAAAAAAAAGGAACGAAACGAAATGCGGAGATGTTCACGTCGTGATTTCACTCCTACTTTATAGAAGTGGTTGAGTTACAACTGGAGATTTCAAGAGCCTTACAAGTGTTAATTTATTAACGCGTACGAATTGCCTTTTTTAACTCGTACGTGTGATTGTTGTTTCTCGCATATGTGTGGAGGAAATAGGCCGAGTCAAAGGTGAATAATCCAAAGGAATTTTACATTTCCTTTGTATTATTTGTTTTGATTTAACAATTGATTTATTCTAAAAACCGTTTTACAGAGTAGTTACTAGTATTGGGCGATACGTATCGATATTTTTCATTATCGATACTTTACGTTCCAATACTCGTTGGTTTGCAATCGATACTTCCGTCTTCCGATATATCGGTGAATCGATCCAATTAAATGAGGTATCGAATAACAAATTACTATTTAACGAGGGGAAAATATGGAAAGTTCGAACGTGGAACCGAAGCCGGATAAAGGGGCTCCTATGATACCTATGATAAACATTAAATTTCTGATATTCCAACCTCAAATATCTTATATACTGCTCTTCCAAATATCAACATATTATACCAGCTGCTTCAAATTGAGTGTGAAGGGGGGTCTAGGACAATTCGCCATCGCCGATTTGTCGTCGCCGATTCGTCGTAGGTACAATTCACCGCCGGTAAATTCGGTGTCAGCGATTAAAGTTTTAAGTCCAGGTACATATCCAAATAATAATATACCGATAATTATATGTAAATAAAATAAAGAAAATAATTAATGAAAAATAAAATAATTTGTTATTAATTAAATGTGATACATAGATAAAGAAACAGATAAAAAAATTTGGTCTTCCAGGAAGTATTTCTTATTCTTCAGGGTGTTCGTAAAATCCCTCCAATTCTTCTTTTTTATATTTTCAGATTCTGCTCAAAATCATATTGATTTTCATATCAATCAAAATCACTACACATCAAAAGTCGACTGCTTTCAAAATATTGATTCATGAAAGCTCGTCATTTAAAATTATAATTGAAAAAGGGGTTCCATTAAAAAACAAAATAGAATTATGATTATGTGTACGTACAGCACCAATTTGTTCGTAATTTTGTGTCTTACGGTGGTCGCACTGTAATCAGGAATTTATTTTAACTTGAAATAGAAAAACAATAGTAAAGTCCATTTTAATTTACTTGAAACTTACTGAAATTATAGTTATTTTCTTCAATTCGTAGGTATAACTTGGATATTATCTAAAATGGTCAGAAAGTGTTTTAAAGCTTATCAAGCTAAATAAAGCAGTAACATGGGACGGCGAATTGGGCGGACGGTAAATTGGATCGACGACGAATTGGTTCTAGGACGAATTGGCAACGGTGAATCGGCGACGGCGAGTTGGCGACGGCGAATCGTCCCATCCCCACTGAAGGGATCTCCTAAACCGTAAGAAGTACAAATTCGGTTAAATGAAAGAAAAGTTGTACGAACGAGGTTTAAACAATAAGAATAAATCCATGTTAAGCACGGGTATCATAAAGAAACGTTTTGACCATTCTCTTTCTTTCATTTTTTTCTTACAAATATGAAGCTTTTGAGATGACAAAATGTTTCAATTACGGAATAATTACTTCGGAAAACGCTTGTATAAGGAATCGTCGAATTTTCAGTACCACTACCGAGATGACATAATAATAATAATAATAATAATAATAATGGTAATATATTTATTTCAATAAAGTACAGAGTACAAAAAAGTACATTGTACAAGAAATACGTCGCAAACAAAGTTGAAAATCAAGATATCTTTTTACAATAATCAGTTAATTCAGATACAGAATAACAATTTAATGTTAATAGAATGTCTCTTATTTGTTTTTTATATCTATTAAAATTACATTCATTTTTAATACGCCGTGGAAGGCAATTAAAGAGTTTACAGCCCGTGTAAGGAAGACCTTTTTGAAATAAGAACGATCTATGCGGGTGAGGTAACAAGTAATTATAATTACGAGTATTATAATCATGATTTTGAAGAACTCCAGAATTCTCTTTATATTTAAATACAAAAAGCTACACTTCTAATATATATATGTCATAAAAAGTCAAAAAATGTTTATCCTTGAAAGTGTTTTTACAAGAATCTCTGTATGCCAAATCACATATTATCCGTATAACTGTTTTTTGTACAATGAAAATTCGATGAGCTTCAGAACTCATTCCCCAATGTACCATATCTCAACTTGGAATAAAAGTTAGAATAATAAAGTTTTCAGAAAAATTTTGTGCAAATCGTTCTTGATTGCGGTGAAAACCTCGAGCAGCCTCTGGACAGCTGTTTCAGCCCTGCTTGGGGCTTCTTCAGCAGAGACGTAGCTCGACATTCCGAATAAATTGGGCAAGTCGTTTTTGATCTGCAGTGGGAATGTCGAGCTACGTCTCTGCTGAAGAAGCCCCAAGAAGGACTGAAACAGCTGTCCAGAGGCTGCTCGAGGTTTTCACTGCAATCAAGAACGATTTGCACAAAATTTTTCTAAAAACTTTCATTGTGCTTTGACAGCAAGCATGGCCGCCTTGCATGGGGGACTTATTAGGAGCAAATCCCGCTTCAATTTGTCTATCCTACTGCAATTTCAGGTCAAAAAGCGATAGTAAGATGTCGCTATTTTATCTGTTCACAAAATGATTAGTTACGGGAATATATATGAGACGATGTCGAATACTCGACAGTTCTATGAACTCTACAATTTTTTCCTTGTAGTTCGGAACGTATCCAATGACTTTCTGCAAAATTCCAGCCACAAATCTCATTATATTATTTTTTGAGCAATTTTAAATCCCGTGATATTCAAGTTATACACTTTACAACTGAGACGCTGTCGAATATATGACACTTCCGTGAGCTCTATAATTTTTTCCTTGTAGTTCGGAACATATTCAATGACTTTCCGCAGAATTCCAGCCATGAGACTCATTAGATAATTTTTTGAGCAATTTTAAATTCCGCGAAATTCGAGTTATACAAGTTATAACTGAGACGCTGTTGAATATACGACAGTTCAGTGAGTTTTAAAATTTTTTTCTTATAGTTCGGAAACTATCCAATGACTTTCTGCAGAGTTCCGGTCATAAGCCTCATTAAATAATTTTTGTGAGCAGTATTAAACACCGCCACATAATAAGTGAGACGCTGTCAAAAACACGACAGTTCTGTGAGCTTTATAATTTTTCCCTTGTAGTTCGAAACGTATCCAACGACTTTTTACAAAGTTCCAGCGATAGGACTCATTAGATTATTTTTTGAGCAATTTTAATTAAATTTTAATTTTTCAAAAAAATTATTTTTTATTGGAGTTATTATAACACCCCAAAGAGCTCTGGAATTCTATATCAAAATTAAAAAGAATTCTGGCGGATTAAACATTAAAAAAATGACTTTTAAAATTTGGGGTGCTAAGTTCACAAAACGGGATTTGAAAATTGGCTATAAAGTGTTAATTGTTGGAAATAATTAATTTCACCATTAAGACTTTCTTTAGAACTATTGAGGTGCTATCCAGAACTCTAAACAGAATCTCGAAATTTTGAAATTACTATATCTCCCATATTTTAACAAAAGATCAAAACACGAAAAAAAACATTTTATTTTTGGGTTTAGAGACTTAGAAATAAAAAATAACTGTTAGTTTAAGTACCATACTACTTTTAAAAGAACCTCAAATTATTTCTTTTTTTTTTTTTTCATTTTATGCTTTGACAACAGTTCAGGTCGAGAAACGAAAGATCGCTGGAACTTTTTCACCTTTAATTTTAGCACTTCGGTCGTGAAGGATAATCGTGAGAACTCGTGGAGTGCTACCCAGAACTCCACGCAGAATCGGAAAATTCCCCAAAAAAGTTCATTTTGTACTTTAACGAAATTTCATAGCGAGACACGACTTAACAAAGTGCAAAATGAACATTTTTCTCGAAAAAAATTTCGTAAAAATGAAATTTAGATAAAGTGCAAAATAAAAATTTTTCTCAAAAATTTTCCGTTCTGCTATAGTTCTGAGTAGTACTCCACGAGTTCTCACGATTATCCTTAACGATCAAAAATAAAAAAGTTTAAATTATTTTCGAGAAAAATTTCCATTTTGCGCTTTGATAAGTCGTGTCTCGCTATGAAATTTTGTTAAAGTACAAAATGGACTTTTTTGGGGAATTTTCCGATTCTGCGTGGAGTTCTGGGTAGCACTCCACGAGTTCTCACGATTATCCTTCACGACCGACGCGCTAAAATTAAAAGTGAAAAAGTTCCAGCGATTTTTCGTTTCTCGACCTGAACTATTGTCAAAGCAAGAAATGAAAAAAAAAATAAGAATAATTTGAGGTTAAAAGTTGTATGATACTAAAAACTAACAATTATTTTTTATTTCAAAGTATCTAAACCCAAGAATAAAATGTTTTTTCGTGTTTTGATCTTTGTTAAAATAAGGGGGATACAGTAATTTCAAAATTTCGAGATTCTGTTTAGAGTTCTGAATAGCACTTCAATAGTTCTAAAGAAAATCTTAATGGTGAAATTAATTATTTCCAACTGTTAAAGTTTTTTTGACAATTTTCAAATGCCGTTTTGTGAACTTAGTACCCCAAATTTTGAAAATCATTTTTTTATATTTTATCCGCCAGAACTCTTTGCGGTGCTATCAGAACTCCAATCAAAAAATCACTTTTTTGAAAAATGAGGTGCCAAGTTCTATGAGGTCTACATCTTTTTCCTTCTAGTTCGAAACATATTCAATTACGTTCCGCAGAGTTCCAGCTATAAGCCTCATTAGATTATTTTTTGAGCAATGTTAAACCCCGCGAAATTCGGTGTATGCATCTGATCAGTGAGACGCTCTCGAAACGCGACAGTTCTGTGAGCTCTATAATGTCTCCCTTGTGGTTCAGAATGTATTCAACGACTTTTCGTAGAGTTTCCGACAGCACCTCACTTATTACGTGCATAATTCGAATTTCGTGATGTTTAAAACTACTCAAAAAAATATTTAATGAAGCTTATTACTAGAACTCTGCAGAACGTTGCTGGATATGTTCCGAACTACAAGGAAAACATTATAGAGCTCACAGAATTGTCCTGTATTCGACAGCGTCTCAACTACAACGTGTATAAATTGCTCAAAAAATAATCTAATGAGACTTGTGGCTGGAACTCTGCAGAAAGTCGTCGAATACTTTCTGAACTACAAGGAAAAAATGTAGAGCTCATAGAACTGTCGAATATTCGACAGCGTCTCATCTGTATCTCCGTAACAAATCGTTTTGTGTTATTAGAGTTTTCTAAATAAGAAATAGCGATGTTTTTCTCTAGAACTCTTTCTAGAACTCATAGACGCTGCGTGAACCTGGCTTCTCAGTTTGCACTTTGGCTTTTTTCGCTTTAATGAGCAGAACTATCGATTTTATCTATCAGGAACTATAGAACTATTAGAAATAAGGCCAGAACTCACTAGAACTTATGAGTTTCCATGAAATGATACGCCAGCTTCACAGACACACAATCATGACTGCGAAATAAATCAATTAGTTGGCGCACCTGAGCCGAAGGGCTATTAAACTGTAAATTAAAATCTCCACCGTTTACTACTAATTTACCTTCTTTTTGGATTAATTCTAAAACTAAAGATATCCGATTGAAGAAGTTATCAAAGATGGAGCCTAGTGGTCTATATATAGCAATAAACACAATGCAAACATGTAAAAGAGATATTTCAATCGCACAACATTCAAAGTTATTCATAATAGATAAATCATTAATGTCACGTCTAATTACAGAATTAATGTTAATAGAAGTATATATGGCAACTCTACCATGCAACCCTTGCGGTCTGCAAAAATAAGATTTTAAAATGAAAAGCTTTTCCACAAGAACTTTCTTCTTAATTTATTTTGATCAGTTGCAATAACAACGTTAGAATGACGGCGAATAGGCTCATATTATCCTTTAATCCTTCTACTCTGTACTCTTTTCACGCTAAAAAGATTCGCTCGCCAAGTCAGCGTTGTTAGGGGAATTAAACAGTATCTGCTACGCGCTAGCGTCAAAGGTGGAAGGGAGATACTCCTACTATGTTCTACTATGTTCTTAGCGTGAACAGAGTATAGTGATACATAGGTAAATCAAGAATTTTTTATGGGCGTAGCTTAGTCATATGTTTGTATTTATAAAAGTTATAAGCCGGAAGCTGTAACTATTTCGATTCTGTTTACTCTAGGAAGAGGATGATACTCTATTCTTTACGTTCGTTTCATTTCCGAAGCCCTCGTTTCGAAAAGACCTCACAATTCAGGCGCGCGGTACATTCCCCTTGAATCAAAGGAGCAGCGGAAATTTCAAACGTTAAGAAATCAACCACCTGCCCGGAAAAACGAAAATTATTCAGATCAGTGCGCCGCCAAATTTCCGTACACAGTTCACGCACAATTGATTTTCTTTTTTTTTTCGTTCTGCGAAATCAATTCGAAATTCTTCTTATCTTGTTCGCGTCGCCGAGATTTCGCGTGTCAAAAGTCGTCTGGCATTTTGATATACGTATTAAGTAAGTATATACGACGACGGACCGCGCCGTAATTAAAACGATAACCAAAAGGCACTTCACTCGGCTCAATTACAATCGATTATTTTGCAATTTGCTCCGCCATGCCGGCCGCTAATTACATCAGCTACAATAATCGTCGACTTCGTTAAATGGATACGTCAAACTCTGAAATGAAGTGGGAAATTAATAGACGATGACACTGCAGATGAGAATATTAAAATATCTAGTTAATATGCGTTCGCGATCTTTTTAGACTCAGAGTAGGCCTGCCATTTTTAATTTTATGGTTATATTTTGGAAAACTACCACTGCCACTGTTGCCAGCTCGACTCAAGTAAGACTGAAGCTTCTTCAAATTTCTTGAAGCGAAAGTTAATTTTTCTTATAATAAAGGAACGTCTGAACCGATTTAAATGGTATTGGGTATGAGGTGCGACAGGAATTTGAAGTTAATTTATAGGTAGTTTAAAAATGAGGCAGATTACTTTAAATTTACATTATATTAAGACAAAAGCCGCTTAACAATTACGAATTTCAAGCATCTGAGATGATCCGAACTACATTTCCAAGCCCGATTTCTTCACCTACGGATAAATTTATCTACCAGGTAGTATCCTCGGAAACTATTATCGATACAATGGTTTCCAAGGATAATACCTGGCAAATAATTTATCAGGAGGTGAAGAAATCGGGCATAAGTCATATAAATGTGTTATATGTGTAGTCATAGATACAGCTGTGTAAGGGAACAGGGAAAGGTAAAAAGGATTAGTTCAAGTAAGTTTCGCACCCTACAATTGGAACATGTTGGTTCGGTTCAGAGGAGCTCCTAATAGCTCTTTTTGGCAATTGGAAAGTTGATATTGTATAAATTTATAATAAATCCAAGCGTTTACAATGGGAATGTGACATAATAAATGGAAAACTGTAAGTTCTGCTTAAAAAAACATCTGTTTTAGTCAAGTATTAGGTACCTACGGTTTTCTGAACCTCGTTTTATTCTTATTGGTTTTGGAACCTACTAAACCCAGTTATTTGCCAAGTCCCATTATCCACAACCAGTGCCAGAATCTAATAGTCATACTTGGAACATCGTTGAAAATAATCCACAGTTTATAATTTGAATGTTTGAACAGCTGAATAATTGAAACTTCTGTTCATATGGTTAACTGTTAATATGGATAACTGTTAAAATTTATGCTTTGAAATAATTTCGGGGTTTACATGATTTCTTTAAATTTTTTTATAAAAAAATTAATCGATTCCGCACTCTCTTGATGCAAATTCATGATCAGATTAGTGATTGTCTCTAAGAAAAATAAAAAGTTATAATAATAATAAACATAAATTCTCAATTTACCAGAAACGTACACACTCAGATAATACTATACACAATTCTTGCACACATCCTTATACCCAAAAAATGTCCGCTTGTAATAGTTTCATACACAGATTAATCAGTGTTCCCATGTAGCAAGAAAACTACAAAAAAGATGTCAATATAACCAAACAGTTAGCTTTGAATAATGGATACAATGAACTACTAATAGATCACTTAATGAATAAAAAACAATACCGAAATGCTTTTAGATTAATAACGAGTGTTCAATAAAAAAAACGGTCAAATAGGCTGTAGCAGGCTTTTGTTGTCGGGAACGCATGTCGTGATTAACATCATTTGAATTTGACAACTTTGACAAGTTGACGGTTAACCTAACTAATAAAAGTCGGAAGCTGCTCTGCATTTGTTTTCTAATATTTATACTTAATATAAATATTCGGTAATAAACGTTTATTTGAAATGTCTTCTTTGAGTTAAAGTGAGGTTAGAAATGCAAGTGACGCTTCACGCTCGTCGTATGAAGAACCCTACGCTAGACGTTCAGAATAAATTCATAGCTATCTAGACCGTTTTTTTTTAATTGAACACTCGTTATCTCCAACAAAAGAAACTAAAACATCTTAGAAAACGTTAACTTACACTGGTCAATTAACAAATACAATGGCTAAACACATTTGCAAATTAAACGTAAACATAACGTTTAGTATAAACAATACGTTAGGTCACTTAATTAAAAACTATAAAAATAAAAGCGATAGAAATAACAAATCAGGAGTTTATCAATTGAATTGTAAAGATTGTCCTAAAATCTATATTGGTCGAACAGGAAGAGCATTTGCAAAAAGAATGAATGAACATTTAAGAAGTTTTAACAAAAAATACAATGACTTCAATTACGCTAATCATTTAATTTTAGAAAAGCATCAGCTTGATGACACAAAAAATATTACATACACACAATAAAAGTAAAAAATTACATCTTCTTGAAGCATGGAAATCAATAAACTCAAAAATACAAGTAATTTGCTAAATGATCAAATAGATTTAAACAATTCTCCGTTATCAAACTTTAGAAATCCATAATTGGGCGGTCATTTCTTGGTAAGGTTAAGCTGCTTAATGTAGTTAGAAAAGTACTTGTAAAATATTTCGTTTTTATATAAATATTTGATCCAATTTCTGTTCAGCTTAGTACACTACTGTCGAAAACTTTTAAGACGAAAAGCAGTAAATCTGTTGGAATTTGAGCTTTATTGAAATAGCCCGTGTGAATTTAGAACCTTCTGCATTCGAGCCTCCCCGTTTCTCTCTCCCTCTCTTGACCAGGGGCTGAGCAGGGTCATAAAATTTATTCACGAGAGTAGGTAATCTGTTAAGCATTGAATATGGAAATTCCAGGTAATGAGAACTGTGTAATTTGTAATGTATTATGACAGTAATTATTAATAAAACTAATTCAGGTATATAGTTATATTTGGTGAAGTCATGTTTAGTTTGTTAATTGTTTTTAGTTTATTGTTAATAAAAATAATACCTACCCGGGTTTTGTTATATTCTGTTTTTTTTATGATTCAATTTAGATTTTCATATTTAAATTGTTAACAAAATTGAAAGATATTAAATCAAAATGTTTTAAACTGCCATAAGTTCGGAATGTATTTAAATATAAATTTAAGTTTGAACGTGTTATTGTTGTTGAATAATAAATAAACGAAGTGATCAGAAAAGGAAAATACTTTTTTTGTTTCATGTGTTGCAATTAAAAATTTCCAACGCTAATTTAGATCAAATTATTATACAGAATCAAACAAAACGAGTTAAATAAACCAAAATTATTTTATTATACTATTTTTTCTGTATAAATCGAATGAGTAACAAAGTATTTTTAATGACACATTAATTTTTAATTGGACTTATGGCCGTATTCATAATCAGACTTTAAGGAAGCGTTAAGTCAATTTAAGAATGGGGAAACAAATGTATTTTGTTAGGTTAAAATAACTTTAAAATTAAAGTCCTATTATGAAATCGGACCTTACTGTAATATTAATTAATTCATGAAAACGTATGATAAAGAATATTCTTAAAAGTGATGTAAATTTCTGTTCATGAAACCGGGAATTTAAAGACAAATTGAGGAATTTAAGCATCTAATAAGAAAATGAAAATTAATACTAAGTAGGATATTGTCCCTAATATTTAATCCTGTTTAATTATCTTGCGCAGGAATGATTTTATACCTCTACATCCTATTACATTTGTAAAATATTGGTATTCTGGAAAATTTAATTTAATAAGTCTTCAAAGGGGGGTGCAGCAGAGTAAATTTTTAAAAAATGATGAATGATAACACAGCTCATAAGGGGGTCGCGAATCCCAAAAGTTTGGGAAACGCTGGTTTAATAGTAACCTGACGCAGGCATTGTGTTGCCGAAAAGATTGTTACATTTCTGTAAATATAAAAAATCATTATTGCTTTTGTTTTACCTTTTCGTACAGTATACTCACATATGATATTTAGTTATTTTTTTCATATTTCTGTGTGATATTCGCACTGTTAACACTTAGATTTATTGTAAACTTATACTTTATGTTAATAAACTATATGCTTAAAGGGCGTTCCATCTGCGTTGTGATTTACATAAAGTATTCAGTTTGACAACCCATGATGCTTGTCAAAACCATATGATGGCAGTACCTGTGTCTAGACAAAGATCGAGTCTTAGCTCAACGATAATATTAATTTTACCAATAAAAGTCACAAAATAAAGTATATATTGATAGCGCCATTGGAAGTTGAAATTTAAAAAAAAAACAACGAAGGCCTGTGCAAGAATATACAGTATGTCTCTAAACATATGCCTTTAATTGAAACCACAAACAGTGGTCAAGAAAAGAAGCAAAATTTGTTATACAACTGTCGGTCAGATAGCAATAATAACGCAGATAAAAATTATTTTACTATTTCACAGAAATTGTTTGAGGGTCGCTGAATGCAGCTGAAATGTTCCGGCGGAGCCTGGTTTTCAATTATTCTCCGACGTTCGAGGCCATAAAAAGTTATAAAAACGCAAACCGTAACCCAATGCACAGATATTTTGCTTAAGGCAGGTCAAGTACCGTGTTTTTTGTTAATTTTAAAAGCAGATAATTTTTGTAACTAGGTAAGTTCTTAATAGTTTAAATTATTCTGTGCGTGTTGCATTAATTGATGATTAATTTTGTGCTAATCCGCACTTTAACAGTTAAATTTAAAAAATTCAATGTAAAGGCGATCGAAAAAGTGGAAATTTTTACATCATATTAATTTATAAATTACCAATAATTAACTTACAATGTTGATTACTAAAGTTTATTGTATATGTACAGCGAAAATAAATTTGTTTCTTTATTAAAACTTCGAATAAACGACGAAATAAACGTCTGCATGAGGCGAGAGCTTTTATGTCTTTATGGTTTAAGCCGACGCAGAAATTCAGGTTCAATATTATCCTTATAAAAACATGTGTTTTGTGTTGGAATGTAAACAATTAATAAAATAGTTCGATTGAGAGCGAGCGAAGTTATTCAATTACCCATTTTGAACTCTTAGATTTTTGTGTGTACACGCAATCTAATTTTTTTTTAATTTTTTATCGTACTCATACTCCAATTCTTGCTTTTCGGTTTTAAATAGGAATCGTTTCTGCTCTTGCAATACTTATTCTGCAGCTATAAGTGCGATAATTAAAAAATAATTTCACTAATTTTCAACGCAGTTACAAAACTAGCGTACGAAGATGTTTAATTACTTCAGCACAAATTTAACGAAGATTAGGAACTCGTCTTTAACATAATTGTTATTGTCTATTACAGAGAGGTACGCAAAAAAACGTTCTTACTTATCGCATGTTGAAAATACAAATAAACATGCCGATATCCGCAAGTTGGATTCATTTTCGTATACAATAAGACCTTGAGCGAGTTCTTCTTAACGTAAATAAAAAATTTTATTGCGGTTTATTGCTTTTACCGGAATAAATTGCTGAAACAAGTCGTAAACCAAGCAGAGGTTTCAAAACAAAGGGACTGCGCTCGCTTGTGATAGGTCAGTTTTTCATTTTTGGGAAAAAGTTTCAGATTTGGAGAATTAATCTCTTATGTAACGAGGAACTTACAGTTTCATTTAAAGACAGAGGTTTCGAGACCCCCTGTATAATGCTCTATCCTATGGCTATATCAAAAGCGCTAGAGGAATAAAGCTGCAAATCTTTTGTCCGCAATCTGAAAGCTTTTCTTTATGAAAAAGCGCATTATACGCTTTCGGATTTTTTTTGGAAAATCTGCCTTAGATTTATGTTTAGATTAGTAATCGTATTAAGGCTTTTGTTTTCCTTTAAATGTTGTCCGTGTATAAGACGGCACACGTTAAATAAAAACTATTATTATTACTATTTTCTCCGGAAGCTGTAGGTATCACGATTTTGTGTGTATTGTATGGCCGATCGCCACCCGCTTATTCAAGCACCCTATATATTTCAAGAATCTTAAATGAGGCTGTTTTAAGAGATAAAGAAAAGTTTATTCGCACATGCTTAAAGCACTTAAAACTGTCGTAAAATTTGACCATCTGTTTTCAAAGTACCCTGTATTTAGTTTACTAAACATTCCGGCGGTCTAGATAATTTCAGAAATAATACGATAAATTTATTACGTTATTTATAACTGACAACATACATTTGTAAAATGGTTTATTTAAATTAATTACATCGCTTGCGTTTTTTTCTTTTTATTTTGAAAACATTTCGCTATCACTTACACAATACGGCCTAATCAGAGGACTATCTCACCCAATTAGCATAAAAAAACGCGCCGTTAGGCGCCTTCAAACGAGTACACAAACATACTCGGATGGCGAAAACTTTATCTGACGTTCTACGTCCTTGCCCCCCCAGTGCTCTTTGTCCGGAAAATTCCGTTTGAATGCTTCCTCAAACGGTCTCTTTAAGCGTTTAATTTCGACGCCCTCTTTAAGCGAGTTCACCTAATTTTCGAACGCCCACGGCATTGTTATGGCTGTCAAAAACTCGAGGAGAAAGAAGATTTTCCGGACATGAAATTTCAATTTAACTACACCTATATTTCCGGAGACGTTGAAAAACAATCAGAATTAGACGAGATAAAGAACGACAATAAAAATTATAAGAGATAAAACTGTTCTGTTTAAGTAGTAACAACAGTATTAGATTAATCTTAGGCGAGTATAAACGATTAAACATCGACCAATTGCAATCGATCGAAAAATCTGTCTTCAGACACAGATTACATATAATCTGCATATCATCCCGTAGTCATTATTAACAGATTTTTGAATGACTGTTTCTTTAATCGTTCATGTGCGCGTAGCCTTAGGCCCGGTTCTCATTAAGTCGGTCCCAGAAATTGATCGTCGCCGTCGTGCGGCTGTTGGAGTGGGTTCATTTAAACTCACAATCGGTAAAGACATGTGACACTTTTATTACTCAAATAGCTAACATACGTAGGCTGCTGGGAAAGTTTCCGCAAACGGTATGAAAAAACGCATATGAAATTTGGTAAACGGTATCATTGTTTTTCGAAGTATTCGCCTTTGACGTCAATACACTTTTGCATACGCTCGAACCAATTTCTAAAGCACGTTTTCCATTCTAAAAATGGTACCTCAGAAACCAGTGTCCGGAATGTTTCAACCGCTGCTTCAGCCGACGAAAATCGCTCAACACGGATTTTATTTTTGATATTTGGGAACAAAAAGAAATCATTAGGAGAATATGGACAATGAGTCATTAATTCAACATTTTTGTTGGACAAAAAATCAACTGTTTGACGGGCTGAGTGAGGACTGACGTTGTCATGATGGAGAATAATTCGTCGGTTTCGATTGTTTCTTCTTATTTGATCGATGACTTCCGGCAAACAAATTGTAGTATACGAATCAGCATTCACGATTTTTCGATCCTCTAAAGCCACGGTTGCTACATCTCCAGTTAAACCAAAGAAATAAGCAATCATTTGCTTCGCAGCACTGCGTGAACGGACAACTTTTGTTGATTTTGGTTCATTTTGAAATACCCAAACGGTAGATTGTTGTTTACTTTCTCGCTCGTACGAATAGATCCACGTTTCGTCACCAGTAACGATGTTATAAACTAAATTTGAACGACCTCCATTGAATTTCTTGAGCATTTCTTCGCACCATTTGACACGACCCTGCTTTTGCACTTCTGTTAAATTGTGTGGGATCCAACGACTGCAAAGCTTTCGTACGTTCAAATGATCATGCAAAATCTGGTGTATTGCTTTCATGTCAATGCGTAAGGATGCTTGAATCTCACGGTATGTCACATGTCTACCTTGTTCAAGCATTTCACGCACAGCATCTACATTAGTGGCAACAACAGATGTTGATGGACGACCTTCACGAAATTCGTCACTGAGAGAGGTACGTCCACGCTGGAATTCGGCAGACCAATTATAAACACTGCTCTTTGATAGTGCTTCATCTCCAAAAGCCAAATGAAGCCGATCGAGGCATTGTTTCGGCGTTAGACCACATTTGAAATCGTAAAAAATCATGGCGCGAAAATTTTCATGCAAGATTTCCATGTTTACACAAAATTACTTTTTCTCAAATGCTGTACAAACAAAACTAGTTCACTTGGATAGGAACTGTCAATAGAATTATAGGCTATTTTTATTTTCAAGTATGACAGTTGATAAACGCTAACAATTCTAGACCCACTAGATTCCAGAAAATTTTCCAGCAGCCCACGTAGTGGATAGAATTTATTATAATAATTTTAAAAGAAGATCCGCCTTGATCATAGCTGATAAAATTTTGTCAAAACCGTTTCCTTATTAAGTCAACGCAATTAAAGTTGATTTACAATCTGATTTGAGAATAATAATAATAATTGACCGTAAAATGAATGACGTTAATTTTTACACATTTACGTAAACGCCCCATCCACGTACTCATCACCTATCCAAATACAATTCAAAATTACACTGTAAGCCGTGAACATTAATAACGGCAAATATGAAAGAGCGTTTTAATAACTTTTAAATAACCATAAAATGAAACGCGGTCGTAAATAAACCCGTAATAATAAGTATCGTAACGGGCATGAAATACGGGCCCTCATTTCAGGCGCAAACATACGACCAGATTTATCATCGACGGTCAAAATTAATTGGAAAGGTGTCGAGTATTACTCATATTTCTATTTAGATGCCTATTAATAACATTATAACACGCTTCCTATCGATTATATCTCCGGAGAACGATAACACCTCGTTATTGGGTCGGTGATGGATGTCCTTTCATTTGTTGTTTTCTTCCTCGAGACACATTTGGTGGAAGGTATATTCTTAGGTTGGAATTGGATCTATCTATCCGATCTATCGTGCGCAAGCTGACAGACAAAAGAAATGTATTTCAAGTGCTAGATAGAAAACGTATCAGCAGGTATCGGAATTCTGAATTATGTCAAATCGGCATTGTAGCATTAATACGTAAGTTGCGTTCACTCGTCGAAATAATGTTTAATAACACTAAATTAGTCTTATTCGTAGATGACACCTTCACTTTGTAAGAGCAAAGCGCTAAGAGATCTAGAAATAGAAGTAAACTATATATACAGTGTGTCTCTAAACCTATGTCTTTAAGTGAAACCACAAATAGTGGTCAAGAAAAGAAGCAAAATTTGTTATACAACTATTGGTCAGATAGCAATAATAACGCAGATAGAAATTATTTTACTTTTTTATAGAAATTGTTTGAGTCGCTGAATGTGCAGCTTAAATATTACGGCGGAGGTTGGTTTTCAACTATTCTCCGACGTTCGAGACCATAAAAAGTCATAAAAACGCAGACCATGACCTAATGCACAAATATTGTACTTAAGGCAGATCAAGTATAGTGTTTCTTTGTTAATTTTAAAAGCAGATAAATTTTGTAACTAGGTAAGTTCTTAGTAGTTTAAAATATTCTATGCGTGTTGCATTAACTGATGATTAGTTTTGTGCTAATCTGTACTTTAACAGTTAAATTAAAAAAAATCAATCTAAAGGCGATCGAAAAAGTGGAAATTCTTACATCATATTAATTTGTAAATTCCCAATAGTCAACTTACAATGCTGATTACTAAAGTTTATTGTATTTGTACAGAAAAAATAAATTTGTTTCCTTATTAAAACCTCGAATAAACAACGAAATAAACATCTGCCCTAGGCGAGAGATTTTATGTCTTTATGGTTTAAGCCGACGCAGAAATTCAGATTCAATATTATCCTTATAAAAACATGTGTTTTGTGTTGAAATGTAAACAATTAATAAAATAGTTCGATTGTGAGCCAGCGAAGTTATTCAATCACTTATTTTGAACTCATAGATTATTGTGTGTACAGGTAATCTAATTTATTTAAATTTTTCATCGTATCATACTTCAATTCTTGCTTTCCGTTTTTAAAATAGGAATAGTTTCTGCTTTTGCAATACTTACAGCTATTAGTGCAATAATTGAAAAATAATTTCACGCATTTTCAACGCAGTTACAAAACTAGAATACAAAGATGTTTAATTACTTCAGCAAAAACCTAACGAAGATTAGGTACTCGTTTTTAACATAGTTGTTATTGTCTATTACAAAGAGGTGCGCAAACAAACGTTCTTACTTATCGCATGTTGAAAATACAAATAAACATGCCGATGTCCGCAAATCGGATTCATATTCGTATACAAGGCCTTGACCGAGTTCTTCTAAACGTAAGTGAAACGTTTTATTGGGGTTTATTGCTTTTATCGGAATAAATTGCTGAAACAAGTCGTAAACCAAGCAGAGATTTCTAAACAAAGGGACTGCGCTCGCTTGTGATAAGTCAGATTTTGGGCAAAAAAATCAGGTTTGAAGAATTAATCTCTTGTGTAACGAGAAACCTACAGTTTCATTCAAAGGCAGAGGTTTTGTTAAGGACATGTAAGTTCAATCGTTCCCATTTATGGTGATATATTACAGGTTTAAATTTCTGCACTTATTTTAGAAACATCCAGTATATTTATTATTTTTTGACGTACAACATGGGGCGAAGAAAGAAAAACTGTCCATCCCGCTTCAAAAACGTTACAATATGTTTATATTTTCGTCTTTCAATTTGAATCTTAAGAAGCTAATTATGTTTTTATAACTTTTGACAAGAAAAGCAATTTTAATTTAATTTTTCATCCTTTCTCAGAACTGAAAAAAAAGGATACGCGAACTGCTTTTTTTTAAATAAGATTAGTTTCCTTCGCTTATTAGAATTTTAATTAAAGTTCTCTTTAAAGTTATATACAAAACCGAAACATCAAAAGAACTTCGTAATTGTTGCGAAACCGAGTGTTGATTTTCCGCCTTTTTTTCCCCCGAAAACCCCGGAGCGCATTTACCCCAAAAAAGCGCGCGGCGCGTCGCCTTTCCGAAAATAATTCCAGCTGTAAACTTTCAATTGTTACACGTTTCAGAAAGCACCAACAAATTTTATTTTGGTTTAAATTTAAACCATTGTGCTCGTTTATCTTGCCTGCCTCTTTCCGCGTGTTTATTTATCCACTTCACTTTCAATTACCGTAACAATGGAGAGAAGGATTCCTGAGTTTACAGAAAAAAAATACGTATTACCAAACAGTTTCATAAGAAAAGCAAACGAACTTCGTTTAACATGGGCTCCTCGTTTATGAAAGATGGAAGACGTCATTGTAAACAACCGTTCAGTGTATGTAAGAATATGTGCATATGCGATCAGCAGAAAATTTAGGCAGCTGAAAGTTTTGAGTAAATCTGTAAAAATTCAGTAAACACCGTATGGCATAATAGTACAGTCAAATTAATTCAATACCTATTATAAGTATTCAGTGAGAATGTAGGCAACAACTAGTCACACTCAAACAAGTATTTTTGAAAATTACAAGCATCTCATCGAAATTTGTGAAAATACATGCTCGTTTCGTCGAAATTTATAATACCGCGTGTTTGTGAAATAAGTACAGAAATTTAAACCTGTAATACATCACAATAAAAGAGAACGATTGAACTTACATGTCCTTAACAAAAGTTTTACACATTTCGAGTAAATCGCAGTTGAAAATCGGGCAAGAAATAATCGTACGTCTATATCTTTGAGGTAGATCAACAAAAGGAGATTTTATTAGAACAAAAAAACAGAAGTGCAATCGAGCAGTGACCTTTGCCGAAGTCGAGAGACCAATAAAAGCGTTGTTTTTAAGTCATATTACAGCTGAGCGACAGAATTTGCTTCATTTTTTATGATTATGACACACAATTTATTGCTCCGTATTTTATGGGATCAACAGTTTAGTTTGTGAAAAGCAATTGAAGGAGTTAAAGCTAAATATGATTACTATATACATCGTATTATTACTTATTAAAATGCCCCAATTTACGAACGGCGAGAGAACAGCATTTCAGAGGAGTGTATTCATAATGGCCTCGACAGTATTTGCGCTAACATGTGAACGAACAAAAGAATCACTTTTTCGCCGAGCTCGTTTGTGTGTCGCTAATGACGGACGCCACGTCGAACAATTGTTATAAACATTTCTAAATATCTAGTAATGAACGTTTGTTTGAATGTGATCCTCCACACAGACGACATTCGGTGAGCGTGTCTAGCGTATTAGTGTTTGTGCTGCCGGCGTACTGTGGCAAAAAATTTTGCACTTATTTTGCAAACACCCTTTATAATAGTAATGATACATTCTATGTTCTTATTATTGCCTAACAGAAAACTCTAATGACAAGGCAATTAAACTAAACACGTATGTGATTAACTTATTATAAACTGCACCTAAACGTGAATTTGATTAAGTTACGTAGGTGTTAACCAAGCTTAACTAACTTAGCTAACACAACTTATTAAATTAAAAGCAAGTTTTTAATCTTTAACCGGACAGAACGTTTCACTATCGATTGATAGCTTCGTCCGGTTTCACTATCGATTGATAGCTTCGTCAATTTTCATCTACTGCTATTATTAAATTAATAGCGATAAGATAAATGGGGCAAATTAATAAGTGTTGTAAGAATTAATCTATTTGAAGAAAATATGATGCAGAAAGAGGGAAATTATTTCAGGAATGAGACTTTAAAATTTTTCCGCAGCACATAATTTTTCCGTGGCACATGGTATGTCAGTTTCTTGCACCTGATTAATATTAATCGAGGTATTATTGATTTCATGAATATCAAAAGTTACAAAGATACGAAAAATTTCCTATCTAGTGTTTCTAAAAATTTCTTAACTAAAGTTGTCTTTCTAACCTCAAAAAGGTAAACTATCCGTTCTGGCAACCCTGTTCTTCACGCTAGCGGTTCACTATAAGTAACTAAAACCATCTCTAAGTGTAATTTACCATCCTGTGGGATCGCATACCAAGTTTTATCCAAATCGGCTCAGGCGTTCCTTTGTTATAAGAAAAAATGAACTTTCTCTTCAAGAACTTTGAAGAAGAATACCGGCTGAAAGAGACCTTTATTAATATAGATAAGTTTCGTTAAATCGTCTTATTTTGAGCCCAGGAATCTGTGGTTAAGCCATGTCCACGGAATTTAGAGACATCTTGTATACAGGCTATCCATATTTGGGGATCTCACTTATCTTAAGAGATATGAGGTCGGTTATATAAATATATATATTTAGATAAAATGAAATAAATAAAAAAGCTTTTTAAAAACGAGCAAAAAGAGTAATTTATTGACTTACTTGACGTTTCGCAAGTATAATTATTTGTTATATGTATAGTTATACTATATCAACTAATAATCTGAAAAGTAACTAACTTATTCCTTTTTCTTTTCAATCTCGTAAAAATTAAAAAATAAAAATTTTGGGTTGGAAAATAAAATTAACGATAATGTGTGATACTCTGTTAGAATCGGATTTTTTTTTATTTAGAAATATGCAAATTCAAGACGGCGCCGATAAGAAAGAAAGTTGGCAATCGTATTTCTACTATTTTGACAGCTCCGGTAAACGTAATGACAGATTTAGATTCTCTGTAAAAAAGTGCCGTAATGATTTGTAAGTTTTAAAAGTCTAGCTTTATCGGTTTTCCATTTGTATGAAAAACAAAAAAGAAAATGTTTGTCTATCCTCAGTATCTTTAAAATGAAAAGCAATAAGGTAAGTTACTTTTTAGATTATCAATTAGCGTGAAATTGCCTAACTGTTTCCTATTTTAACCGACCTCGTGTCTCTTAAGATAAGTGAAATCCCCAAGCTCAGGCTCGAAAATTCGACAACCTGTCTAACGGACGTGGGTTATCTTTCTTTAGAATTTAGGGGGTGGTCAGCCTTATACTTACTCGAAACTTTCACCCTGAACAACTCGAAACCACCCCGCGTCTTAAAGAAAACCCAACCTGCTCTTTTGACCAAAGAGCCACTGTGAAAAGCAATTTTCTTGTTTGGTAGCTAAAGTTTGAGAAATGGGCCAAAAATGTACTTTCGACGGTGTCTTCCCCGTAAAGTCGAAACAGTGCCGTTTTAATCCCTGAAGATTGTCATATCTCTTTCCTGTCGTTGTCTCTCTCCTCACGATATGATGTTCTCCTCGTACTTCTTGGAGAAGGTAAAGAGTGAACTTAACATTAATAAATAAAATACTTTTATAAATTTAACCAGTCTATAAAAAATAAGAAAACGAAAACAAGAAATAAAAGAAATTTAAAAATACAAAAAATAACAAAACAAAACAGATTGATGTGTAGATACACTGTAAAAACAAACTTTACCTACAAAAATTCTCGTAGTCTCGTAATCCTTCTCGTAGTCCAAAACAAAACTTAAAGAAACACAATTATTTTACACAGAGATAATGTTACTCAATTCGGACGGTTTTAAGTACACAGGCATTCACTACAGGGGGAAAGCTTCTGCCTACGGTACGCGAATTTCAAGCTTGGAGAAAATTTACTGACTTGAATGAAATAAAAAATAAAAACGAAATTCAGTGTTAAAATCGCCCGGTACGAGGAAGAAAACGTGAGCTTTTCTAAAGCTGAAAGAAGGTACGCGGATTAACTCACCGCAAAATCGAATGTTAACGTTTTTTTTATGAATTATCTCGCGACTTCCTCCCCGAGTTTCTGGGTCGAACTTCTACCTTAGATGCTTTCAAAACTAGATGGCGTAACTATGTCATTTTGCCTTAATTTTTCCTAAACTTCCCACGCTCCCAGACCTGGGACGAGAATGCTGATTCGACAGTACGTGCTAGATTAAACTTAAAATGAAACATAAGGATTTCATAAAATATCGTTTAGCATTGAATACGCGAAAGATAAGCAATCATATTACTTTTCCCGTAGAAACTAACTGTCGAAGCAGATCTCACAGTTCTTAAAGTCTACATGATACAGCCAAGTAATTGAATATTTTTTACAAATATATAAGTTGAAGTTTTCGGATTCTTACCTCTGTATACTTGGTCCTCTCACGAGTGGGTGTAATTCCCATGGCTAGATCTTCAGTTTGACTTTTTATACATTAATTACTGGGTCAGAGTGTGGGCAGCTTGTTTACGATTCATCTACTCTCTGGGTGATCGGTCTTGTATAACACTGGTAGCAGTAATCTTGTTTACTTATGCGTTATAATACTTTTCTCGCGAAATGAATTCCAATAAAACTTAATTTTGTATGGAAATATCAAGTCGTTACAATTGGAAAAAGAAAAACAAAAGTATTACGAAAAATATACGGTGAGGTAATAAAGTAAGAAATAAATTCATTATTTCCTTGACGTTCATTAATGTGCAGGAAAAACGCAGAGACAAGTCGATTTTGGATTTTTGCTTCGGATCTGATTGTATAGGTAAAATTTTGATTTCGTTTGTCATTTGTCACTGGTGAGGTCATTAAACTTTTTTCATTAGGATAACCATATTTTGTTCATTTCATTGGAAGGCTGATGGTTTATTCTTTCCCACAGGTACTACTTGTAACATTTAAATTTAAAGAATTGTCAAAATAATAATTTAATTTTGACTGCTACTTAGGAATCCATGGAATACGTTTTTACTGCACATCGGTGGCCCTCTGGAATAATGGCACAACACAAAAATAAGTTGAAATTAAGAGTTTTTTTTTACTAATTTACTTCACTGAAATAAACCTGAAATTGAATTTTTTTCCAAAATTATTAATCTGCAGTTTTTTTTTCTCAGTGGAAACGCAGTATAATTCAAAAACTAACTATAAAATTGCATTTTAAATTCACGAAAGCTTTTAAGTAAGTCTTCTGAAAATTTTAATCTTTTGAGTTGTGCTCTATGCTCTATCTTTCGTACCCCCAACGATACGCTACTGTATAAATAAATAAACTGCTCTAAAAGGCGGCAAATTTATGGTATTAATCGACATGTCGAAGCGTTATTGCAAAAGGAAAATAGGAGATAATTATGTGTTCCAGACTTTATCTCTGTCAACTACAAGATATCGCTCATTATTCAAATTACAATGTTAATTTAATATAACTTAATTAAAAATTTGTAAGTTAGTTAATGGGTCGGCAGAAACATTACGTATATCCGCGTTAATCGGCGCGAACGTTCACATTTCAGCTAATTATTTTATAGACCAGGGGCCGTAGACTTGGCCTTATCATAATTTAAACTAGCGGTGCTTCGAAAGAGCTCCTCTCGCTCTCGATTGTTTAGGAGAAACGAGAATTTATTGACGGAGAAGCGCACCGCAAATAAATACTTAATAAATACAAACTTGCCCGCTAGTGAGCATCCCTGATTAAAACAATCAATATATTTCTTCAACAGATACTTACAATAAATTTGGATTTGACTCATAACCACAATATGTTTTTTTTTAAACTAAATACGTATTTCGGCAGCTATGCTGCCATCTTCAGTAGTTGCGACTTCTATCCTACTAAATCACAGAAGTGACGGTGTTATACCTATCGCTACCTTATATACTAAGTGCGTTCCGCTCCAATGAAGCGTGCGCTTCCAGCAGTGAGCGCCTCACCGGGTTGCGTCAACTAAGTCAAGCAACACAGAACCTGCCAAAGGCCCGTGATCGGCGTTCATTAAATCATTACTGGTTTTGTGTATAAAAATGGTTTCAAAACCGTCTAATTCCCTGTTACTTGACGTTGCTTTTACTAACCTAAGATTACTTAAATCTATTTTATGACTGGTGTCAAAAATATGTTGGGCAACACTGGATTTTTCAATTCTATTGTACTTTAAGTAAGTTAAGTATTCCTTAAAACGTGTTAGTGTTTCTTTTTGTTTGCCCAATATATTTTTTAGTGCACCCTTGACAAGATATTTCGTAGATCCCTGATTTCTCATTTGATTCAGTTTTGTTCTTGGGGTTTGTTGGTAAACGTTTTAGAGTGTTGTTATTAGTATATGCAATTGTGTACCCTTGTGTTTTAAAAATGTTATTTAAACCTTTAGAGCAGCTTTTGTCAAACGGAATTTTAATATATTTAAACGTGTTTGTTTCTGCTGGTAACAAAGTGGTAAATTTTTGATATTGGCCTTATTTACAATTTTCCTTAACATATTTTCTACAATATCTACTGAGTAACCATTGTGAATTGCTACATCTTTAATAAATTTAAATAAAGTTCTTTGTTGTACCTTTCTTTGGACAGTGGGAAGTTAACTAATCTATTAAGTAGAAAAGAAATTGCAGAATACTTATGTGATAAGGTATGTTGTGAATCATTAACAATAAATCTATTGGTGTTTGTTTCTTTCCTATATATATCAAATTCTAATTTGTTTTCACTATTTCTAATAACCAAGGCATCCAGGAATGGTAATTTTCCATTTACCTCTTTTTCAAACGTAAACTTAATACTAGGAAATTTAGAATTTAAAATATCCAAAAAATCTTCTATTCTGCATTCCTTGGTATTAAAAACAGCAAAAACATCATCTACATATCTAAACAATATTCTAGGGAAATAAGTACAATTTTCTTTGTGTGACGTTTCTAAATTATACATAAAAAGGTTAGCCAGATATGGTGATAAGCAGTTTCTCATTGAAGTCCCTTCGGTTTGTTTAAAAAATTCCCCATTAATTTGAAAAAAAAAAATTGCGACATACACAATTTTGTAAGTTCCAGAAATTCATCTGTCTTCTGTTGGTCTATGTTGTTAGAAACTAGGAGATCTTGCAGGTAGTTTAGCGTGGTGGAAATCGGGATACTGGGAAATAAGGATTGGACATCAAAAGATATCAGTATTTCGTCCTCGCTTAGTGTTAGATCTTTAACACGTTGGATGAAATCTACAGAGTTTTTCACAGAAAAAGCGTCTTTAGAATTGGAGAATTTGATGAATTCGGTGTTTAACCACTTGGATAGGAAGTAGGTAGGAGAGTTAATACCAGATATTATTGGTCTTACTGATTTGCCGGGTTTATGTATTTTTGGTAGAACGTATAACTTAGGGAGAATCGGATTAGAAACTGTAACTTTTTGTTTGTTCCATTTGTTTATGAGAAAGGGACAGTTTTTAATAGCGTTCTTTACTTCCCTGATTAGTTTAGGCAAAGGATTGCGGTTTAGTTTAACGTACGGGCCATTATTCAGTAGTTTTTGTATCCTCTGATAGTAGTCGTCTTTATCCAAAACCACGATTTTATTACCCTTGTCTGCCTTCAAAAAGAAACAGTCCTTTTGGTTGAGACTTTTAATGGTACGGTATTGTTCGTAGGTGTTTTTCGAACTATATTCTGATGTACGTATATTATTTTGAAATTGAATTTTGCATGCGTTTCTTACAAACGTCTTATTGACTTCATCTAACGATGAGATGGAACTTTCTATAATCGCTATTTATATTTTGAAAACAAATACTTACATAATTTATTTTGTTTTATGTAGTTTGCTGAACGAAATAAAGTAAATGTTTTATTTACCTTTAGAGTAATTTTTACCGTATTTAATTTCGTCTAGAATAGCGCCCAACAGTACTCGAAAACTGTAAACGTTATTCTGCTTAGCGTCAACTTTTTTATTAAAATAATTTCATTTGCATGATGTTGAAATATTTATTTGAAAGTCAAATTTTAAAAGTTAAAAAAAATTAGGAGTATGTTTTTAGTATTCATATGCAATTCATAATGCATATTGCATAAGTATTCCTTAAACATATAAAATATTGGATTCAATGAGAATTAGAGTAGAAGAAAATGAAGATCATTTATTCCACATGTGTTTCAAGATGTGCATGTAATTAGTTTTTTCTGGCTCAACTGAAAAAAAAACCAGCTTAAAAATGACCTGCTATTACGTAATAGATGACATTAATAAATACTCTAATTAATACCACATTTGTGTTTTTTACTCGAAATTCATAGAACACGAAGCAAGACGCGCTAAGCCGAACGAAAAAATAATCGAGCGCTAATCAGCGTGAAGGGCCTTATTCAGTATGGAAATTTCGACGGGTACCGAAACGGTTTAAATTGCGGTTTTCGAAGGGCAACGCACACGAGAAATCCAATTAGACGTTTTTATGCACGCGACGGATCCACCAACGAGCGTCAACAAAACAAGTAAAAAAAACCTAAACATCATAGCCGTCTTGATTGAGCAACAAATTAATCTTGGGCGGCTGGTAATGGCCTGTTGAAAGGGGACATTGTGTTGATCCTGGCTTGTCATCAGAGCCAGCGACTTATGGTCTTTTTAACCCTGCTGTAATTTCACCAGATTGCCTATGGGAACTCACTTGGTTTTCTTATACAGTATGACTCTACATATATACGTAAATATGCAAACAAAGGTTTAAAAAATGTTGATTTGTGATAATGTATTTAATCACTAAATTTAAAATGGTAGTACAAAGTGATATTATTAAAAAAAAATTGTCCAAGGCACAACAAAACATGAAATACATATGTATTTATTATTTTTTTTAATTCTGTCATTGTTATTTATTAATAGTGATTATGTTATTAGTTATCATTTGTACGTTTCAGATTAGGTATACAACGGGTGAACATTGCCTTAGTTTTTGATCACATTGTAGTAAGTTGTATCCAAAACCTCCGATAATAAAACAAGTATATTATTAAGTCATTTGAATTACTTAATGCTGCATGATAAAAAAATTACCAATTTTCTATTAACAAATAAATATTCAACATTTTTTTTATACCGGGTGTTTGTGAAATACGTGCAGAAATTTAAACCTGTAATACATCACCATAAATGGGAACGATTGAGCTTACATGTCCTCGACAAAGGTTTTACACATTCCGAGAAAATTGCAGTTGAAAATCGGGCAAGAAATAATCGTACGTCTATGTCTTTGAGTTAGGTCAATAATTTTATTGGAACAAAAAACAGAAGTGGAATCGTGCAGTGACTTGTGCCGAAGTCGAGAGGCCAATAAAAGTGTTATTTTTACGTCACAATGTACAGTGTTCTTTTACTGTGTGCAAATAAAAAAACCTCAGTATAAGTACACGAAATGCTACCTTCTGCGAGTATTTTTGGTGACTACCGTATCATAGCCAAAATAATTCGGATGCACCACTTGTTTGAAACTGCTGAAATGTGCGAGAAAGATAGGAAGGTCAATTTCGCCTTCCTCTCGGTATGAACACGCCCACCAATACCATACTCGATTTTCAACGCGGCGTTTCGTAATAATAACACCTAATATCGTTTATTAATTATTTTATTTAAAATTTTAATTCACTGAACGAAGTAATATGTTTTACGATATCAACTATGGACGAATAAATTTAAAATTTCTGCACTAATTAGCAAGCGCGTTAAAAATATTCTTCCTTCACCCTTTTACGTAAATAAACTTTTACTGTAATCTCGCTGCTAGCTATGAAAGTATTACTGCTTACGTTCCATGGAAAAAAAAGTAAATGTTAAATTTGTATGTCTATTAAAAATAATATGGAATGAGAAATTACAATTTGTTTATACCTCGCTTTTAATTTGTTCGGCAATTACGAACCGCAGCTTCTTGAATTACACTAGATTTTTATTGAAAAATACTTACGGTGGGTTTCACAAAAAAATTGTTAAGCAGCGATTAATTTAATTCTCTGATTAAGGAACGTCATTGGACGAAGTTAACAATAGATTTGAAATAACCAATTATATTGTTTCACCCAACCAATCACAGGTTTTAATCACGCTGTTAAGTTAATCATTGATTAAATAATCTTTGTGAAACTGTGGGTAAAACTTGTAATTACTTGCAGTGAAGTTAATTTAAATTGTAAACGTTTTGACCGACCAGCTGATCGGAGCGACTGATTTACGTCCTTCGTACTCGAGATCAAGTGAAATACAGACCCTGCCCTACTTCGGCTTCGGTCATAATTGAAGAGGCGATCGCGTTCCACTTTTAGCTATGCCAGTAGTTCTCAAACGGTGTAGTGAAAATCTACCACTGCACTTTTCTTAAAAACTATTAAATTTTTGTTAAGAACATCTGAATTCAATCGTTGCCACTTATGGTGATATATTACAGGTTTAAATATTTGCACACAATAAAAGAATACGCTGTATATTTTGTAATACATACTAACCCCGGTAATGAAATATTGGTATATTAGTATCTACAAGTAACAACATAGATTTTCAGGACATAAAATTTTGGGATTTTGGCTTTCGAGTGACCCTTTTCGTTTGCTGCACTCAGTATCTTCTGTATGAGGTTAAAGCAAGGTACGAAACTCTGAGTTGTATACTATCAGTGCAGCCACCTAAATATAAATTAATGAACAGTACCACACCGGTTACGAACAGACTCTAATTACTTAGGCCCTTCTACGCACGGCCGTTAAAACTGGTCTATTTTAGGTCGATATGGTTTTATTCCGGCATTACTCGCTTTTGTTTTAGTGATGTCTGTTCTAATTAGTAGACCGTATTAAGGTGTTTACGATACCAGTGTCATGTTGAAGGTGATTTTTTTTAATTATCTTCCATTACGGAACCGTATTCTGCTTGATAGTCTGACATAGACCAAAAATAAATTCTAAACAACTTAGGGCACCTTTTTTTAATAATTTCTGTATAAGGTGAGGCACCAGGGTTGTAAAAATACCGTATTTTATTTTCCAACTTTTTACCGTAGTAGTTTACCAAAATAATTTATCATAATTAAATACCAGGGAATTTTTCAGTTTTTTGTAATTTACCATCGGAGTAAAATACGGGTATTATTCTATGTCAAAAATAGTTTGATACAAAAGCAAATATACGTAGAGTAAAGTCGACATATATGGAGTAGACTAATATGGAATACCCGGTATTTTAGAAATAAGCGCCATCTGTTAAACGACTCTGGCATTAACATGAGTTTTGGTATTGTAGGTCATTACTACAGAGGTTCTTAGCCGGTAAGATTGCATAACTTTATGGTACATGATTTTGTGAATTATCGTTTTGGAAGTTTTCGCGCGGTACCAGAAAAAAGTATTTTGGCGTATTTTTTAAGATAAAAGTGTTTTTTTTACACCAAGCTTAGTTTGTTATAGTGTAGATTAGTATAACAGTTGATATTTCACCTTATTAATTCAAAGTGTTGCACACTTTTCCTTATTTCATATAACCCCAACTGACTATTCCATATTACCTGCTATTTTAAATCATATCTTGAAAATGCAGTTTTTTTTAATTTGGATTTCTTAAATTTATTATATGCAACCGCTGTAAAGTATTTTTAATTAAAATATCTGAGAATTCTTAGTTCAGAATTTATAACGACCCAAAGAATGAGTATTCCGTATACACTGACTTTACTCTATTTATTTTTAAATTACGATTCTCAAAAACTTTAGTCAACCGCTGAACGATGCAATAGGAAGTTTAAAAAATAAAATAAATTTGAAAATCTAACAATAAGAAATACATAGGTCCTTGCGGACGTCATATTTAAGTATTTCTGATTCCAGAAAACACTTTAGAAATTTCTTCATTCAATTGCATTATTTTTCAGTATTTGTAATTGTAAACTTAGCGAAGGTAACATTTTTTTATTAGGTAGATAGATTACGTAAGACCATGAATTAACACCATACTGCATTTAGGGACAATCTCTAGCCCTTGAAAAACAACGTTAAAAAAATCTACATCGCAGTTTAATTTCCTAATTTTTAATTTACTTTTAACCAATTAGTGTTTATTGAAATTTTATAAACAAACAAAATATCTTTTCATGTACTATGCCCGCCAAAAAAATGTGGGACAATTCTCTGCATGTATTTTTAGTTACTTTATTATTTTGAATGCAACTTTAAACACTATCACCGTCACACAACTGTCAGATCGAAGTGTTGGCGCCAAACTGGATTTCCCGGGAAATTTGCCGTTTTTGCTATTTCCGATCCCGGGAAAAATCTGTGTTATGAGGAATGTATGTAATATACGAAAAGGCATTCAAAAGAAACGGAACTGATGTTGTGGGGAAGGGTGGAATTCTTGTGGTTCGATAAAATATCTTATTACGACTACAAAAATACGATGTTGTACATTAAGAGGGGGCGAACCTTTAAATTTGAAGGCCCTGGACTAACACTGTTCGGGGGGCTACCCAAATGGCGATTTTAATCTCCTCTGGTGGTCGTTTTGCATAGGCTTGCTTTTTCTTGAAAAATATAGCCAAACTTATCAGAAAAGGAAGTTCAATCACGCCAAATATCGAAGTGCAAGAAATACTTCTATCAATTAATTAACTGTATTGGATTATTTGAAAATATTAACAGGAATAAGTTAAAAAATAATAATAATAATAAAGCAACATAATATGATACCGACTTAAAATTTTCGTATTACAAGTGTAGTGATAAAAAACGAAAACGAATCATTACTTAATCACACAAATGTATTTAATTTAACACTTGTCAAGGAAAACAATATTTTTTTGTTTCTGCTGAAAATAGGAGCAGAAAGAAAAAGAAGAATATTAAAAAAACAAATTAACATGCTAAAAAAATCAGAAACAAAAGAGGAATAAAAGAAACAACAACAAAATACAGACATGAGGCAAAAAAAAAACAATAGAAAATCGACAACAAGCTGAATGAAAGCAAGTCTTGTAAAAGTTAATAGATAATATAAAGAAAATGAACGTCAAAATAAAGCACATAAAGCAAAAGAAGATCACAACCGTGATGGACACGTAACAATGAAAAACGAAAAAACACAATTTGATAAGAAAAGCAAAAGAGAAATCCATAGTACGAATGCATAAAGAACAGAAAAAAAAACAAGAAAATTAATGACTAAGATAAACAAAAAACAAATTAATCTCCAGACGAAATTGTACAAAAAAGCGTCGGTCGATCAACAAAATATAAAAAATCAATTTGCTAAAAATAAACAAAAAAAAACAATACGAGAACATAAATGAATTAAAAAGAAAAAATATATAGAAGTACCACGATGGACAAAAAAATTAAAAGTTTTTCCAAATAAAAACAAACTCGTAAGAAACAAAAGAGTCAACAAAATGCGAAAACCTATTCGATTAAAAAAAGAACGCGAAAAACAAAAAAAAACAATAAAAGAGTGGACAGAAAAAATAAATAAATGAAAAATGGTGATTCTCCGGCCGAAAACTGGCAGAAAACAAAAGAACAAAACAAAACAAACGAATAAACGTGAATAAAATGCAAGACGTCAAATCCTGAAAACAAAAAAAAAAACAAACGAGAAAGAAAAACATTAAAATGAATAAAAAACAAAAGTCGCCACTTGAAGACAACAATAAAAGTAGCCCAAATCATTAAACGCCAAATATGTCTAAAATGTAGCCCAAATGGCGGAATTTCGCTCAATCCAGCAACTCTGGTTACAAACCAACGATTTAAATTTTTTCTAAAATTAATTTAAGTTTCTGTTTTTTTTTACCGTGAAGGGGCCCCTTGATTGCACGGGGGCCTGGGCTACAGCCCGTAAAGACCGTGCTTAAATCCGCCCCAATACATTAAGTAAGTAAGCCATGAGTATAGTTTGATGTATTTCAACCAGTCACAGTTTCACAATTTCACAAAGGAAAGCGGCAGCCGATAAAAATGTTTCCGACCTTTTTATAAACACGTTGCGGATACACTCGTTTCAATTAAACTCAGGTTTGTTTAACTGCAAATAACGTATTGTTTTGCTTAAAAGTATTCCGTAAAGTTCTAGTGGGCCCTAGAAAAAGATAGATCAAAGATGAATACTGTTGATTGCAATTTTCTAGATTTTGTTATATTGGCTAATAATGTTGAAGGATTTTTCGTTTCCATCTCTTTCTATGACATACTATGACGAAATATAAATTAGCCGACGTGAACTTTAAATTGACTGGAGTCGTTTTTGTGGCCCAATTAGGATGTCTTTTTGAAAACACCGCCAATAGACTTTTATTCATCGAGTTTTTGTACAGGATTGTACATCGATTAATCTTCTCATACTGCACTTTAAATGTGAAATTACGATTTGTAAACTGCATCTCACTATACTTAGTTAATGTACATGATTGTTAAACTTATCTCTACTTGACCTGATGGAGAGTAACAGAAGGTTACAAAAGATTTAAAACAATTTTGTTTTAAATCTTTTGTAACCTTCTGTTACTCTCAAACAATTTTGTTTTAAATCTTTTGTAACCTTCTGTTACTCTCCATCAGGTCAAGTAGAGATAAGTTTAACAATCATGTACATTAACTAAGTATAGTGAGATGCAGTTTACAAATCGTAATTTCACATTTAAAGTGCAGTATGAGAAGATTAATCGATGTACAATCCTGTACAAAAACTCGATGAATAAAAGTCTATTGGCGGTGTTTTCAAAAAGACATCCTAATTGGGCCACAAAAACGACTCCAGTCAATTTAAAGTTCACGTCGGCTAATTTATATTTCGTCATAGTATGTCATAGAAAGAGATGGAAACGAAAAATCCTTCAACATTATTAGCCAATATAACAAAATCTAGAAAATTGCAATCAACAGTATTCATCTTTGATCTATCTTTTTCTAGGGCCCACTAGAACTTTACGGAATACTTTTAAGCAAAACAATACGTTATTTGCAGTTAAACAAAACTGAGTTTAATTGAAACGAGTGTATCCCCAGCGCGTTTATAAAAAGGTCGGAAACATTTTTATCGGCTGCCGCTTTCCTTTGTAAAATTGTGAAACTGTGACTGGTTGAAATACATCAAACTATACTCTTGGCTTACTTACTTAATGTATTGGGGCGGATTTAAGCACGGTCTTTACGGGCTGTAGCCCAGGCCCCCGTGCAATCAAGGGGCCCCTTCACGGTAAAAAAAAAAACAGAAACTTAAATTAATTTTAGAAAAAATTTAAATCGTTGGTTTGTAACCAGAGTTGCCGGATTGAGCGAAATTCCGCCATTTGGGCTACATTTTAGACATATTTGGCTTTTAATGATTTGGGCTACTTTTATTGTTGTCTTCAAGTGGCGACTTTTGTTTTTTATTCATTTTAATGTTTTTCTTTCTCTTTTGTTTTTTTTCTTTGTTTTCAGGATTTGACGTCTTGCATTTTATTCACGTTTATTCGTTTGTTTTGTTTTGTTCTTTTGTTTTCTGCCAGTTTTCGGCCGGAGAATCACCATTTTTCATTTATTTATTTTTTCTGTCCACTCTTTTATTGTTTTTTTTTTGTTTTTCGCGTTCTTTTTTTAATCGAATAGGTTTTCGCATTTTGTTGACTCTTTTGTTTCTTACGAGTTTGTTTTTATTTGGAAAAACTTTTAATTTTTTTGTCCATCGTGGTACTTCTATATATTTTTTCTTTTTAATTCATTTATGTTCTCGTATTGTTTTTTTTTGTTTATTTTTAGCAAATTGATTTTTTATATTTTGTTGATCGACCGACGCTTTTTTGTACAATTTCGTCTGGAGATTAATTTGTTTTTTGTTTATCTTAGTCATTAATTTTCTTGTTTTTTTTTCTGTTCTTTATGCATTCGTACTATGGATTTCTCTTTTGCTTTTCTTATCAAATTGTGTTTTTTCGTTTTTCATTGTTACGTGTCCATCACGGTTGTGATCTTCTTTTGCTTTATGTGCTTTATTTTGACGTTCATTTTCTTTATATTATCTATTAACTTTTACAAGACTTGCTTTCATTCAGCTTGTTGTCGATTTTCTATTGTTTTTTTTTTGCCTCATGTCTGTATTTTGTTGTTGTTTCTTTTATTCCTCTTTTGTTTCTGATTTTTTTAGCATGTTAATTTGTTTTTTTAATATTCTTCTTTTTCTTTCTGCTCCTATTTTCAGCAGAAACAAAAAAATATTGTTTTCCTTGACAAGTGTTAAATTAAATACATTTGTGTGATTAAGTAATGATTCGTTTTCGTTTTTTATCACTACACTTGTAATACGAAAATTTTAAGTCGGTATCATATTATGTTGCTTTATTATTATTATTATTTTTTAACTTATTCCTGTTAATATTTTCAAATAATCCAATACAGTTAATTAATTGATAGAAGTATTTCTTGCACTTCGATATTTGGCGTGATTGAACTTCCTTTTCTGATAAGTTTGGCTATATTTTTCAAGAAAAAGCAAGCCTATGCAAAACGACCACCAGAGGAGATTAAAATCGCCATTTGGGTAGCCCCCCGAACAGTGTTAGTCCAGGGCCTTCAAATTTAAAGGTTCGCCCCCTCTTAATGTACAACATCGTATTTTTGTAGTCGTAATAAGATATTTTATCGAACCACAAGAATTCCACCCTTCCCCACAACATCAGTTCCGTTTCTTTTGAATGCCTTTTCGTATATTACATACATTCCTCATAACACAGATTTTTCCCGGGATCGGAAATAGCAAAAACGGCAAATTTCCCGGGAAATCCAGTTTGGCGCCAACACTTCGATCTGACAGTTGTGTGACGGTGATAGTGTTTAAAGTTGCATTCAAAATAATAAAGTAACTAAAAATACATGCAGAGAATTGTCCCACATTTTTTTGGCGGGCATAGTACATGAAAAGATATTTTGTTTGTTTATAAAATTTCAATAAACACTAATTGGTTAAAAGTAAATTAAAAATTAGGAAATTAAACTGCGATGTAGATTTTTTTAACGTTGTTTTTCAAGGGCTAGAGATTGTCCCTAAATGCAGTATGGTGTTAATTCACGGTCTTACGTAATCTATCTACCTAATAAAAAAATATTACCTTCGCTAAGTTTAGGTGTAGGGCAGTACATAGTTACAAAAAAAAGCCTGAAAATTAATATTTCTTTAGTGCTAGGATAAAAAATTACAATTACTGAATAACTTGCCATACTGAAAAATAATGTAATTGAATGAAGAAATTTCTAAAGTGTTTTCTGGAATCAGAAATACTTAAATATGACGTCTGCAAGGACCTATGTATTTCTTATTACAAGGTTACAAAAGATTTAAAACAATTTTGTTTTTATTGTTTCCAAACATTCATAATCTGACTGAGATATGCATCAAAAAAGCAAGATTTTTAATATTGATAGCTTTTCTAAAAAGATATGTACGATAAGATATCGCAGAAAGTAAAAATTCCCGGGATTCCCGAGGTCATGTTTTTTACAATCCCGATTCCCGGGAAATTAGAAAGACTTTTTTACTGAAAGATGGCTCTAAACTAGAGGGGTCTCTAATTCTAACTAAAGGGTAAACGAAACAAATGATACCTCAGGAAATGACTTTAGCAAAGATTTAAAAAACTAAGCGCCGTCAGTTTTTTTTTTGCTAGTGTATTATAAATTTATTCCTTTTTCAGAATCTGCCGAAAGGATACAAGTCCTGAAATCTGGTTTGTGTGAGAAAGGAATATGCGGACAGGAAGCTGCTTGCTTGCAATACGAAAATAACACGTACACATGCATTTGCCCCCACGACAAGGCACCACCTACGACGGACTGGAAGTGCCCCATCAGGAACACAGGTAACTCGCGCAAGCCCACGCACACAAACACACGGACGTAATTTACTTACTCGATTATCGGCCCCCTTTTGTGTTTTGCACCATCCGACGCGACGCGGGGAAAATTAACTGCCGTGTTGCCTGCCTTGAACGCGTACAAGCAGCATTTAAAACGGTACAGGACAACGAAGGAATCCTCTTTGTAATTTACGAACTTGCAGAAGCTGTTCTGGTCTTACGACGATGACGTAAAATTGAACCAATTAAGATCGAAGCTAATATCAATTACTATTACGAATTGGTTCTTAAAATCCTAATTTTTTGTTTCAAACTATTTGCTGTTAAAAAAGGTAAAACTTCTCCTGGTTATTAATAAATTAAATTTTAAAAAAATCGTTCACTCAATTACCACCTCAATTTCCAAAATGCCAACATCATATTACCGAATCATTACAGCAGTAATAATTACCTTCAATTTGATACTTTCATTGGCGGATTTAGCACTTAAGATGCCCCAGACGCAATCCCATCGAAAATCGGGATATACAGGTGGGCCAATAGTGCGTATTCGGTGGATAGCGCCTATATTAATGCAAATTTTTAAAATCTGTTTCCGCTATTACTTACCGGTGATATAGATACATGATTTAAAATTAGTTACAATTATATAGGGTGTTCCGTGTGGCTGTGCCAGACCGAAGTTATGTTTTTTTTTTTTTTTAATGGAACGTACTACATATTATGGCTTATTTCGAATCATCTTTAAGAGTAGATAAATTTTTTTATTATAAAATATATAATTATAATAGAACATACACTTCCTAAAATTGAATGAAATGTCATTTTTATATTAAATAACTTTACAATAAACCAATTCAACAGCAACAAGGACGTGGTTGTTACGTAGAAGAGAAATTGGGCACTCTCTTCTTCACTGAGGATTCTAATTTTTTTAAATAAAGATTTAAAAAGTTCCACATTTTTGGACATATACAGTGTGGGCCAATAGTGTGTATTCGGTGGATAGCGCCTAAATTAATGCAGATTTTGAAAATCTGTTTTCGCTATTACTTACCGGTGATATAGATGCATGATGTAAAATTAGTTACAATTATACAGGCTGTTCCGTGTGGCTCTGCCAGACCAAAGTTGTGTTTTTCTAATGAAACGTACTGTATATTATGGTTTATATCGATTCATCTTTAAGAGTAGATAAATTTATTATAAGAATGTTATATACCTAAACCTAATAGTTTTTTTAGATATTGACATTTCAATGTAAAAAAATGGTATTATTTGATGTTTTACAGATTAGATGTTTATTAAAATTCGGCATTTAAATTTTACAGTAACGTTACATAACCTCTATGGAACAGAAAACAATTTCCATCTCGAACATATTCGTATTATTTTACTCAGGGTGATTCATAACTCGGATGTTTATTTTATTCGGTTAGTTTAAATGGAACACCCTATATTTTATTACTGAATTTAATAGATCTTTGATTAAGCTTTACAATGATATAGGGTTCAGTATGTGTTACACAACAAACCTACACACAGTAAGATGTCAAATTCGTAGATTTATAAATCAGCAATTATTACATCTTCCAATGGAATATTTTGTCTATAATTTATTGATTTTAATTAAAAACTCTGTACATAGACTGTTCGTACTTTTAGTCTGTTAAGAAATTATATTTATTTCATCTGTAACATAAAAAGCTGTATGCATACTTTTATTTAATACCGCTCTAGCTCCAAGCTTTCTGGTTTGTCGCAGAGTTATAATAGTTGGTAATTATGTTCATTATCTGTGACTGCGACCGTCTTACTACATGTTTACATTCTTTGCCTTACAAACCAGGGAAATACAGAAACACCAGTTCGAAGCAAATTCCATCAAATAATAACCGACAAAAATTCCATCTCTCACATGCATGCATTGGCAGTGTCGAATGCTCTGAAGATGCCCCCACCCCCTCCAAGTGTCAGTTCCGTTGCCTGTGAAACTAATGCTTAACTCGAAAAATTTTAATTTGAATTTTATCAACACTATCTGATTATTTTAAATAAGACAACACCCAACAACAACAACAATATCAATAAAGATACCAATAAAAAAACAGTAATAATAGAAATAACTATAACATGTGATTTAAATGAGAATCAATCTCCTTGTCACAGAAAACAATTATGTGAAGAGGACCATGGTTATCATTTTGAAAATTTTCTATATTGTTATTAATGTTAAATCAATTGTTATTCATTATGTTGTTCCTTAGCGTTACTTAATCTTATTGAAAGTAATCAGGCAATGTTGGTAAAATAGAATAAAAAAAAAAATTAAATATGCATTTTGTTTGTGATGTCATAAATCAAATGAGTGTCATTTTTAACAGACTAGAAACTATAAACAGACTCAATACAGATTTTCTAGAAAAAATCAACTAAATTATAGACAAAATATTTCATTGGAAGATGGAATAATTGCTGATTTATGAATCTACGAATTTGACATCTTACTGTGTGTAGGTTTGTTGTGTAACACATACTGAACCCTATATCATTGTAAAGCTTAATCAAAGATCTATTAAATTCAGTAATAAATATAGGGTGTTCCATTTAAACTAACCGAATAAAATAAACATCCGAGATATGAATCACCCTGAGTAAAATAATACGAATATGTTCGAGATGGAAATTGTTTTCTGTTCCATAGAGGTTATGTAACGTTACTGTAAAATTTAAATGCCGAATTTTAATAAACATCTAATCTGTAAAACATCAAATAATACCATTTTTTACATTGAAATGTCAATATCTCAAAAAACTATTAGGTTTAGGTATATAACATTCTTATAATAAATTTATCTACTCTTAAAGATGAATCGATATAAACCATAATATACAGTATGTCCCATTAAAAAAACACAACTTTGGTCTGGCAGAGCCACACGGAACAGCCTGTATAATTGTAACTAATTTTACATCATGCATCTATATCACCGGTAAGTAATAGCGAAAACAGATTTTCAAAATCTGCATTAATTTAGGTGCTATCCACCGAATACACACTATTGGCCCACACTGTATATGTCCAAAAATGTGGAACTTTTTAAATCTTTATTTAAAAAAAATAGAAAAAAAATGTTAGATTTACAACGCAATAACGTACGCACTCACAAACCACTTAAAATTGAATGCTGTAAGTGCCGACTGTATACAGCCTGTTTCAAATTCGACTCACCATGGGGATCTTGCTTATTAGAAGAGATAGACGGTAGGTTTAAATTTGGCAAAGTTGCTATTTAAATTTGATGAGCATTAATAATCCGGTGATAAAAAATTTCTATGTTACTTCTTATTCGAAATAGTAAAAAAAAGAAAAATTGTAATTTTTTTATTTTGCGGGTGCGGGTCAGTGGCGGCCTTAGGGGCGGACGAACCGGGCAACCGCCCAGGGCCCCGCGTTTCCAAGAGCCCCGCACCATTTACAATATGTACATTTTTCAGTTTTTTAACCTACGATAGCTCAGTTAGGATAATAGGATTATGATTATCCAATATTCGCATGAAACCTATAACAGGAATTCCCAACGAGGTCGATGTGTACTTAAAAAGTAATTAAAAAAAAAGACGATCAGTTGATCATCAAAGCAGAAATGTTTCTAAAATACGATCAAAAACAAAAGATGATTGTCGATGAAGACAGTATGAGAATAAAGTTTGCAAAATACCTCAGCAGTACCTAAGTCGAGAATCTATAAATATTAAGGAAAAAGGCGATCAGTTAATAACTGAAAAAATAAAATGAAGTCAAGTCGAACAAAAGAACAAAAGAAAAAAATGGCGTAAATCGACGACAACCGAGTAAAAGAAAACCAAACAAAAGACGATCAAGTGATCAATTAGAAAAGAAAAAAAAGCATGTCAAATAAAATGAAACAAAAGAAAAAAACAGCTGATGAATTGATGGTTAAAGAGAACAACAAAGTAAAATTTACTAAAAAAAAACAAAGGTCGATTAGTCGATTATATTAAAAAACTAATATAGTAAAGTCGAATGAGGAAAAGAAAGTAATGTGTGTATGTTTATTTCAGAAGCAACTGTAAAATAGAAAAAAAGAACTTAATCTAAAGCACAAGTTCGAAAACATGATGATAAAGTTAAAACCAAAATAAAAAAAATTGTACAATACTAACAAAAAATCAGATAGATTTAAAATCGGATGATTTTTGTCAAATTAAAAGAAACGGACGATCAATTAATAATTAAAAGATAAAATAAAGTCGAATTGAATAAAAGAGAAAACAAAAATGGCGATCGACGAGATTAAAGTGTAATGAAAACAAAAGACGATCAATTGATAATTAAAAAAAGATGTCAAATAAATTCGAACAAAAGAGAAAAACGACGACAGTTTAAAAATAAAAACAAAACAAAGAAAATCGATTAAAAGAAAAAAGCAAACTTTGAAAATTAAATAAATAATAATAATAATTTAAACAAAAGTCATATAAGCAGTTAAAGGAAAAACAAAAAGCAAAAGACGATCGGGGATGAAGATAAGACTAAAATAAAAATTATGTAAAACTAAGTCCAATCGAATCATGAACGTTGACGAATATTTAATCGAAAGTTTGGACAAAAGAAAAGAAAACGAAAGATAATAAAATTAAAAATTCCAAGATAAAATAAAGTGAAATCGAATTTAAAAAAGAAGAGAAGAAACGATTGGTTTATATTTAAATAAATAATTGATTGTCACAATTTAACAAATTTAAGAGAAATCCCGTGACTTCTGTTGTGATTAAGAAGTCATCTACTGAAGATGGCAGCATGGCGGCCGAAATACGTATATAGTATTAAAAAAAAATTGTGGTTCATTTCAATTTCATTGTCAAATTGTATAATTAATTACAATTACAATTCGATAGGCAACATTGTAGCCTACAGGTATCACGTCACTTCTCTGAAAATAGTACATGCACTTTTGAACTATTCCTCTCAACAAAGTTGAAAAGTCCCTAATTTTTCCCCGAATTTTTTTTTAAATCGTCAACGGTTCTTCGCTAATGAATTTTAATTTAAAAAAATGATATATTCATTAACAAAATTATTTATTTTCTTAGAAGAAGTTAGTCAACGTAACGTCGCTCAAAGTGCAAAAGGTCGTAAGTATGTCAAAAAGCTGCATTTTTCAGAAGACCATTTTTTTCTCATGATTCCATTCTTATTATTATATGAATATTTTTATGTCAAATCGAAATAGCTATTGATATATGTATGTAAATACTTAGCATTTTGTGATAAAAGAAAAGAAAAACCAAATTTTTGACATACGACCTTTTCTACTTTGAGCAACAATAAGCTGCATTCGGTTCACAGTCAAAATCATTTCTCCTTGATCAGCAATAGATCAGTAGATCAAAATGATCTGGATTGGCTTCGTCACGTTCCGTTTGTAGTGAATCCTGTACGAATCGAATGCGTAATTCATCAAAACAAAAATCAATTTAAAGGACATCGAACATTATGAACTATTACACGTTTTTCTTAAAAGAGTTGATCTAATGAAAATTTTAACAAAAGACGTAAGAATAACTAGAAAAGAAGTTTATGCAACAATAAAAAATTGTAATTTACAAAATCGTCATGAAATGCCCACGAGCAAACAAAAGCCTCACAAATTGGCAACACTGTTAATCTCCGGCGCGCCGCAGATTAGTAAAGCTAAAACTAGTCCTACCCTTAAAACACGAAGGAAGAGTTCGCACGAAGCGAAATCATCGTCACGGCATCGAACCCAATTGAATAAAAGTAAAGGCAGCGGAAGACCAATGGTATTAAAAGTCAAATTTGAACGCAATCTAATCTCTCCGTCCTCGAAAAGTTGTAATTCTCAGAACCGAATATAGCAACAAAATTAGGAATGATAAATCTGAAATAAGTGCAGAAGTTTAAACCTGTAATACATCACCATAAATGGGAACGATTGAACTTATATGATCTTAATAAAAGTTTTACATATTTCGAGAAAATCGCAGTTGAAAATCGGGCAAGAAACAATCGTACGTCTATGTCTTTGAAATAGGTCAAGAAAAGAAATTTTATTGGAACCAGAAACAAAAATGCAGTCGACCAGTGACCTTTGCCGAAGTCGAGAGACCAATAAAAGCGTTGTTTTTAAGTCATATTACAGTTGAGCGACAAAATTTGCTTCATTTTTTATGATTATGACACACAATTTATTGCTCCGTATTCTCTGGGATCAATAGTTAGGTAAAGCTAAATATGATTACTATCTACATAATATTAATATTTATTAAAATGCCGCAATTCACGAACGGCGAGCATTTCAGAGGAGTGTAATCATAATGCAGCCAACAGAATTTGCGCTAATCCTGACATGCACACGAACACAAGAATCACTTTTTCGCCAAGCTCGTTTGTCTGTCGCCAATGATGGACGTCATACGATGGCCAATTGTGTGTAAACATTTCTAAATGTGAACGTTTGTTTGAATGTGATCTTCCACACAGATGATATTCGGTGAGTGTGTCTTGCATATTTGTCATCCCCGCGATGTTTAATGTCTACGATCAGAGAAGCAAGTTCCATAAGTTTTTTTTTTGTTATTTCATGAGCGCCGACTAAGGGACGGATAAAGGAATGTTTCTTTGTTAAACGAATTTTTGTTTGTACTTTTTTTTCGTATTATCAGCATACTGTGGTTGCACTTATTTTGCAAACACCCTGTATCTAAGGCTTAGATGTATTATGTCGCAAACTTGTTGCCTGTAGATGACGAAGCTGCTGTGACAGAACAAACAATTATCTCTCACATCGAGAAACCTTTAAGGTCAAAAAACAATAATGGAAAAATTGTTATCGAATCTAAAAAGAGTTCTGCTATTTTTTGATGATATATCAGGTGTTTTTTTTCCGCTCACAGATTCGTGATCCAAACGTGTTTTGATTCGAAAACAGACATTTCTTTCTTTGAATCTCTCCATTTTTAAAACTTGTTTGGATTGAATTATGGTTATTTGCAAATGAACTGTCAATCAAAAATTCAAGTCAAGTGTTTTGTTACAACTACAACATTCAGATCCAAATTATTCGAAACACGATCAAACTTTTAAGCGAAAGAAAGCACCTATCCTTGTAGTAGCAAAGTCAAAAAATGATCTTGAAAGCAAGATACAAGAAGTGCTAAGTCAATTACAAAATTAAGGCTTTCGATTAAATAAATGTAAATCTCAATATTAATATTACGCTATTCCAAACATATTTTTCATTTGCATGTTATAACACCAGGAAATGTTATGTTTAAGTTATCAGCTGTGTGAGCGAGCAAGCCGTATTCATTACACGCGTCGCCTTCGGTGTTTGGATGGAAACAGGGGTTTCCCCTCTCCACATAAAAGTAAATCTTTCCATTCTATCCATCATAGCGACGCTGTGATAGAATTTGACGGTGTATTTTAAAGTCACCCTATACAATTTTACTATCGGAATTTATTGTTACTGTAAGCTAGTTTCGATTTCATTGTGACAATATAAAACGATTTACCGTAGAAATTTCATAAAATATTAAATTCAAGAAACCTTCATGTAGGTATTAATTCTTAACACCGTCGTAAAAATAGGTATTTATAACAGACAAAAGTTGTACGTATATCATTCGGATCGTAAAATAACCATCTACTCACCTATCCACCTGTGATCTACGTGCGACAAACACAGACACAATAATTCAAAATAGCTAAAAGAGATTTTCTTTTACGATCCCGATTTTTTGGTGGGTAAGCGGCTTAGTTGCGTTTCTTTACACCGTACGAGGTGGTTTCGTTTTCTAGCCCTAGACTTGCTGAGTTGTTCATTCTATCCGCTTACCGGAATAATGAAGCGCACTAATCCCAACATAACCAGGATAAAGGTCCACGTTTCTCAGCCATCTATATGTAAAATTAGGCCATTATGTCTCACAATGGAACTACACCGGAGCAGCATGAATAAGCTCAAAGAGAGACCACATAAACAGGCATTTTCTGCATCTGGAAGAGTTAGAAGCGGTAAAAGCAGAAATGCAATAGATAAACCGCTTTGTGTACATACACCTAACAAACAGTATATGATTGGCTAAATCTACTCACTTAATCACCTTTTGTTAACATTGTATAAATTCGATATTTTTTTGTTGTTATTTATCGAATACACTTAACCAAGTTTATCTACAAATAAATGGTATTTATTTAGGTATTTCGTCAATGTTTCTTAAGAAAGGACTGGAACACCTAATCAAAGCGATTAAAGCAGTTTCTTTCTTTAAATAAACTTCACGTTCGAAAACGCATACAGATATGTGTAGAAATTATGTTTAGAAAATTAACATATTGTTAATAAGAGGCTTGGGGCCCTATTCTGTATCAAAACCGTTAAATTTAAAGGGCTGTTAAATTTTGTTGCTACGGTAACAACCAATCATAGAACTGTATTTTAAATTTTAAAGGACCTCTAAATTTTAACAGCCCCTTAAAAAGTTACAGAATACGCCCCTTGGTTAGAATTTCCTGCAAATTAACAGTAAAACGAAGTTCGTACATACATACCGGGTGTCCCGCGACATGTGCTCACCCTTCTAGAATCTTTATTTATTAATAGATTAACCTGAATTTTGGAGACAGTAAACTAAGCAAAAAATGGAATTCTTTGACATACAGATAGTCGTCATAGGACTTCCGGTTTCGCCGGAAGTGATATCAACTTTCTTATTTTAAATGAAATACCCTATATATTTTTACATATTTAAAATCTACGGATCATTACAAGTCCGAATACGCATCAATTGTTAATTTTGGTTTCCATGACAACGAAAAAAAAAACTTTTTTATTTTTCAATCTAGAAAGCTATGAATCGCATTTTTTCGATCTAATGCGATCAAGTGTTTCGAAAAAATCACTCCTTTGATGGTATATAGATTTTTAACATTTTCACAGTATTTGAAATTTTCATTAGCTATTAACTCATTTTTTTCGATAGAACCTCATATGTTTCTTAGCTTAGTTCAACTGAACATTTTGAACATTTTTTTCTGAATGCGCTGATACCAAATACGTCATATTTTCTTTGAAAATAATTTAAAATAGAGCATGTTTTATTGAAATTTTACACTCCCTTTATTTCAAATGACTTTCAAAGAAAATATGACGTATTTTGTATCAATGTACTCAGAAAGAAACGTTCTGTTGAACTAAGCGAAGAAACACATGAGGTTCTATCGAAAAAAATGAGTTAAGAGCTAATGAAAATTTCAAATACTGTAAGAATGTTAAAAATCAAAATACCATCAAAGGAGTAATTTTTCCGAAACACTTGATCGCATTAGATCGAAAAAATGCGATTCATGGCTTTCTAGATTGAAAAATAAAAGTTTTTTTTTTCGTTGTGATGGAAACCAAAATTAACAATTGATACGTACTCGGACTCATAATGCTCCGTAGATTTATTTTATTATTATTTATTATCTATTTAAAATAAGAAAGTTGATATCACTTCCGGCGAAACCGAAAGTCCTATGACAACTATCGGTATGTTGAAAAATTTCATTTTTTGTTTAGTTTATCGTCTGCAAAATTCAGGTTAATCGATTAATAAATAAAGAATCTAGAAAGGTGAGTACATAGCGCGGGACACCCGGTATAATGAATCTAATTTTGAAAAGGTTTCGCAGATGGTTAAATTTGAATATCCTTTTCCAAAAGTTCAAACATTCACTTACGAAATTTTGCTACCTACCTGAGTAAAAACAAGATTTGTGCTGAGGAAATTAACTTACGGTCTTACAGCACAGCCAATAGCTTCAGTCGTGTGGACGTGGGTGTTAATTAAACGCGAAAATAAACGAACGTTCCTAATCTTAACAAGAGATGAGGAGAGGATCGAAGGAAATGGCTCAATTTATGTAACAACTTTGATATCATAACATGTAACGAGTGTCTAAATAAAAAACTGGTCAAGCAGGCTGTAGAAAAATTTACAAATAAGGTCTGTACGTCTTAGATAATTTCGTACTTTCAGCAAAAACATAAACCCTCATATGGTAATTCGTTAAATATTATATGATTGTCCAGCTAAATGTAAACATAACTTTTAAATAGGCTCCCAAAAATTAATGTGTTGTCATTTATAAAAGATAATTAAGTAAAAGTAACAGAAAACGTGATTATTCAACGGCAAATTTTTGTGACAGCTTCCGATATGAACTTAGAAGCGACGTGCATGCAGCGAACAAATTCTCGGTCATAGCTTACTTGACCAGATTTTTATTTAGACGCTCATTAGTAGTCAACATACATCGTGTCTCTAAACGTATGTCTTTAATTGAAACCACAAATATTGGTCAAGAAAAGAAGCAAAATTTGTTATACAAGTATTGGTCAGATAGCAATAATAACGCAGATAAAAATTATTTTACTTTATTTTTAATTTTTACTTTACTGAAATTGTTTGAGGGTCGCTGAATGCAATTTAACTGTTCCGGCTGAGCACGGTTTTCAACTACTCCCTGGCGTTCGAGGACATAAAAAAATCATAAAAACGCAGACCATGACCTAATGCACAGATATTGTACTTAAAGCAGGTCAAGTATCGTGTTTTTTTTTTGAATTTAAAAAACAGATAAATTTTGTTTGGGTAAGTTCTTAATAGTTTAAAATGTTATGTGCGTGTTGCATTAATTTTAATTAATTAATAACTTTAACAATTAAATTTATAAAGTCAATCTAAAGGCGATCAAAAAAGTGGAAATTCTTTTAACATATTAATTTGTAAATTGCCAATAATTAACCTCAGTGTTGATTACTAAAGTTTAAGGTATTTGTACACCAAAAATAAATTTGTTTCTTTATTAAAACTTCGAATAAACTCCGAAATAAACGTCTGCACTAGGCGAGAGCTTTTATGTCTTTATGGATTGAACCGACGCAGAAATTCAGGTTCAATATTATCCTTATAAAAACATGTGTTTTGTGTTGGAATCTAAACAATTAATAAAATAGTTCGATTGAGAGCTAGCGAAGTTATTCAATCACTTATTTTGAACCCATAGATTATTGTGTGTACAGGCAATCTAATTTATTTAAATTTTTCATCATATCAGACTCTAATTCTTGCTTTCCGTTTTTACAATAGGAATAGTTTCTGCTTTTGCAATACTTATTCTGCAGCTATTAGTGCGATAATTAAAAAATAATTTCACGCATTTTCAACGCAATTACAAAACTAGAATACGAAGATGTTTAATTACTTTAGCAAAAATCTAACGAAATTTAGGTACTAGTTTTTAACATAATTGTTATTGTCTATTACAAAAAGGTGCGTAAACAAACGTTCTTACTTATCGCATGTTGAAAATACAAATAAACATGCCGATGTCCGCAAGTCGGATTCATTTTCGTATACAAAAAGACCTTGACCGAGTTCTTCTGAACGTAAATAAAAAGTTTTATTGCGGTTTATTGCTTTTATTGGAATAAATTACTGAAACAAGTCGTAAACCAAGTTTCAAAACAAAGGGACTGCGCTCGCTTGTGATAGGTCAGTCTTTCATTCTTGGGCAAAAAAAATCAGATTTGAAGAATTAATCTCTTATGTAACGAGGAACTTACAGTTTCATTCAAAGACAGAGATTTTGAAACACCTGTATATGCAACAGTTCGAAAAATTAAAATGTACTGTAAGTAGCAGGCGTAATGCCACCGAGTGTGTATTGCACCAAACAAAACTATGGAATGTTACGTTTAGCCAGAATTAGAATATTACGTAAATGACTACTAACAAACAAAATTAAACAGGAAAATATAGCTGTAAAGTACCTCAAATTAACCAGTGGCGGATCCGTCAAAAGCTTTACATAAATCAAGACGTGAATTTAAATGTATCTGGCGTGAAGCGCCCAAAGCAATACGATAGAAGCCATAAAACTCTCAAAAATTGACCTAAAGCCGTAGCCGCAAATGTTACCTGTTTGTTATCGTAGCGAGATCAACGTACGGTCTGTCCTGTTCTACACCATCTTGACATATGAAGACGCCAAACGAAAATTACTCCGGTTCGTCGAAAGCCGGGTACACTACGCTGCTCTGCTTCTCCAGAAGGGTCGTCACAGAAAACTGTTACGTGGTTACGAAAGGAGCATGTTACATATTTTGTCCTATAGTAGGCGGAACTGCGCCAACCGTACTTACTGTCCGTCTGGAAACAAGTTAGGCCGTTCCTTCGGAGACCAAGGTGTGAAGAGGAGATGCGTAACTGTGCCCACTTAGTGGAAACTGCCTAGGAAATCGAGAGATATGAGGTATGAGGCGCAACCCAGCAAATGTTACGCAACCCGCAAGTAAAAGGTAATTCACGGTCGGGAAAATGTATTCCTGTGTGTTACTTGAAGGTACAACGCCGCAGGATTCGCTCCTCCAATGATACACCGTAAATACTCAGAAAGTGATCCCTGAGTCCCCCCGAAAAATGTAACTAAGCAAAGAGAAAGAAAAGGTTATGTTCGGTTAAAACAATACGCAGATATGGTGAACAAGAATGTGCGGAACCCCGCTTTTTGGAGGGGGGGACAGCAAAAATACCAAAAATATTCGTAATTATAACGCTCAAAAAAGGCGTGAGTACTCCCGCGTTGCTTACAATTTTCAAGCATCACAAGAATATGCAACCAAAAAAAATTATAGCACGAAGCGCCCAGACCTAAATGGAAGTATAAACTAACGTTCAATTAACAAAATGGAGAGAATCTCCTAAAATTGCATAGCTACATTTTCTGTACAGAGTTTAAAACTGATAAGATTCGCATAAATATGGGACGACAATAATGTAAATAAATCTTGTAAAGGTATAAATAAAATTATAAAAATTCCCGTGACACGCTATTACAACCAAAATAAGGTCACTCTCCTGCCGAATTTGTCGATGAGAAGGAAAAAAATAATTGATGACCCACAACGGCCCCTGTCGCTAGCTTGTAGCACGCCAGTGGACAGACTCACGTTAACTCATTTCCGAATAAGGAGCGGAATACAAAAGAAAGATTCTAACTCAGGCCCTCCAGAGCGGAACGCCATTGGAACTGCTCCAACGGTAGTGCTCAAACTTGTTTTTTTTCCACAAACAAAAGTCACGAGACAACTACGTCGTTTCTCGGAGGGACGTTTTAAGAGTATAACAAGGCGGCGACCGCTCTGAACTTAATCGGCGTTGGAAAACTGCCCGGGGCTACTTGCTCGCTATTGGACAACAAGCCGAGAAAAAGATTCGTACGTCCCTCAAAGCCGAATAAACGATCCCAAAACCTGTCGAGATAACAATTAGCGATGTGAATGCATCCGTACGCCACGGTAGGTTCACTCCTCTAACGACATAATCGTTTCAATTAACACCCGAACTCACAACACTTCTGAGACGTGAAATACGTGACTCAAGCGGGATTGCCAGGTCGCTCCGCTCTAGTAACATAACATACATAAACAAATGTAACATAACTCAAAACCACGCTTGTACACCAAGACCTCAATCAACAATAACAATGAGTCGTGCCTTAGGAAAGCCCTGTAAGGGAAGAATAGTAATTTGCGCGAGAGAGAAAGCAACAGTCGTAAAGATACCTGTCCTGAACTCCGAGGACGAGGCTGAGACAAACTCTGACGAGCTTTTAATTCACCAGGGCACAAATTTAATTTCAACCGTAGTCGATCAATTGCAGGAAACCTCCCCGAGGCCGGTACCAAAATAGCAAGCCTTGTTCACCACGGAATATAGGCAGCTATGAAGCCGCAGGTCCCATGCGAAACACACCACTGTGCCCTGGGAAAATCCTCTCGATTGGCGTGCGGGAAGTAGCAAGCGAGAGGTACAGGATCGATGCCCGGCGCCTCCGCCACTGTTACGAGCCTCGCGGGAAACAAGACACTGCTAGAGGGTAAATTCAGAGAGAGCACTCTTTAAGCGTTATGAATAAAGTCCGGATTTATATGTGCTAAAAAAGTGGAAAATAAGTTTTTTTTATGTGATTAAAATGGATCAAAATATGGATATTATATGCGATAAAAATTTTATTTTACTTATACATACTTTAGAATAATAAAAACATAAATTGTTTCATATAAGTAATTTTAACACTTAACACTTAAGTAGTAGGATTACAAAATATAATCAACAGTTGATTTAAATTATTTGGGGTAAAATTTTGTCGTCTGTCTGTCAAAATATTTTTATAAGAGGAAAACGAACGCTCGACATCGCATGAAGTAATGGGCGCAAATTTCATGGATGCTACATCTTTGGGGTCCATGTCCAAATCCTCTTCACTTTGACCTTTTAAAACTAAACAGATTTTCCTCATTTTATTGTAGTCAGGATTATGTAATAGAACCTTGTCTAATTTTGCCATTAACTTCTCTCCTATCTCCCCTGGAATTGATTTTACACTTTCAATTGCATCATCGACCACTTCAAAAGAATCTAATAGAGCCGTCTGGGATGATTCCAACTTTTTAATGGTGGATATTAAAACCGAAAAATGAATTTTAATGAATGCTAATTGATTCCCAATGTTTGTGTTCGACATGCATTCCTTACAAATTCTTAAAGCCGCTGAATTGGAATCATCCAATTCTAAGAAAATTTCCTTTAATTGTTTAAAGTTATCTGCGTAAAAATTTGCTGCTTCAAGCCACGTACCCCATCTCGTAATTATTGGTTCTGGTGGTAATGGCAGGTCAGCAGCTAATTCTTTATAGTGTTGTATACGCAGTGGGGCTTTAAGAAACGCCTTTTTTCCGTTATTGATCAACTTATTTACTGTTGGGTATTCTAGTCGCACCAATTCAGCGAGCCTATTCATTGCGTGAGCCATACAAGTGAAGTGCATCAGATTTGGGTAAAACACCTGTAAAGCCTGTCCTGCTTTTATCATGTAGGCTGCTGCATCAGACACCATTAGTAATATATTTTCCGATTTAACTTGATTAGGTGCGTATAAAAGTGTCAAGCTGTCGTTAATAAAACTTGCGATCGTTGAATGATTTGTTTTTTCCAAAACTGCACTATTTACCAAATAAGATATTGGTGCAACTGTGTTGCTTAATACTCCTGCTAACATATTTGCTACATAACGACCGCAGGCATCTGTCGTTTCATCAACTACTATATAAATATTGTTGTCGCTAAGCTTCTCTCTTATTTTCTTCATCCGTTGCTGGTAGCATATACTTAGATAGTTTTTCCGCAAAGTCGATTCATTTGGAATATGACGATTGCAATATTTTTCCAAAAAAGTTCGAAAACTTGCTTGTTCAAGTTTATGCCAAGGAATGTTTGACTCTGCCATAGCACTGCACAAGTCTAAAAAGAATTCATTTCCTGTGTCACTGCCCTGTGAGTTACTGGCTGTTGAAGAAATAAAAGACTGCTTAAAGTTAGACACACATCTTTTCTCCGACTCCTTATGGAGGTTTGTAGCCAAATGTTGATCAATCTGGTACTTTTGGTCTGACGACACCTTAAAATATTGTCAAAATGAAAATGTGATTTTTAAGAGAATTTGTAAGGTATCTACCTGTTTTGAGCATGCGTTGCAAAAAATAACTTTTCCATCTGTAGTTAGATGTTTAGATGCTTTAATCCATTTTTTCAATAGCTCGGATCGAGAGGATGCTACTTTCGGCATTTTGAAAAGATAAGCACTGAATTTATTTCGTCTTTAAATTAAATAAGAAAATAACAACTAATTCGCGTTGATAAATACACTAGTCACTAGTCACACACATTCACGGAGTTCTTATCTCAAACTGAAATGCAAAACATAAGTGCAAAATGCAAGTGCAAGTCGCTACAGATTCCCAGAAAATCACATTCCGGGAAATCGTAAAATAAAGTGGCCAGACGTTGAAAAGAATAAATTACTTCTTGGAAAAGCTGCAGACTTGAATATTGACCGTATATGGAATTATAATGTTATTTATATCAATATATGGATAAATAAATAAATATGCGCTAAAAGTCTAAAATATTAAGTTATATGCGAAATAAAACTACCATTTTTGGGCTTCTCTAATCGACAAACATATAAATACAAAACGCCAAGTTTAGGTATGTTAGCGTAAAAAACTTGTAAAAACTTATAAATCCGGTCTCTAGTTATGAATTATACCTTGAATGAAAGAAAGGGTACTTACCCCGCTAAATTAGTAGATTGCTGTAGAGGTAGTAGGGAAGCTTTATTCTTTTTTTTCCGTACACCATTCTAGCCCCAAGCTTTTGCAGCTTGTCGGGGAGGCGTGTGGCTAGTTACTCTTATTGCCGTTTGCGGCTGCGTCCGTCTTGCAGTTGTTATTTCTCCTTCGGTATTCGCCTTACAAACTGGGGAAACGCAGAAAACCCAATTTGAAGGAGCCGGTAAGAATCCGAAACACCATCCGACACTTAAGTACTCTATCTTTCACATAGAATCCATATGAACCAGGAAGAGATTCGAACTCTCGCCTAATACTTGCCCGGGCCAGCGTCAAACGCTTTGTCAAAGCGCTCAACCAACTCGGCTATGCAACTACTAAAAAAAAGCTAAAAACCAGAAGCTTCCCTTAAAACCCAATTTATTAAATAATAATAATTACCCATGCTGGGGACGTTCGCCTTAGTCGTCCTTCCTTACTAATTCCCTAAGCCTACTACTAATTGTCATTTCTTATCGGCACTTCATTACCTCTCTTACCCCCCTACTCTGTACATTACCAACTAATAAACATAAAAAACGATACCTAATGCAGTGCGTGTGACATTGTCACAACGGCGACGCTGTTTGCTTCAGGCACGCCGCAAATTTATAAAGCCAAAACTGGCCGCGCTCCCTTTCGGAGTGAGCACACAAATCAAAAACATCGTGACAGCATCACGACCCAATCGAGTAAAAGCCGACGTAAAGAAGACCCAATGGAGTTAAAGGTGGAGTGTGAACGCAATTTAATCTTTCCGTGGAAATAATACGTAAACAAAAAAAAATAATACTCAGGATAAGGATAAGGAAGAAAAGGAGACAATGCTCTGACTTTTTAGACATTTAAGGTAAACATTCGATCTATTCCCACGGAAAACTGGAAGTGCACCTGTGGACGCTTGCAAAAGATGATGCAATTGTATCCAAAAATCGAAAATCCACACGATATTGTTTACTTAAGGCGATAAAAGAAATGCACCGAACGGCGGGAATCAAACGATATTTCATGTGTATTCTGCCGTGCTAAGAACAAACGCCGTATCTACAAAAAGAATCTGAAATTGAGTTAAGTATTTACTAAGGGAAAATGCCGGAACTGAACGAGATACTTTAAAAAAATTTAAACAAATATTTATGCCGTACGTACAAACATTTCTTAGCATGAACAAGAGTATAGCCGTATCTAACTTTTAACCACAAGTAGAACTTATTTCTTATTTCTTTCTTCATATGTGAAATCTTCTTGTGTCCTTGAAATAGAAACTACCTTCGCTTCGTTGAAAGTTGCCGCGGCGACGAGAAAACCTTTGAAGCTCTATTACTCATTTTGGCAGTATTTGCAGAAAACGCATTCCTTCTTCGCACGGCAATATTCTCGGATATATAAAAAACACTGCCTGCAAACTGCATCACAAATTAAAACGAAGCGTGAGGCGTTATAAAAATCTAATTCTTTTTGCGGTAGAGACGATGACAAAAAACTATTTTTATCGCAATAAAAGGAAACGCGGTAGGCGCGGTTTGAAAGTGTTTCTCACAACAATTTCCTAACGTTGCACCATCCGGGATAAACACGATTTAAAGTCGATATATATAATGTTTCCTGAAAACCGTTTTTCACACCGTAACAATTCTCCGATTTTGTCCAATTCTTGCTTGAAGACATTAGATCTGCTAATTCATAATCTGATTACTATACTTATTATTATTCTTTGGCTCGCGCGATTTAACTCTATTAAAGCGAATCCGTGCTTTCGCTCTCTTAGTGTGTACGCACCTTAACAAGAGATTTCTTTTTTCAAAATGTGCTTTAGATACTTGATCCTTAGCTTTGTTATTTTTTATTTAAACTCTCGATTAACAGAATATTAAAAAAGACACCAGCTGAAAATATTAATTTGTTTTATTTAAATAAATAAATTATTTTAACAAAGTTCCCACTTTATTGTCATCGAAACATTCCCTGACTTTTCCAGTTTTTCCTTGATTTTCAAAAACTTAATACTACCGGTTGCGACTAAGTAACTTTCCCAATTTTTACAATTTTTAATAGACGTACGGAAATCGGTGTTTTATTTTTATTATCACGTGTATTGTGGGGGAAGAAAATTGTAACATTACCTTTAAAAATTAATTTTAATGACATACCTATTCGTTAAAAAAAAACAAATTAGAAATTTCAAAAAAAAAAGCTTGGGTATAGGAAACTCAATAAACACAGTCGCTTGTATGGTTGCCTATATTCACTTTTTCATGTTAAAGAGGTGATAACTTTTTCACAATTAACTTAACTGTTTCCCATTATTTTTCGAATTCCGGAAAACAAATAATAATTTCATTTGTTGTTGAGTTTTGTGTTAAAACAAGCAAATTTCCGGACTTTTCCCTGACTACGAATTTTTTCGAGTTTCCTCCGGTGAGTGGGAATCCTGTTTAAAGCGTTGCTCTTTTTCATATCCTAGTTAAAAATTATCACGATCATAAGCTACACTAAAATCACTTGTTCTTCATTTGTTTGACTTTTTTTTTGTTTTCCGCACATATTTATTATCTAGAACGACCTTAATTAATTTTTGGCAATCCTTAAATTAAAACAAATTGTAAACCTGTGCATCGTAATATAGGGTGATACGAACTTGCTTCCAGGTAATTTTTTTTACATAATATAATTCTTTCAGTTGTGGTTTACAAAACAAAACAATTACATCAGTTAATAATTCGCCTCATCACACATATTGACGCTTATTCTGAATTTCTTTTAAAATGGAGATTCGGTAAGAGTTGCGAGTTTTACTTCGAAAATTGAAAGTAACTTTTATTCGTACAACAACAACAGAAAAATGTAAATATTTCGTGGCTAAAAACTTCGAGTTTATGTCGCGCCGGCTCTGACGCATATACGACTAATTCATCACGCATTAGATCGTCACAATACATATTTGCATTATTTGTTACAGTTCCATTAAGTCCGAGCAGAATTGAAAACATACGACCACCAGTCGACAACGTCACCAGCGTCACCACACCCGCCCTTTCGGTAAGCACATTTTCATTTCACTCCATTCCGTTTCTAATAGAAACTCACCACACGTTCCAGATCACAACGAATACCTTCAAGAACCAAAACCTCATCATCACAGGATCCGTAATAGTCTTCGTCGTAACTGCAATGTTAATAATTTTAATTTGGGTTAAGAGAAAGTACTGTTCGAGCGGTCAAAAAAATTCGACCACGGTAAGTTATTAATTAATTAATTGATTAACACTAGATTGTTGATGATGCAAAGCATAAAATTTCCCCCAAATTTTCAGCCATCTCCGATTGTCCTGAAAAGAAGTCTCCTCGTTGCAGAACGGTACGCTCCGAACCCGCAGTACTCTACTTGCCCCAGCACCGCAGTTCCTATTCTCAAGAGAGAAACTTTAAAGTTCCTGAACGAAATCGGGGAAGGCTGTTTCGGAAAAGTTTTCAAAGGTGTGTGTTTTATGTAAACTCATTATGTTTGAAATGAAAACACACGGGCGACCAGCAAGTCTACATAGAATTAAAGTCGTTTGAGGAGTTAGATGCGTTTATTTCAAACTTTCCAGATTTAATTTGCTTAATAACCGAGTAATTGTATATACCGGCTGGAAAGTTTCAAACCCGAACGTAGTAAACTCGCATTGAAAACTATGTTTCTGTAGATTTTTGTTGGTTTCTGTAGCGTAAGGGACGAGGGTTAAAATGACCACAGAATTATCACTTGACAAGGGCTCGTCCAATTCAAACCTACTATAGCCCTAGAAGAACTTACGAAAAGAGTGAAAAAGATTTAAAAATTACAAATTGCGGAAACTCAACAACAACTCTTTGCCCTTTTTTTTCTCACTCTTTTCTCCAAAATTTTCATCTACCATTAACGACTCAAAGAGCAATTCACCTGTTTGAGCGCCTCTGGTTTGAGCTTTTATAAATCGCTTTCAGCCGGCTTCTTTATGACATGCCATTTTGGTGCTTGTCCCTCTTACACAATATTTACCTAAATTTCATCTTCCTTCCAGAAAATTTAGATATAAAATTAAAAAACTACAAACTTGTTGAAATGATAGAGTAAGATTTAAACAAGTTAATTAACAACAACGTTTTCTTCTTAGATATACGTTACTACTTTCCTACTTATTTACTTAACCGTATCAGTCAGTGTCGACTGAGTTGGAGTTGGAGATTGAGGTGTAGACTTTCGGAACTCCTTCCAATTCCACTTTAAAAAGCCTACGTTGGAGATTGAGGTGTGGATTTTAGAAACTCCCTGCACTTCAGCTTTGAAAAGTCTACATTGGAGATGGAGGTGTGGACTTTAGAAACTGATTCTACTTCCACTTTGCAAAGCCTAAGTTTCATGATCCTTAACAATGTTTTCTTCTTGGGGGACTTTACAACTTACTTTAGAAACTCCTTTCGCTTCCACCTTGAAAAGCCTACTTTTCATCCTTAACAATGTTTTCTTCTTGGGTAGACTTTACAACTTACCTACTTATTTATTTAATCCTATCAACCCTGATATCTCAATAGTGACGACTGGTCTGGAATTAGGAAATGTGGTTTGGACTTTTGAAATTCCTTCAACTTTTTTTCTGTCATTGTCAGCTCAATCCTTGTTTCATCCTCTCATTTCGGTTGCTTCTTTTACTTTGTTTTCCACGTCCTCCTCCGTTTTCTTTTTCTGTTCCTTTTTTCTTCTTTTGCTTCATGAATCTTTCAGACTATTTTATGCTCTTCTTTTAAACACAGGCGTTATTTAAGATTTAAGTCCTGTAATGCCTTTTCCTCCCGTTTCATTTTATTTATGTTTTCTAATAGTCCTCGCTTCCCTTCTTCATTTAGAAATTGATTGTTTCTCTCGTGCCTTGAGTCGTCTCCTAATTTTAATTTGGTAATCACTTTTTCTGGTTCCCGTTTGGTCATGTCAACAATTTCTTTTCCATCCTTTCTTCATCCAATGTTATTATATTTTCGTTTTTCTCTTCATATTCTTCTCTTATGTTTTTCTTTAAAAGTTCCTAGAATTGCTTCAGCGATATTTCCATTTTATATTCTTCTTACATTTTTACCCTTCTGAGGATTCTGTCTGTTTGCTCTAGGACCCCATAAAATAAGTTTTTGATTCTTGTGGAAGGTGTTTGCCATATTTCTTCCAAATTTCCTTTCCGCTTGTATGTCAAAATTTTATAAGCTTTGGGATACCTCTTCTTTGTTGCTCTCTGTTTATTCACGTTCCATTCCGTCTTTTTATGTTCATTTTCAATTTTTCAATTCCGAAACTTATTTGGTCATCTTATCCTTAAAGTTTTTCTAATTTATCTCTATGTTGGTTTGCCCTTCTTTCGGATTCCATCCGCCCTTCTAGTTTTCGATGTCATGTTCTTCTAATTCATCCCTCTCTTAATCTATATGTTTTAATCGTCTTTTCTTTTCTTTGTCTCTTTTTTAATCTGTTTTTATATTCTGTTTAAGGCTCTATAAAATAAGTTTTGGTTCTCATTGCCTAAGTCTTTGCCTAAACTTTGGGATACCTCGTCTTTTGTTGCTGTCTGTATATCGGTGTTCCACTTTGCTTTTCTCTGCTTATTCTCTATTTTTAATTTAATTTTCACATTTATGTTTATAACCATCTATCATATTTATTTATTGACCTTGATTTTTCCTTTTTTGGTTCTTCTCTTATAATTTAGTCTTGGTGGTTCTTTTCACGCATGGAAATCATTTTCTGCACAAAATTAACTGATTTCCATTTCCGCTCTTGAAATCTTCTAATCTTTTCTTATCCATTTTTGTATCCTCCTTTGATTTTTATATCTTGAACGCACGCGTCTCGTTTGTAGCCAGGACTTTGAATAGTCCCTAAATTTTGCATTAGGAAAACTTTCAGGATAAAATAAATAGAGAAGTGACATCTAATTCTAGCAAATTGCGAGATGATGGGGAATAAGTATGGCTGTAGTTTGTTCTGTGGAAGAAACTTTGTCTACAGAACATTTAGACTTCAACCCCAACATAGTCTTCGCCTCCCACGTTTCTATTTGGCCCCCATGCGACGGCGGCCAAAACCTTATAACTGAAAGCTTCCTTCCATTCTTCTGCAATTTTTCGATAATCATATCTAAATTTAGAATTTTGGCAAAGCCACCAGGATGAAGTGGATTCTCTTTTCAAATATCCCTAAATGAAGGTACGTACAATCGTATGTTTAATAAAATAACTTCAAGCTGGATTAAAATCTTAAATCATCTTCTCCCATTCGAAGACCAACATTATGAGGCAATAAACTTTACTAAAATCTAGCTCAAGCTTATGACGCAGAAAAGAGCTTTCATCCTTTCTGTTACACATAGTTTCATTTGGGGCTGCTGACGGCGAATTTTATCCATTATGTACCGGGGCTAAATTGGCGTGTAACGTAGGAACCAGCTGAGTAATAAACCACAGGAAGCAAGCGAACTCGCAAAACCCTCTTGAAAATTCTGCTTTCGAATGTGGTAAAAGGAAAACATGAAACTATTTTCAGAATAAATTCATGAAATTCATGGAAAATTAAAATAGAAATCATTTAATAAGTTGAGAAAATTTTAGAAAAGATAAAAAACGGTTTGGACAATTTCTGATGACATTAACATTAAAATTTCAAACAAATGGCAGACAAAAAATTATAATAAGTTACATATTCACAAAACTAATTTACATAAAGTATAGTTTTAAGAATTTTTGTTGCAAATCGTTTTGCAGTGAAAACCTCGAGCAGCCTCTGTACAGCTGTTTCAGCCCTATTTGGGGCTTCTTCAGCAAAGACGTAGCTCGATACTTTCATTGCAAACCAAAAACGACTTGACCAATTTATTCGCAAATGCGATGTAATAGTGGTGAATAGATAAGACATGCATGTGGTAGCTTATTATGTAGCAAATCCGCTTCAATTTGTTATCCTACTGCAATGTCAGGTCAAAAAGCGATCGTAGGATGTCGCTATTTTATCTATTCATAAAGTATACTGAAAATGAAGACAAAAGTTATAAAATTATTATCATTGATTTAGAACCAATTCAAAATAATTTTCGTAGAAAGAAACATAAGAATTTGTGCCACAATCAAAAAATACAATAAAATGAAAGCATTTGTTAGCGATTGAAAACAAATTAGCAAAAGTTCACCCAAACTTTTGCTGCTCACCAAAACCATGGAGCTAGATTCAAAGAGAGACACGGACCTTTCAACGCTGATCACATAATCTTGATCAATTCTTCTTTATACCTGACTGCATGACTTGACACTATTTCGTCTTTGTGATCTCGAGCGATGACCACACACACACCCCACGTCAATTCTTCTGAGAAATTGACCACGTAGCTTGATGCTATATCGATGATCATTTCCGATTTCATGTCTTTTTTAAAGGGTTACAAAACCAAAGTTTTTCGAATTTCAGTCATTAACTAAAGAAAAATTGCTGTTGCAGCACCAAACGTTACCGGTATAGCTTCACCTTATAAAGTAAATTATATTTTTAGCTAAATATATAATTTAATTTTTTTAGTTAAAACCGACTAACCTGATTTATATTTCGTAAGACGCCTTTGCTTAAGATTTTGAGAATATCTTTTGAAATCATTTTTTTTTTAACTGCTAGGAATTTCCTATTTAAGACTTTTTGAACAGTTAAACCTAGAAAACTTCCTTTTAACATAACTGTACAAACGCACAGAACTCGAGGAGAAATAAGAAATATATAAATTAGTCCACTTAAAAGAAAAACAAATCTAGTGAGTATGTAGTGTAAGTTTAGTTTTTTTAAACTTAAGTATGCCGTTTTTACTCGAGTAAATCAGATTATGCGAACTTTTGGCTACAGTTTGTTATTGTTATTCAAATCGGTCTTGCTTCTCTGCACACTCGCGTTTTGGATTAAATTTACAGAAATTTGCATAGGAATATGTAGATACACTTTGGAAAAGTTTACTCAAAATTTTCATATTAAAACACTCTATGAGTTTTACCAAAGGGAAAATTGTTATAACGGTAAAATATCGTTACTGAACATTAGTGGTTTTTCTTCAATTTAACAATAGTCTGACCGTAAATGAACATGTATCCTCTTAGAAATAAAAAGTAAATTATGGTGAAAGAATTTTTAGTTCATACCATATTCAATATTCTCTCTGCTGCGCAGCAGAAATTTTATTTATAAACTAATTTCAGATATAAATTACTATTGCAATTAATTAAATTTCGTTATTTCCTCGCCGCTAATGATTCAAGTAAACAAACACTCCTGCAAATATAATTTCGCCGCCTTTATTAACGATAATTTGCGAAAGCATACACATTACATTCGAATAATAAACATTTGCCAAACTCATCATCAATCAATGTATTTAAGGCTTGTGCAAATCCGGTAATGATATCCTGTTCGTTAGGTACGTTCGACACGACGCACATCCTGAGCAAATACTTCTTTGTATAGTTGGTTGCCAATATTATGTATTCTAGAATTTTAGTAGATATTAATTTAATTAGCATCATAAATGGTCAAGTCTAAATATTTTTCTCTTTTCGTGGGTTCTTAATTGTTGGAGGTGATTTTAACACAGATTTTAGCAAAGACAGTCCTGACACTAGAGGTGTCACTGGATTGTTTTCCTCATTTGGTTTTCATCCGTGCATCAATTGTAACACGCGAATTACCAAATCTTCTCCCAGTAGAATAGATAACATATTTACCAACATAGAACCCAGTAATTTCGAAATAGAGGTCACAGAGCCTGGATTATCTGATCATCACTGGTTGCGTTTCTATTTAAAATTAATTAACAATAGTGGTAAAAAGTTGCAGAGATCTAAAGGTAGAAACTTTAGCAAAGATAATATTCGTAATTTGAAAATTTTATTGGAAGGAGAAACTTGGGCGTTTTTAAACTCAAGTGAAAACTCTGACGATAAACTTAATTCTTTTATAACTACCTTCAATTATTACTTCAATGAGCGTTTCCTACAAAATATTTCCTACAACCAAAGCGTACATCTAAAAGTTGGATAACTATTGACATCATTGAAGAAGGAGCCACGTTAAGGCATATCTACAATAATTTCAAATTAAACAATGACCCGATAGCATTACTACAGTATAATGAACGAAAAAAGCTTCATCAAAATAATATTAAGAGGGCTAAACGTAAAAATAATGAAATATTCATCCCAAGAATAATATGGTATAATAATAAATTAGGGTTTGTTTTATTACGGCATTATTTTTTTGGTATATGGTAGAACTGCATTTCTTTGTGGTCGAAATGATTTGGGCAGAGCCCCCGTAACCATGTGTGCAAAGCGTGCAGTGCACGCGGGCGCCATGTTCAAGGGGCGGCAATTAGCTTCTTGGTCACTGGACATATTTTGTCATTTTTTTTCGTCCAAGAAAAGAAAAATAATGGGAAACAGTTTCTTGTCTGGTATAAATTATTCGAAAAACTAGCCACAAGTTTTGATGAAGCCGTCAACCTCATGGCAAAACGTCGACTAAAATAGAACAGTTAACTGCGGCAATTTAAAGTAGAAAAGTCCAATTTTTGTAATTTTCGTTTGCTAAATTTTTCATAAAAATTTAATAATTTTATTATATAAAAAAATAAATTATGTAAGCTGTTACGGTTTGGTTAACAAAAAAACAAATTATATTTCACTTTTTAAGTTTGTTCCTTTTGCTTTTGTGATTTTCTTTCTTTTTTTCTAATATTAGTAACTAGCGGGCTAAACAGATGTCTTCTCGGTCAGATGAGAAGAAAGCGCTTCCCTTCGTTATTGGGGGCTTGCGGCAGCTAGGAACTTGAAAAAATGAAGGAAAATGTTTGAATAAAAGTGAAGGAGAATGCTTAAAAAAAGCGAAGGAGAATGTTTAAAAAAAAGAGAAGGAGAATGTTTAAAAAATGTGAAGGAAAATGTTTAAAAATTTTTGTTTTTTCCATTTCTTTTCTTTTAATTTTTAATAATTTTCATAATTGACCGTTTTTGTTTGCCCCAACTCATCTCGTCCCTCGTCAGAGGGCGCCAAAATATGGATTGGCACGCGGGCGGCGTTTGGCCTCGCGGGGGCCCTGGATTTTGGGTAGTTTTTTTTTGTCATTTACGGCAAGTTCGTTAGCATTCAACCATTCTTTAGCATATTTACTAGCAGATTTGATGTTGTGCGTCAGTGAGATTAAAGGCAGAAGAATTATACCGCGTGTCCCACGCCATGTGTTCAAGCTTCTAGAATCTTTATTTTGTATTCGATTTACATGAAATTTGGAGATTATAAACTAAATAAAATATGAAATTTTCCGACATACCGCCAGCCGACGTAGGACTTCCTATAACCTGTTAGGTGAACAGTTTCTAACTTGCCACATTGCTTTCGCATAAGTCTCGTTCACAGTTCGTTTTATTTTGACGATTGTTTCCTTATTTCTGTCTAAACCACAGATTACTACACAGATGTGAAGGTGGCATTCTCGTCATTTCTCATACCGCCATTGTTTTGGTGATATATTAGTCAGGTAGTGTAAGGTAACGAAATACGATGCACTATTAAAGAAATAATTTTATGGAATTTTCATTACTATCTTCATTCGTTAATCAAAATAGCAAATTGCACAATGGCTGAAGGTTACGGAATTTTGCCGCGCAACATCAAAGGTGCCGCCCGGAGCCTTCGCATCTGCCTCGTAATCTATATTTAAACTCGTTTTTGAAACTTTTGATAGCTGTGATATTACATCTATCGTCTGTCGTCCCGATGAATAAGTGGTTAAGTCAAATTTCACAACATTTCAGAGCGCGACTTCTGGACTTTGAAAAGTTGTGTAAAATAGTGTTTTTTGTAATAAATCAGTAAACGCACATCACAATTAATTCCTTTTCAAACCAGCGTTTGAATTGGCTGCGCATAAAACTAAGCAGAAAACGCCTCCCTGCTTCTAGTAGGTAAGTCACTAAACTCATTTTGGACTTAGCCACTTGTTCACTGAGACGACAGATATTAATAATAATAATAATAATATCACATTTATTCCCTAATGCCAAATAGCATGGAACACGTCAAATAAAAAAACATTAATAATATAAATAAAATAACATTAATAATTATGACATTAGACGACACTGTCAAAGTTGTGCTCAAAAAAACTCTGTAGTTGAATAGAAGGCGTGTCTAGTTAAGAAGCACTTCAGTTTTGTTTTAAAATTTCTGATCGGGAGTGATCTCAGTCCAAGTGGTAAGTGATTGTAAATGTTTATCGTTTGCGTGATTGCACCCCTCTGTATTGTCGACAGACTCTTCATTTAACCACTTTGGTTTAGGAGATCTTCCTGTTATAGTAGAGAAGCAGTTTTTAATTGCTTTTTCCAGTGAATGAATAAGAATTTTGAATTTATCATTGACATTCAACAGTTCACAACAATCAAGCAGATTTCAATATTATTATATTTTATTGCATGACGTTTACTCAATTATAAACAATTACAGGTGTCTAATCCGTTTCCAGCGGTAATAAAAGTTTAATGTAGAAATCACTTCACTCTATTATGAAAAATTTCACACAGGTGAATGACGAAAGGTTTATTTTTTCCTAACATTCTTTTGTTTTCTGATTTTCTGAATTTCACATTAATAATTACTAGACTGCGGAAGTTTAGGCACTAAAAAAGTCTATTTTAGGCGCCTAAAAAAGGTCGTATGTGTGCAGAATAGGCACAAATAAAGTATAGTCTCCAAAATATTTTTACCTGGTGTCCAAATCAAGTAAATTATTATTTTTCTTATTAATTCTAAATAGCCTTTTCGAATAGTTGACTCAGAAAGAAACGATTGTCGAATATTTTTCTATAAATTATTTAAAAAAATTGAACAGATAAAATAGCGACATCTTACTATCGCTTTTTGACCTGACATTGCAGTAGGATAGACAAATTGAAGCGGGATTTGCTCCTAATGAGTCCCCCATGCAAGGCGGCCATGCTTGCTGTCAAAGCATAATGAAAGTTTTAGAAAAATTTTGTTCAAATCGTTCTTGATTGCAGTGAAAATCTCGAGCAGCCTCTGGACAGCTGTTTCAGCCCTGCTTGGGGCTTCTTCAGCAGAGACGTAGCTCGACATTCCCACTGCAGACCAAAAACGACTTGCCCAATTTATTCGCAATTGCGATGTAAGAATGATGAACAGATAAAACAGCGACATCTTACTATCGCTTTTTGACCTGACATTGCAGTAGGATAGACAAATTGAAGCGGGATTTGCTCCTAATAAGTCAGCAAGCATGACCGCCTTGCATGGGGGACTTATTAGGAGCAAATCCCGCTTCAATTTGTCTATCCTACTGCAATGTCAGGTCAAAAAGCGATAGTAAGATGTCGCTATTTTATCTGTTCATCATTCTTACATCGCAATTGCGAATAAATTGGGCAAGTCGTTTTTGGTCTGCAGTGGGAATGTCGAGCTACGTCTCTGCTGAAGAACCCCCAAGCAAGGCTGAAACAGCTGTCCAGAGGCTGCTCGAGGTTTTCACTGCAATCAAGAACGATTTGCACAAAAATTTTTCTAAAAAAAATTGATTTTCCAATTTTATTCCAAGGCGTATTTGCTGCTGGAAATACTTTACACGGAAGACTACATAAAACTGATCTTGTTTGTTAGATTAAGTTTACAAATCGGGGTGAAAGAGATTTTAATTTTTTTTTTAATTAAATCACTAAATTAAAATCAAGTAAAACCTATGCAGTTCAGCTTATATATCAATGAAAACTTTTATAGAAACAAAGGTGCCGATGTCCGATAGTTGTTTCAGCATTTTGAATAAAAAAGCCCCAATTCTTGCCTTCAAGGTATCCACAAGATAATTAAAAATGCCACAGTCATCATTTTTATAGATAATAACGGTTGTATTAATCATTTTAATTTTAATTTATGCAAATTTAAAATTTATTGTGAGAATTTTTAAGAAAAAAGGCACATTATAGGCATTTTTGTCTGAAATAGGCATTTATCCATAAATAGGCAAAAATAGGCATTATAAAACTTTACCATTTGACCAGTAATTACATGAAACGTATTTATAACCAAGTCCTATCAAACTAGTGTTTAGCAACTAGAAAAGGCAAATGCCTAAACTTCCGCAGTCTGATAATTACTAAAACGTACAGAAATTTTATAAATTTATTTAAAGTCGTAGTTTGTGTAATATTGTTTTGCAGAATTCATATACAGGATGTCGGAGTTGTGTATTTTCAAAATGAACTTTCTGAGAAGGTGAAACTTTGTTAAAAGAAGTTGAATCTTAAAAGCTACAGCCCGAAGGATTTTAATGACCTCGATCTTCTATTATTGTTTCGAAGTGGCACACCTTCTTCGACTTTTTTTAAACTGCTTGGTTTTAATGACGCATTTTAATAGACATTCGTAATCTAATTTTGCAAATTGTTATACACCACCACAGAATTTCCAGAAATATGCAAAAAATTATTGCGACCATATAATCATACAAAATGTTTTTATAACTTTACATTTTTAAGAAATAACGATAATTAATTTATTTTTTTTAGAAAAACAGAGATATGTGAACATTTTCGTGCTACCTCTGTAGTTTCTCTCATTTCTTCTCAAAATTTGGCCACAACGGAGATAAACTTTATACAATACTAAATGCAGATGCCAAATGTTAAAAGCCGTTATAAAAATACATCCTGCTGTTGAAAAAATAAAATAAAAAAGGGATGGTGGTCTGTACCTCATAGGACTTCTAAGAATTAAATAAAAAAAAGTTATTTTGACAGTTCGAAACACTGATTTACTGTTATAAAGGAATTCTTACTTTTTATTTTTATTTTTTATCTTTTCTAGAAAAATCAGTGTTGCCAGCTTGGTCCATTTTACAACAGATCTAGTGCATTTAACGAGCACCTGGTTATAAAAGTAAAGTTGTTGCTGTATGGTGTAAATTCTCATTCATTTATGTAACAATTGGTGCAAATTCTACGGATTAATTACAGATCCTACAAAAAGGCGACGTTCGGGGGTTCTTTAATCGAAATAGGAATTTCAAAGAAAAAATTTCAAGAAACGTAAAGATCCTATAAAGCGTAATTTTTAATAACTGAGAAAATTTGAATTTTCTGCCACATTAAATTGTCGTTAGGTTGGCAACAACCGATTTTGTCATTAGTAAGCTTAGGATAATTAGATGCCCCAAAATCATCAAAAATATGTAAAGTAAAGTCGGCATATATGGAATAGCCATTCTTTGGGCCGTCATAAATTCTGAACTAAGATACTAAATACTCAGATATTTTAATTAAAAATACTTTATGTTGTTTTCCAGGGGTTGCATATAATTAGGGATAGGAATCACATATTTTGACGTCATCATTGGGCGGCGCTTGTCATGTTAAGCATACGATTATTTGAATAGTTGGTACTATAAACGATTTCTTCTTCAGAATCGTATTTATGTATGTATGCTTGAGGTGGATTTTGGATTTTGAGGTCGAAGATGAAATTTCTCTTCCTTTTCCATTTAGTCGTGTAAAAAAGGAAAAATGAAACAGGAGACAATCAAAACAGTTTGCAAGAAAAAAAATACAAGAAAAGAGAAAGTTACGCAATGAGAAACAAGAAGAAAGCGAAAAACTTTTCGATAATCGAGAAACACAATGAGAAACGGGCAAAAATAAAATTTCTAAAGAACTTATAATTATTTAATTTATGAAAAAATGGTAAACAATTGACAATAGAAAAAAACAGTTTTTTAAAAGTCGAGGAAAAGCAAAATAACAATTCCCAATGACAATTATTAGATACTTTAAAAAAAATCATTACACATTCAAGGCATAACAGTAATTCAAAATTTCCAAAAAAAAGAGCACAAAAAGAAAGAAAGTCACAATCAAAACACAAAAACAACAAAACCAAAAGCCGATTATAATGGTTTGCAGACTGCAAAAAGTTTTTATTCTGTTCAAAAATACAGGACAAATAAAATAAAAAGAAAAAAAGAAGAATAGTTTCGTCTTTTTGGAAAAATGTAATCGGAATGGAATGGATAACTCCAACGAGAAAAGAAGAGAAATAAAAACAAGTGACTATCGTACATTTTGCTTCAAACAGAAAAAAAAATTAATAAAAGAAACAATTTACGAAAATATAGAAAATAAGCGTAGACTAAATTGATTAATAATTCAAAACTGCTGGGAGGTATTCCCGACAATCGAAAAAAATGATCGTACGTTTGAAACGAAAAACAGAACAATAAATACATTGAAAAGAAAAAAACAAAACGTAACTGTTTAATAATCTCGCTGTTTTTAATCATGCTTGATAATACGATTTTTAACAACAAAATAGAATTTTTTTCTAGGAAAAAATCGAATTTTAAACTTAATGAGTTGGCAATACTGTGCTACCCGATTATGAAGAATTTCCGCTAACCAGTTGTAGGACGCTCCCCTCCCCCCACCCGAATTATTCCGAAAAGTATTACGTAATATTACGATTGAAATTGATTTTCTATGCAAATCCAAACTCCTATTGATGACGTCAAAATATGTGATACATATAATAAATTTAAGAAATACATATTTTTTGGGAAAATTCTGTAACAAATTAAAAAAAACTGCATTTTCATAACATGATTTAAAATGGCGGGTAATACGGAATAGTCAGTTGGGGTGATATGAAATAAGGAAAAATACGCTACACTTTGAATTAATAGGGTAAAATACCAACAGTTGTACTAATCTACACCATAACAAAATAACTTTGGTGTAAAAAAAACCTTTTATTTAGAAAAATACGCGAAAATGCATTTTTCTGGTACGGCGCGAGAACTTCCAAAACAATAAATTCACAAAATCATGTACTGTAAAGTTATGCAATCTTACCGGCTGAGAACCTCTGCAGTAGTGACCTACAATACCGAAACTTGTGTTAATGCTAGAGCCGTATAACAGATGGCGCTTCTTATTTCAAAAATACCGGGTATTCTATATTAGCCGGTCTATTCCATATATGCCGACTTTACGCTAATGAAATATGCACTAAAAATTAACCTTTATAGAATTCAGTTTTTTGAATTGAATTTATTATTATTTTTAATTTTGTTAGCGATTCGGGTCGGTGAGAAGGCCATAGTCCTCGTATTATGAAAATTCACTAATAACTTTTAAGTATTCATGTTTATAATGATTGTAATTTAAACTTTTATTTTTATTGAATTAAATTTTGTCAAATTTAAAATGCTATCCAACCTATTAACATAAAATCATGGCCTACAGCGATTACAAATAAATAACGAATGATTTATAGATTATATTAACAAATAAATAAAAAATTAATTACTTAAGTTTTCTTGTCTTAGCTAACGAATAGTTTTTGGGAAGGTATGATGAAGAATTACCACCAACTGAAGCTAGAAATTCAAGAGTGATTCTATTTAACATTATTCGCCTATAAGAAAAGACCAACGTGCACATAAAATGGTCAGCTACTACCGATGAGAAGTTAGCAATAAAATTCCAGCAATAAAATTATGAAATTTCAAAACGCTGCCAGCGCTAAAATAACGATCACAGATCAATAACAATTAATCTATTACAAAGAGTATAATGTGTAGATTCCCCTCATATGAAGAAACTGAAAAAAGATTTGATATTAAGTTAACTATAACTATTTAAACCAGCATAAATCATTATTCATATATCGCACCAAAACAATTGCTTTCACTGAAAATTTTGACGTCGTCATAAAGCAAACATACATATCTATTTAATAATGCCTTCAGAAAGTTTTAGCTAGTTGATTTGAAGTAATTAGAAATTAATTAAAAGTGGCGCTCGGACCAATGAAACAGTACCAATTTCAAATGTTCATAACTTTTCTCAGAGAACTTGCATAAAAATTCTGTTTGCAGAATATTAAAGCACGGATCGAAATCTATCGTTTAAACCACCCTCTGAGTTTTACCCAGTTGGTTTGAAATAATTAGAAATTAATAAATTGTGACGTTTGCAGCAATAAAAGAAAACTTTACTTTGCGCTTTGTGAATTATGGCCAAGGTCTGAAGTTTGCATTGAGTACACAGGGTGTTCAAAGTTTTTGTTATAGGCACACAACAACTTCGTTATTATGGAAGGTACGAAGTCGTTCAAATTGGCAAAAATATACTGCTTTTACTCAAGATTAGTAATTAAGCATTGTCCATGCGTAAGCTGACCGGATCAGTCAGATTACGGTGGAATTCTCGATATGTTCTTCTTCTGATGAGGCCTCAATTAGGGCCGAAATCGCTATGAGAACCCTGTTGCAATTTAGCTGAATTGTAGCAGATTTTTAATGATTTTTTTTAATGATGAGTACAAATATCGCAATAACTCCTTTATTATTTGTTCTGAGGTTAAGTAGTAAAGAGTACTTTATATTTAGAATTTACTATTCTTTCGTTTCACAACAAAAAATACGGAATATTTCATTAAAGAAAAGTTTACATGTGAAGATATGAGAACGCGATGCGTAATTGTTTTTTTGGTATCGCCGCTTAATTGTGGGTTCATTGTTGCTGATGATTTGAACGATTTCGTACCTTAATAATTATGAAGTTATTGTATGTATACAGTGTTTCCCAAAAGTAACGGATAAATTCTATAAAATGGTTAAGAAAAGGAAGAATTCTCAGGTCGATTTTTATTTTTAAATCATCATTTGAGGATGTAATTTTCAATCCCCCATCTCTAAGCTATAACAACCCCAACTTTAAAAATTCAAGTAGCAAAGTACTTCTTGTGATAGCTCGTTAAATAACACTTTTAATGCTGAAAATTTGTTAAAACTTGCGGTTTATATTGGATTTTCTCTTAATTCAGAAGGGCATTATTCGAATCGTGAATCGATATTTTTATCTCCAACCATCTTTTCTATTTGCAAATTTTTCTTCTTCCCACATATTATTTGTGCATCATAGTATTTTTATTTAAGCTTTAATCATTCGCGATTACTGAGAATCACTGGGACACACTTTATATTGGAAACTTTGATCCCTATACGGAATGTTTAAAAATAACTCGGCACTATTGCAAACTATTTTATTATTAAAGTTACAGATACAATTAAATTAGCAAACTAGTAGTATCTTTCGTCCTGATTGCAACGATGCATTCAAAAAAAAAACAATTGAACATCGCATTTATGAAATAAAGGGAAAAGAACACTTTTTTTAATAGAACACCCTGTATATTATTTGATCAATCGATAGAGAATAAAATTCTGAATTAAAATTATTCTTTATCATTTTATCGGAAATTAATAAATAAAGAAGATATTTTGATTTTTTACAAATTCATTAAGATGGCTGTGTTTCAAGAACAAAACATTTGAAAACCGTGCATGTATTTGAAAACATTAATTTTGGTTTATTTGCTTATTATAAAAGGTGTTTTTGTCTGACTTTTGTAAAAATCTTTTAATAACAAGAATTCCTTTTGTTTGTACAAATCTCGATTTTTTTAAGTACAAAATAATTCAGAAGGGACAATGTAAAGTTAATATTATTTTACTCTTGTCAATGTCACAACTTATTACTTTGTAATAATTGGTACTGTTTCATTGGTCCGAGCGTCACTTTTAATTAATTTCTAATTACTTCAAATCAACCGGCTAAAACTTTCTGAAGGCATTGTAAATAGATATGTATGTTTACTTTATGACTACGTGAAAATTTTCAGTGAAAGCAATTGTTTTGGTGCGATATATGAATAATGACTTATGCTGATTTAAATAGTCATAGTTAACTTAATATCAAATATTTTTTCAGTTTCTTCAGATGAGGGAAATCTACACATTATACTCTTTGTAATAGATTAAATATTATTGACCTGTGATCGTTATTTTAGCGGTGGCAGCGTTTTGAAATTACATAATTTTATTGCTGGAATTTTATTGCTAACTTCTCATCGGTTCAGCTACTTTACTCTACCCTAGCCGTCACTTTCTTTAATTACTAAAATCAGGTGTTTAAGTATGGTTATGATTAAACCACGACAGTAATTTGTAATAGGTTTAACGCACGCACTGAAAGCAGTCCGTATATTCGAAACCCAAGAAATTATTCTTGTTTAACAGAAATAAATTTTACAACGTCTCTTTAGCTTTATTAGTTTACGTTTGCTATAAACAAAAGCGCCTGCGAAATTCTAACTCTACAATGCTTCTAATAACCACACCAAAACGCGTAGGAACGTTAAAATTCAAGCTGAATTTCAGATATTACATTTTCAGGAGGCAGAGGTAAACATTATTTAGTTTAACAATCGTATAACAACGGGTCGTTAGAAGACGTCCTCGGACGGCGAAGTAAACGTTTCGAAGCAAATTTGAGATGTTTATGCGCGATTACAGAAATAGATATGAAATATGCGGGCCGTATTTGGGAACGCGAGGGCGACGTTCAGAAAAAATATCTGGGGCATAAGGTTTTATTGTAACGTACATTAGATTCAAAAGTAAAATAAATAACAATCAGCCTGACAAGAAACAAAAATTTTTGAATGTCTCTTACCCAGTTAACCCGTTTATGGTAGTCGTATTTTTTAAAATACATGTTTATGGAAATGGGACTGTTTTAATGTTTGTGTTTTTATTTACTTTTTTTTTATTTTTATTTTTGAAGCGGTATATAGTATGTAAAACATATTATTTAACTTTCCTGTTGGAAAGTTATTCATATTCGTAACTTTTGGAGTTACACTGTTAACGTGATAATTGAATTGGAAGAGTAACGCCCCAATTACAAGTTTTTTTCTTTAATTAAAGCACGTGCTGTCAGATCAATCCTAATTGGATTTTCACATCAATAAGCAAATTTATAATTAGCGGATTAAACAGATTATCATCAATTTGTTCAAATTCAAACTATTTTCACATGTTTGAAACACATTTTCTCTAGGCAGGTAACGTTTGCTTTTTATTTCAAGATTGTCTTTTTTTCTAATATACAGCGTGTCTCTAGACCTATGTCATTAATTGAAACCACAAATAGTGGTCATAAAAGACGCAAAATTTGTTATACAACTCAGATAGACTGCTCAGATAGCAATAATAACGCAGATGAAAATTATTTTAGTTTTTCGTAGAAATTGTTTGAGGGTCGCTGAATGCAGCTTAAATGTTCCGGCGGAGTTTGCTTTTCAACTCATCTCCGACGTTCGAGGCCATAAAAACACCTAATGCACAGATATTTTACTTAAGGCAGGTCAAGTATCGTGTTTTTTTTTGTTAATTTTAAAAGCAGATAAATTTTGTAACTAGGTAAGTTCTTAATAGTTTAAAATATTAAGTACGTGTTGCATTAATTGATGATTAGTTTTGTGCTAATCCGTACTTTAACAATTAAATTAAAAAAAATTCAATCTAAAGGTGATCGAAAAAGTGGAAATTCGTACATCATATTAATTTGTAAATTGCCAATAATCAACCTACAATATTGATTACTAAAGTTTATTGTATTTGTACAGCAAAAATAAATTTGTTTCTTTATTAAAACTTCGAATAAACGACGAAATAAACATCTGCACTAGGCGAGAGCTTTCATGTCTTTATGGTTTAAGCCGACGCAGAAATTCAGGTTCAATATTATCCTTATAAAAACGTGTGTTTTGTGTTGAAATGTAAACAATTAATAAAACAGTTCGATTGAGAGCCAGCGAAGTTATTCAATCACTTATTTTGAACCCATAGATTATTGTGTGCACAGGCAATCTAATTTATTTAAATTTTTATCATACACCAATTCTTGCTTTCTGTTTTTACAATAGGAATAGTTTCTGCTCTTGTAATACTTATTCTTCTATTAGTGCGATAATTAAAAATAATTTCACGCATTCTCAAAGCAGTTACAAAAACAAAAGCGTAGGACGATGTTTAATTACTTCAGCAAAAATCTAACGAAGATTGGGTACTCGCTTTTAACATATTTGTTATTGTCTATTACAAGGAGGTACGTAAACAAACGTTTTTACTTATCGCATGTTGAAAATACAAATAAACATGCCGATGTCCGCAAGTCGGATTCATATTCGTATACAATAAGACCTTGACCGAGTTCTTCTAAACGTAAATAAAAAATTTTATTGCGGTTTATTGCTTTTATCGCAATAAATTGCTGAAACAAGTTGTAAACCAAGTAGGGGTTTCAAAACAAAGAAACTACACTCGCTTGTGATAGATCACTTTTTCATTTTTGGGCAAAACATTTCAGATTAGGAGAATTAACGAGGAACTTACAGTTTCATTTAAAGACGAAGGTTTTAAGACACCCTGTATAAAAAAAAAGATAATTGTCCTTCTGTATTATTTGTAAATATGATTCATTTAATATTGTGTCAATTTCTGCTTTAATTTGTGGTGCAAGAAAACGTAAATCCATTCTCATACAGAGCAATTTTATTATACGAGATTTTACTTTTATTCGTGCCCTGTTTTTATTTTAAAACGTTTTAATTTGATTTAGGAAGGCGCGTTCACAAGAAACGCCCATTTGCACTATGAAAATATAACAGACACAATTTTTGGGGCGACTGTGTAATCGAAAAAACATGTTGCTTCAGTAAACAGGCCGTCTTTTGTGACATATTTTTAAACAAAGCCACTTGAAACGAAAATATTTTTAGACGGAGCCCTACGAATTTTAGAAAATTACTTCATTAGAAGACGAATTAAATGAGAAATTGGAAAGGCTGCTGCTTAACTCGTTACTAAAGCGAAAGTGAGTTTTCGACACAGCAAAAAATTAACAAAGAACTTGAAATAAATAACTAAACACTACATCTTTTTCTGTACCAATTCAAGGTTATAAAAGTAAAAAATTGTTATATGCACAGTTCTTAAATCTTACGATTTTATTTCATAACTTACTAATAAAAATATATTTCTGTTATACCGAGTGTCGCAATACGGGTGGCGACCGATGATATACAGGGTGTTTGGAAAATAAATGTAAAATTTTTAACCACAGTGCGCCGGCAGCACAAACAACATGAGAAAATACAAAAAAAAATTGGTTTAACAAAAAGAAAATTCCTTTATCCGTCCCTTATTCGACGCTCATGAAATAACAAAAGACAACTTATGGAAGTTGCTTCTTTGATCGTAAACAGTAAACGTCGTGGGAATGACTAATTCGCAAGACACTTACCGAATATCACCTGCTGGAGGATCACATTCAAAAAAACGTCAGTATTACACATTTAGAAATGTTTATAACAATTGTTCGACATGGCGACCATCATTAGCGACATACAAACGAGCTCGGCGAAAAAGTGATTCTTGTGTCGTTTGCGTGTCAGGATTAGCGCAAATTCTGTCGGCGGCATTATGAATACACTCCTCTGAAATGCTGTTCTCTCGCCGTTCGTGAATTGCGGCATTTTAATAAGTAATAACACTGTGTAGATAGTAATCATCTTTAACTTTAACTCGTACAATCACTTGTCACAAACTAAACTGTTGATCCCAAAGAATACGGAGCAATAAATTGTGTGACATAATCATAAAAAATGAAGCAAAGTCTTTCGCTCCGCTACGACTTATTGCGACGTTAAAAACAACACTTTTATTGGCCTCTGGACTTCGGCAAAGGTCACTGCTCAATTGCACTCATATTTTTTGTTTCGATAAAATTTCCCTTTCTTGACCTACCTCAAAGACATAGACGTTCAATTATTTCTTGCCCGATTTTCAACTGCGATTTTCTCGAAATGTGTAAAACTTACGGACTTGTGTAAGTTTAATCGTTCCCGTTTATAGTGATATATTACAGGTTTAAATTTCTGCACTTATTTCACAAACATCTGGTACAGCAAACCGTAATACCTACATCTTCTGAAGAAAGGAAAGGTTTGGCGAGAAAGGTGAATATTAAATACATAACAAAGAAAGCCTTTGTTAGAAAATAGCTTCTTTATGCGTAAAAACTAATTGTTCATTCAACTCACAAGCGCTGGCTAGAAATATTCTTGGAACGTCTCCTTTGAGAATAATGACAATAAATGCAATATTATTAAACATAGGATTTAGATTAAATTAATAACAAAAATACATCGGTTGCAATTTAATTTTGATTACCAAAATTGCCATCTTCATTCAAGAAATTAATTACAAACTGAGGAAACTGAAAAAAAATTAAATAAACTTCATCGAGGAACAGAACGTAACTTGGACTTCATTAGGAGAACCCTGAAGGTCGACTCCTTGTACAATCCCGCTCTACTTAAGCACTTTTCCCTTCCTATTTGTTACGCAAGTGGGGAATTTAATGCTTAAATTGTGTGCAATATTACAGCTGTGGCAAGCCCGACTTCATTGTTCCCTGAAATGAGCCGTGCTGTGTGCATCTCAATTCTAGGAAATACTACCGACTCATTTCATTCTGACGTTATACGCGTTATGATTACTTATAATATTATTTAATAGCAACTTAGTTTTTAGAAAAAAGCACTGCGTACTGAATATCCGAACCTTTACAAATAATTTTGGATTTACATTAACTAGTGTACTAGCAACACTAGTTTACTAAATATTTTTTTAAACAGGTAACACTTAAACAGAAACACAAAAACAACAAACGAACTTTACTTTCGAACCGACACTAGTTTACTAAATATTTTTTTAAAGAGGTAACAGGAATACAAAAACAGCATATGAACTTTAAGTTCGAACCTACCTAGAGCGAAAACGACAACTTAGGACAATAAACACAAAACTACCTTCTGTTAACCGCAGTTCTTTTTATATCTCATTAAACATTTCAATTATGGTTTCTTGCTTTAAAGAATTTTTATAACATGTTTTATGTTATGTTGTTATTCCGTAATCGACAAAATGGAAGCAGAATCGCATCCTTCTCTCTCACCTCATGATTTTTAACTAATTTTGCTATCTATTTGAAGTCAAGCGTTTTTTTTTACTTGTATGACAACTGACGATTTGGCACGTTACTTAAAAGTGGGTTGTGAAAAGTTTGTCCGTTGTCACGACGGAAACAATGTAAGCGAAAAACTTTTTAAAATTAGACGAGCAAAAAGCGAAATAAGTTAAAAAAATCATGAGTGAAATAGAACGTGATTATACGCCCAAGATGCACTCAAAGATCAATAGTTTTCGAACGCACCCCAGGTTTTTCTAATTGATTTTATTGTCTAAAAAAAAATTGTGATCACCTTTGATTCTTTATTATTCAAGAGAAAAAAATATGCCGAGCATAGAATTTTAATTAATGTTAATTAAAAATATATATATATCTATTTCTTTTAAATTGATGAAATCAAAAAGAATATCAAATTTTTGGTTTTTTGAATGTTTTACACATTTTTATTACACTTTTTTTTGAAATTCGTTCGTCACATGTGATTGTTTTACCCTTTGCCTATCAACATAATGCTTATTAGCATTCTTTTAAAATTAAACGGTATTTTATCGGCTGTGGAACTACTGGAAGAAGATGCTCAAAAAAGAGTAAGAGCCAAACTACACGGGCGGGTTTTCCGCCGCGTTAAACACGCCGCGGATTGCACGTCTGAATGAAAACTATGCTTACAAACTAGTGAAACTAGACGAACAAAATAAACATCGCGTTCCAATCGTCTAGTTTCATTCGTAAACATTCAAATGTTCGTAGAAAAAGTTCTAATTTCCCCTTGGAGGTCTGTACACTGTGTCTACACAATCAATTTTCTTGAAATATTAACATCAGCACCGCAAACTTCAATTTCATTAGAAACGGAAATGTTTATGGATGGATTAGGTTTACTCTTCAAGCTTTGTTGTACCACATATATGGTTGTGTCCCCGTATTTTTGTCTGTCTCTGAAGAAAGTTGATTAATCTAAAATTTTGAATAGCAAGTAAAAGGATGGAATCTTTAGTTTACCAATGTTCACTAACAGTTTTCTTGAGAATTAAGAAAAATAGTTAATTCGTTGATGCTTGTTGTCAAACACTGAACGTTTTGATAAAGGAGAACAATTGAATCGATGAGTGCATAATGATGTTCACTTCAAATTTACTGTGTCGAGAAAACAACAAAATAACATTCTCTAAATTTTTATTTTAAGTAGTTATTAGCTTCAGTAGGCTTCATGTATCCTTATTTGAAAGAATTTTAATAATTCACTTAAAATAAAAGTCTAGAAAGTTGTCGTTTTCTCAAAACAATAAATTACTGAACACCATTATGCATTCATCGATTCAATTGTTTCGTGTACTATATTTAATTTCGTCTTTAACGTTTTTTCGGTCGCAGTTGGAATAAAAAACGGTTGAATTTTACGCCAACTGGTCATAGTAGATTTGACAATGCACCTTGCTCCTCGGGAACGGATATTTTGAAAGAACTCAATTCTATAACTGGGCTGCAGTCAAAAAAGGGGTTGATAGTAATACTCTTTTAAAGTTCAACCGAGCTTTCGGAAAATTTATTTCTTTTATCAAGGTTTCTACAAAACAAATTTTTAAATTAATAATTAACACTAAGAACAATTTCACAGGATTACTTACTCCTTAGTGAGTACAAAAGGTTAAACCACTAGTTATCATAATATTAAATTTCATTAAGAATAAGTTATAAGAATAAATTTTGAATTTTACATTTTTTGGCAGCTAAATTAATTGCGGAATTTAGAAAATTGAATCACGATAGAAAAATTGTTTATTCATTATTAGGTAATACGATGTAAATTTTGAATTCCAACATCTTGATTGTCTTTCTTTTTAGTTTTAAAATTTAATAGGTAAGTATAAATACAACTAAGTTTCTCAATATCAGTTCTTTTGTTGATACTTTTTTTTATTACAAAAAATATGACACATTTCAATAAAAAGTCTTTGACTCAAAATTGGTTCAATATCTAAAATTTTTGCATCTTCAAAATTAATCTTATGGTCTTCATTATTGGCATGTTCAGATAAAGCACAAGCATTAGGTCTGAGTCTAATATCACTTTTATGAGAAATAATTCTCGAATGAAGAGTTCTTGATGATTGGCCAATATAAACAGAATCACAATCATGACAAGGAATTTCATAAATAGAATTAATTTGTTTGAATTTGTTAAATGGATCTTTAACTTTTGTAAAAAGAGACTTGTTAATAAATTCTTAGTTGCAATCTGAATGTTTTTGTTTTTTAGTACTTTTATTAGTCGAGATGTAAGATTTGGTATGAATATTAAAGAACTAAAAACTTTACCAACATTAATTGTTTGTGAATTATTATTAATTTGAGAAATAGGTTCTATTCTTTGTTGAGTATTGAAAATTAACTTATTTAGCATTGCAAAAGGATAGCTATTTTTTATGAGAATATTTTTTAATTTGTGCAAGTTTTTATTCAACAAAGAAGGATGCGAAATCTTTTCTATACGATTTTTTTAATCCTAAAATCATGTTAATTTTCATTTTATATGGATGACAAGAATGAAAGTTAATATAACGCCCAGAACTAATAGGTTTCGTGTACCAATCAATAACGATTTTATTGTTTTCTGAACGAATAACTTTCGTGTCCAAGAAAGGAACACTCCTGTCTGTTTCCTTTTCAATAGGAAATTGAATATTAGGATTATAATTGGGGAACTACGCAAATAATATCAACATATTTTTTGAGCCAAGGAATTTCAAATGATAACTTTGGTATGCATTCAATTAATAAATCATCCATAACATATTGAGATATATTAGCACCCATAGGTGTTCCAAGAATTTTTTTATAATAAATATTATTGGATTTGAAATAAGTGGAATCAAAAAGAAATTTTATTATTATTAATTTTTCTTTTGATAAGTTACTTACCAAAGATATTTGTTCCCGGTTTTTTTCAATACTTTGTAAGAATAAATCTAAAGGTATGTTGGTAAAAAGTGAAACAACATCTAGACTAATAATTACATAATTAATTGGGATTAATCTGTTGTTTGCAAATTCAGAAAATTCAAAAGAATCTTGAACATGAAATTCATTACTTTTATTAAAAGCATTGGTTAATATTTCAGTAATAAATTTTGATAAATTACTATTAGGTGAATTAATAGAAGATATGATAGGACGTAAAGCCAACGTTGGTTTATGAATTTTAGGTAAGCCATAACATCTTGGACAACAAGAAGAATAAATCTTTAATGACTTAGCTGTCTCTTCGTCTATCATATTAACAGTTTTTAATTCAGAAATAATTTGATTGGCTTTCTTTTCGAATGAACCAGTAAGGTCTATTTTTAAAATCTGATAATAGTTGACATTATTTAATAAATTCAAAGATTTATCAATGTAATCATCTTTGTCTAAAGCAACTATCACATTACCTTTATCTGAATGTATTAATATTAAATTGATATTTTCTTTTTAAGAATTTCTTACAATCATAGTAAACTTGTCTTAAATTAGAATTAATATTTTGATTCTTATGTACATAATTAGTGATTATGTTAGTTAAAAGTGACCTAAGATGATTACGAACTTTTTCTTCATGACAGGAAATAATAGATTCTGATTCTGCTAATATTTTCTTTATCTGAACATCAATAAGTGAAGGAGTAATGCAAAAATTTGGTCCAAGTGCAAAAAAATTACTATCAACCCCTTTTTTGATTGCAGCCCAGTTATAGAATTGATTCCTTAATTGATCAGTCGTGATCCTAATCCGCTTTTGAAAGAACTATATTCGTCTGGTCATCGAGAGTTAATTTGGAATGAAAATGCTCATATTTCGTAGCATTTTTTTGTTCTACGGTTGATGACTAATGTAAATTGGTCTGCGTCATTCTCTTACGATTTTTTAGCGTCACGATTTGAACTTCCAATATGAGAAATAGGTAATTGTAGAATTTTATTCATTACAGATTACTGGATTTTTACCATCTTTGATTTGTTGGATCATTTATTTTATTGGCAGATGTTTTATTCTCATTTGACTGATGTTGGTTGTCATGTTGATTTGGCTGCGTGTAATTATTTCGAGCAGTCTCATTAATTAAAATTTCATTATTATCAATCTCCGAAGGTCTTTTTAAGTTAAACTTATTGAGAGATAGTTTCAGGGTTTTATGCTTATTACTAGAGATACTGTTTGGAAATTGGTTATCGTTTTCCAAGGAAGATTTTAGAGAAGAAGGCAGATCTTGTACACATTTTTTTAGGAACGCCATTTCGGAGAGTACTTCCTGATTTTCTTTTCTTAATTCTCTGATTTCTTTTTCCAAGTTGTATAATTTCTTGTTTATTTTCTCTAATGCTTCAATGTGTTAAAGGAATATTTTTCATAAGTGTTAATAATTTTGTCGAAGTCTGTGAGAGATGTTCTTTTCTTGAATTTCAGTGATTTCTTCATTGTTAATATCTAATCTGAATTCATTGATTGGTGACCAATGACGTACTTGATTTCCTCATAAGTTCACATGTAAGGGCACTTCTTCGTATGAAGTCCCCGCTTTTCAGAGATGCCAATGCAAGTGCAATGGAAATGAGGAAAAAAGCGCTTAAAAGCTCTCAAAAGAAGGCGATGAATAGGCATTTGCATTATAAATGAAGGACAATAATTAATTTACAAATTCACAATATTTTCTGAAAGGCGCTAAACATTTCTCACCCACATAAGAAAAAAAAAACACAAGCGCCAAACGCACACATAAGACAAAAACCATGCGCCGGCGCTGCTTGCAGTCAACTGAATGGCAAATTTTAAATCCTGGATTTGCGGGCAGGAAATACCAGAGTCGCAAACCATAGTGTATTGACTGAAACAAATTTTTATAGTTAAATTGACCGAAACGGAAAAAGCTTGACCCGTTTGTTTAATATATTGCCTGTAAATACGTTAATTCTACTGTTAGAATAACTTAGGTCGCATACGTGGGCTGCTGGAATATTTTCTGGAATCTAGTAGGTCTAGAATTGTTAGCGTTTATCAACTGTCATATTTGAAAAATTTGACGTTTTTCGCCTATAATTCTATTAACAGTTCCTATCTAAGTGAACTAGTTTTGTTTGTACAGCATTTGAGAAAAAGTATTTTTGTGTAAACACGGAAATCTCGCGTGAAAATTTTCGTGCTATGATTTTTTACGATTTCAAATGTGGTCTAACACCGAAACAATGCCTCGATCGGCTTCATTTGGCTTTTGGAGATGAAGCACCATCAAAGAGCAGTGTTTATAATTGGTTTGCCGAATTCCTGCGTGGACGTACCTCTCTCAGCGATGAATTTCGTGAAGGTCGTCCATCAACATCTGTTGTTGCCACTAATGTAGGTGCTGTGCGTGAAATGCTTGAGCGAGATCGACATGTGGCATACCGTGAGATTCAAGCATCCTTACGTATTGACATGAAAGCAATACACCAGATTTTGCATGATCATTTGAACGCACGAAAGCTTTACAGTCGTTGGATCCCACACAATTTAACAGAAGCGCAAAAGCAGGGTCGTGTCAAATGGTGCGAAGAAATGCTCAAGAAATTCAATGGAGGTCGTTCGAATTTAGTCTGTAACATCGTTGCTGGTGACGAAACGTGGATCTATTCGTACGAGCCGAAAAGTAAACAACAATCTACCGTTTGGGTATTTCAAAATGAACCAAAACCAACAAAAGTTGTCCGTTCACGCAGTGCTGCGAAGCAAATGATTGCTTGTTTCTTTGGTTTAACTAGACATGTAACAACCGTGGCTTTAGAGGATCGAAAAACTACGAATGCTGATTGGTATACTACAATTTGTTTGCCGGAAGTCATCGATCAAATAAGAAGAAACAATCGAAATCGACGAACTATTCTCCACCATGACAACGCCAGCTCTCACTCAGCCCATCAAATACTTGATTTTTTGTCCATCGAAAATGTTGAATTAATGACTCATTGTCCGTATTCACCTGACTTATCACCTAAGGATTTCTTTTTGTTCCCAAATATCAAAAATAAAATGCGTGGTGAGCGATTTTCGTCGGCTAAAGCAGTGGTTGAAACATTCCGGACACTGGTTTATAAGGTACCATCTTTAGAGTGGAAAACGTGCGTATGCAAAAGTGTATTGACGTCAAAGGCGAATACTTCGAAAAACAATGCTACCGTTTACCAAATTTCATATGCGTTTTTTCATACCGTTTCCAGAAACTTTTCCAGCAGCCCACGTATTAGCAGCAATTTAAAAAAAAAAGTTCGCACAGAAACTCACTAAAATGGTATTATCAGAAGAGCGGGTGGATGTTGAAAATACAAGCTTTGGTGAATTGAGGAGATATTCAAGAAATCCAATATTGTGATGAAGAAAGAAAAATGGAATAAATTCAGAATTTAACATTCAACAGAATTAATACTAAGAAGAAAAAAAGGATAAGATATTGTTTTTAATGGTTTCCGAAGACCAGAGGCTTTAAATATCTTTTAGATAGAAGAAAATCATATTTTATACTTGCAATAAAGTAAGAGCCCGTAACAGTTATTTACGAGCCAAGCTTTGTATATTAACCTTTACGGGCGCGCTGAAAGTGAAGTAACCCAGTGAGTCTGGTAAAGATTAATTGCAAAACCTGTCGCCTATAAATGTTTAATTTTACCTTCACCTGGCGATTTTTAATTAATTTACTTTAATTTTTTTATAAAAATGTTTTTTTTTATTGAAGGCTAGACGTAGTCATGATGATGTAAACAGACAATCTGCTATTCTACAAGCCTGTAAAATTTTACAGGTCTTTAAACAAGCTTGTAAAATATTACAAGTCAGTTCCTGTAATTGATCGTTTACTTGGTTACCATAAACAACAAAAGTAACCTGTTAATGTCATTTACTGAGAAGATGAAAATAAAATAAATACTATGTTCATGTAATATTAAATCAATTTAAAAACTCTCGTCCATAAAAATGCCTGAAAATAGTAAAACAAATTTTAATGTAAATCGAATGCAACGTTACAGGAAGTAGATTCATTTCGTCTTATTTTTGGCAATGAATCCGCCCCACATTTCCGCATTTCGAATAGAAGGCGCGCTTCCGCAATTACAAAGTCAAACAGAGCGACATCGGTGGAATAGACGACCGCCCATTCCATTTAATAAAGTCTATTTTTATTGCGAACGCCGCTCATTTATCTGGATGAAACGGAAAGGCGCAGAATAACACGAGATACAAGAGGAACTCCGCGTAGGACGTGTTTCTTATTTACAGCTTCGGATTCCAATCGCCCATATGCGTCCATTTGCCGCTTTAATATCGCATTGTTAAAATTAAGGCGGAAAGTAAACACTCCCTCAACAAAGTAAATAAACGGCTTCGATTCCTCGACACATACCATGGGGGGTTTCACGTTACACTCGTCGCACGTCAGCACTTGCCACGCCAACGCGATCGCGGTTGTTACCCACTTCTTCGGCGGACGACCGCGCTAACAATGCTATTACGTTACTTTTTTTTTGGGGGGAGAGGGAGTACCAGCACGCGCTTTTATCTCCGCTTTTAAGTGGCCATAAAGACACAACTTGAACCCGCAGGGTACGTACGGGAAGCTCGTAAAAACGGCGCGAAGACGACGTTTCAGGGCGTAAAGCCGAGTAAATATTTTCATTCTGCTTTCAGCTTTGATTTGAGTTTCAGTTAAAAATCAAGATGAAATGTTGAAACTTTTAATGAAAGCTCTTCAGAAATGTTTGCCAATCAAATTTAAAATGATATAATACGTGGTGAGAAATTGGCAGAAAAGTTTCCTGTTAATCATGTCAACTGTCAAAAGTTTTAATGAACGCTTTCCGTGAATCACCTTGTATAATGATAATACAGCGTGTCTCTAAACCTATGTCTTTAATTGAAACCACAAGACTTGAAATAGGATCAATCTGTCAAAGTTTTGTTCACAATACAAGAATGTTTTGTTTTTCCAAAGCATTCTTCGCAAAAAATGAAAAATTGATTTTTTGGCTAAAACGTGATATTGGACCACCATATGTGCTATATCGTTGTAAAGAGAAAAGAAAAACGTATTCTCAAAATGTTAAAAACCAAAATGGCATCCGTAAGAAAAAATGAAGTTGCCAAGTGTTTCTCCATCATCTTGAAAATTATTGAAAAGGGGATGCCATATTCAAATTCTCCATAAAAAAAGTGTCTTGGTTAGAAAAGCCTAGTACGATTAGTTTATCGTGAAAAAATTAAAAACGAAGATCAGAAATTTTGTTTTTCTTGCGATATTTTCCAAACTATTGAAGATATTTCAAATTTCAAAACATTTTCAGATTATTATTCAGCACGAAAATGAGCAACTTTGACCTGATTTAGCCAACTTCGTATCTCTTAAGATAAGCGAGTTCTCCATAGTGGCGAAAAATGGACAGCCTGTAATGGAAGCGCGTCTGTTGCGCATTTTAAAAATAGTTTCGTTTGTATACAGGATTCCAAGCTTTACAAAAATATCAAAGTTATGTTTTTTTTTTTAATTGAAACACACCATTTTGATTTCATTTTTTAACTCTACACTATATTCTGTCGAGTCATTTTCATGTATCAACCATACTTTTTAATGTGAGTCAATTTTTTTTGAAAATTCAAGGTTGCATTCAAAAATTCGTAACTTCTAGACCACTAAAGATAACGTCACCGATTTTTTTTCAGTCAACGCCATAGACTGTGGCCAATCTTTCGAGATATTGCCGATTCGCGAAGGGATGATCCAAGGCCTGCTACGATTTTTTTTTTAATAAGAATAATTACAAATAACGAAAACGCTTTTTTTTCAAATAAAACACCGTTCCATAGCGTCTTTGACAGGGTTTTCAGTAATATACAGTTTGTAGGGTCCAATTCTGATATTCGAGGAGTTATTGAGAAGATAGTAATTTTTATTTGTGAATATTTAATAAGCCATTGAAAGTTTGTAGTAGGCCGGTTGCAAAATGAAAAACAATTGAAATTTTAAACCAACGACACAATTACGGAGATATTGTGTCAAAAACTGCGAATTTCGTTGGTTTAATATTTTATTCGGTGATTGTCCGCGATCGATCAGTGGGACAGCGGCTATAGCTTTGACTTGAGTACTCTGGAAATCTCAAGAGAAACTGACTCGTGTGTCAGTTTCAATAGAAGCGTTCCTATTACATAAAAAAAGCCGAGTCGATGCCTGGAATAGCAGAAAAGCTATGAAAAATTTTACGGAGTTTAGGGTCACCTATAAGTACATATACAGTTGTCTCAAAACCCCTGTCTTTAAATGAAACTGTAAGTTCCTTGTTACATAAGAGATTAATTATCCAAATCTGAAATTTCTTGCCCAAAAATGAAAAGCTGACCTATCACAAGCGAGCGCAAACCCTTTGTTTTGAAACTTCTGCTTGGTTTACGACTTGTTTCAGCAATTTATTCCGATAAAAGCAATAAACCGTAATAAAATTTTATATTTACGTTTAGAAGAACTCGATCAAGATCTTGTTTACGAATATGAATCCGACTTGCGGACATCGGCATGTTTATTTGCATTTTCAACATGCTATAAGTAAGAACGTTTGTTTACGCATCTCTTTGTAATAGACAATAACAAATATGTTAAAAACGAATACCTAATCCTCGTTAGATTTTTGCTGAAGTAATTAAACATCTTCGTACGCTAGTTTTATAACTGCGTTGAAAATGAGTGAAATTATTTTTAATTATCATAGTTATAGCTGCAGAATAAGTATTACAAGAGCAGAAACTATTCCTATTGTAAAAACGGAAAGCAAGAATTGGAGCATGATACGATGAAAAATTTATATAAATTAGATTGCCTGTACACATAAATAATCTATGGGTTCAATATAAGTGATTGAATAACTTCGCTAGCTCTCAATCGAACTATTTTATTAATTGTTTACATTCCAACACAAAATACATGTTTTTATAAGGATAATATTGAACCTGAATTTCTGAGTCGGCTTAAACCATAAAGACATAAAAGCTCTCACCTAGTGCAGACGCTTATTTCGTCGTTTATTCGAAGTTTTAATAAAAAAACAAATTTATTTTTGCTGTACAAATTTTGATAAACTTTAGTAATCAACATTGTAGGTTGATTATTGGTAATTTATAAATTAATATGATAATTTCCACTTTTTCGATCGCCTTTAGATTGATTTTTTTTTTAATTTAACTCTTGGGTAGTGCACGGATTTACACAAAACTAATCATCAATCAATGCAACATGCACAGAATATTTTAAACTATTAAGAACTTACCTAGTTACAAAATTTATCTGCTTTTAAAATTAACAAAAAAACACAATACTGACCTGCCTTAAGTACAATATTTGTGCATTAGTTCACGGTCTGCGTTTTTATAACTTTTTATGGCCTCGAACGTCGGAGAATAGTTGAAAACCAGGCTCCGCCGGAACATTTAAGCTGCATTCAGCGACCCTCAAACAATTTCTATGAAAAACTAAAATAATTTTTATTTACGTTATTATTGCTATCTGACCAATATTGTATAACAAATTTTGCAGGCATTCGTTGAAGGTCTTTCTGTAGGACTTCGAGGAAAAGGACGACGTCTTATTATAACACAAATTGGCAGCGACACAGGTTTTATTGAAGGTGGCTTACTTATGTTCGAGTCAAAAGAAAAACTAGTGACCACCATGAAGAGATGAATTCTACTGTGTTTGACACATGGATACAAGAGGTACTTCCAAAATTAGAACCAGGAGCTATCTTAGTAATGGATAATACACCGTACCATTCTGTGAAAGCAGAACAGAGTCTAAATTCAAGCTGGTGTAAGGATGCAATCATTGAATGACTTTCAAATAAAAGTAGGTATAGTAGCAAACAAACAAATGCTGAAGGTTGAGCTTTTAGCTCTTGCTTAGAAGGACAAAGTCGAAATACAGTACCATATCGTGTCGATGAAATTGTTAGAGCACCTGGCAGAATTATTTTGAGACTTCCACCTTATCACTGCAAATTGAATCCTGTTGAACCGGTTTGGGCTCAAGTTAAAGTATATGTGGCTGTTCGTAATACAACATTGAAGTTATCTGATGGTAGACAATTATTTATTAATGTATTGATACATGTACCTGTAGAGAAATGGCTTGACTGCATTGAGCATACTATCCATGAAGAGGACGATATGTTTAATTTAGATAATAATGCAGAAACTTTGGTAGAAGGATTGGAATTTGCTGTATACACAGGTTCTTCGTCAGAGGATGAACTAGTATCAAGTTAAGAAATAATGAAATGAAGAAAAATATCATGTGTTCATTTAATATTCAAGATATGGAAATATTTTGTTTCCATAAAGGCATGCCGTAGCTTAAGCTTTACCGTCACTAGAGTATCATTCATTCTGAAAACTGTCGAGTGTGTTTCATGTTTATTGGTTTTACATAAAAATAAGTTACTTTCAGGACTCATTTATGTTCTCGTTCACAATTGGCATTGGAGGAGTTTAGAGTTGAATTGCTTGATGTTATTATTAACCACAAAACACTTGAAGACAATCTGCATTGGTGTGTACACTTGTTTCGTGAACGTGAAGTTTTTTTTTCGAAGAAAAACATTAAAGCTGAATTCATTGCTAGGCGATTTTTCATCGCCACATTACGGGATAGATATTTGATTGGTTGATTTAATTAAACAAAATATATACTTTTAAATTGGGCCAACAGAATCTTGTAGAATTTTAACGCTAACGCGAAACGCCTAGCAATGAATTTGGCTTAAGTCGAAAATGTAGTTCCAAGGTTATCGAAATATAATGAAACATATTGAAAAATGCTTCTCACACCTCTACCTATCAATTATAACTACACATTGAGTTGTCTATGGTAGCGTGTCTCAAATTATTACGTAAGGATGTTCAGCTTTATTCTTATTGCATGATGTAGTAAGTGTAGGATTGCTGCCTGGTAATGCCATAGAGAGATTATGATCAGTGAATCTTATCCAATAAATTATTTGATTTGTGAATGAGTTCTAATTAGATTAAGAGTATTATTTTATGATTTATGTCATTCTGACAATTAATAGTTAGGTTATGTTCAATTTGATTACATTACAGTTCGATCTCTCAAATTAACTTATTTCTATGTTGTATTTCAGTTTATGTATACAACTAATTAAAGCGCCACTGTGGGGATCTCGTAAACTATAAGAGATACAAAGATGGTTAAATTACAGAAAAGTTGCGCTATCTTGAGTTCTAAAAACATATGCAAAAAAATCTTTTCTATTTTCATTCGTTTTTGAAATATCTTCAACAAACAGGAAATTCTCATTTTCGAAAATCTCGAATATCTTCTTTATTTCTTAAGATTCATAATCATAAAATTCGGTGTTTTTATATTAAATTTGATGGACATTCTAAAGCAGTTCGAAGAAATAGGTTAGTTTTGACAATTTCGTAGATACGACTGTCAATTATTTCTTTTCTTATGGACGCTATACCTTAGATATTCATAGCAGGTGACGCAGAAATAATTGAATAAGATTTCCTAATTAATAATAATTTTAGTTGTGAATGTTTACGCGCATCCGCCCACTAGATATTCTTTTTCAAAATCTTTTGGAGTATCTTGATATTTTGTTTTAAAACAAAAGCGTAAGTGTGTCATATGGTCGCATTTAGATTTTATTTTTGTATCACGTGATACGAATACCCAAGATAGAAGGTGCTTTCTTTCGCTTAAAAGTTTTAATCGTGTTTCGAATAGTTTGGACCTGAATTTCGTAGTTGTTGCAACAAAACACCTTACCACTTGTATTTTTGATTGACAGCTCACTTGTAAATATCAATTCAATCCAAACAAGTTTTAAAAGTAGAGAAATTCAACGAAAAGAATGTCTGTTTTTGAATCAAAACACGTTCGGATCACAATTTTGTGAGCGAAAGAAATCACCTATTGTCTATAAGAGAAAAGACGGTTGACAGTCGTATCTGCAAAACTGTCAATCCTAACCTATTTCTTCGGATTCTATTAGATTGTTTATCGAATTTAATATGAAAATATCGAATTTCATGATTCTATTTTAATAAATAAGGAAGATATTCGAGATTTTCGAAAATTAGAATTTTCAGTTTTTTGAAGATATTTCAGAAACAAATTAACGTAGAAAAGATTTTTTCGAATATTTTGATAGACTCCAAAATAGCGCAACTTTTTCGTAATTTAACCGTCTTCGTATCTCTTATAGTTCACGAGATCCCCATGGTCGTCCTTTAATTAGTTGTAACCCTGGATTCTTAAATGGGACATTTTTTCTACACTATACAGAAGTGAAAGTGACATAATCGACAATTTTTTTTTAAATGACACTGTTAAATATATTTACTTCAGGCTGCACTGCATCCAAGATCCAGTAGCCCCTATGTGTGGAGTTTATATAAGTGTAATTCAGTTCTTATAATTATAAAAAGTATTACATAAAAGTTTGCCACATTCTTCTTCAAATACAGTTTGTCATACCTATTACTGTGTTTGTGGCCCTTTAATTAGTTGTAACCCTTTATACAATATAATAATAATAATACTAATAATAATAATAAGTTTTATTGTCCAACAGTACAAAATATACCAGACAGGACAAAAAAATCAGTAATAATAGTTAATAATAAACAACACAAAATTATAATCCGACAAAAGATACGGAGTAATTAACACTAATACTAAAATACTAAATATAAAAATTAAGTTTTGCATATCTGTATAACTACATTACTTTGTATAACAATAAAGTACAGAAATATTTTGTAAGAATAAACAGAATTTGTACCAAGAAACTATAGTGTTAGTTGCAAAATATCTCTTAAATGCATAATGTGAATATCACAGTCTCTGCATATGACATTAAAATTATTGCACATTACAAAAATAGGGGATTTTTTTATAATATTCGTACGGTAATGAGTTAAGTAAAAAGTTTATCATAACGAGATTCACATCTAGGAACAAGAAAATTTAATTTTTGCACTAAGGCAGGACAATCAATGCGATTATTAATTAAATTAAACAGAAAAGATATAGATATAACTATACGGCGAGTGTATAACGACCTAAAGTTGAATCTGTCTAACAATAATTGGTTATCGATTCCACGAACTGGGTAGAAATTATCTACTCTAAGTGCTAAGTATTTTAAGAATTTACGCTGCACACTTTCAATTAATTCTATGTAATAATTATAAACAGGATACCATATCGAAGCTCCATATTCTAATTTAGGCCTTACAAATACATAGCATAAATTAATCATAGTCTGCACGTTAACAAAATCTCTACTATTTCTGATGACGAAACCCAACATTTTTAACGCAGACTGTACCATGTTATCGATATGATTAGAGAAGTTGAAAGCAGAAGTTTATAATGATATATAATGGGATTAACTTTTCTGTGGAAAGTTAACGATTTACATTTGTTTACATTCAGTTTCAAATTATTCTTAGTACACCAAATTTTGACCAATTCTAACTCAAATTGTAGGTCTAAGCAATCTTTCTCTGTGTCAATTCTATTATAGATTTTTAAACCGTCTGCAAATAGTAAATTGTTACTTTCTATGCATTTAGATAAATCGTTAGTAAATATTAGAAAAAGTAAAGGACCAAGATTCGACCCTTGCGGTACTCCAGATGTAACTCTCATTAAGCGTGACCTACAACTACTTACTTCTACGTACTGACGTCTGCCCAATAAGTAATTCTTAAATAGTAGCAGCAGGGAACAGCTGAAACCAACTGCATCAAGTTTTTTTTTCAGTAAAATGAAATTATCGATTTGATCAAACGCTTTGCTAATATCTGTGTATATAACGTCGACTTGTCCTGAATTATCTATTATTTCAGAAACATATTGAGTGAATGTACATAAATTTGATATTGTTGAACGTCCCTTAAAAGAACCATGTTGTGATTCCGAAATGAAGGGTTTCACCTGATTATAGATAATATTGTAAAGAATTATTTCAAACACTTTTGCAAAATTGCATAAGATAGAAATTGGCCTATAATTTGACACATTCGTTGCATCACCAGTTTTCAAGACAGGACATAATTTTGATATTTTCCAAATGACTGGCATCGAAGAAGAAAACATCAAATTAAAAATTACAGACAGTGGTTTAGCTAGAACGTGAGCGCAATCTTTCACTAGGAAACTTGGTATGCCATCGAATCCGCAAGTCATTTTATTTTTTTATTTTTTTACACGCTTTAATAACATCATCTTCCCCAATTTGATGAACATTTATACATTGTGAATTTACAGTATCTAGTAAGAAATCATTTGACAAGTTAGATTCTTCAGACTCAATGTAAGTGCTTGAGAAATAATCAATGAATGCATTTACAATTGTTTCCGGGTTATTATACTCAGCATTGTTATATTGAACATATCCATAGGAATTCGTGAAAGATTACGCTTACGTTGAACATGCGACCAAAACTGACACGGGTCTTCATTCGGACGTAACTCAACATTTTTTATGTAATTATGGTAAGCCGTACGAATTATTTTAGCAGTAAACTTTCTGAAATGCTGAAATTTGATATAGTAGTATTGTGAATTATATTTTTTATAATATTTATGCAATTTATTTTTTAGACGAATATTTTTAATAATATCCTGTGTAAACCAAAAAGGATATTTATATGAAACTGTTTTCTGAGTTTTAGCAGGGTCGCACAATTTGAAAATTGATTCCAAATTATCATAGAAACTTGAACAAACCGATTCGACATTAGAATAACAATTCAGAAAACTCCAGTCAACATTAAGTAGCTGATCATACAACAATATGTAATTAGCCTTTTTAAAATTATATTGTTTATAGTTACTTTTCGGATTAAGGTTAATAGTCTTCGGCTTGTTTAAGTTTAAATAAACTAGTAATGGCGGGTAAAAAGAATCAACTGAGAGTAAAGGATGTTTATCCTCAATAACTGAACAATTTACATTACTAAATATTAAATCCAATAAATTGCCACTTACATTTCTTATGAAGTCGTATTGTTCGAAACCGGTTATGCTCCCGTAAGTGGATAATATTTTAGATTTAGCACAGGGAGATTCACTTCCGAAAGTGGCTGCATTGAAATCGCCTAATACAAGAACTTTACTCTTAAATAAAAATTCGTAAGATAGCAATAAATCAAAAAAAACATTCAAATTCAGGAAGAGCATTTGGTGGTATGTAAATACAAATAACATAAAAACTGTAAATAGAACATTGTAACTTGCAACCTACGATATCTATTAAAGCCAAGTTTTCCTTCATTGCAGAAAAATTAATTGGTGACATCACGTATTTTTCTCGAACAGCAACAAGGACGCCTCCACCACATGTGCAATTTGTAGCTTCAAAATCTCTGTCGCATCTTACGATCGTGTAGCCATCAGGAAATACTTCCGCACTACCAATATCGGACCTTAACCACGTTTCAGTCAAACAAATGTCACAACCACCGACTAAAATTGCACACTTAAATTCATCGTATTTATTAATTAAGCTTCTGATATTTTGGTAATAAATTAATAGATTACACGAAAAATGTTCAGTACTGTTGGACGTGTTTAGTTTAAAGAAACTGAAATTTCAGGAACACCATTACGAAATTTTATTTTCAGGTTTTCTTCTCCACTGGCAGTTCTCTGCAGCAACTCCTGTTTTAATTTCTTATAATATTCAAGTTCCCTTGGAGTTTTATCTGCGTTAGATATATTTTCTTAAACTGTTCGTTGTTTCGTAATTTTTTTGCTTGGCGAAGAACTTCAAAAGCAGATTTATCATTTACAAATACGATTTTTATTAAACGTGGACGTTTGTTGTTTTATATTGTTGTTCTAAGTATTTGGATTGGTTTTATGTTCAGTTTCATAAATAGTGAATTTGGAAAGTCGTAAAAATTGCCCTTAAATAAAATAAATGAATTCAAACAATTCAAATTTACTGCTCACGATTAATTTTGCGAGTGTAAATAGATCTCCACTCGCAGCGCTAACTGCTCGTTTTTACATAATCCCATTTGGTACAAAAATTTTTGCGCATCCTGTATAATCTATTAAAATTCAATGTTTTTGAACTTTCGGGCACTTCCGTTTATACCGGAAGTTGCTGTCAACATTCTTATTTTAAATAGAATACCCCACTTTTTATTGCATTTTTTAATTTCTCTTAAAATTATAAGATATAAGATAAATTGGCCGTTTAAGAAAAAGCTCGTAATTGCAGCACCTTCTTTAGAATATTGCCATATTTGTGAAACAAAAAGCATGATGTCAATTTTTGGCCTATAATTATAGGCTTACAGTAACCAGAGCTGGGAGTATCTTGAAGAATAAAGATCCCAGATACTTTTTCAGATACAAGATAGTATCTTGTATCTTGTATTTAAATACATTTTTGCAACCACAAAGTACCTACTAAATAAAGGTACTTTCAAAAAGTATTTATATCTTGTATCTTAATAAAGTATTTAAGATACTTAAAACTATTTAAGATACTTAAAAGTATTTAAGATACTAAAGAGTATTTAGAATATCGACCGTTATGAGATAGAGTGGGGAAATCAGCAAAAAAATCACTGTGGCGAAATTGCATAGGCTGTATTAAATTGTTCACTGCATTTTGTTTATTTTTAGAAGTAATTATTATCATTAATAGTTATACATTCATAAATTCACAGCAGTTAACTGAAGTAAATAAAAAATTTTAATTTGTATGGAATTCAAATATTGTTTAGTTTTGGTTAATTTTGCATTAATTAGTTAATCAACTTTCGTTTTTATTTATGAACAAAGATGGCATAGTTTTTCTGCTTTTATCTTCATATTGAGTGGCATATTATTCCGTATCAAAGCCTTATTATTATGTAGGTAGTCGCCCAACAGGATAATCCCAATTACAGGACGAAAAAAAAAGAAGAGTAGATATAGAACGGTTAGAACTAAACTAAATCTAACCTAAAACAAAAGAATAAATGTACAACTACAGATATATAGATAAACAACAAAAGGCATAAACATAAATATAATGTAAAAAAAAGAAAAAAAAAGATCTATCATAAAAATATATCACTGTACATAGCATCAACATGACGGCACATAGAGTAAAGAGGTGCCTTAATTAGAATGTTACTCTTTGGTATTGACAGTTTAAATGTAGTAGTCCATCTGGAGTTAAATCGAGGTACTAGAAAATTTAGAGAAGCCAAGATTTCAGGACAAACAATTTTAGAGTGAAGTAACTTCCAAATGAAACTGGCACCATGCAGATCTCGTCGGTGTTTAAGAGATTGAAAGTTATGTGTTTGCAGTAAGAAGTCATAATCAACGCCTCTCTCAGGATATACACCTGTGATTTTAAAAGTAAGAAATTTGAAAAACCGACGTTGTATTCGCTCTATATCTAGTTGATAACAGATATAATACGGAGACCATACCTGAGAAGCATATTCTAATCGACTGAGAACAAAACAGTTGTAAAGACACTTAAATATCTCAATATTGTTAAAATACTTCACAGACCTCAAAACAAACCCTAAAGATTTACAAGCTGCAGTGACAGTGACGTCAATGTGGTGAGAAAAGCTTAAAGCAGAATCAAAGGTTACACCCAAATCTTTAGTTACACTTTTCCTAGCCAGTTGCTCACTTTTAATACAGTAATCGTAATTAACAGGATGACCTTCTTTGTATACGTTACGACGCATCATTTGTTAACGTTCACCTTCAGACAATTATCAGCGCACCAGGAAATAATCGTGTTTAGGCACTGCCGGAGCCGTTCAGCTTCCCAAGTATTTGAAATAGAAGCATAGATTTTTAAGTCATCAGCAAAAGCAAGCGAGTGATAATTTAATGAGTCTAGTAAATCATTGATGAAAATGACGAAAAGTAGGGGCCCTAAATTTGAGCCCTGAGGCACACCAGAGGTCACTGGATATTCAAATGATTTATAGCCATTGAAAAAGACGTAATTCACTCTGCCAGATAGATAGGATTGCAGAAGACACACTAAAGACGGAACCATTCCTAAAGAGCTGAGCTTATTGAGGAGGAGACCATGATGCACTGTATCCGCTATGTATTGCGTTATGGTCACCAAATTTGTAGTAGTAGATCGACCAGAAATGAAACCGTGTTGATGGGGCGAAATATAAGAACTAATCCTACTATGAATTAGTTTATAAATAACCTGTTCAAAAATTTTGGCAAAATTATTTAAAATGGCAATAGGACAATAATTCTCAAGCTGTGTCTTATCATCTTTTTTGAAAACAGGCGTAACTCTAGCGCGTTTCCAAATGTCTGGAAAAGTAGACTTAGCAATTGCAAGATTTATAATATGCAGAAGAGGTTTTACAAGCACATATCTAGCATCACGAATCAAAAAACTTGGAATTGAATCCTCACCAGCAGTAAACTTTACTGGAAATTTTGCCATAACTGTTAACAGTTCTTCTTCAGAGAAGTTGGCATTGAGAACGGAGAAACATTTGAAACGACATCCGAAAGCACAGTGTTTTGAGTGTCAGGCAGAAACATAGCAGAGAATAATTTTGCAAATCCATTGACAATATCTTGAGGACTGGTGTATGTCTTATTATCACTTGAATATAGCTTATTAGGAATACGAGAAGTTCCCTGCCTCATGTGGACATATTGAAAAATGTGCTTCGGATTAGAGAGAATGGATTCTTCAGCACGCAACGTAAATGATTTATACGCAGAAGATATTTGTTCTTTACATAAAATACGTAAACGTTTAAACTGGTGAAGAAAAATTAAATTGTCTGTAGCTAACCACTTTTGTCGGTAATGATTTTTTAACTTTAAATTACGAATAATTGACGACGTGAACCAAGGAGGATAAGTAGTTGTATGAGATTTATACACAGGTACTGTTCTTTCAAAAATGCTATAAAGAATCTCATTAAGTTTTTCGATACAAATATTAACATCAGAACAACATTCAATAACGGACCAATCAATATTAAGAAGATCATTGTATAGTTCAATATAATTGGCTTTACGAAAATTATACCTTCTAGCTTACGCAACAGGAATATATTGAATGGGCTGTTAATTTTCTGCTATGTTATAAAATCTTCCCCATAGAAACGATAATGTTTAGGAATTAATAAAAGATAGAGATGGGCCAGCCAATGAACCCAGTGCAATGAAAGCACCCATGTAGGTGCATTCATCAGGGTACACCTGGTGGATTCAAAAATTTTAATTTCCCGCTCAACCCGGACGAGAAATTACCTGTTCTTGCTCTTTAACCGTTTACGGGTTTATGCGTTTCATAATCTGTGGTGAATAATTAGTTTTAAGTTTAAGCTTTAAATCTGAACAAAACATTTAATACGTTTTTAAAATTGACGTTTGGTTGGTTAAGTATTACAACATAATAGTATATAGCGATAATCCACACAAAATATATTTGGTATCATTTTGAAGCATTTTTTATTTCTTATGTAAATGTAGATTATGCAACAATACACCCAATACACCGGGTGCAAACGATTGCACCGGTTGGAAACCCATCTCTAATAAAAGAAATATTTTTTTTCAAAGTACCTTAGATAATAATAATAAATATCTTCAAATATATTTACAAAAGTATCATGTATCTTGTATTTAGATACTTTTCAACAGTATCTTTCCCAGCTGACAGTAACAGGCCTTCAGATCATACCCAGTTTTACACTTAACCGCTTACAGGCTTATTAAAAGTAACTTCTAGTCGGCCTAATTTCAACAGTCCAAAAATCATGATTTTTAAATAGAACGCCTAATATATTTTTATACCATGTGGCTCAAAATTAAATGTTAATCTGTGCAATTGCTCATCTCAAACATAAAGATTCTTAGCCTAATGGAATGAACACGTTTCTTTTAATTTTGTTTTTATTTGTTTGATATCTTCTGTTTCTTTTAATGTTTTATTTTGTTTTTATTTATTTTCCATTTAAATGAATCTCTTATATATTTTTTTGTTTTATTTTCATTCATAATTACAGCTATGAAAGTTTCGCACGTCGTAAAACTTAATTACGTTGCGCTCTGCTTACCCTTTTAACGATCGAATCCGCACATCCGATCGCTCGCAGATAAATCAACTTCTTCGGCGCACCGAAAGAAAAACGCAATTAGTAGAAGAGCGAAATGAATTGACGAGATAACTGTGCACGGACGACGGTTTTACGGCTAGTTTTAGGTAACGGATTAAACTCCTATTTAAGAAAGTTTACCTGCCTGGTGGCAAACCCGATTTTCACCAGAGAGCGCAAATCGAAAATAGCAAGCGCTTCAGTTCGGGCGCGTAAAGATCGGCGTCGGCAACAATGCTGGAATAAATGACTGTCCAATTATAATGTGTAAGCTAGAAAGATAGTGTGATGCCGTTACATTTCATTACAGCACAGTCGGTCGCAGGTCAACCACCAACCAACAACAGTATCGTGCTCAACGTTAACAAACATGATCGGCACAAAACACGCGATCAAACGATGCATGGCGTCCATTAGAAGTGTTAGTGCGACGACTACAGTGTCGGATTTTAACGAAATACCAACACCCAGAGGCCTACCAATCGTCGGCACAACCTTATCGCTGTTGTCACATGGATCCGCCGCTAAACTTCATCTGTACGTGGATTCCAGGCACGAACAATTAGGGCCCATATTTAAGGACAAAATCGGACCGGTGAGTGCAGTTTTTCTATCAAACCCCGAAGACATACGCGCGGTCTTCGCTCATGAAGGCAAATACCCTCTGCACATCATACCAGAAGCCTGGATGGTCTACAATGACCTACACGGATGTTCACGTGGTCTCCTATTCATGGACGGAGAAGAGTGGTTACAGAACCGACGAATCATGAACAAATTCCTACTAAAAGGCGATATGACTTGGATGGAAGACGCCTGCAAGGAAATAACCAAAGACCTGATCGAGCGTTGGACCTCAATAGCTTCTAAGAACAGAGTTTTCCCAGATCTAGAACGTCATTTATACCGTTGGTCTTTGGACGTCGTCATATCGATTTTGATGGGCGTCCAAAACTACCAACAACTCAAACACGAACTTACCCCATTACTACAAGAGCTAGCTTCAAACATCCACGTGATCTTCGATGCCACGTCAAAATTATCTTTGTTACCCGCTGGTTTAGCAGCGAAACTCGGAATACCACGTTGGAAAAGATTCGAAAATTCCGTGTCCCACGCATTATCCAACGCCAACATCTTAGTAACGAAGTTACTGAAGCTTTTCCCTGAAGGAAACGGTTTACTCGCAAAGATGCAAAGGGAGGACATGAAGGAGGAAATCATTAAACGCATTGTCACAGACCTAATCCTAGCAGCTGGTGATACCACGGCCTATTCAATGGAATGGATCCTATATTTGATGGCCAAAAACCATGACGAAATACAGAATCGCCTATACCAAGAATTGCTCCTCGATCCGTCGCCTCCTCTGCTCAAGAACATCATCCGGGAAACCCTACGTCTTTACCCAGTCGCACCTTTCCTAACGCGTTTTCTACCTGAAGACACAGTCATCGGAGGCTACAGCATCCCCAAAAACACCCTCATAATCCTATCGGTATATACAAGCAGTAGAGACGCTAAATACTTCGACGATCCAAACAAATTCAAACCAGATCGCTGGTTAAGAAGCGAAAACAACAACATCACCCAAATGCAGCAAGCCACTCTACCATTTGCCTTCGGCGCGCGGTCTTGCATCGGAAAGAAAATTGCGGAAATCCAGCTGCAAACGGCCCTAGCGGAAATCGTCACTAAATTCGATGTTCAATTGAAAAACACCGAGGAAATCGAGATAGTCCTGAAGATGATCGCGGTGCCTTCGAAACCCATCAAACTCGAGTTCACAAAGAGATAAATCAATTCAAAAAAATAAATACGTAAATAAGCCATGGTTACCAACTGCAATTTCTATACCTGATTTTTGTACCACAACAAAAAAATAAATGGAAGTATTTTCGAGTGTGCGCAGTTTGTTTTCCCCCCTTTCTAATTGTATTTTTTTTTAAATAGATTTGAACTAATTTCTTTTCTGAGTTATATTTAATACAAATTTGTCATTTCTTATTTAGTAAACTTTTATTTGACTGAAGACGACGCAGAAGTTTATTTATTTAGAATTTATTATTTTTTTTTGTCTCAGATGCTTTTTTTTTTTCATTTAAATTATCTTGTTATTATACACTTTGCTTGTTTTTTTCGAATTTTATATCTCATTTAATGTATGTTTTTGTTATTATATTGTTTTATTTTTTTTTAAGTTTGAAAGAACTATCTTGTATAATCGATTGATTTGTTTATTTATTTATCTATTTATTTATTTATCAGTGATTACATGGTCAAGTCAACAGGTTGAAAATAAAATTATAGACTGACACAAAATGCCATAGAAGAAAAAGGATGCGACATAATGCTAACATTAGCGTATTAATAAAAATAGAATCTCATTTATAATAACGTGTGGCTCAAAAATCGTGTAATCTAGACGCTTATGACCGATCAACCGTACGTCGAATATTCATCCGTAACTGGTATAGCGAGTGAAATAAAACCCAAGGTTTCTCGTTTTCTACATAACTTGAATACTTGACTACTCAAACTGATATATTCAAATTATTAATATGAAAATCCGAGGTACAATCGTGACTTTTAATAATGAACAAGTACAATACGCAGAGAGACACAAATGCCGAAAGAACCCTGGTGCTTTCTGAGACGTGCAGCCGCGAATTATCTCTGCAAGTGCTTTACTTTAGGTCGCGACTGTACACTTAAAATTTTTGGTACGCCAAACGTAGTTTACTTTTACATTAACTTTGAAATCTTTACTTCTGTATAGGAATTATACCTATCGCTGCTTCATTAGACATTCCAAAGCGCGGTTTTGTATATAATTATGATGTTTGCTGCAAGAGACGTCTTTAATTGCAATTAAATCCTTTAGCTTGACAACCTCTAGATAAATATTTCGACTCTAGATGCTGCTTCATCAGTAGAAAAGTACCTCGTTAATTATTATGGGTTATATTATATCACACAGATTAGTACGGTTGGCGCGATGTCGCTGCTGTGTCAGTAACAGTTAGCATGTTAAGCCTAACCTAGGGATGTACAATGAAACAATTGAGGAAATTTCTCTAAGAAAATTTCTTGAAATTTCAGCAGTTTTCCACATCGACAAGAGAATCTAAATTTCTATGCTATTACAATTTCTGGTAAATTTTCTTAGTTGTCGGAGATTTCCACATCCCTAGTCAGACCTGGTAAGATTGCGGCAGAGTTGTCGAGCTACTCTTCTGCTGATGAGACCTCCAACTTGGGTCGAAAGAGCTATTCGGAGTATCCTCAAGGATTCCAAACATGCAGAAACATTAAGACATTTGTTATTATTTACTTTTATTGTAGTTTTTTTTTTTTAAACAATGTTTAATTCGAATGTCCACCGTCATTTCTTTTTCACTTTATTTGAAACTCTTAATTCCACTTTTATTTATGCAAATTCAATATCTTATAATAATCGGGGAAATCCAGAAACTACCAATAGACCTGATCATTAACCTTCAGTTGCCTAAAATATTTTTTAAGAAAAAATATAGGCACTTGAGTTCTAAACATTTAGATTATGTTTTTAATCAGAATGATTTCTAAATTTTTTCGTGCCTAAGTGCCTATTTTTACATTACTTTAAATATTCGCCTAATTTTATGGCTTAAGCGCATAGAAAATGTTTTGTTGCCTAGTTTGTGCCTAAAATTGGTAATTTAAGTATAATTTGATTTTTGTTAGAAATACGCGAGAGCGATGGGCAATATTGTTAAGAATTTTGGGTTCGTTTTAATTTATTTTATAACTAAAAAAATTCGCAATACTTAATAAATTAATTCATTAAAATTGCTACAATAAAACACTAATTTATTTAACACCGAAAATTTATTTAATAATAAATAATAATAAATTGTCTTTATTTACTTGGCGGAGTTCAGCTAAGCTGCTCTTCCACCCAACCAAGTTACACATAATGTGACACAAAATCATTAGAGTTTACATTATTCCAATATACAGGGTTAGTTAAAAGTATGGAGACGGTCATTTATTGTCGTTAATTTTCATTTTAGGAAATTACGTCCTGTATGAAAGTTGTTAGGGAAATTTTTGTCTACAGTTGGAGTGTACTTGAATTTTATTTTCTTCAATTGTTTTTGAGTTATGAAAGTGGCCATGCTTTTTTTGATTCGAAGGAGTACTTTTAAATTTTGGCGCTAAAAGCAAGCTTAGTCATTGGTCAAACGAGCTTCGTCATTGGTCAATTCCGGCCAGCTACCAATGACAAACGAAGTTCGTGTTAAGCGTCAAAATTTAAAAGTACTCCGTCGAATCAAAAAATAAACAGAGTATAGAAGGCATACGTTTTTAACGTCAAACTTTTCCATAGCCCATTACAGTTTTTTTTTCTTTTATTTGAAAACCGTTTATTTCCCTGTTCAGTAAAATATTTCGAAATTAATTTGAACGTCAACGTTTTCTAAATATGCTGTTTTTTCTTATTTCATTCTGACTTGATTTTTTTTTCTTTTTAAAAGAATGTTCAAATCTATTAACCCCATGGCAAATTTACTTTTTTTGTAGTCCCTTTCACCTAGTGCTATTTTCGGACAAGTTAAGCGACGCTATTTTTACTAATCTTCGTGGCAATGAACCGGCTAGCCGTGACCTTCCAAGCAGATTCGAGATTTTAAAATTACATCCGCGCCCACCTAAAATCACGAGGTAAAAAAAAAAATTAGCAAATCTAATTCATTTGCGCACGTTTCTCGTTTGGTTTCGCAACACAATGAGAACTGATTACATCATCACATCATCAAGACGAGATGTTATCTGGCAACTTCGGCTTTGTAATGGAATGGAATAGGTTACAACGCACGTCTCGATGATATAAAATCACACAGACATTAGAATAGCAAAGTTTGTAGGAGGAACAAATTGCGTAGAATCGAAAAAGTGTTGAGAACATTTGCGCGGTATAAAAAGACTCAAGCATACAGGGTGATTCAGAATAAGTGTCCAACCCGTTAACCACTGATAGTCCTTGTAAAAACAAAGCATATAACTGTAGACGTGGGGTCTAACTTGTGTAGTTTTCTAGATAAAATGGATTAAAAATTCACATGTAAACTTGTTGGTGGTCATTGGAATAGCTAAACACGATCATTTAACCTTGAACTGAAACTGTAAAACGATTTGTTTACGACTCTATGAGGAAGGATTGCATAACGCGTACAATAAACTTGATTTTTTTATGATGTAAGTAGGGGTACAGTAATAAACTTGTCAGTGACATCGTGCTCGTGTCAACGTGGGTATTAATTCGCAGAAATTTACTGAAATTCGTGCATTTTAAGATTACTTGTCCTATGAAGAATTGAATGATGTGCTCTTAATGCCAATCGCAGCCCTTTAGGATTTTTTTAACCGAACTTATGTGTTACCACAGTATTTTACGTATTTGCAATTGCTTCATGTGCGAGATAATTAATCGAATTAAAGTGAAGCGAACCAAGTTTAATCTAACAAATGAAAAATTCAGCTTATGAAGACTCCAGTTGAGTAAATCGCGTTTTAGCTGGCGCAAAAGAAATCAAAACAATGCAAGTCACTGCCCGGCGTACGTGATTCGTTAGGCTGACATTCACACAGAACTTTTGAACGCTCTTGTCTGGTAGAGTACTTGGCACACAGAGTTGCTCGTGCAAAGAAGAAAAATCTTGCGTTTCAAGTACGCGACTCAAAACGTGCATCCAGAAGTAATTGCAGTTTTAGGTCCGGTATTATAAACGTAACGTTTAATGCCTCAGTAACCATCGTTTCTACAATTTTTACTAAGGCATTAAACTGTAGAGTAAATTTAACTTGCGTTTATAACACCGGGCCTTAATAAATTAAATTTGGCCGAATAAGCTAACCCTAAAACGCGTTGTGTACTCATCAATCATGTGAATAAGCGCATAACAAGAAGGTCATATCAAATATCTGTTACAAAACGTAAGTTAAATCACATAACATTTACTTAGTGTTGACAAAGTGACACAGTTTCTAGAACATAAACAGTTAGTTAGTCCATTTGGGGTACAAAAGACGTTGAGTTTCAAAATGTTTCCGATAAATTTTTTTCTTGCAATTTGAGACTTGCATGACCTTAGTAAATATGCTCCTAACGGGTCGAACGAACACTTATTATGAATCAACCTGTATGTAATATTAACTTATTTATTTATTTATTTATTAAGCGGCTCACCGCCAGGAATTTCCTTACCACCACGACCATGATGAATCAAGTTGACGGGTATATTTGGAATTTCCCCGAGAATCATAACATGAATATCGAATTTGTATAAATAAAAGTGAAATTAAGCATTTGAAATTAAATGAAAAAAAATGAAGGTGGAAAATCGAATTTGTTTTAGAAAAGAAAAACTGCAATGAAGAGTGCATAATTAAAAAAAAAAAACAGTATTAAAGCTTTTATTATTGCTTTATAATGTAGTTTAAATACCGTAAAATAATAAACGAAATTGATTCTTGTCCGATGAAAATTGTAAATACAAAGTTTTTTTTAAATTTGAACCGGACAGAAATATCATGGGAACACACTCAACGTTTCGCTATAGATATAGATTGTGTTCCCACCATATTTCTGTCGGGTTCAAGATTAAAAAAACTTTGTACGTAAAATAATATACAGTTATTTGTCTGTATTATAAGCTTTTATAAATAATGTGTAATACAGGAGTGTGCAGGTTTTATAAAACGATTATCGAACTAAAACATGAAGCGTAGATTTATAATTGTTCGAATAATAGTACATTAAAAACAAGTTTTATAACACATTTTATTTTATCACGCATGCGTTAGGTGGACAAGTGTTTTCTACACTATTTTTTCCATGAAAAACAAGTTAGAAGTTCGCGCTTGAAATAATTTCTAACGACGATTTGGAGGTTATGTTTATAATTATATATTTTGTGAGCTTGCTGTGTTTTTGTTACGTTTAAAATTTACGATAACAACAAATAAATCCCTCTCTCTCTCTCTCTCATTATCTTACGTTCTCGCGAACATAATATTGTCAATGTATCTGTTACTCTTTCTATGTCTGTATCTTTTCATGGCGTACTGCGAGAATTTTTTTTTTTACTGAAAACACATTAGTTGACTTGTTGAAGTTGAGAAATTCACATCAATTTTCACCTCACTCGAAAAGGTCCTTCAGAACTGAATCCACAAGAAAGTTATTTAATAAGCCGACATTCTTTGGCGAGGCTTGATTAGATGATTTGCTTTGCCGACGCGAAATGAGACGTCAAAAACATTAATTTTCTTTAGTATTAACGACCAGCAAAGTCTCAAAGTGAGCTTAATCTCGTAATTCGCAACATGTTTCTGTTTAAACTAAATCATAAATTCGATTGCGCAAATTTCTTAATTGGTTTCTTCTCACTTTCTGTGCGGTAGGAAGGCCTTCATTTTTTGACTTTCTAAAAGTTCAGCCCCCCCCCCCCAAGTGATTTCAATCGACAAAAATACAATCTGTGCAAAATCTTAGCTCTATCAAGCGACCCTCATCGACCTTACGGTTTTGAAATGACGGCCCGGAAAATTATTTTTTTTAATAATAATAATTTAATAATTAATAGTACGCATTTTTTTTTCCGATAGGCTAAGTTAATGTCAAAAAAACACCAATGTTTGCCATGTGAATTATAATGCGATATACAGTGTGTCCCCGGATTGACCTAACTATATCTATAAACTTCTTTATTTAAAATTTAGAAAGAAAAGTCATTCTTCAAAAAAGTTTTGCTTCTTCTAGCGAGCCCTCAGTAACTACCAAAATTTCGAAATAGCATACAGAGTGGTTAGAAGTCGATACAACGTGAAATTTGGTTAGGAGTAAAGTATAGTTGGGGAAACAGAAAGCGGGACAGTAAACTTTCGTTAGTTTAAACCTTACTTCTAAATTTCGGTAACTATGGTAATTATCAACCTTCACGTTAAGTAAAATGATTAATCATTCTGTTTATAATTAAAAATTATAAAGCACAAATACCTCATACAAATAAATCATACTAGTGTAACAGTTAGTTTCTATTTTACTTATAATTATTGCATTGCGAAATAAAATGAAACAAAATAACAGTCATGCAACCTTTCGATTGATTTATTGAATGCAAATGTCCGGACATTGATTGAATTAAGATTTCTAATATACATATTCCACATCCAAAATGTCACATAATTCTTGTCTTCTTGTTCAATGTCCAAAAGCTTCACTAATTCCATTTGATTCACTGGTCGAAAATTTTCACTTACACTTCCCTTCGAAAGACGATACATTCTTAAGAACTCAATTTGACAAGTTATTTCTGATGTTCACTGACGGTAATAAATTAATTAAAAGGGTCACGACCGTCACCAAGGATACTTCACACTATCAAAATAATCGGAAATTTCGTTATAAGACTTGTCCCGCTTTATGTTTCCGCAACTGTACCTTTTATTTGAAAGGAAAGTAAAAATATTACTAGAATAAGATGTTTGTAATGTCAAAAGAAGCTCATGTATCTAATCTGAACATTGTATCTCAAAGTTGATCTTTTTGTCTTCAATATGATTAAGAGATAGGTGACATTTTTCAAACATTTGTCAGCAAATTTGTTGACATGAAATAAGTCTCAGTTGCATTTGTCATAGATAACTGCGATAATTGCGTTAGCTAATTTATATCTATTAGTTATTAATTATAAGGAAGACAAAAAAAATCAATTTTAAGATACAACGTTTAAATGAAACATTTGAGCTCTTTTGACATTACAAACATATTTTGCCAGTAAGACTTTCATTTTCCTTTCAAATAAAAGGTACTCTGCTCTTAACCAAATTTAACATTGTATCGATTTTTAACCAGCCTGTATCGAAATTTTGGTAGTTGCTGAGGACTCGCTAGAAGACGCGAAACTTTTTATGAAAAATGATTTTTTTTCCTAAAATTCGAAATAAGGAAGTTTATAGGTAAAGTTAGGTCCATCCGGGGACACACTGTATAGCAAACCGTAATACCCACTGCTTCCGCAGAAAAGAAATATAATCAGTGAGCAATAGAAATTCAAAGAAAATATTTTCAAGTATCTGAGTTTGGTCGCAAGGAGGTGCATCAATAAGCTCAACAATAAAAATTAATCAAAATTAATTATTTTAAAAAATATAACTTCTGTACTATTTAACAGAAATTAACGAACTTCAGCTCGTTTGAAAGGAAATTTTAAGCGTTTTTTCTTCAATGTAAGAGTTGTAAATATTATAAAATATTACAAAGAATTGACCACTGCGTTGATAAGTTATTGAAACTCTATGATAAATAGGAACATTTACAAAACAAATTAATTGAAAGTCTCAGATGTGATATTGGAAACCTGGCAAAAATCGCACTTCTTTCCAACGCCTTAGAAAAACAAGACACACAGAATTTTCTACCAGCACCGATTTCCTCATCAACTACCCTTCAACATGGAAGGATGATCCTGGTTACAAAAGTGGAATTGAAAAACTTAAAAATATAGTTGCAATATTCTCACAAAAAATGAACCTGAGAAACAATTTGTTTTACTCATCGTTTACGGCAACGCTTGTGGGTGAGCTAATAAATCACCCTGTATAATGTCTAAAACTGTAAATATTAGATACTGAAAACCCAAAAGAGTTTGGGAGAAAAACATAAACACTATTCATCCATGAAAAAGACAGCATTGCATTTAAAAAAAAATGAGTAGCGCCAATTTGAAAATCTGATATTTGCACAAGCTTGATCATGTGAAAACAAGAAACAAATAAAATTAAAAGAACTGTTATCTAGGTTATTCCTTATACCTTAATTTATAACACTACCGATTTTCATTGTTAGACGACAAAAAGTACGCCCAAAGTAAATAGAAGTAGAAAATCAAAGCGCTTTTAAAATATTTATTTACCGTTAATTGGTTAGATAAATGTGAATATTTCGCATATCACTTGTACATTGTCAAATTTATAAAAGAAAGTAAAAGGCAGAAACCTTCTGTGAAAGAAAGAAATTTGTAACTCGTTCTGTAAATAAGTTATCGAATGAGGCGCGTTTAGCGACTCACCCTGTATATTAGGAAAAAGTAAATAAATAATTTACATGCAAGCCTGTTTACTGCAGAATCGAAGGAATAAAATTCAGTTTGATAAACCGGCAAAATGAAAACCGCTGAATTTCAGTTTTAAAAATCAGTTTAAGTTCAGGAAACGAATGAAAAGCTCAAGCGAATTTTTAACGGCCTTTGGAGCCCCCGAACTCCAGACTGTAACCATGCGTTTCAAAAAAGAGGCCCCGCAGTTCTTATTACACCCAGACCCCGTCATTTAAAAGATCGGCCCTGCATGTAAGAATTGTTGAATTATTGGTCGCTTTGATACTTCTCGCTGAGTGTTTAATAAAATTGTATGTAAATTTGTTATCATACCAGATAGTCCAATTCAATTTTTCTTGCCATTCTACTGTACAGGGTGTCCCAAACATCTGAAAAAGTCCAAAAATGCCATAAATACATTTTATCAAGAAAAGGTCTTAGCGAATGTTGTGGGTTTTCATTCCGCATAATCTAAAATTATTTTTAAATATACAGGTTTTTCATTTAATACGTTACAAACCTAACTTGTTTAATGTATTGGAGACTGTGGCTTGTCTTCCAATAAATTTGGATTTGACTCCTAACCACAATATCAGTGGTTAGGAGTCAAATCCAAATTTATTGACAAACCTAACTTATTATTTTTTAAATGGAATACTGCAGTTTCGGTTAACTCCTGAAGAGATGATAAAAATGATATAACATTATACTTAGTTATTTTTAATATGTACCGAGTTATTTTTAATTTCGTGCAAAAAATGGGTCATGTTTGAAAACTAGGTTTATGAAAATGATGAATAATGTAAAAGTAGAGAGATTTAGAAATATTTTGGTGCAAGGTTGATTGTCGTATCATTAAAATTGACAATTTGGCAGACGATCAAACATGACCCTTTTTTGCATGAAATTAAAAATAACTCGGTAAATACTAAAAATAACTAAGTATTATGTTATATCATTTTTATCGTCTCTTCAAGGGCTAACCGAAACTGTAATAAAATATATAGTATACCATTTAACAAATAATAAGTTAGGTTTGTAACTTATTAAATAAACAACCTGTATATTTGAAAGTAATTTTAGATTATGCGGAATGAAAACCTATATAACTTTTGTTAAGACCTTTTCTTGATAAAATGAATTTAAAGAGGCATTTTTGGATTTTTCCAGAGGTTTGGGACACCCTGTACATTTAAATTTGCCTACCAAATTGTGTACCAAAGTTTCAAATACAGAACATATTATTTCTGAACATTAAAAATTTACTTCTCCTTGTAACTTTCAGGTGAACTTCAAACCGACAACGCCGATCATCCTGAAATCGTCGCCATTAAAGTTCTGAAAGAAACTGCGAGTCGAGAGGCCGAAGAAGATTTTCTGCGAGAAGTCGACATTATGAGCGCTTTTCGTCACTCGAATATACTTTCGTTGCTTGGTGTCGTACTAAGAGGTAAAAAGATATAGATATAGCTCGTTTGAATTCGCCGAAAATAGGGGGGAATATAAATAATTTGTAAGGGAAATGAAATACGCTTTTAACATTAACCCTCTTCGATTTCCATTTCACTTTCTGCGATCGTGCTTATCAGTTTTTTTTTCGAGAACTTTCCCAATAAAATAAATGTATTATCGTATGTTTATCTGCCATAGATAATTAAATATACAGGGTTGTTAAAAATATGATCATTTGCGCACATTAAAAACCACGAATTTCAACTAATTAATTTATCACATAACCAGAGAAAAGAATTCAGGCCACTTAGTGTTGAATGCTTTTTACGCTGAATGTACTAATTACTCCTGCCACCTTTTTGTGGTTTCAATTTTTTTGCATCGAATTGTTATTGAGTGAGAGGGGGGACGAGTGCAATGTGAGTGTCCTCATTTCGTCGCAGAGATTATTGTGGGCGGGGCTAGTATAGTCCGAATGTACTGTTCACGGCATAAGTGGCCCAAATTCTTTTCCCTGCACATAACTAAACTGCATGAAAATTAGTTTTCAAAACAACTACCGTAAGTGTTCAATATTCGGAGCAAAAGAAGCAGCAACACACCAACGAATATTTCTGTCAGATTGACAAACTGCTATCCAGAAATGTAGTAATTTCAAAATCGAGAGAAGGTGGAACATTCCAACCAGGACCGGCGGAAGGCGGTAAGCAAGGAATGAAGGCCCCGATGCAAGAAGGGCCCCAAAATATGTTAATTAAGAAACAATTAAAGGGCAGCTCGGCTCAAACAATCCCAAGGTCAAAACTCGATCCGACAACTGAACTCAAGTCTATTTAACCCAAATATAAAAAAAATTAAAAAAAATTAAAGTAGCCAAAAAATGTCAATATCCATCCAATCCAACTGAACATTTAACCCAACTAAAAAGTTTTAAAAAAAGAAGAAATATTAAAGAAATTAAAAGTAAAAAAAATGTTAAAATCAAGCTCAAAATACTTCAAGGTCAATTCAACTGAACTCAACCTAATTGTATTCTATTGAAGCGAAAAATTAAAAGTAAAAATTGTAAAAAATTAAAAAACGATTAAAGCGAAGTTCGACCAATGTCAAGGTCAACCAAACTCGATCCAACAACTGAACTCAATTCTATTTAACCCAAGCAAAGAAAGTAATAATAATAATAATAATATTTTTTATTGTCATTGATTCACACTGTGAATAGAGATATGTCGTAAATGTCGTAATAAATGTGATAAAAAATTAGAAAATAATTTTAAAAAATTAGAGTAGACAATAAATTTTCAACGTCCACCCAATCCAACTAAATCTAACCTAACTTCATTTAGCCCAAAAAATCAAGAAAAAGATACATTAAAAAAATTAAAAGTAAAAAATGTTAAAATCAAGCACAGAAAAAATTTTAAGTTCAATCCAACTCAACTGAACTCAACCTAATTGTATTCAATTGTGGCAAAAATTAAAAGTAAAAATGTAAAAAAATAAAAGACGATTAAAGCGAAGTTCGACCAATGTCAAGATCAACCAAACTCGATCCAACAACTGAACTCAATTCTATTCAACCCAAACAAAGAAACTAATAATAATAATAATAATTTTTATTGTCCTTGATTCGCACTGGGAATATAAACAAAATCGTAATAATTAATAACTAATTAATTAAAAAAATTAAAAGTAAAAAATGTTAAAATCAAGCTCAAAAATTCTCAACGTCAACCCTATTTAAGCAAAAAAATTAAAAGTAATAATTGTAAAAAATTAAAAAACGATTAAAGCGACAAAGTTCGACCAATGTCAAGGTCAACCAAACTCAATCCAACAACAGAACTCAATTTTATTCAATCAGAGCAAAAAAGTTAAAAATAATAGTAATTCATTTTTCTTTTGTCATTGATTCACACTATGGATACAGACAAAGTCTTAAGAAAATTAAACCAGACAAATTTTCAACGTCCACCCAATTCAATTGAACCCAACCTAACTTAATTCAACCCAAAAAATTAAGAAAAAGGAATATTAAAAAAATTAAAAGTAAAAAATATTAAAATCAAGCTCAGAAAAAAATGTAAGGTCAATCCAACTCAACTGATCTCAACCTAATTGTATTCAATTGAGGCAAAAAATGAAAAGTAAAATATGTAAAATAATAAAAGACGATTAAAGTGAAGTTCGGCCAATGTCAAAGTCAGCCAAACTCGATCCAACATCTGAACACAATTTTATTCTACCCAAGCAAAAAATAAAAATAAAAAAACAATTAAAAAAATAAAGTAAAGATATTAATTTCAATGTCAATAAAATCTCACTGCACTCAACCTAATTCCATTCAATCCAAGTTTAAAAATGTAAAACAAATATTAAAATAATTAAAAAGAAAAATGTTAAAATGTATGCACGGATTAAAATGAACGTCGATAAATATCAACGTCAACTAAACTCACCCAACTTATTATATCATATTGCACTCCATTCTACACGAGTAAAATATTAAAAAATAAAATAAAAGTTAATAAAATTTATGCATGGATTAAAGTTAATCCCAGTAAATCTCAAGATCAATCCAACGCAACTGACATCAACCTTACACAAGTGAAAGTTTGAAAATGACAAGAAGAAATTAAAACCGAAGAATTAATTTAAAAAAAATAAAAATCAACGACTTAAATGAATTAACGTCAAGGTTAATTCAATCCAACTGACATCGGCTTAATTACAAGAAGAGTGAAAAGTAAAGATTTAAAGAAAATTAAAACGAAGTTCAACTAATGTCAAAGTCAATCCAACACAACTGACATCAACCTAACTTCATCTAACAAAAGTAAAAGATAAAAAATTACAAGAAAAATGAAAAGTAAAGATTAAAAAAAATTAAAACGAACTACAAATAACGTCAAGATCAATCCAACCTGATTAGCATCAACATAACTTCATTAAAGAAAAGTAAAAGATGAAAGCTCACAGGAAAAATGAGAGTAAAGAAAAAAAAATAAAAATCAGTTAAAATGTAGTTTAGGGAACGCCGAGACTAACCCAACTGATCTCGACCTACAAAACTCCACACAAGCAAAAAACTAAAAATTGCAAGGAAAATTAAAAGTTAAAAATCAATTAAAATGAAGCTCAACCAATCTCAACGTCAATATTCTATTCAATCCAAGTAAACAAAGAATATATACTAAAAAAATTAAAAATAAATTCGTGAATGCCAAACTTATTTCTTTCGTATTTTAGAATTGTGACTCACAGCCAAATAAAAACTAATTTGCCCAGTTTGGTCGCCAGTCGATGTTGAAGAAAAAAGTAAGCCAAACTGTTACCACGGTTTATCGCTACGGTTGGAAACACTGTCTGACTCTAAAGCCACATGCGAAATTTCTTTTTTTTTTAGTTACAAGTTAATTTCGGTGGTAATCATTTAAACTGGTTCGAAGTTAAGCAAAAATTCAAACTAAAACAAAAATAATGAATAGATTTAAGTTACACAAAAAATCTGGCAACTAAGGAATTACTTACAATACTCATTTTTGCAATCGATAAGAACTAATAATATCAGCCTATAAAGGATGCGCACTATTTTTTTTTAATTTACGTGAATTTGTTTCTTTTTGTTTTTGGAAGAGGGCCCCAGTTACTGTTTTGCATGAGGGAGCAGACCACCACCCCCTTCTTCCCGTCTTGATTCCAACGCCTCTTATGTCCAATGAATAATTATTTATATCAACTCTGTAGAATTTATAGGAGTATTATTTTTTTTTAGATGGCACTGTTAGTCCAATGATGGTATTCGAATATATGTCTCACGGAGACTTGGCGGAAGTTCTCAGGGCACAGAAGAAGCGCCACAGCACAGAGGAGAACGTGCCGGTCCTGACGTCGAAGGACCTGCTCTTCATCGCCCTTCAAATTGCCAACGGCATGCGTTACCTAGCAGCCCAGAGGTTCGTCCATCGAGATTTGGCCTGCAGGAATTGCCTGGTATCAGCAGGGCCAACCGTAAAAATCGCAGATTTCGGAATGAGCAGGGACGTCTACACATGCGACTATTACAAGGTAATTTTATTTTTAGCTCACAAGGAGAGTTAGGTCCAAGTACACATCAAAATGTTGTCTCAAAGATATCAAGTTTGAATTACAACCACTAGGAAACTTATACAAAAAAAGATATATCCTTTATCTTATTTAATTAATAAAAGTATTGTTACAAATTCGGATTAAAGTAATCACTCTCAATTAAATCGAAATTATTCAATTGCATACAATCATCAAGCAATCAATCAACAAATGAGCTGCTACAATATTTCATTACGCATAAACACTTAAAACATTGCACAGTTCTCTATTAGTTTTTTTTTCATTGAGCGAAGAAACTGCTTTAAATTTCGCGCTCGCTTCTGCTTTTACAAGGACCTTAAATATTGTCACAAATTGATAAGCTCAAGCCCTTGCCACATCAAGATACGAAAGATTGTTAACGAAGTTTATAATTTCGAAAGCCTTGTTACATTATAGAAAACTTTGGTTCCCAAAAAGAAATAAATTGTGCTTTTTAAGTGCAGCTCCTTGATGCCACGAATCGATGAGGGCTTACTCCGCATGTCATGAAAGAAGAAGTTTTATAAAGTCTATTATATGCCATGTCACGAAGAAAAAAAGAAACAGGAATAAAAGTTTAAGCGCGGATAAACGTTCATTTACGGGATTTATTAAAATACTAACTTACGTTTAAACGATTAAATTAAAATTAAAGTAGCAGGAGTATTAGATTAACAGTTCTTTCCACTAATCGAATAAATTGATCCATTGTGTTTAAACGAACTAATCATTTATAATGTCCGAATGAATAATGAATAATCACTCTTTAATAATAACTGGATTGCTCTACAGTTTTCCCTTTTTAAACTATTTGTACAGAATGTGACAAAGTGTATTTTATAAATGTTCGGGTTCAAAAGTCGATGTATCAAAACTGTCAGAGTCTCGTTGAAACATACGTCACTGTAGTAACGAAAGGAGCGCTCAGTGCGTTTCTACCCAAACCGGATACTAGGGTAAGGGCCTGCGCCAACCCGTAACCTGAGTCGAACCCTCAAAGATTGTACTATTGACTGGAATTGCGTAAGGATGCCCGCTCAGTGGAGATGGCGTGAGAAAGCTCGAAAGATATTACAGGAAAGGGCGCTATCCAACGGTGGTTACGCAACTTACTAGTGTCGAAGATACACTGTCAGGAAAGTGTATCTTGGTTCATCTCCGATAAACTGCCAGCTTCCTGCTGGTATACCTTCCCAACTTCCGTGCGTGGAGTAAACTGACATAAATAGATCCTAAAAGGAAACTAATTTCCCTGAAACCCTTCCTCCCAAGTGATGTAAGTGACCCTACAAGAATGTTATTCCCCGAATAAATCCTGTTTCGGCCCAAAGTAAACTCGTTATTGTGGCAAAAGCCGCACACAGATCGAAAATAAGACTAAGCCCCCTAGCGGGGCGGTCGGCCATGAATAAAATAATTAAGTAAATATAACAAAGCCCAAAACGTGGGCAAAAAAATACTTTTACGGGAGTACTCTTATGTCGGCTTACATGAAACCAACATCAAACGTTATTCGCAAACTTTTTCTATTTAAATAAATCGAAAAGGTACAACCTAATTAAGGTGCGTGAAGCGCGTGAATTAAATTTACAGTAATGCTCTGAAGGAGCCAACAATTACCACAAAAATAAACACTCAATTGCAATTAAAAAAAAACTACAAAAAGTGCAGAAACGTCAGCTAAAATGGCATATCACAACAGGTCAAAGCAAAGAGAATTTTGAATGAGAGTTTATCGTAACGATCATAAAAAAAGAAGACAAAGGGGGCAACACCCGAACCGACGGCACTGGTGATGCTGACGTCACACACCGCACTTCAGACGGTCGACAGAAGAAGAAAAATCAAGAACTTTCTTACTTGAATTGCGAAGAAAGCAGGAAACTGCGCTGCCAACCAATCCGGCGGGGAAAAATGATCCTCCTGGTGGTTCAACCCCTCGGAAAGGAGTGGAAAACGTCTTAGGCTGCCCACACATTCATGAAGCAAAAACGCTTTAAAGCGAAACGTTTTTGACTAATCTTGTGATAACGTGCTTTTTCAATGCTTTAAATAGGATCAAGCACACACTGGTCGAGCAAAACATAAAGCAGTTTAAAGCACGCTAAAACAATTGCAGTCAAAACGTTTTCACTTAAAGCGTTTTGCTGTAAAGCACGTTAAAGCGATTGCAGTCAAAACGTTTTTACTTAAAGCGCTTCGATCTGTGAATGTGTTTTAACGTGAAACTAAATATTACGCAACAAAAAAAAATATTTCTGCTGAAGTAGACGTTTTTTCGTCCTAAACTATTTCGCTTTTCTTTAGCAGAGAGAGACGCGTGTATCTTCTTTCGATGAAACACGAGAAAAAGTGTAGTACAGGTTCCATAGGTTTTCAGAGTATTTTTTTAACCCTTTCTTCATTTACAGGATGCATCCAATAGCGTTTTTTTTTATTACTCATCTCCTTCTTTTGCACACATTTGCAAAAACTGCCACAGACTCATCGTCCGAAGTCATTGTAACAACTAATTATAATAGCGAGATTAATAAAAAAAGAAATTAATTATGGCAGCGAGCAAAGGTAACAATTTTGTCTAAAAATTGTAAGATTTATCTGTACGATTTAGTTTAATCAGCAAAAAGAGGTAAATGATTCATACGTAACATTTTTTTTATCTCTTCGATGTTACGTCGCATTGCTTTATAATGCAGTAAAAGGATTTGCGTGAAAACGTTTTGCCCGAAAACATTATGCCCGAAAGCGTTTTGCCTGAAAACATTTTGCTTCATCAGTGCGTGACTAACCGAAATGTTTTGCATTGCAGCAAAACGTTTTGCTTTAAAGCGTTTTTGCTTCATGAATGTGTGGACAGCCTTACCCACTTGAACGAGGCCGGTCACTTTGGAATCTCTCACCCCTCGATGCCGGTAAATCGGTGGAAATTTGGCCGTCTGCCAGGTGAAAGGCGGTGCAGTTAGGCTGCCCACACATTCATTCATTGCTTTAAAGCAAAACGTTTTGCTGCAATGCAAAACATTTCGATTACTCACACACTGATGAAGCAAAATGTTTTCAGGCAAAACGCTTTCAGGCAAAACGTTTTCACGCAAAACGTTTTACTGCATTATAAAGCCATACGACGTAACATCAAAGAGATAAAAAAATGTTCCGTATGAATCATTTACCTCTTTTTGCTGATTAAACTAAATCGTACAGATAAATCTTACGATTTTTTTACCTTTGCTTGCTGCCACAATTAATTTCTTTTTTTATTAAACTCGCTATCATAATTAGTTGTTACAATGACTGCGGACGATGAGTCTGTGGCAGTTTTTGCAAAAGAAAAGATGAGTAATGAAAGAAAACGCTTTTGGATGCATCCTGTAAATGAAGAAAGGGTTAAAAAAGTACTCTGAAAACCTGTGGAGCCTGTACTACGCTTTGTTCGTTGCATTTTTTTCTCTTATTTTCTCTTGTTTCATCGAAAGAAGATACACACGTCTCTCTCTGCGAAAGAAAAGCGAAATAGTTTAGGATGAGAAAACGTCTACTTAAGCAGAAATGATTTTTTTTTTTTGGTTGCGTAATATTTAGTTTCACGTTAAAAACACAATCACAGATCGAAACGCTTTAAGTGAAAACGTTTTGACTGCAATTGTTTTAGCGTGCTTTAAACTGCTTTATGTTTTGCTCTACCAGTGTGTGCTTGGTCCTATTTAAAGCATTGAAAAAGCACGTCCTAACAAGATTAGTCAAAAACGTTTTGCTTTAAAGCGTTTTTGCATCATGAATGTGAGGGCAGCCTTAGAGTCCCTATTTGAATTGGAAAGAAGTGTATATATTGCCCTTAACCGGGTACTATGATAAAGGAAAAGAAGAACAGAATTAATTCAACAACTTGAATTTCAATGTCCGCATGGAATCGCTTCATTTAAAACGTTCGTTTTGCCTACGTTCCAAAGACGGAAAAGAACTTTGATCGGCAAGCAAAGCAAGCCTCAGTACAACAAACATCTGGAAGCATGTGCGGTAAAAATTACCACAGCCGAAGGTTTTTACGTTATCGTCACCTGTTACAGGTCTCCAAACGGAGATGCTCAATTGTTTATAGATGGAATTATGGATATGAATTAATTTCATATTTAGGCCGGGCTTTAAAATCATAATTTGCGGTGACTATAATTTTAATTTTAATGATCCCGGTTGCAAATATGTTAACGATCTTTGTTGCGGTTTGGCGGAGTTTGGTCTCCGATATATTAATAAATGACCAACGCGCGTAACAGAATCATCCAGTTATTGACAATATTTTCATTAATTCTATAAACGATGATAACTGTTACGTGATGGACAATACGGTATCTGATCATCGCACCTTGTTTTTTGAAACGGGCATATCGGCAAATACGTGGACTGCTGGAAAATTTTCTGGAATCCAATAGGTCTAGAATTGTTAGCGTTTATCGACTGTCATATTTTAAAAATTTGATGTTTTTCGCCTATAATTCTATTGACAGTTCCTATCCAAGTGAACTAGTTTTGTTTGTACAGCATTTGAGAAAAAGTAATTTTGTGTAAACATGAAAATCTCGCGTGAAAATGTTCGTGCCATTATTTTTTACGATTTCAAATGTGGTCTAACGCCGAAACAACACCTCGATCAGCTTTATTTGGCTTTTGGAGATGAAGCACCATCAAAGAGCAGTGTATATAATTGGTTTGCCGAATTCCAGCGTGGACGTACCTCTCTCAGTGACGAATTTCGTGAAGGTCATCCATCAACATCTGTTGTTGCCACTAACATAGATGCTATGCGTGAAATGCTTGAGCGAGATCGACATGTGACATACCGTGAGATTCAAGCATCCTTACGCATTGACATGAAAACAATACACCAGATTTTGCATGATCATTTGAACGTACGAAAGCTTTGCAGTCGTTGGATCCCACACAATTTAATAGAAGCGCAAAAGCAGGGTCGTGTCAAATGGTGCGAAGAAATGCTCAAGTAATTCAATGGAGGTCGTTCAAATTTAGTTTATAACATCGTTACTAGTGATGAAACGTGGATCTATTCGTACGAGCCAGAAAGTTAACAACAATTTACCGTTTGGGTATTTCAAAATGAACCAAAACCAACAAAGGTTGTCCGTTCACGCAGTGCTGCGAAGCAAATGATTGCTTGTTTCTTTGGTTTAACTGGACATGTAGCAACCGTGGCTTTAGAGGATCGAAAAACCGTGAATGCTGATTGGTATACTACAATTTGTTTACCGGAAGTCATCGATCAAATAAAAACAAACAATCGAAATCGACGAATTATTCTCCATCATGGCCAGCTCTCACTCAGCCCGTCAAACAGTTGATTTTTCGTCCAACAAAAATGTTGAATTAATGACTCATTGTCCATATTCACCTGATTTATCACCTAATGATTTCTTTTTGTTCCCAAATATCAAAAATAAAATGCGTGGTGAGCGATTTTCGTCGGCTGAAGCAGCGGTTGAAACATTCCGGACACTGGTTTCTGAGGTACCATCTTTAGAGTAGAAAACGTGCTTTAGAAATTGGTTCGAGCGTATGCAAAAGTGTATTGACGTCAAAGGCGAATACTTCGAAAAACAATGATACCGTTTACCAAATTTCATATGCGTTTTTTCATACCATTTCCAGAAACTTTTCCAGCAGCCCACGTATGATTCTAATTATGTGCGTAAAAAATGCATATCTGAGAAATTACTGGGTGTACCGCAGAGCTCCGTATTGGGCCCTACGCTGTTTCTTCTTTATGTAAATAACCTCCCAACTTATTTGAACGGGCATTTCTAGATAACGTTGTGTTAAAAAAAAACTTCAACAATGGTATGTTCAAAATAGACTCTGTCTGAATGCCACTAAATCTGGTTATATGCGTTTTCATCAAAAAGTAAATAAAAAGGACATGAACTTAGATATCACTATCAATAATACTAAGCTTGCCAGATTTGAAGCCGTGAAATTTTTGGACATAGTTATTGACCAAAACCTGTCATGGGAAACGCATTGTAACAATCTTATATCTAAAATAAATTCCAATGTACTAACTAAGAATTATAAAATCAGTCTTACATGTTGATGCAGTCATGTCGTTTTATTACACTCAAATCGAAAGCAGGTTAGCATACGGAATTTGTTCCTGGAGTTCTTCATATCGATTATGTTTATGTATGAAGTACGCAAAATGAGGTTCTAGGCGACGAATTGTAATTAAGGACGAGGCGACGAAGGAGCCGAGTCCTTAATGAGATGAGAAAAAATGTTTTTATTGCTCAAAAAAGAGCGATTAGAGTGATCGCTGGTGTGAATAGCAGCGTCATGCAGAGCCTATTTCGAACAATACAGAATATTATCCTTGTACGGATTGTATGTATACCTTCAAACTTCAGGAGTATATTTTTGTGAACCAGAATAAGCTTACTAAAAATGGCGAATTTCATGCTTATAACACCAGGCATAAGGAAGACTTCAACATTCAATTCAATTCAATTCACAAATTTGCCTGTTTTAACAACAGTATTATGGTCCAGGGTTTGAAGATATATAATTCATTACCAGAAGACATAAAAAATATAAAATCTGTAACACTTTTTAAAAAACGTGTCAAGTCAATTCTGATAGATACAGGCTGTCCCAGAGCTCCGTAAAAGTTCCGTAACTTTCTTGCTATTCCAGGTATCGACTCAATTTTTTTCTTTGTATAATAGAAGCGCTTCCTTTGCACATTTCAAAATTATTTTCGTTTGTAAACAGGGTGTCCAAGTATTATAAAATATTAAAGTTACGTTTTTTTAAATTGAAACACCCCATTTTTACTTCATTTTTGGATTCTGCACTAAATTCTGCGTTAAATTTATTTAAGTCATTTTTACGTATCAATCATACTTTTTGATGTGAGTCAATTTTTTTTTTTTAAAATTCCCGGATGCAAGGTTCCAGTCAAAAATTCGTAACTTCTAAACCACTAATGATAACGCAACTGATTTTTTTACAGTCAATGCCAAGGCTGTGGCCAATCATTCGAGATCAAACCAAGTCGTGAAGGGATGTTGCAAGGCTTACTACGATTTTTTTAAGATGAATAATTATAAATAACAAAAACACCATATTTTAAAATAGAACATCCTGTATATATTCACACCATTGCATAGCGTTTTTGATAGCTTTTCAATGATATATAGCTTGTAGGGTCCAATTCTAAAATTCGACGGTTATTGAGAAAATAGTAATTTTTAGATGTAAATATTTAATAAACAACTGAAAGTTTCTAGTAGATTGATGCCAAAATGAAAAACGATTCATATTTTAAAGCAACGTCGCATTAGTTACGGATATATTGTGTCAAAAAGTGCGAATTTCATTGATTTAATATTTTATTCGCTGTGCATGATTATCCGCGATCGATCAGTAGGACTGCGGCTTTAATTTCTAATTTATTCTCCCAATTCGCGTGAATTAGAAGTTCTATTGAAATGATTCATGAATATTTTAACTTGAGTACTCAGGAAATCTCACGAGAAACTGATTTGTATGTCACTTTCAAATTTTAACTTGAGTACTCTGGAAATCTCAAAAGAAACTGACTTGTATATCAGTTTCTCCCGAGTACTCAAGTTAGAATTTTCATAAATCATCAAGAGAACTTCTAATTCACGCGAACTGTAATCATGTACAGCGAATAAAATGTTAAACCAATGAAATTCGCACTTTTTGACACAGTGTATGCGTAACTGGTGCAACGTTGGTTGAAAATTTTAATCGCTTTTCATTTTCAAACTACTAGAAACTTTCAGTTGTTTATTAAATATTTACATTTAAAAATTACTATTTTCTCAATAACTTGTCGAATATCAGAACTGGACCCTACAAACTCTATATCATTGAAAAGCTTGTGCTATGGAATGGTGTGAAAATATACAAGGTTTCTATTTAAAAAAATATTCAAAAAATCGTAGTAAGCCTTGAAACATCCCTTCACGACTCGGCTTGATCTCGAAAGATTGGCCACAGCCTTGGCATTGACTGAAAAAAAATCAGTTGCGTTATCTTTAGTGGTTTAGAAGTTACGAATTTTTGAAAGAAACCTTCCATCCGGGAATTTTCAAGAAAGAATTGACTCACATCAAGAAGTATGATTGATACATAAAAAAGACTCAAATAAATTTAACGCAGAGTTAGTGTAAAATCCAAAAATGAAGTCAAAATGGGGTGTTTCAATTTAAAAAAAACGTAACTTTAATATTTTTATAATACTTGGACACCCTGTAAACAAACGAAAATAATTTTAAAATGTGCAATGGAAGCGCTATCTTATTTAACGAAATATTAGTTGTCTTTTATTTGCAACGCAGATTAGTTCAGGTCGGTTCAGTTTAACTCAAAGTGAACTGATCTTAAGTAATAGTAAATAAAACATGCGAGATGCGATTGCTGCATTTTAATCTTCAGATGAAGATATTATTTTTGCATCACGTTACAGCGAGTTAAGCAAAAACAAAAGGTTATTTGGACGAGTAATGTAATTTGACAAACAGTTGAAATAACATCCCGTCCACAAGTGAACCAACTGATCCAAACTGATCTAGAATTTCCGAGGTGTAGTATCAGCAAGGCGGGAAGTGTTTTGGATCACTTTGGGATAGATCATGTAGCCAAATAAAACAGACAAATTTTTGAATAAGTTATCCAGGGTAAAAGTGAACTGATCTGACTTGCAAATAAAAGACAACTATTATTAGCAGTGCATGTCTAATTTAAAGTCATTTGAAAAAACAGTATTTTGATAATTAGGTAGGTACTTAATACACCTAATGCACCTAATTCAAAGAAAATGCGATTTCGACCTGCAAATTTGTAAAGCTGAAATAAATTCAACGTCTCGGTTGAATTTCAGTCTGTGTACTGCAAATTAGCTGTAAAACCTTAAACTAGTGAATAGAACATATTTAGAGTCGCTTGGTGCACTACCATTAGCAAAATAAACGTTTCATTTCCAAATCAGCTTTGAGGTTATGTCGTCTTATTATTATTATTATTATTTGCATCCTATCGCTCTTAGCCCCGATTTTGACTCTTAGGGTTGGTTTTCTAACGACCTGCGGAGCTACTTTACGCGTTTATTTGGTTTCACATTCGACAGGAAGCCGTTCTCTGTGAAAACATTTCGTCCAAAATCATCTCAACTTCATTATGAGCTTGCCTGATTTTAAAGTGAACGATTGTACGTTTGTAACTAAGACGATCCTTCATGAATTGTCGCAGTTTGACGGATTCTTTTCATAAAAAGTCAACTTTCGCATTACCATTAGCATTTCGTCCAAAATCATGTCGACTTCGTTATGAGCTGGCCTGACTTTAAAGTGAACGGTCGTACATTTGTAACTACGACGATCCTTCATGAATTGTCGCAGTTTGATGGATTCTTTTCTTAAGAATTCAACTTTCGCTTTACCCATTTAACGTGGACATTGGGATAATGAATATTTACTGTATGACAACCTTGCTTTCAAATTTACGAAAAGGCCCCCCACATTCGAGGAAAATACGACTTCGATCTGCAAATTTGTAAAGCTGAAATAAATTCAACGTCTCGGTTGAATTTCAATCCGTGTACTGCAAATTCGCTGTAAAACCTTAAACTAGTGAATAGAACATATTTACAGTTGCTTGGTGCAATAACATTAGCAAAATAAACGTTTCATTTCCAAAGATCAGATTTGAGGTTATGTCGTCTTATTATTATTATTATTATTATTATTATTCGTATCCTATCGCTCTTAGCCCCGATTTTGACTCTTAGGGTTGGTTTTCTAACGTCCTGCGGAGCTACTTTACGCGTTTATTTGGTTTCACATTCGACAGGAAGCCATTCTCTGTGAAAGCATTTCGTCCAAAATCATGTCAACTTCATTATGAGCTGGCCTGATTTTAAAATATGCAATGGAAGCGCTTCTATTATACAAAAAAAAATTTTAGTCGATACCTGGAATAGCAAGAAAGTTATGGAACTCTTACGGAGCTCTGGGACAGCCTGTATGTGTCCATACAGCTTAGATGAAATTTATTTTTTAAATATGTAAATATATTAACTGTCCCCTGGCACTTGAATTTTTAAAATGTATCATTTTACTGTTTTGTCTATTTGTATTGTATTAAACTGACGGAAATTTTTGGTTTACAACCAAATATTTTAGTGTGTAACCTTGACTAAATGTTATCTTTGACTTATTTAACAATCTACAATCTATAATCTGTATTTATCACTACGATGACAACATGACTTGTCTTATAACTACTCTAGATTCAAAAAGACAATAAAGTATATTATTATTATTATTATTATTGAAGTTTGTTCTTGTCCGATGAAAATAGTAAGTACAAAGTTTATTTAATCTCAAAGCGGACAGAAAAATGAAGGGAAACACACTCAACGTTTCGCTATAGATTTATAGTTTCGTCAGGAGCTATAAATCTATAGCGAAACGTTGAGTGTGTTTCCCTTCATTTTTCTGTCCGGTTTGAGATTAAATAAACTTTGTACTTATTATTATTATTAGTAATTCACGTACAGTTTCGACAACAATTAAGCTGGTGTCGCTGATCGTACTTGCGAAATGCTAACTAAACAATTTTGTCGATTTAAACCAACAATACCCATGTTGAATTTTGTGTAAAACCAAAGTAAAAAACGAATTTAGAATATAATTTTTCAAACTTGACAATATTCGATGGCCAACGGCGAATCTAAGAAATTGTCCACGAAACTACTAGAATGACAGTTTTGCTGACAATCTACGCACCAAAATATAAGAGGTAGCAATAATATTTAGCAGTGTTATATAAAATCCGTATTAATTTCTTCTATTTAAAGACAACAACTATCCATCGCTTTGATTTTAGACACGTTCGGCTAAAAATTTTATTGTGTAGTTATTATGCCCTTTGCTTTCTGTTTACAATCGCAAAACCGAATCATATAATAATCAGCTTCGAAGATCGGACGAAATTAGTACACCGGTGCTTAAAAGTTTTTGGAGTACTAGCCAGATCACTGGCAGTAGTAAATTTTGTACTTTGCAATTATGAACCTTACAGCTTTTACAAGCGTACCTGCTGTCCGGATAATAAAACCGGCCATCGCAAACACAGGGATTTAAAATAGACACGAACGTATTCAACCAACTTGATTAATTACTTATAGTGGTAGAAATGCATTCATTATTTAGTTAGTAAATTTAACAAAATTTGTTTCCTAAATATTATAACGTGTAGGTAAAATAAATAAGGAAAACAATGTGAAATTGAAATTTCTCAATCTTTGATAAATATAGTGAAATGAAATGTAACTATACGTGCATATCATTATTATCAATAAAGACCTTTTTATTGATTGATATTATTATTAAATAAGTAAATGAAATAGAATCTATTATTTTCGTAAATAAATAGATTTTATAGTTCAATGCGATATACATATTATTTGCTTAGTAATTAATAGTTTTTTTGACTAGAACTTTATTATACGAAAAGCGCATTTTATATTATTAGAACACGAAAAAAAATTAAATAGTATTTAATTGATTTTGTATAATATTTTTTCTGAATTAAATTAAATGATCAAGAATAAATGTCCCATCATTCGCATATTTTGACAAATTAAAGGTTATAAGTTTGAATAATTTAATTTTAACTTCTGAATTAATGCAAACTTGCGAAAACTTTCGATTAACTTTTCAACTAATTCTACTCATGCCAGATTATTTGAGAAGGATTTTTTTTATTAAAACTTAAAAAAGTAATATTATTTTTTCATTTCTAGCTTAGGTAAAATTTGAATGTATTTTTAACATAAGTACAGTATGTTTTAACTATGTATTACAATTTTTATATTCTAAGAAAACTATACTCTAGGAGTTTACTATTAAGCTTGCTTCTAGGAAGCTAATGTATGTAGAAGTTATAGTTTACGTATTTTCAGAATTTTTAAATTTAATACATTTTTTGAATGTCCAGCTGGTAATCACAAATGTTTTTATTTCAATTCCAAGAAGGCTAAAATAATAAAGAACATGCATGTTATGAATTTTCAGAATTCGTAAATTACTTCGAATGCCCTAATCATAATCGCATGCTTTAGGTAAACAATAGTTTCTCTATCCTCATCCTCAATAATGATTCTCCATAAGTATTTTAATTGTTTCCAATGATCAACATTAATTTATTTCTTGCTATAGTAATTTTGGTATTACGCATATTTTTTTTAATATAAAATTGTATAGGTTTTTTTTATATATTTTGCAGTGCGGTTTTTTGTGGTAACTCTAAAAGATAATATGTAAAAAAACCTAGAATTTTTGTATATAAGCTTATTCTCAGCTCCTAAAATAAAACACTGTAACATATAAAAATAACCCTATACATCTCGCTCAGCTCATTTTTGTATATTTCATATTTACCAAAAATCTCTTTACTCTTTTCTCGTAATTAAAATTTTAGAATAAAAATTTCTATAAAGTAATAAAACTTTTGTGAAATAAAAAATTAAAAAACAAATCAGACATTGCGTGTAATTATAATTTTTCCAATTAATTTACATCATCGATCCTTTAAACTAATTTAAAATTCATGTGTTTCTTTAGATATATAAAGATCTGTTATGTAAGAAAATAAAATATTCTAATTTAGGTAAAATAAAATTGTGGTTACATTTTTGATAAATGATAAATGAAACTAAATACTTGCGTTCCAACGAAATTCAACGCATCATAAACATCTACCGGCCGCGGCAGTTTAAGAGGATTAACGACCTTCTTATCAGGGTGCGGAGAAAGTACCCTCTTTTCTTAAGGTTCAAAATAAATTGGACCTGTTTTAATAAGGGTCATATCCGAACAGTTTTATTGCTTTTCGTTTCGAAACTTTTAAGCACCGGTGTACCTACCCACTCGTGAATACGAACGGCAACCCTTTTAACTGATTCTTCCTTCGTACGTTGTCCTTAATGCAAACTTTACCTGAAATTAATTTCCCTTAAATTTCAACCGAAAGCAGATGGCGCCCAGACCGGGCAAAAAAGCAGAAAGATCCTTAGTAGGCGATTAATCCTAGGCACACAAAAATGCCGACGTTGATTTTAATTAGCTTTGAGTTTCACTTCACTATAATGGAAGGCGTTCGAAATTTACCGATAAAAAATTAAAATTTGCTTTCTAATTTTCGCTGAAGTTCTGATTTTTTTTTTGTTCCAGTAAGACTGAAAAAAAAAGATAAAAAAAAATTAAATCTCGCTAGTTAGTATGACAAGCCGGTCTACTTTCTTTCGACTGTTAATCCTCACTTGATTTATATTTTTTTGTATCTATTTTACTATGCCAAGCGAACTTAATTTGTTTTCCGATGTGCATATACGTACACTTCTGCAATAAAGTTTTCGGAGTACGAGACATGCCACTGGCAGTAAGTAATTTTATGCTTTGCAATTATAACCGTACCTGCTACCCCGATAATAAAACCGGTCATTGCAAACAGCGATTTAACACAGATGCGAACTTATTCAACCAACTTGAATAATCTGCTAGAAAGACTTTCATTGTAGTTGGATGGATAAGAAATTTAACAAAATTTATTTTCTAAATATTATAACATGTGTAGTAAATAATGTGTGCATTATGAAATTAAAATTTCTGAAACTTTGGCAATTGAAATTAAATAAGTCAATAAAATAAAATCTGTTATTTTTCGTTAATTAAATTTAACTTTCTAGTTTCATTAAATACACATATGTTTTGCAACTAATTAATAGCTTTGTTGAGCAGAACTTCTTAGCATTTATGTTATTATAATAAGAAACAAATTTAAATAATCTAGCTCATTCTATATATTTTTTCAAATACTCAAAAATCATTCACATATTTTCACAAAATAAATGTTATACGATTTAATCATTTTCTCTTAACTTCTAGATTAATGAAAACTTGCCAAACTTTGTGGATGAACTTTTCAACTTATTTTACTGATGTCAGATTTGAGAAGAAACTAAAAAGAAGAATATTATTTTTTTCTCTGTGGCGTAGAATGAAATATGTATATTACTTTTAACGCAAGTATTGCAATTTTTAAGTATTGCACATATCATTCTATATTCTAGGAGGTTAATACTATATTTGTTAAGTTTCCTAAATTTGTATGATTCTGAATAATTTTAATGAGTTAATAATTCGATCAATAAGTATCATCAGTAAACTTATTATTTAAATGAAATTAAGTTATTTTAAATTTATTTCACTGTAAATTCTTACAATATTATATGATACCGTATAAAAAAGAATAACAAATTGTGAGGTCTTCTATTTACTTAAAAATAAATAAAATCGAACATATTTTAACATTTTAAGAAAATAATAACAATTAGGTCTAATTGTTATTATTTTCTTAAAATTATGTGAGCTTTCCGTATGGCAAAGCTTGTCGGTGAGCTAATAAATCACCCTGTATTTCATATTTACTAAAAATCTATTTATGTATTTCTCGTAATGAAAATTTTAGAATCCACAGAAAAACATACACAAACTACAAACGAATAAAATTTTTGTGAAGTCAAACAAACCAGAAGTGTATAAAGGCAGAAATTTGGTAGAATTATAATTTTTCAGATTAATTAACATCGTCGATCCTTTATAGCAATTTAACATTTATATGTCTTTATAATATGATCTGAAATACTGTTATTTAACAATATAAAATATTCTAATTAAAAAAAAAAAACATTTTTTGTTCAATTTTTAAGTTAAAGCAAAAGAGAACAAACAAATTCGCCACCGCGTCCGCGTTCGCAACCGCGCGTCGCCTCAATAAATACTCGGAACCAAATACTGGCAACGAAATTCAACAAACCATAAACATCTGCACCGGCCGGGGTTTAATAGGACCTAAGTAAACAACCCTCCTATCGGGGTGCGGAGAAAGTGTCTCTGTTCCTTAAGGTTCGAAATATATTAGGCCCGTTTCAATAAGGTTCAAATTCGAACGATTTTATTGCTTTTCATTTCGAAACTTTTAAGCATTAGTGTACCACATTATTATACAAGATGTGTGTGGTTTTTTCTTTTTTTTTTTTTCATTTAATTGAAACTGGCTACGGACGCAAAGCGATAATACAGGGTGGGCCAAGAGTGCGTATTCGGTAGATAGCGCCTAAACTAATGCAGATTTTTAAAAACTCTTTTCGCTATTACTTACCTATGGTATGGATGCATGATTTGAAATTAGTTACAGTTATACAGAGTGTTCCGTGTGGCTGTACCAGACCAAAGTTATGTTTTTTAAATGGAACATACTGTGTATTATGGTTTATTTCGATTAATCTTTAAGAGTAGATAAATTTATTGTAAGGATATTACGTATCTAAACCTAATAATTTTTGAGATATTGACATTTCAATGTAAAAAAAATAGTATTATTTGATATTTTACAGATTAGATGTTTATTAAAATTCGGCATTTAAATTTTACAGTAACATTACATAACCTCTATGGAATAGAAAACAATTTCCATCTCGAACATATTCCTATTAATTTACACAGGGTGATTCATAACTCCGATGTTTATTTTACTCGGTTAGTTTAAATGGAACAGCCTATATTTTACGACTGAATTTAATAGGTCTTTGATTAAGCTTTACATTGATATAGGGTTCAGTATGTGTTACATAACAAGCCTACACACAGTAAGATGTCAAAATCGTAGATTCATAAATTTTGTCTATAATTTAGTTAATTTTAATTAAAAAATCTGTATTGAGACTGTTTGTACTTTTTAGTCTGTTAAGAATTTACACTTATTTGATACGTAACATAAAAAAACATATGCATACTTTTATTTAATACCACCCTAGCTCCAAGCTTTCTGGTTTGTCGCAGAGTTGTAATGGTTAGTAATTATGATCATTAACTGTGACTGCGACCGACTTACTACATGTTTAACTTCTTTACCTTACAAACCAGGGAAATGCAGAAACACCAGTTCGAAGCAAACTCAACCGAACAATAACCAACAAATGAAAATTCTATCTCTCACATAGAAAATGCACTGGCAGTGGGGATCGAATCCACGACTGAAAATGCCCCCCCCCCCCTCCAAGTGTCAGTTCCGTTGCCGCGAAACTAATGCTTAACTCCTAAAATTAATTTTAATTTTATCGACATTATCTGATTATTTTAAATAAGACAACACCCAACAACGATAACAATACCAATAAAGGTATCAATAAAAATAACAGTAATAATACAAATAACTATAACAGTTGATTTAAATGTGAATCAATCTCCTTGTCATAGAAAACGATGTGAAGAGCACTAAGGTTAACCTTTTTGAAAATTTTCGATGTTATTAATGTGAAATCAGTTGTTATTATTGTTACGAATTTAGGGGTTCACAAATTATAGTTGTTAAATTTCAGAACACTGTAATTAAAAGCTGTCGCTTTACACAATTGACAACACAGTTGTAATGAGCTTGTCTATCAAATAACACTTACAAAATGCACTTTCTATTTATTCGAGGTACGAACCCTTCGCTTGCCAACTTAATAACTAACTACTCCTGACGGATCGTACGGCTTATATAGCAGAGCCCTCTCTTGCTCGAACATACTCGAATGATCGAGTAGTCTTCGGTCATGTTCTGTGACGCAAGGTGGCGTACTGATGCTAGAAATAGATCTGTTTACGCATCACGGCTGTAACATTATTATTATTATGGTTATAATATTACAGTTATTTTAATTGGTATTGTTATTGTTGTTTGTTATATTCCTTAAGGTTACTTAATCTTACTTAAAATAATCAGGTAATGTTGGTAAAATAAAAGTTAAGTATGCATATCGTCTGTAACGTCATAAATCAAAATAGTGTTATTCCTAATAGACTGGAAACTAGAAACAGACTCAATACAGATTTTCTAAATAATATCAACGATATTATAGACAAAATATTCCATTAGAAGATGGAATAATGCTGTTTTATGAATTTACAAATTTGACATCTTACTGTGTGTAGGCTTGTTGTGTTACACATACTGAACCTTGTATCATTGTAAAGGTTAATCAAAGACCTATTAAATTTAGTCCTAAAATATAGGGTATTCCATTTAAACTAAGCGAGTAAAATAAACGTCGGAGTTATGAGTCACCTGTGTAAAATAATAGAAATATATCCGAGATGGAAATTGTTTTCTGTTCCACAGAGATTATGCAATGTTACTGTAAAATTTAAATGCCGAATTTTAATAAACATTTAATCTGTAAAATATCAAATAATACCATTTCTTTACATTTAAATGTCAATATCTCAAAAACTATTAAGTTTAGGTACATAATATCCTTATAATAAATTTATTTACTCTTAAAGACAAATCGAAATAAACCATAATATACAGTAAGTTCCATTAAAAAAAAAAACATAACTTTGGTCTGGCACAGCCACACGGAACACTCTGTATAATTGTAACTAGTTTTAAATCATGCATCTATACCATAGGTAAGTAATATCGAAAACAAGTTTTAAAAATCTGCATTAATATAGGCGCTATCTACCGAATACGCACTATTGGCCCACCCTGTATAATACACAGGTGTCCCGAGAGGAAAGGTGAGTACTTCGTGGCAATCTAGATTCAGTTCTTATGAATTAAAAATTTATACATATTGGGCCGTATGAATAAAAATGAAGCAAATGCTTTTACTTGAAATTTTTTAACAAAACCAGGTAATATTTGTAGAAAATTAAATTCTACACTATTGTGCTCGTGGTACAGTTAGACTTTTTGTAAGAGAAATTGGATAAAAATTTACAGTTAACATATTTTCAAGTAATTTAGCATTAAGAATGTAATAATTGCAATGCGACACGTTGTCATGTTTGAGAAATTATATTCTAAATTCGTTTTTTACTTTTGGGTTTACAAAATTCAACACTCGCATTTTTAGTTTAAATTGGTAAAATTGTTTAGTTAGCATTTCGCCAGTACAGTCAGTGACGCCCGCTTATTTGCTGTGGAAACTGTCTACATGAATTACCGACGTTAGCTTTGCTTACAGATCAAAGTACTTTTCGGTCTTCATAACGTAGGCAAAACTAACGTTTTAAATGAGAGGATTCCATGCTGACAATTGAAATTCAAATTGTTGAACTGACTTGCAATGCTGCACCATCAGATGGTATCTCATTCATAGCAATTAAGTTGCACGCTCTTTAATTATGTTTCAACGAGACGCTGACAGTTTCGATACATCGACTATTGGATCCGAACTTTTAAAAAATGCACTCTGTCACATCCTGTACGGACAGTTTAGAAAGGGAAATTTGTAAATCATTCGAGAAGTATTTATTCAGTTTGCAGTGCATTCATTATTATTATTATTTCTGAGATTGAAGCAGTGAATCAGTTAGCATCAGTGATTAATTTTTAATGTTGGAATAATCATTAATATATTTAGTTTAAAATTATTAGTGAATTTTTGTTTATGAATCAGTCCCTGCGGGGGGGGGGGGACATTTGGTTGAATACGGTGCAGGAAGGCTAGGTAATGTAAACCTTAAATTAATTTTTACTTTTCATTCGCCAATACCCTGCCTTGCAAGCGAGTGAATATGTAAAAGATATAAGGGAAACCGTAACGTGGTGGCGACACCCTTATAACATAACTACGTTAGCTATAGGTGCTTTCTGTCGTTTAAAAGTTTGAATCGTGTTTCGAATAGTTTGGACCTGAATTTCGTAGTTGTTGCAACAAAACACCTAACTTGAATTTTTGATTGACGGTTCATTCGTATATAACCATAATTCAATCCAAATAAGTTTTAAAAATAGAGAAATTCAAAGAAAATAATGTCTGTTTTTGAATCAAAACACGTTTCGATCACGATTTTGTGAGCAAAAGAAAACACCTTATGTTTCCATTACAACGTAACATGGTACAAAACGCCGATTTATATTTTTCACTAAAAAACCTTATCTGATCGGGACAGAGGGAAGTATGCCCTTATCAATTCGTGACACAGGTAGTCTTTTATTTATTGCTCAATTTTTTTATTTTTGTAATCGTAAGATAGCAAGGCCGCAGGTCGTGGGTTCGAATCGCCACCGGAGATTGTCATTATTTACTTCAGCAAGATTTAACAACACTTAACACTTGTACCACACAAACCTCTACCCCAGTGTTGCCAACTTAGGGAAAAAGTCGTTAAGTGTAGGGGTAATTACAAACAAAAGGGAAAAAGGAAAAAGTTACAAATTCTCATTAAAATCTAGGGAATTTTTCAACTTCTTGAGAACACATGCCTTTTGGTTTGTTTCAATGGATTTTGACACTAACCAAACAAGTTTTTTTGTGATTAAATTGATAAATCATTACTATATGATTTTTTTAATGTGTTAGATTAGTTCTATGATTATTATGACTATTTCCATATTACGTATTTGTAGTCTGAGGAAATAAAAATTGATTGATAGATTGAACACAATATAATCGCTACATTTAGCGAAAATAACACAGAGAAAGGATAAACGCCACAGAAAAAAAAAACAAAAACATTTTTAAAGGCCCAGAAACACGATCGAAGTGAAAAAATTTAAATTTCCAAAGAAATTATAATAATTATTTGATTTCCGAAAACTTTAAAGCAATTAAAAAAAAGTGAAAACGTTTTTTGGCAATCGAGAAACCCAAAATGACATGACAAATGAAAAAACTCCTGACTAAAGAAAGAAAAACAATTGACGATACTTATTTACAAAATGAAAATTTTTGAAAAAAAAACGGAAACGAAGTAATTTCAGGAGATAAACGAAAGAAAAGAAAAACAAATTATTAACTCAAAACGACGTCTTCTTTTAAACAATAATAGCACCAAGAAAATGTAGAAAATGGCAGCAGAAATATTTGAAGAATGGAACGCGATCGTCACTTGTTCATGAATTATGGTTTTTAAGAAAGTAAAACTGAAAAAAATCAAGTGAAAACTGCTTAACTACTTCTGGTGAGAAGAGTTGTTAAAATTTTAGGTTAGAAACACTCAAGAAAACTAGCGCCAAACGAAAATACTTTTCAATTGTTTCTCAAGCACTCAATTGAAGGAAACGAAAATTAATTGCGACCTCAGACGGCGCTACTTAAGTTTGAAACTTTTTATATTCTATACCTATTTTTGTTCAAAATTATTTATTCGAATTGTATTTTTTTATGCTAAGCAAATCAAAACTGTTTAACAGTTTCTCGATTACCCTATTTCTATAAAAGTAACAAGAGTTTTCAAAATTATTAGTTAGAAATCTCCTGAAATCTAACGCCAAGCGAAAATATTTTTCATTGGTTTCACAAGCACTGTCTCGAAAAAAATTAATTCTTAGCTATTTTGAACCTCTTTCCAGGAAATTAAAGGGAATTAAATAGAATTGCGATCACAGATTAACAGATGGCGCCACTTATATTTGAAACTTCTTATATTCTGAAGCTACTTGCGCTCGATTTTATTTATTCGAAATTATATATTTTTTTTTCGTTATCGTTTTTAGTCGATTGCATTTGCTCGCCTTACTTGTCTTTTGATTATTTCTTTTTCTTTCCGCGACTTTCAATTAAAAAGATGTAAAAAAGAACGTCTTTTTCTTTCCCCTCCGCAGCTTGTTTTACAAATTCTGAACGTCAGATCTTCAAATTTGTTATTCTTTATCTTATTGTCTTTCCTTCATAATCGATCGTCTTCTGTTTGATAATCGATTGACTCTCGTTTCATAGTCGGTTGTCTTTCGTTAGAAGTCGGTTGCCCTTGTTTTGTTTTTCTTTTTTCTTACTTTTGATTTAAGCAGAAAAAAATTTCCCAACAAGAAAATTATTAATCGATGATCTTTCGTTTGTAATCGATTATATTTGCTCGTAGTCATCTGTCTTTTATTTGTTATCGATTGTCTTTTGGTTCTCTTCCTTTTTTCGTTGACTACGAATAAAAAAGGCTCTTATTGTTTCCCTCGACGATTTTTTACTTCCTTTTCACAAATACCGAATATCAGTTTTGCTATTCGATTGTCTTTTGTTTATTGTTGTTGTTTTGTTTGCTTGCCATTTACAATCGGCTGTTTCTTTCAGTCAGTTGGGCGAATGCCTTTTCTTCAAAATCAGTTGTATTTTGTTTTGCTTTTGATAAACAGAAGAAAATCCCAATTTCAAGAAAAAAAATTTGATTATACATTTATTAATCGATAATGTTTTGTCTGTAGTCGATTGTATAATTTACAAAAATGCAAAAAGAAATTCTTGGTCTTTGACTCAACGATTTTTCTGATCTTTTTTTTGCAAATTCTGAATGTCTTGAATTTATTATTCAATTATTGTTGTGTACAATCGATTATCTTCGTAACTGATTATATTTTGTTTGTATGCGTTTGTCATTGTTTTTTTTACTTTAAGCCTCGAACAAGCGCCTACGCAATCCCTGCAACCCCTATAGGTACGCCACTGGCGCGTCCGATACTCTGTATGTGATTTGTAATGTCAGAACAAATTAGTATCCTCGTACATATGCGCAAAATAATTCGAGAAATTAAGTCTTCATATATCACGTAAATGAAAATAATTCTGTTAATAAACATCACAAAGAATATGAAAAAAAAATATAAGTTTGCATAAATATTGTTTTAATTCTGAATAAGCGATTGTCAAACATATTAGGCCCGATCTTACCACCTCCTGATAAATTTAACCATTGGTTAATATCCTAGGAAACCATTATTGGCACAAAGGTTTCCAAGGATATTAACCAACGGTTAAATTTATCAGGAGGTGGTAAGATTGGGCCTTAATTGATTAAATCGTCATTCGTGTTGTCATCAGACGTCTTTAAAAGATCTTGCTTTTTAAAGTTATCTATGTTTATTTCTACGTTGTGTTATATTTTTTGCAATGATAATCATATACTGAATATGTAACACATTTGTTAGTATTCCGTCTTTAATGTAAATATTTTTTGGCTTGCCAAATTACTTGCGTGTCAAACAAAAATAATTTCAGAAATTAAGTGGACCCACAAAAAAAAGGCAGATGTTTGCAGATGTGGAAATGTACTTTTTTAAGATCAATGTAAATTCAAAATTTATTATTAAAAAAAAACAAAGTGTGTAACTCTTATTTTTAATTCTTTTTTTGAGGTGCACTAGAACTGTTAAGCACACGGACTTGTTATGAAAAAAAAATATTGGAAGAGATTTGAACTCTTTTCTTAACTGAAACAAATATATTATTAAATGAAATAAAAATCTTATCTTACAGTTCCCTATTACATGCCTCGGAACCCCCGGTCTGCATGTAAAACTAGGGTTTCCCCAATTAAATTATTTTAATTTTATGATTTTTCGAAATATTAAGCCGGTTCCATACTTTTGTCCTCCGTATTTGTTTTCATGTTTCTAAAGCAACTTTTATTAAAGTTTGCATTAGTTCTATCTTAAAAGCAACCCATAATCTTGTGGCCCTCTAGTTTATTTTTGTTAAAACTAATATTTTTGTCGAATATCAAACATTACACCATTTTTCTTAACTTTTTCATCAAACGTTAATTTCTCGAAAATTTTCTTATGTAATAGATAAATATTTTTATGTAGTCGTTTAGAGAATTAAACGAGCTATTAAATACAGGAAAGAAATCAGCAGGTTGTCATTTAACAAAAAAATCAAGTAGTCATTGGATCTCAGAAACAAGAGCAGATAAACAATTGAGACAAATTGGTAAAGTAAGACCTACTTTACCAATTTGTCTCAATTGTTTATCTGCTTTTGATTGACTCTAAATGATATACCAAATTTCAAATAGATACGTCAGTTTTCGAAATATTAAGCCGGTTCCATACTTTTGCCCTACCCTGTATTAATTTTGCAAATTTTTTTGTGAAAGATCTAGCATATTTAACGGGGGGGTGGGGCTTGTATATGCATAGAATACCTGCCAACACCTGGACAACATCAACAACAATACAGAAATAATATGTTATTGCGAATTTTTAAATTTTAAAATGTATGACCGCTAAAAAAAAGTTGGGAAACACTGTTTTAGAACATAAAATTATTCGTTTATTATCACTGTATGCTTTACATTACTTGAAAATTTGTTTCATTACGAAAAAGAACTGTTTAAATAGAATTCGTAATTATTTCGCACTAAAACTGCAATCCAATTATCACCATGTAGCTTATCATCTCGAGATTAAATTAATTTATAAATACCAAAGATTTAATGTTAAACTTCACCAATTTTTCTGCTATATTTAATTTTAAAAAAATGTTTATAAAAATTCATACTAGGTTTTATAAACATTACAGATTGGTGGATCTCGCCTGTTACCAGTCCGCTGGATGTCCCCAGAAAGCGTAATCTACGGTCGTTTCACTCTTGAATCCGACATCTGGTCTTACGGCGTCATTCTATGGGAAATCTACAGTTTCGGAAAGCAGCCCTACTACGGTCACACAAACGAAGAAGTGGTCAAACTGATTCTAGAAGGCATAATGCTGATACCACCAGAAGACTGCCCGTCACTCATCTGCGATCTCATGCAACTCTGCTGGAAGACGGAACCCCGAGATCGCATCCGCTTCGCAGACATCTACAACAAACTAGAAAAAGTCTACCAGAATCATCAAGAACCCGAAAAATCCATCGACGAAGTGGATTCGACCAAGATCATGTTTGAGAACGAATCCAAAGTAATCTCGAGCCTGAAGAGGTTGCCTAGGCCCCCGCCGCTGCCCGTCGTGCCCCAGATTGATCTCTTGGACGCACAGGGTTACCTCCTTCCTAAAGAAATCAAAGAACCGGCGAAATATCTGGAGACGCTGCCGGACTGACACAAGGTGAAGGCTTCCGTGAAGGAAAGAATTCTTGCCATATACTATAGCGATAGAAAAAGTGTAGATGTGTAAATGATTTTCGCTTGAGTTATTATACTTCATGTTCAGTGTTCAAAAACTAGTTCTATTTTGGTCAGTAAATGGGAAAAACAATTAATGTAATATGCTTAATCCTGCCACACACGTACGTACTTTCCGACGCTCCAGGCTCGTGGCAGACTTGGCCCGCGCGCCAAATTAGAAAGTCAAATTGAAATAATTAGAAGGCAGATTTGAACAGAAACTTCAAGATGTGTATTCTGGCTGATAAATGGCCCCATAACTTGTATCAATCATGTTTCATTTCTTATTTAATTAATTAAAACCCGCAAACGTAGTTTTAAAACAAAAATTTAGACTCGCGAGCCCGGATGCACGTCTTGTCCAAGGTACTTGGAGCGCAAGCTTTTCTCCCTAAACATAAGCCCCAAGTCTGCGTGCCAGGAGCGTCGAAAAGTATGTGCGTGTGTAGCGGACTATTGTCGAAAAATTTACGACAAATTCACCTAAGGTAGAATTAATACTATTTGTTTTTGTGTTTATTCGTACTAACTGCAAAACACAATGGCAAAACAGGGTCATGAAAAAATCAAATTGTATAAAATGCACCACATTTTTACACCTGTATAACACTGATATAACCCTAAAACTAGTTGTTGCTTGCTGTCTTAAGTACCGATAAAAATTGTTGCCCCTTTTCACTTCACCCCCCTCTAATCCGTCTGCCTAAAACAAGAATCTTTTTTAGTATTAAGTTTCGACAGTCAGTGCCTTTTGTAACGATAATTGTACATTTTATTTATTTATTGTTTATATATGTGCGTGTGAGAAATTTTTATACAAGTTTACCCGTTAATTGTATCGTGTACATTTTGCGTTAAGTTTTATATTTCGTCGGTAATTTTTTTACTAAAATAAAAAAAGGTCCAATGCTGCATAGAGCGCGCGCCATACTAAGAAAATTTATATAATATTAAAATGTTCGCCCATTATTTATTGTTAAATAATTATTTTTATAAGCCGCGTGTCCTACGTCCCCGCTCTGTATGTAACTATTTGCATAAATAGTCAATAAATTAGATTATTACAATAAGTATTTATATTAGTGTTTAAGTGCAAAAAAAAAATGTTTTACCGTACAGTGTTTGTACCAAAGATTCTCCAGCGCTTCATCGGAGTTTAACTTCAGGCGGTTCATGTTTTTTTTTTTTTGAAATTCGTTCACGTTATTGTTAATATTAATAAATCGAGCACATATCATTGTCCGTAATTAATTCTGTGTATAAATCATAGTGCCATGAAAGACGAATTTAAATGAGCATGCAACCAACAACATCGTCCCCATCTATAAAAAAAAAAAGCTCGGCGCAGGTCAGTAAGGCATCGAACCGAATAAAAGCCAGGACACCATTAAATTATTTTGGAATAATAGGAAAAAAAAATTGTCTGCACTTTATGGAGGGTGCGAGATATGTTGATTGCATGTAAACGCGACCAGTAGGGCAAAAAATGTATACATTGTCCGAAAACGAATCTCATTCTTGTCTCCGAGAGGAAGAGAAACCGAAAACGGTTTTATTTGTGTGAATAGAAGTAATATAATTGAACTTGTGACTGTTGTATATCTGTAAGTAATAAATATGACTGTTAAAAACTGAATGTAAATAAGAAACTTTTAATAAAAAAATTATAAAAAAAACAGTGTTTTATTCTTAAACTAGAATTGAACACATCTTTGATTGAGAAAAAAAATATATTCACAAATCATACCACAATTGAGGTACGTATGGTATGATTTTTGATTAAGAAACATTAAGATATTTAAAATAATTTGCTTAAAGCATGTTTAACACACGGAATTAATAACAAGTACTTTAGTTTTCAACAAAGTATGTTTTTTATGTAATTTTTATTATTTTAAGTGAAAAATCAAAGTGAAATGTGAAAATGGGTTAAATGTTTCATACAAAATTTTCTAAATAAAAATTTAAGTAAAGCACTATTTTGTCCGATGAAAATTATTATAAAATATATGATTATTTTGTTGCGTACACCTGGAAAAATTAAGTTTTTTGTCGACATTTCATTTCGTGATTAACAGTTTCATCAGGAAAATTTATAAATAAAAACATGGGAAACCAGAAAAAAGAAACGCCTTGTCAACGGAAACTAAATAAGTTCTGAAGAGTAATTAAGCAAGTCACCAAAGGAAACTAAACAAGAAAATGTTTCTTTTTTTAATTATTTATTTATTTATTCTTATACTTATAATTTTCTTACTATTTATCAAAAAATAAAATTAAATAAAAAACTATTCTAAAAAATCCATTTTCTTGTTTAGTTTCCCTTGATGATTGTTTAGTTATTCTTAACAACTTTTCTTTTAGTTTCCCTTAAAACTTGTTTATTAATAAATTTTCCTAAAGAAACTGTCACACAACGAAACGTTGACATAATGTCACGAAGGGTGCTGTTACACGGGACACCTGTAGTTATAATGTAATTGTTGTGCGGGGCACTTTGCTGAGTGGACAAGATCAATGGTCGATTGACCGCGGGGCGATCGATCATTAGGCGACGTGGTACCAACTCAGGAAGGTGCCTCTGAGCGGTTCCCGGGGAGTGTGTCTAATAAAGTGGTGGAAACCAAGTTGGGGTTTTTTCCTTGCGGCTTCACCGGTTCCCCCGCTACGCTTCCAACGCCAGAAGAACGGTATGTTTTCAAAACTAATTTTCTTGACGGATCTCCGGTTCAAATAAATAAAAAGACACCCAACCTACTGAGCTACCCCTTAAATTTTTTAAGCATCGCCGCTACCCCTGAGCGAGCGTGACAATAAGTCTCAATTTTTCCAAGTGTCTGTAACAATATAATTATACATATATTTTATAGGAGTAAAAATGTAAGATTTCTAAATTAGACACATTTTCATTCCATTAATGTATCTTTAGCAATCAACTGTCCTGTATTGGATTAAAAGATTCAGACGAGAAGGAAATGTAAATGTAAAGCAAAGATCAGGGGCCTATTGCATAAAAGTACATTTACAAATTACAGTTGATATTTCTTTACAATTTATAAAAATTTCGGTTGCAGGCGTTGCATAAATAAAAAGTACAAATTTGTAAGTCCCTATAGAACTTACAATCCTACAGGAGAATTCTTATTATTTTACAAGCGTTTCCGAAGAGATTTGTAGGTGACAAATTACATTTCTACATACAATAGTAAAATTAAAATGCATATTAAACGTACCTCGTCAGACGTGTTATTTTTTTACAAAATTACATTTAATTCAATTAGAGAATATGTGGAGTAGTTCTTCTGATGAAGATGATGGTCTGCAGCAACAGGGCGCGAGGAATATTATTCAACGCAGAGCAAGAACATTCAGGGCAAGAATTAATTGTACATTTCCAAATAATTTTGAGATCAATGAACGCTTTCGAATGTCCATGATAAAGGAATTATTAAATGTGATTGGTGGTAGATTGACATGTCAAACAGCAAGAAATCATGCACTTTCTTCTAAACAACGGTTGTGTATTACTCTGCATTGGCTTGGAAATGGAGGGCAGTATCATGGTATTTCTGACATGCACGGGGTAGATAAATCCACTGTTTGTCGAGTTGTTCATACTGTAGTAAAAGCAGTAAATGAGATCCTGTTCCCTCCTGTACTAGATTGGCCAGATAATACAGTAGAGGTAGTGCAGAAATTTTATAGAATTGCACAAATGCCAAATGTCATTGGTTGTGTAGATGGAACTCCCATTAATATTGATGCACCGCATCAAAATGAACCACAGTTTGTTGATCGACACGGAAAGCATTCCTTGAATTGTATGGTTGTTTGTGGGCCAGACTGTACATTTTACTATATCAGCGCTAAATGGCCAGGGAGCGTTCATGATAGTAGAATTCTCAGGAATAGTTCATTATATCGACGTATGTAAGGAGGGTGGCGCCCTGTAAAAGGTGCAATTATTTTAGGAGATTCGGGATATCCTTTATTAGAATGGCTGATAACTCCTACAGGTCGAAATTTAGAGGATCTAGCTGTTGCAAGATTTAATAGGAAGCATAAATCTACACGAAGACTAGTAGAAAATTCTATAGGAATCCTGAAGGAAAAATTTCCCTGCCTGAACTACGTCCGTTTACAGCCAGTCTTTGCAGGAGAAGTATTTAAATGTTGCGCTGCATTAAGTAACTTTTTGAGGACGAACGATGATGAACGCGCCTTACATCAGCGTCAAATGATAGATCAAGCAGAAAACAAAGAAGAAAACGAGGGGACGATATTATTTATGATAACAATCATGTCGCAGGTGAAAGAAGATTAATGGAATTAATCAATCACTTTTGATGACCAAATTTTTCATTTTACTTAAAATATACATCTGTGTGCTTTTAATATGTTTTCACAATGATTGGGTTTGTAAAAAGCTAAATTAAGTAAACAAGAGTCATTGGCATAGCTGGCAAGGAAAAGGTAACTGTGCAAGTACGTTTCGGTCTTATCAGGTCTGTAGTAAGTCTAATCATTAATAAGACACACAGTTACTTTTTCTTTACCAGGTAAATTGATAACTCTTGTTCACTCAATAATAATAGTAATAAGAATGCGAATTTATTGAATTTAAGAATTTATTGAATGTAATATTTTCAGTAATTTGTAAAGTTAATAAGTACAATAATGGAGTTAATGTTCCAAGTTGCCATTTATAGTAACATTTTGACTAAAGTTGGGGTGAAGTAATGAATTATCATCAATAACAAAAACATCAGCTGGCGTTATGTCTGAAGTAAATTTAGAATGAGTTAACCCTAGTTCTCTTTCCATTTTTAAAATCTGGAAGCTTTTTAGGTAACTTTCCTTTTCCATAAGTTCAATTGATAATTTTATTTTTTTAACTCTCAACAAATCTTCTTCATTTTCTTTTGCCGGTTTTTGCTGTTTTCTTGTCCTTGGAAACAATGACATCATCTGATAGGTTTTCCTGGTTTGACTGTAATGTATCTAAAGGTGGGTCTATCTTTTCCCACATTTCTGTGATAAGAAGTCCGATCATTATTGGACTATATTTTCCCAATATATCAAAAACTATATTGTCCGTTTCGTTGAATTTAGAATCTGGCCCACCTCCACTGCCAGTTTTATTCCTGTTATCCACCTTTTTCTAAAAGAGAGAAGGGTCAGGTAAAAACTAACACCCGATTTGATGTTACTTTGATGTTACTAAAAAATTTTGATGCAAATCATTTTTGATGTTTGGTCAAAAAGCGATCGTAGGTTGCCGCTGTTTAAGCTTTTGATGTTACCGTTCCCGTCTGCAGTTTAACGTTCCGTTAAAAGTTCAAGCGTAGGCATCCTTCTTTTATAAAGTAAATTTCGCTGCCATTTTTAGTTAATGGTTGTAATAGCAATCTCCCTTGGAAGTGCACTATGTGCACTGAGTGTATCTTCATCTCGTTTTAATCTCATGGAATAAAAGAGGATAAAGATACACCGAGTGCATATAATGCACCCCAATAGAAAGCGTTAAATTTTAACTTTTAACAAGACAAAAAATTACAAATGACAACGTCAACGTCAAAGTTTATAAAACGCGAGCCAAGTTAATATACTGGGTGAATCGGAAGGAATGAACCAAACTGTAGGAGTGTATTCTACCGTCAATATAAGAGAAAAAAAACCCAAAAGTTGCGCCACTCTGAAATATTGAAATTTCGTAAAGAAAACTGCGTTTGTATACTAGCGAATCTTTTGATCTGACTATTTCAATTGAGAAAAAAATATTATGTAAGGTATTTTATTAAAACGTTACAACTGGAAAACAAATGAAAATCGGATTACCACTTTTAGGTTTTCTTCTCTTATATTGACGGGTAGAATATAGTCCTACCGCTTGGTTCATGCCTCCCGACTCGCTCTGTATAATAGAAGCCTATACAACCGCAACGAAAGAAGCAACACACCGACGAATATTTCTGTCAAATTGACAAACAGCTGTCAGTAATGCAGTATCAGAAAAATGCCAAAAACGCGGAACATTCCAACGCCTCCTATGTGCAATGAATCATTTATAGAAGCTGTATAAAACCACGTACCATTGCATTTTTTCGGATATTCTGCCAGAATGTATCTCTAGTATACTTAAAATCTTTATCAGCAGGGACAATATCAAAAGCTTGGGCTTTCACATGAATATCCTTCCATTTCTTTATTTTGTCCTCTTTGGTAACATTCGCAGAAAACGCGCCAAACAAGACATCTGTAGCTTCGCGTATTTCTTTCAACATTTCCAATTTATTCCCCTTTTTCACAGACATTATAAAACCTAAAACCAAAAATAAAGCTACATGCCTAAAAATTGCGTACACCCAGAAAAATGTACGAACGCTTTATTCGAATCCGTGTTAAAAAATGACTCGATGTATTGATTGTTGTAATAATACGAGAATAAGTTCTCTCAGTGATACACATAAGAAAAACTATTCTAAACTGTTAATTTTGCAGGAGTACGCTTAGAAAAGTCAGTTTAGTACGCTGAGTTTGTTTTTAAAATAAAACGGCTCTTAATATTTTCCTCAGTATTAAATAATACATAATTCATGCTTACATGATTTTAATTAAATAAAATATAATTTTTATTTGCTATTCATAACTCACCGTTTTAAGGTTAACAACAAATGCCTGTAGAACTGATGATTAAGGCTTGTAAAATTGTAAAAATGTTTTACATTTGTAATAATTATTTGTGCAACACCTGTAATTGTACATAGTGCAGTACAAGTACCTGTTATTGTAAATTTGTATAATTGTAACTTGTACTTTTATACAATAGGTCCCAGGTCGTCCAAAAATAACAACACCAGAGGAAGATCAAAGAATTGTAGAAAATTCGAGGCAGCATCCGTTCTTTTCGACCAGAAAAATATCCGAAAATAGTAATGTCAATTGTTCGAGCCAGACTATACTTTCGAGACTTAAAGCTATAGGACTAGAATGTAGAAGACCCGCCCATGTGTTGGATTTTCAAGCAATCCACCTCGAAGCCCGCATGACATTTGCTGTGCAACATTTGTATAGGGATTGGACAAATGTCTTTTCGGATGAAAAGGTGTTTCGTTCCAACGAAGAATGGAGGCCGTTTGTGTATCGACCACGAAACATGCGATACGAGGAAAATTTCGTCGCGAAGAACAGACCCAGCGGCAGAATTTCACTCGCGTATTGGGGATGGATGTCATCCCATGGCGTTGGTGATTTGACTGAAATTCCCAACAAACTGAATGCCGCTTCGTATATTCAAATTTTGGAGCAATATTCATTACCTTTGGTATACGCAAATGACGGCAGGATTACTTTCGTGCAGGACAATAGTGCAGTCCACACTGCACGAATGGTCAACAACTGGTTTAGTGAACACCCTGAAATTGAAGTCTTGGCGTGGCCCTCGAAATAACCTGATTTAAACCCTATTGAAAATTTGTGGGCTGATGGAATAAGAAACTTGACTGACAATAGGGAAATAAGAACCCGAAATTTACTTCGTCAGCAAGTTAATGATACAAGGAGGAATTTCGAAAATACCAATATATGTGAAAATTGAGTAAATTCCATGTCATCGCGCCTGGAAGAAATTATAATGAGAGGGGGTCATCACACGCATTATTAGTTTAACTTTTATTTTATTAGTAAATTCTTTAATTTTATGTATACAGAATAAATTCATTGCTTTACGGTCTTAAAGTGTTTTATTTAAAATTTCACGTAAATTCATTACAAAAATTAAATTTCAGAACGGTAAACTTGTGTACTGTATGTTGAAATATAAAATACCTTTTTAGTATCGTAACTATTACCAAATAAAACAGGCAAGTTTTTGCCAGTATGTAAAATATATACAGCGTGGAAACTAAGTAGCGGATAAAATCCATAACTCCGTTAATATTTGTAAGAAAACAAAAATCTAAAAGGGGTATAGCGATTCAAATTACAGCGCATAAGAAGAAGTATATTTTGAGATATTTTCACGAATTTTTTTTTAAGTTATAACGTCATCAAGATTTTTTTTAAATGACAACCTATATTTTTTATTTTTGATTTCGGTGGGTTTTTTAACCTACTTTCAACAGTATAAAATTTTGAATCGATTACATAACAAAAAATTCAAGAAAAACGGCCATAAAAGTTTAATTGTAAAGTTGAAGAAATTAACAGAATATCTAGTTAGCTAGGTGTAAAACAAACAAAATTTGTTTGATTGACAAGAACTTGTAAATACCTATCACAATAAAGTGAGTATTTTTATTCCCTGTGGATAGTAGGAGTTACACTAATTATTAAAAACCTTTTACCAAAATGGTGTTGCTGACTGAAAAACAAAGAATTGAAGTTCTAATGATGATTGGGTATAGCGATCGAATTAGAACTCATCAAGAGGTGTGTCGACTTTTTATAGACAAATATCCTGATCAGCAAATAAGTCAATCCACAGTCAGCAGAATAGAAAATAAATTTCGAAATTACGGTATTGTGAAAGACCTTCCAAAAACTGGCCACCCTAAGGCAAAATTAATTGACGATGTGCAGCTTGATATTTTACTAGAAATAGAAAATAATCCGCATTCGACTAGTCGAGACATTGCTTTAGAGCACAACCTGAGCCATACCTCGGTACTGAAACTTTTAAAAATGCGAAAGCTTCATCCGTATAAAGTAAAATTAGTCCATGAGTTAGCAGAAACTGACTATGATCATAGACAAGAATTTTGTGAAGAAATGTTGGAAATTTGCAATCGTGATCCAATGTTCTCGCAGCGTATAATTTTTTCTGATGAGGCAAGTTTTACTTTACATGGAACTGTTAACAGACATAATTGTCGATATTGGTATAGGGAAAATCCCCACTGGATCCAAGAAGCTCATACTCAACATCCCCAGAAGCTCAACGTATGGACAGGAATTGTCGGTGACAGAATTTTAGGTCCATTCTTTATCGAAGGTAATTTAACTGGTGAGAAATATCTACACTTCTTACAATTCGAATTAGTACCTGCATTGGCGATATTATTTCCTAATGAAAATGACTGTGACATACCAAACAATAACATTTGGATGCAACGCGACGGTGCTCCGCCACACTACGCAGTTGATGTACGACGTTATTTGGACGAGATGTTCCCAGGTAGATGGATAGGAAGAAGAGGTCCAATGGAATGGCCAGCTAGATCCCCTGATCTAACGCCATTAGACTTTTGTCTATGGGGGTACTTAAAAAGCAAGGTGTATAAAAATACACCTAACAACTTAGACGATCTTGAAGAAAGAATTCGACAGGAGTGTAGGTTAATAACACCTCAAACTATTCAAAATGTAATAAATGAATTTTATGAGCGTCTTGGGTATTGTCAGTTGGTGCATGGTCGTCAGTTTGAACATTTATTGTGATTTCAATGATTGTCAAAATCAAATTTTGTTGATTTACACCTTAATTTTGTTTCGTTTTAAACCTAGCTAATTAGATGTTCTGTTTATTTCTTCAACTTTACAATTAAACTTTTATGGCCGTTTTTCTTGAATTTTTTGTTATGTAATCTATCCAAAATTTTATACTGTTGAAAGCAGGTTAAAGAATCCCACCGAAATAAAAAATAAAAATATAGGTTGTCATTTAAAAAAAATCTTGATGACGTCATAACTTAAAAACAATTCATGAAAATATCTCAAAATATACTTCTTCTTATGCGCTGTAATTTGAATCGCTATACCCCTTTTAGATTTTTACTTTATTGCAAATATTAACGGAGTTATGGATTTTATCCGCTACTTAGTTTCCACGCTGTATATAAAAAATAAAATAATGAACCTGAATTTTAAAAACCTGCAAAGTTAAACCCCGATTGAAAAACTGGCCCTAACGCTTTTATCCACAGCACTTGTTAAGATTTCAGATGATCGAGGTAATATTCATCAATGCCGAGCACTCCTTGACAGCGGGTCTCAATCAAATTTTATAACGAAATTGCAGATAAATTAAAACTAGAACAAGTAAAAACTGACTTTTCAATTGTAACCATAAATGGTATTAAATCAAATTTATATCCAAAATGAAATCATCAATTAAATCTAAGGTTAGCAAATTTTCTGACATAATTTCGTGCTCCCTTTTATCTAAAATAAGTGACAATTTACCATCACAGGAATTAGATATTTCATCATTAAATACGAGTATTCTATCGTTTTTAAAACTTGCGGATCCACATTTCAGTGAAACGAATAAGGTTGATTTGCTGTTAGGTGCTGCATATTTTGGAATTTGCTTGTTGACGGCCAAATTAAGTTATGGAAAAGTAAGCCAGTATTACAGAACGCATTGTTGGGTTAGATTGTCGCAGGTTCAATTCCAGTTATCTCAGATTTCTCTCAGTGCTATTTTACTCAAAGAAATGACATGGATAATTCATTAGAGAAATTTTGGGCGATCGAAGAACTTTCGGACACTCGTGTTTTCTCTTGCGATGAAATAACTTGGGAAAACCATTTCAAGGAAACTATTACGAGAAATGAGAACGGTTGATTCATTGCTTATGTTTGTTTATTTATTAGGTATTCGAAAACAGAGATCATGAGACGATTTGCTTCACTGGAACGTAAATTCGAGTCAAATTTGGATTTTAAACAACAATATTCTCAATTCATGTCAGAATATGTCCAAAATAAACACCGAAAACGATGATGTTAACATAACATACTATTTTCCACACCATGGCATTCTGAAAGAGAGCAGTGTCACGACCAAATTAAGAGTGGTTTTTGATGGTTCTTCAAAAACAAATACAGGTTGGTGGTAATTGAATGATTTACAATTTATCGGTCATACTCTACAAATGACTTTATTTCTATTCTTCTCAGGTTCAGACAATTTACTTACGTTGTAAGTGCACATGTAGCTAAAATGTGCCGACCACAAGCCAACGCTCATTGCAAAAAATATTTTGGCGTGATAATTCAGAAACAGAAATTCAAACCTATAAATAAAATACGGAAACATATGGTACTATATCAGCTCCATATTTGGCAATCAGGTGTTTAAGAAAACTAGTTTTACAAAATCAGTACAATTTTGCAGGTGCTGCGAATGTTATTCTACGAGATTTTTATGTAGTTGACTTGCTAACAGGTTCACACAATCACGAAGAATTGTTGCAAATTTGCCAAAACATTTGGAGTATTTTAAAGTCAGCATGTTTGGAATTGCAAAAATGGTTATCAAATTGTACATGGATCGTAGAAAACTCCCGAAATGACACAATTCCAATTAGTGTTCTAGACATAAACAATGATGTCAATTCTAAGATTTTGGGTCTACAATGGATAAGCAATTCAGATCATTTTACTTTTTCGATCAAACCATTTTCAAATTCTAGGGCAATTACCAAACGAGCTATACTGTCAGACATTGTACAAATGTATGATCCTTTAGGGTTTTTAAACCCATGTTATTATATTAGCCAAAACTAACATTCAGCAACTTTGGTCATTGAAACTTGAGTGGGATAATGAAATTCCTGAAAATTTCAGGAAAGTTTGGAAACAATTTAGAAACCAGTCAATTATATAGTGTCTCAATTCCAAGACACGTCATTTGTCCAAATTTTGTTTCCATAAGTTTACATGGTTTTTGTGACTCATCACTAAAGAGCGGATTCTATGCTAAATGCATATTGCATGCATATTTTGCATATTTGAGCATTTTGTTGCAATTTTCGCATATTTCTTAAAAACGTGCATATATATGCATATTTGAAAGAATTTGTGTCGAAGTGAGTAAATTTTTTCCTGAATTCTTAATTCGTCAGAACATGTTGTTGCATTAATTACGGTCTAGTTTGCACCCTTCTTGGGCTTAAGCAGGCAGAATTTTCCAAGTAGTGAATTAGGGATTTCCAAGTACTTTCTTAACGATGCGGTGGGGCGTTCATGTTTGCAATATTGTTTCATCACTTCTTCACGGATTATTAGTCGGTTATTGCTGCGAACGTTTAGTTCTTCCGTAAAAGTATTTTTGTTTGTGAGAAGTGCAATATGCCGAAAGACAATTCGAGCCTGGTTAATTCCTGGATCAGAAGCTATCCCGAGCTTGCTTACACCAATGGAAGCGTATTCTGTAAAGCCTGTAGTAAAATGGTAAGTTTTAAGTTTGTTTTCTTCCTCCTTAGGTAAATATTTGCTTGGTTCTTGAATATTGAAAGTTCAGACAGTTTCTTCTATTCTATTTTTAAAAGTTTTTTGGAAAAATATACCAAGAAAAATGTTCCCGATCAAAGTACGTTAAGAAAAAATTACGTGCCTCGCATCTACAACGATACTCTAAAAGAAGTCAAGAAAATCGTAGAAAATCAATATATTTATTTTATTGTGGATGAAACTACCGATTCTTGTGGGCGTTACATTGTAAATTTGTTAATAGGGTCTTTGCGGGAAGATAAACCTAGTGAATCTTATTTAATAGCCTGTACACAGTTAGACAAAACTAATCATTTAAGTATTTTAAGATCTGTTAATGAATGTTTTATGAAATTTTTCTCACCTAATGTAGTTCCTACTGAAAAAATTTTACTTATGGTATCAGATGCTGCCCCTTACATGATTAAAGCCGGGCAGCAATTTAAAACAATTTAGAAAAATTTAGTTCACGTGAGTTGTTTAGCTCATGGATGTAACAGAGTAGCTGAACATATTAGATGTGAATTTTCTGATGTAAATCTACTAATTAGTACCATTAAAAAAATATTTGTCAAAAGTCCCCTACGAGTTCAGTTGTACAGGGAAAAATTGCCGAATGTACCTTTACCTCCCGAACCAGTGTTGACTAGGTGGGGAACTTGGTTGGAAGCGGCAATGTTTTATGCTGAACATTTTGTAGCAATTAAGGAATTGGTTGTAGAGTTTAATGCCCAAGATAGTGCTGATATTGCAAAGGCACAAAATATTGTAACAAAAACTTCATTGGCAAATCAACTGAACTTCATCAAAATGCATTACAGTTTTGTAATACAAACTATAAACAATTTAGAAAAACCGAAAATGTCTTTAATAGAATCCGTTAAAATTGTTAAAGAATTTAAAGAGAATATTTCAAAAGTTCCAGGTAAAATCGGCAGTTCAGTAAATAAAAAATGTTTATCCGTTTTAGATAAAAATAGCGGCTTCAAAACCCTTGAGGAAATTTACGAAATTTTGAATGGAAACTTTGAAATTGACTTAAGTGTAGAATTTTCAGCTATGAGTGACTTTAAATATGCCCCAATTACCTCCGTGGATGTTGAAAGGAGTTTTTCAATTTATAAAAATATTTTGTCAGATAAAAGGCAAAATTTCCTGGTAGAGAACTTGGAAAAACACATTGTTGTAAATTATAATCGAAGATTTTTTTAGTCGTTATAATATTTACTTAATAATGTACATATATAATATACATACTTCCTTGATATAAGCGTTTACAAATAAATGTAAATAAATTGTATAAAATATAATGTTTTTTATTTGAATAAGAATGTCCATAAAACACAGTAGACCAGTTATTGCATTATTTGAAGTGTTCGGCCTATCTTGCACATATTTCGCCATTTTTAGTGCATATATATGTGCATATTTCATCATTTTTTTAGTGCATATATATGCGCATATTTCATCAAAATTACTCGCATATAAATCCGCTCTCTACTCATCACAAAACGCTTTTGGAGTTTATTTACGCGGTGCAGATGTAAATAACCAGGTTCAAGTCAGGTTACTTTGTTTGAAAATGTAAGTAGCGTTGTTAAAATTACTAATGATCCCAAGGCTGGAGCTTTGTGATGCGTTATTACTGGCAAAGCTTGTCGTTAAGGTGTTAGAATCTTTGTCTATTAAACCCAGCTGTTTTCTGTAGACAGATTCTGAAGTAGTTCTATATTGGCTCCATACTGAACCAAACTTATTACAAATATTTGTTAGTAATCGAGTTGCTGAGATACAAAGATTAACCGATGTCAACGCTTGGAATCACGTACAATCGCATGAAAATCTTGCTGATGTGGCATCGCGATGTCTTCTGCCCCACGATTTGATAAACTCAGACTTCTGGTGGAAGGGTCCATCATGGTTCACGCAAGATGAATGCATGTGGCCAGTCAAAGGTCGTATCAACGTCCTCTATGAAACTTAACTGTAGAAGAACTCCAAGAGAGTACGAAAGTTTAAGTCCCCTTATAGATCCACAGGGGTTGTTAAGAGTGGGAGATCGACTCCACATATCACAATTAAATTATAATGCTAAACACCCATTACTATTGTCAGGGAAACACATTCTTGCCAAACTTGTACTCTATGAAGAACATATAAAATAGCGACATCTTACTATCGCTTTTTGACCTAACATTGCAGTAGGATAGACAAATTGAAGCGGGATTTGCTCCTAATGAGTCCCCCATGCAAGGCGGCCATGCTTGCTGTCAAAGCATAATGAAAGATTTTAGAAAAATTTTGTGCAAATCGTTTTTGATTGCAGTGAGAACCTCGAGCAGCCTCTGGACAGCTGTTTCAGCCCTGCTTGTCGAGCTACGTTTCTGCTGAAGAAGCCCCAAGCAGGGCTGAAACAGCTGTCCAGAGGCTGCTCGAGGTTCTCACTGCAATCAAAAACGATTTGCACAAAATTTTTCTAAAATCTATGAAGAACATTGTAATGTATGTAAGTAAATGCACTGAAAATTCGTATTAGTTTTTCAGTATATAAAGTGTCAGTTTATTATTTCATTTGTAACAAAACTTAATTACTATTACATAGCCTCCTAATGCATATATAATGTACAAGTACACAGCATCACCCTCCCCTAAAAAGAAAGATGTTCTTTAAGTGTAAATCACCGGTTTCTTTTTCGGTCTTAACAATCTTCGTAAAACTTGAGTCTGTTGTTGTTCTTCAGATGTTGTTTGTTCGTTAGTTTCACAACGAAATCGATTATCAATTCTCGATCATTGTCACAAAACTGGATCGAAGCAGGTCGTAACTGGTCCATAATAAACAATAAATGCTCATCTCGTTGGCCCATTAAGTTTCATTTCTTAATTTATTCTTAGGTAAAAGCTTTGTATAATTATCGTAGAAATGCTTATGAAAATCTTATTTTATGACTTTAATTAAATATTACCTACTACATACTTAATAAGAATCTGAATACTGAAAGCAATAGATTATAAAGAAATAAATAAATGTTTATACTTTTCGTTTTTGGAAATCTGTGCAATGTTAAGTTTTGTTCAGAGCACAAGAAATTTCCATTCAGTATTTAAAAAGGAATTAGCCATCTTTCTAATTACAATAGATATCCATATAATGTAAAAAATAATTCAAATTACTTATATTGGGAAGAAATGGACTGTTAAGGCTACGGCGACCAGGACCCATAGTCTGGGCAATTTTTATAATTAGCCAGACCCTAGCGAAACTATTTGTTTATTTAGGATCATAAGATTACCATAAGGGTCATTTTCGCTAGGTTTCCGATTCTTTTAAGATCACCGCTTTGTTGTGGTGAATGGATACTTTTCTAAGCCATTGTATGTAGTACGGTGGTGTCGAAAAGTTTTAAGACGAAATGAAATAACCCTGGCCGTACGAATATCCGTGCTTTGCAATTATGAACCTTAACAACATTTAGCCGGCTGACCTGCTTTTATGGTACGGCCGGCGGCAAGCCTAATAAATAAATATTGGTTACGGTTTCCAGTAATAATAACACGTATCGTTGGTCCTATGACAATATCCATACAATGGAATGATTATCTCTTTCGGTAGTATGTGCTCTGCGTTCCATTTCACAACGAAATTAAACAAATCTTTCCGACACAAGAAATTGTTCAATACTAAAAGATAATTAGTTCGCAGCTTCTTATACACAGAGAAAAATCAATAGTAAAAAGCAACACAAATTGTAGTCAGAATAAAGACAGAAACAAATTGTAACAAATATTAACACAATTGTAGTAAATATTAGCACAATTGTAGTAAATAGTCCGACAATTGTGCGAATATTTGCTACAATTTGTTTCCGTCTTCATTCTAATACAATTTGTGTTACTTTTTACTAATGATTTTTCTCTGTGTACCTACACACTAAATTGGGATAATACACGGTATTACCGGAAATTTTCCAGAATACTAACATGTTACAAATGTAATAGGATGTAGAGGTATAAAATCCTTCCTGCGCAAGATAATTAAACAGGATTAAATATTAGGGACAATATCCTACTTAGTATTAATTTTCATTTTCTTATTAGATGCTTAAATTCCTCAATTTGTATTTCAATTCCCGGTTTCATGAACAGAAATTTGCATCACTTTTAAGAATATTCTTTATCTTACGTTTTCATGAATTAATTAATATAACAGTAAGGTGCGATTTCATAATAGGATTTTAATTTTAAAGTTATTTTAACCTAAAAAAATACATTTGTTTCCCCATTCTTAAATTGACTTAACGCTTCCTTAAAGTCTGATTATGAAAACGGCCATAAGTCCAGTTAAAAATTAATGTGTCATTAAAAATACTTTGTTACTCATTCGATTTATACGAAGAAATGGGATAATAAAATAATTTTGGTTTATTTAACTCGTTCTGTTTCACTCTGTATAATAGTTTGATCTAAATTAGCATTGGAAATTTTTAATGGCAACACATGAAACATAAAAAGTATTTTCCTTTTCTGATCACTTCGTTTATTTATTATTCTACAACAATAACACGTTCAAACTTAAATTTAAATTTAAATACATTCCGAACTTATGGCAGTTTAAAACAAAAAAATCTAAATTGAATCATAAAAAAAAAGAATATACCAAAACCTGGGCAAGTATTATTTTTATTAACATTAAACTAAAAACAATTAACAAATTAAACATGACTTCACAAAATATAACTGTATACCTGAATTAATTTTATTAATAATTACTGTCATAATACATTACAAATTACGCAGTTCTCATTATCTGGAATTTCCTTATTCAATGCTTAACAGATTACCTGCCCTCGTGAATGAATTTTATGACCCTGCTCATCCCCTGGTCAAGAGAGGGAGAGAGAAACGGGGAGGCTCGAATGCAGAAGGTTCTAAATTCAGACGGGCTATTTCAGTAAAGCTCAAATTCCAACAGATTTACTGCTTTTCGTCTTAAAACTTTTCAACAACAGTGTACACACGTATCCCACTGATTGAGGAAGTTTTGTGCTTCTGCGTCCGACTCAAGGCGTTTCATTTTTAACGCAATCTTTTTCGACCAACCTAAGCGGATAAAGGTTTTATGTGGCATTTTAAATCATTTCTTTTGTTGCTTTATTACACAGCTGTGAAACAAAAGTAGGAATAATATAGCTTGTAAAAGAAATCACTATTTCAGAGAGCAAGATGAAGAAGAGAATCTAATTTGACAAATGTAATTGCAATTTATTATCAATTTCTATTTTGTGAAAACAACTTTATCATTTTGTTATTTACTCATACCGATTGTATTAAAATTCCTGGTATAACTTTTTGCATATATTCAAAGAGACATTCACACTTTTTGAAAATATAATCAAGACTAATAAATGAATCAATAACATTAAAAATAACACACAAATTGTTAGTCATTCTAAGTGCCTCCATTATTATTTATTAGTAAGGACCGGATTTTAGGTAAAACGCCTTTTAAGGTTTTAAAGGTTTTCTTGTATATCTTTCGGTTTAATCAGAAATAGAATCATTTGACCAAATTTCATTTCACCAAAATTACCTTTTTTTATTTGCTTTTCACCTATTGCAACTTTTCCCACTTAATTTGTCTTTCTGTCACCTAAATAAAACCTTCTTTTTTTTGGAAAAATAGAAATTCTTGTATATTATAAACGGGATTTTTTCTTACTATCGACACCTTCGAACATAAATTATCATTACCCTGAATGTGACTGACAAAATGGCTCTAAAATCGTGTCAGAAAAAAAATAAGTCGAAAGTTAAAATCTGAAAGAAAGGTATTCTCCGTAGCTGAATCAAATAAATGACTAATGGCCAGTTGCACCAAACACTTAAGGTCAGTTTAACTTTAAGCACTGCTTAGAATTTGATTTACTGAAAGTTGCTTAACCTCAAATGTCATATTCTAAGCAAGCGTTTCCCAAACTGTGGGGCGCGCAGCAGAATAAATCTAAAAACACTGATTGCAACTAATTTATCGTATTATTTTGTGTAAGAAGTTGCATATATGTACATTAATAGTCACCGAACTTGTATTTGATTAAAATTAAGGAGATTCTAAATTCTGAAATTAAAACTGACGTTTTGTTTGACAATGACAACCAAAATGTAATGCTCGCGACTGTACATATACCGTATATCTATGACAGTTATGAAATATAAATCAGTAATGAAATGTAACAGATATGAAATGAAACTCATTTCAAATATTTACAAAATATATATTTAACAATCATCTAGCATTAGTGTTCAAGTTAAAGTTCGAGTATCGATGGGGAGGGGGGCGTGAACCATAACACACCTTAAAAGAGGGTCGCGAAACCTAAAAGTTTGGGAAACACTGTTGTAAGCAGTACATAAATTTAAGCTGGGCTTAAAGGTTCGGTGCAACTGGCCATGAATGTATTTCAAGTTTTATATGGTAATGCTTGGGTTGATCTTGAACAATTTTCAAAAAAAAGGGAAGGAAAATTTAAGAAAAAGTGACGAAAAATATTTTTAGAATGTTGGAAAACTTAAGAAATCGGTTTCCTTAATTTTTAGAATTTTTTTCGTTTTTTCTCGATCTTTTTAATCTTTTCCCGAATTTTTAAAAATTTTTCTCTAATTTTTTCAGTTTTTTCCGCCTTTTACAACTTAAATTTTAATCAAATAAAGTTTTCCAAATATTATATGGTTATTACATGTTTGTGGCAAGTCAAAGCCAAGTCAGCTGATCAAAACATTAAATTTATATCTAAATAATATTTTTTTGCTACTTTGCGTTTAGAATGTATTTATTGTGATATTAAAGACGGTTTAATGATAGAAATACTTGCCACACTCAAAATGTTAAGCTGTCTTCAGGCGTTACACACGGTCGACGTAATTTGCGCAATTCAATTTTATACGAAATTCTAGACGACAACGTCTATAAGTTCAATTTCTTATTTAATTTTATTCTGTCTTTTTAAGTACTTACTTTGAGAAAACAAAAACCTAATTTCAAAATTAAGTCACCTTAAGTAGTCCGGTCTTTAGTTACACCATTTCAAATATTTAACAATAAAAGTAGACAATGCAAAAATGTATTTTTTTAACTTTAATTAAAATTTGTAGACTGTCAACTTTTGTTAAATATTTGAAATGTTATGACTGTATAGTGTTAACTAATTTAAAATTATTAAATTTGTAGCTGCAATGATGATTGATGAAGGCCTGGTTTGAAAGTACCTTGCATTAAAAAAAAAAGAAACACTGGCGGACTATTAACTTCCTCCTTCGAATTTAATTTAAAATTTTTGTTTATTTAATTTTAATGGATGTTGTCAAGAACCTACAATCTACATGGGAAAATAAAGACCTATTTTGTTAATTAAGACGCCTAAGGAACGTATTCTGTAAATTATTAGAGGGCCGTTAAAGCCCCATAGCAACAAAATTTAACAGCCCTTTAAATTTAACACTTTTGATAAAGAACTCTTTCGTGTCGAAACGTGAGCGAAATCGTGTGCTAATCGTTTGTAACAGAACTACATTCCATACGTGGAATTCTTGCGAGCAGCCAATAGATGGAGCTGCCTATGAGCTATTTAGCTAATTTTTTTAAAAGAGGATTGGCAATACTGAGTTTTCGGACGTTCTCGGCTATTTTGAATAGATAGTAACAAAGAAACCAAGAAACTAATAACAGCTGAGAACGCTCGAGAGCTCAGTATTGCCAATGCTCCTTTTAAAAAGTTAGCTAAATAGCGCAACGCCATCCATTGGCTGATCACAAGATTCCACGTATAGAATGCTATTTCTTCTCATCAAGTAACAAAAAGGTAAAGTTCCTAAATTTTTTTTTTAACATAAAAATGGTTTTAGCAAAAAAAAACATTTGTAATATGCGCAATTAATAATAAAAATTGACTCTCTGTATAATATTCTTCATTGCCTAACAAAAAACTCCAATTACGAAGCAATTAAATAAACACTACTCCAGTACAATAGAGAGCTATACATATATGACTAACTTATTATAGGCTACAGCTAAACGTGAATTTCAATAATCGATAATTTTTTAAATACCTAAGTTTAATTTCCAACGATCGAATACTCCTCGATGCGGAATAAATTTCAACTTGTTAAATCGGTAAAGGGAGAAACGCTAAATCTAAATTTTGAACTGAGGTTTAAAATTCAAAGTAAGTGGTTTTTAAACTCTAACCGGACAAAATTATAATTGGAAAAGCAATCAATGTTGCACCATCGATTCCTGACAAAGGTATCAGTCGATAGTGAAACGCTGAGTGTTATTCCAATTACAATTCTGTCCACTTAGGGCCGGTTTTTCAATCACAAGTTAACATTAATTTTCAGTTTATTTTAAAAAATTTTGTTGCAAATCGTTTTTGATTGCAGTGTCAAAAAGAGATCGTAGGATGTCGCTGTTTTATCTTTTCAGTTTATTGCAATGGAAACAATTTTCTTTATACCTATTACCATGGAAATAAACTGAGAGTTAAGGTTAACTTACGATCAGGTCTAGGCGCATTTTAAGCGGAAGGGTACCAGGAACTACTAATATGCTGAAGCGATTATAGTCGGAAAAAGTTCTAATCTTTAACACGTCTGTCCTGTAAAAACAAAACAATAAACCAGTCGAAGCCCAAGAACCTATGCGGCACGCAGTAACCACTACAGTTCTGGTCGACTGGATATAAAATTTGTTTACATAACCGATTCATTCCGAAATTAACTCGCATTCTTTTTGCAGTGACGGCGTTGTAATTGATATGAATTAAATGTATAATGCCAGTCTTTCTAAAAGTTACATTAAAGAATTATAATGTTTTCATAATTATTAATTTGAAAGAAACTATAAAGGCAAGTATGTTACACACGTGATTTATATCAAACGGTTGCTTCTGCGCAATGAACGCGAGGATGAGAATGCCTCGAGCATAAAAGCCGCGACGCTGAAATCTACGCCGATGTTTTGTTTATCTTTATACTGGTTTTTACCAGATATCCTAGGAATGTCCGATCCTTACTTATGATTGAAGAACCGGGCCTTAGAGTTTAAAAATCGTTTACTTACAATTTACATCAGACAAAAGTCGACTTAAATTTAAAATTGAAAGTATTACAAGCCGTTAAGAAACCGCTTGATTTTTGTAGTACCTTCGTATTATAATGCTTAAAAAAGTGTGCTTCCTAGTTTTTATTGCACCCGACTCTGTCGGCTCTATGTACAGGGTGACTACGCGAGAATTCCTACCCCCTTTAACTCCTTTAATTTTGATTTCAGGAAAAAATGTTTAATACAAAACTTATAGGGACTAATTCAAAGTTTCTTCGTGTGCTCACAGAAAAGCAATAATAATAATAATAATAATAATATGTTTATTGATCCACTAACTACAAACACAAAAAAATAATTTATATCTAACTGAAATATTTTGGATTAAAGGGCTCAGATTCAGGTTGGAGGCGAACCAACCACCTGATCTTCCATCTGAGCCGAACTTAAATAAATAAATACATTATAAAATGTTTGGCTCGGAAAGACACTTATAATTACCAAATACTCTGTAAATTAATCAATTATAAATTATTATTAACCCAAATGTCCGTTTTTTATTTTCAGTAATAACTGACGCTTAAGAGGCAAAAATAATAATTTTTTCAGTTCCTGTGGTAAACAGTTCCATAATACAGCACAGTTGTAAGAAAAGGATCGCCGGAAAAACATAGTGAAATATCGTGGAATGGTGATGACATTTTTACGCCGAATATTAATATTGTGAATGTCAGTTCGAAACGTTATTTTGTGGTAAAGATAGGCAGGAGTTTTATTAGTTATGATATTATAGAAAGTGCAAACGCTATGGGAAATCGCCTGTCAGTCATATTTAACCAATTAGCTCTTTTCAACGTGTGAGATATCCGTTCATATTTTCGAATACCATAAATAAGTCTCAAGCAAGAGTTCTGAACCCTCTGAATACGAGATCTATCTGCTGCGTCAATACAAGGACCATACACGGGGTCACAAAAATTAAAATAATATAAGAGATTCACATAATAACAGTTTCAATTCAGGGCTGAGAAGGAATCTATTGCTATATAAAATTTTTAAAATTGCATAGGATTTTTGAACGAGAGAATTAATATGGTTTTTAAAACGTAATTTACAATCCAGAAACACGCCAAGGATCTTGACACAATCCACCAGACCAAAAATTAAATTTGTTAACAAAATTTGGATGACGTTTATTAAGGTAGGAAAAAATGACGTTAACTTTAGAAACGTTAGATGATGGAACCGAGTTAATAAAATAGTTATTTAAGTCATTAGGATTATCGAAACATTCGGGTAAAAGATTATTACTTTTATTCAGAACTAATTTATTGAGAGACCTCCAGAGATGTTTAGGATTATGATTATTAAATTGCTGTTTTAAATATACTTTTTGTTCTTTACGAATGGCAAACGTTGTAAAGTTTCTAAGTGATTTGTAGTAATCTTTATAGCTTGGATTGCCCGTTCGTTTAAATCGCTTTAGGGCTTCATCACGTAATTTGGTCATTTCGCGGAGTGTATCCGTGAACCAAGGAGCATTATGTTTTCTGGCAATTATAGTCCGAAAGGGAGCATGCAAATCAAATAAAGATAGCAAAGCGTTATTAAAAAACAGTACTTTTTCATTAATATCACTCATTCTCAGCATTAAATGCCAAGGGATATTACGGAGATCATCATTAAATATATCATAATTAAAATACTTAAAACAGCGGTAAGAAATACGATCAGATTGAGGAGAAGTAATGAAAAGTTCAACATCACAGAATACAAGATTGTGATCCGAAACGTTATTCATACTGAGAGACCCTGAAGATAAAGGTACCAACGAGCTACTAAGAATAATAACATCAACAATAACAATTGATGGTCGGATAAACGAAATACAAACTAAACTTAAGTTTTTTTTAATGGAACATCCTGTATATTATTACGATTTTCGATTCTAAATTAAATTCTACTGATAAATATATATATCTCTATAATGAAACCAATAATGAAGAAGGTGTCTATAAAATAATTCCTATTTAATTAATTTCTTTTTTTTTTGAATTTTAGAAATAGGAAACTTGAATAATGATTCTTTTATACTAAGAGACGTGAATAAAAACATGTTAAAATGATTTACACTTTGCGTAAAAAGAATTGAAGATGCTTTGAATATGTTTTACGATAAATTTATCATCATTTTTTAAAATTCAATTTTTCCGAAATTTTTCCGTTTCTAGTTAAAAAGTTAATTTTTAAAAAACATGTAAATCAATTTAATATGTTAATAGTAAAATTTTATTTAATATTATTTTATTTAAAACCAAAACTTCGTTTATTTTTTTAGGTATCAGACGCTCAATTGTTTGTTGTGAGTATCTGTAGTAGTACTGAAATAAATTCCACAACTTTTTTATCCTTTTTTCTTTCTAAAATAAAAAAATTAAGCAGGAATTATTTTATACAAATCTTCTACATTAATAGTTTAATTATACATATAGTCCCATTAGAATTTTATTTCGAACTGAAAAGCGTAATAAAATACAGGGTGCTCCATTTAAAAAAACTTAAGTTTAGTTTATATCTCTTTTATCCGACCATCAATTGTTTTTTTGTGACTACAGAGAGAAACTTTGAATTAGTCCCTTTAAATTTTGTATTAAACATTTTTTTCTGTAATCAAAAATAAAAGAGTTAAAAGGGGTAGGAATTCTCGCGTAGTCACCTTGTACATACATTCATCGCACATTCAAAAGTAAGCGATGCTTAAAACAATGCAATCTAATAACAATGAATTTTGAAGTTAATTCTAAAATGATTTGTCAAAAAATGCACACCCTTATCAAATCAAACCAATATTTCCGTGCATATAACGCACTGGTAAGCGAATCGATCAAAGTTTGAAATCAATCAATGTGAGTAAAATTTTACAGGCAATCAGACACTTTAGTGTATCATCGTCGAAATACTCGGAGAAAGACCGTGGGACGCAAATATTTAAAATCTACAGATACTCACCAGACGAACCTTCCAAACAAAAACCATTTCTACAAGAGTACACCGTCGATCTAAATAAATTGTAAGTATACTTCTTACGTCAACAAATTCGGTGGTAGATATTAAATTATTAATTCTAGTTTAGGACGAATGATATTAGATGTACTCATACACATTAAAGGCTCTCAAGATGCCACTCTAACGTTCAGAAGATCCTGCAGGGAAGGAATATGTGGTTCTTGCGCTATGAACATAAACGGGGTCAACTGCTTGGCATGCATTACGTAAAAAAACTCAAAAATTAATTAGCGAATTAATTCTTTTATATCTTTATAATTTTTAAGTGAAATATCGCGTAAACCAATCACTAAAATCTACCCTCTTCCTCACATGTATATTATAAAAGATCTTATTGCCGATTTTGGACAATTCTTCAATAATTACGCGAAAATTCGTCCGTACCTTATGAAGAAGGATTCAGATAAAAAGGAAAGGAGACAATACATGCAGAGCATACGTGACAGTCGTAAAATGGTGAGTTACTGTTATAATATGCTAGAATGCAATGTCAGGTCAAAAAGCGATAGTAAGATGTCGCTATTTTATCTGTTCGTTATAATATGCGTTCACGATCTTTACAGACTCAGAGTAGGCCGTGTTAGGGTGACATTTTTATTGGTATCACGAAAAAATACATCTATTTTTCATTTAGAATTCTGTCTACTTCTTTCATAACCTCTTCCAACGCGCACACTTTTAGATTCTTCAAATCCGCTTCGTTTTTTTTTTTTTTTTAGTTTGGACGATCCTTTATATAATTAAACGCCTTCACTATTTCACGTTTAGTTCCGCCACTTATAAATTTTGGCATTTTGACGAGATTATAATAAAAAATATATTTGTTTTAAGTTACTTTTTACTTTAATTATGCCACCGTAGTCCACGCTATTTACGTATCGGCAACACAGTTGGTATCGCTGAAGTGACACTGACAATATTTTTTTTCATGTCAGATTTTGACTTCCATCAAAACACATGCACGTAACTTCCCGAAAAAAAGCATAACCGTCTAGAGTCTAAAAAGATCGTGAACGGCTAATAGATGCGAGATGCAAGAGCTTAAAATTTTTTAAATGTAGGACGGTCTTTATGAGTGCATACTTTGTGGGTGTTGTACACACTCTTGCCCATCATACTGGTGGAATGGAGATAGATATTTAGGTCCTGCTGCTCTTTTGCAAGCGTACAGATGGATTATAGACTCCAGAGACGATGCTACTAAAGAGAGACTGGACGCATTAAGAGATAATTTTTCAGTCTTTAGATGTCACACTATTTTGAATTGCATGCTTTGTTGTCCAAAGGTAGGAATGATTTATTTCTACTTTTTACTAGCTCTTGCTTTCAGAGACTGCGCAGCGAACGCTTTTTTGATGATGCAAACGTCATTTTCGTTTCAGGGCTTAAATCCCGCAAAAGCAATTGCTGAAATTAGGCTGTTATTGTCGCCAATGAAACAAAAAGAGAAACCCGACATGGTACCCTAATTTTTCATAACTGTTGTTTTTAGCAGTTACTGCATTAAATATTAAATGTTAAGCTTTATGTGAATTAATAAAATTTTTCAAAATAATTCGTCCTTTTCTCCGGCCTTGTATACGTGGGCTGCTGGAAAATTTTCTGGAATCTAGTAGGTCTAGAATTGTTAGCGTTTATCAAGTGTCATATTTGAAAAATTTTACGTTTTTCGCCTACAATTCTATTGACAGTTCCTATCCAAGTGAACTAGTTTTGTTTGTGCAGCATTTGAGAAAAAGTAATTTTGTGTAAACATGGAAATCTCGCGTGAAAATTTTCGTGTCATGAATATTTACGATTTCAAATGTGGTCTAACGCCGAAACAATGCCTCGATCGGCTTCATTTGGCTTTTGGAGATGAAGCACCATCAAGGAGCAGTGTTTATAATTGGTTTGCCGAATTCCGGCGTGGACGTACCTCTTTCAGTGACGAATTTCGTGAAGGTCGTCCATCAACATCTGTTGTTGCCACTAATGTAGATGCTGTCCATGAAATGCTTGAGCGAGATCGACATGTGACATACCGTGAGATTCAAGCATCCTTATGCATTAACATGAAAACAATACACCAGATTTTGCATGATCATTTGAACGTACGAAAGCTTTGCAGTCGTTGGATCTCACACAGTTTAACAGAAGCGCAAAAGCAGGGTCTTGTCAACTGGTGAGAAGAAATGCTCAAAAAATTCAATGGAGGTCGTTCAAATTTAGTTTATAACATCGTTACTGGTAACGAAACGTGAATCTATTCTTCGTACGAGCCAGAAAGTAAACAATCAACCGTTTGGGTATTTCAAAATGAACCAAAACCAACAAAAGTTGTCCGTTCACGCAGTGCTGCGAAGCAAATGATTGCTTGTTTCTTTGGTTTAGTTGGACATGTAGCAACCGTGGCTTTAGAGGATCTAAAAGCGGTGAATGCTGATTGGTATAATACAATTGGTTTGCCGGAACTCATCGATCAAATAAGAAGAAACAATCGAAATCGACGAATTATTCTCCATCATGACGTCAGCTCTCACTCAGCCTGTCAAACAGTTGATTTTTTGTCCAACAAAAATGTTGAATTAATGACTCATTGTCCATATTCACTTAATTTATCACCTAATGATTTCCTTTTGTTCCCAAATATCAAAAATAAAATGCGTGGTGAGCGATTTTCGTCGGCTGAAGCAGCGGTTGAAACATTCCGGACACTGGTTTCTGAGGTACCATCTTTAGAGTGGAAAACGTGCTTTAGAAATTGGTTCGAGCGTATGCAAAAGTGTATTGACGTCAAAGGCGAGTACTTCGAAAAACAATGATACCGTTTACCAAATTTCATATGCGTTTTTTCATATTGTTTCCAGAAACTTTTCCAGCAGCCCATGTATTCAACCTAAAGTTTAATATCTACCTGTATTATTAGCTGCAACTACTAGAATAGTAATATCGGCACAAGAAAATAATAATATTATTCCAGCAGTAATAAAACGGCAGCACTTAGGAGACGGACGAATTAAATCTGCAAAATGGAATTGGACGAGTATTCCACCGATGATCAAGTCAGGAAAAGAAAAGTAACCGGAAAAGATGAAGATGAACATTTCAGAAGAAGCAAAAGAACGCCCCCAAAATATGGTGTTAATGAAAATAAACTCGATAAAATATTAAGACTAATGCAAGACATGAAAAAAGGACCTATAAACAGAAATACAGAAGGTAAGAGCAGAGCAAAAGAAATTTGTGAATTGAACATGGAACATGGAACATGTTGAACATGGAATGGATAGATAAAGAAAAAGGGAAAAATAACTTTATCATACATACACTGTGAACGTTTAGTGTAGAACAATTCATATAAATGAGTACCAGATGATCTGCGGTCGAAATCCTCGGACAGGTAAACCTATTTTCATTAGCGCCAATATTTTTTTAAAGTCATATTTTTTTTTTCACCCCCACCTCTTTGCTCAATGACGCCATCGACATTTTTTTTTAATAGCACGCCCCCAATTTTTTTAGCAGATTTGGATAGATTTGAAAATTCTGAATTCATCAATATGCGTAATTTGACATTCGCACTGACGGTACCCGAGATATTAATTTCGAAAGATACACACAAAAAATGGAGGTACCACGGAAGAAAAATTATCAAGATCTGTCAAATTTACTTGATGATACTTTTTATCATTTATTTCAACTAAGGTCTTGAAACAAATGATTATTTGCCGGTTCGTGCATCAGTTGTTCATTTGTCTGAAATAAATCGTAGAGAATTTTCCATTTTTTGTTTTCTTGTTTCGTAATTAATATCTCGGGTACCGTCAATGCGATTATGAAATTATGCATATTGATGAAATCAAAATTCTCAAATCTACCCAAATCTGGTAAAACATTTGGGGCGTGCTATTAGAAAAAAATGTCAATGACGTCATTGCGGAAAGGGGTGGGGGTGGAAAAAAAAGATAACTTTAAAAAAATATTCGCGCTAATAAAAATAGGTTTACCTGTCCGAGGATAGGATTTTAGCTGCATATTATCTGGCACTTATTTATATGGATTGTTGCACTCTAAACGTTCACAGTGTATATGGAATGAAAATTGATATGAACGATACGAAGACACTAGTATGTATGATGGAGAACTTCATAGGGCAGCATTTAGGAATTAAGACGCAAGTAAAACAAGCCATCAAACTAGGAGAGAAGACCTGCCTAATCGGATTAGAAAATGGACTAGATAAAGCGATAATTATGAAAAGCAAACCAAAACTAAAAAATATCAAAAATGCAAACATTTATATTAATGACGACTTGAGGAAAGCAGACACAGAACAACAAAGGCAAATGAGGGAAATGGCAAAAGAAGAGAGGATAAAGGGCAAGCAAGTTAAACTCGGATATAACAAGAGTACTGTCGGTGATAAAGAATGGAGGTGGAGTAAAGCAAAAGGGGCAATTGAAGTGTCGAAATCAAAAAAACTAATTGACATGAAAACGATGGATAACATGGTAAGGGATCAGATAAGGAATAAGGACAACATAGAGGATAATAATATGATGGACAGACATGGCAAAAGAAATGGACATATTAGAGGTGTTTTCTTTCGCTTAAAAGTTTGAATCGTATTTCGAATATTTTCGACCTGAATTTCGTAGTAGTTTCAATAAAACACCTGACTTGAATTTTTCATTGACAGTTCATTTAGACTGAGAGCTAGTGGACTTTTTTGACAAAGTGTTTTATACCGGTTGAAATGTGGTAAAAAGATACTTAATGCATGTCTAAAACGGAAATCTATGTTCTGGTGGGGCAATTCCGGGCGTAAGTGCATTAAAAACTATTTAGAAATCTCCCTGTCTTACATACGCGCATCTGCATAACTTTCTCTCCGTCTCACTCACGTGAAAAATTCTTGAACACTTTTCACAATGATGGCTCTATCCAAATCACTTGGTTTTTCAACATTTACTACTCTTATAGTATCACGAGTGTCCTTCGTAAATTATAGGCGGCATAACACATTTTGAATCTTACCTTAAGAGTTCAACTTTGCAATCGTCTGGCAGCAAGTTAAACCCAACCAAGAGGTTTGTCAATTTTTTTTATCACTCAGAAAAGTATTAAATTTGATACGTTACAGTTTCAAAATGTATACTTCACTTTAACTTAGCTATTTATTTTTCTGAAATTTCAAAAAAAAAAATTGTATTTAATGACCGGAGTTTTTCCGCCAGATCATCAATTTCTTTTAAAGTTATGAATCAAGTGTCTTCATAAAAAATTTCAGCCGGTAAAAACACTTTGTCAAAAAAGTCCACTGGCTCTCAATCTACTTTGTAAATAACCATAATTCAGTCCAAACAAGTTTTAAAAATAGAGAGATTCAAAGAAAACAATGTCTGTTTTTGAATCAAAACACGTTTGGATCACGATTTTGTGAGCGAAGGAAAGCACCTTTGAAGTAAACAGAAATTTGCAAATTAAGAGTCACAGAAGATGAAAAAGAGAAAGAAGGAAGGAGCAGTAAGAGAGAAAGAAGAAATTACTGAACAACAGATAAAGGAAAAAAACATACAGAATGAAGGAAACAAAAACATAAGTCGGACAGATGGAGAAGATAACTCGTATGACCAACAACTAGAGAACAAAAAAATGAAAATAGGAACTTGGAATGTCAGAAATTTCCACACATACGGTATACGGCATTCGGAATTCTATTCGTGATCGGTTGGTTTATTTAAAATTTCTAAATATTTCAACGTTTAGATATTAAATCAGCCAATCACGAATAGAGTTCCGGATGCAGCATTCTGTATACGGGAAATGTGGAAACACAACATTAATTGCAATGTTATAGCACAACGAAAAGTTGTAGCGCTTACCTGAACCGAGACTGTTCTACACAGAAAAAAATGTAGTAAAATAGGAACCAGATACAAAAAAGTATGAGTAGTAAATATTCCTACAACAATTGTAGAGCAAGACGCTATTTTTATTATATTTGAATAATCAAATCGGTAGAATTTTGTTTCTTGAAATAATTCACTTATGTGTAGCAGCATATAAATTTACAGGGCATTTAAAAAACTGGGCTGGGCCTAAATACGCAGCATTCATTAAAAGTACGTAAAATATCATATTACAACAAAATTATTATGTTTACTTTATGTTTTGTGGGCCGATCCTTGCTGTACTGCAATGCAAGGCCAACCCGTGGCAGGAGCGGAGCAAGCTCCTTATTCCCACCGCATTCCAAAAATCAGTTTAATATACTGGTCCCGCATGCGGGACGTATCAGATATTAAGCTGATAAGAACAGATACTACACTTTGATCTTAGCCATAGGCCGAGAAGCGATGCTAAACTGAACCTCACAACTGGTATTTATGAAGGAATAGATGCTTGATTCAAGCACGCGTTAAACCAGCGCCATCTGAACGCGAAACTAAAAATTAAAAGCGAAGCCTCAGGAAGCGTCCGTTTTCAGCGCTTTCTGCGACTTCGCTTTTAGTTTCTAGTTTCGCGTTCAGATGGTGCTGATTTACCGCGTGCTTGAATCAAGTACCTATTCCTTCATAAATACCAGTTGTGAGGTTCAGTTTGGCATCGCTTCTCGGCCTATGGCTAAGATCAAAGTGTAGTATCTGTTCTTATCAGCTTAATATCTGATACGTCCCGCATGCGGGACCAGTATATTAAACTGATTTTTGGAATGCGGTGGGAATAAGGAGCTTGCTCCGCTCCTGCCACGGGTTGGCCTTGCATTGCAGTACAGCAAGGATCGGCCCACAAAACATAAAGTAAACATAATTTTTATAATCTAATAATTCCAATGAACGCGTTTAGGTCCTAGTATTTTAAATGTCTTGTAAATTTATTTACTGTTGGACATAAGTAAGCAAATTATAGTAGTCTCGCTAGTTTGGACACTCCAGTAATCTCGTTCTTTATACAGGGCGTCTCAAAACCTCTGTCTTTAAATGAAACTGTAAGTTCCTCGTTACATAAGCCATTAATTCTCCAAATCTGAAATGTTTTGCCCAAAAATGAAAAACGTTTGTTTCTTTATAATAGACAATAACAATTATGTTAAAAACGAGTACCTAATCTTCGTTAGATATTTTTAAAGTAATTAAACATCTCCGTACTCTAGTTTTATAACTGCGTTGCAAATGCGTGAAATTATTTTTTAATTATCGCACTAATAGTTGCAGAATTTAGAAAGAAAAATAAATAAATTAGATTGCCTGTACACACAATAATCTATGGGTTCAAAATATGTGATTGAATAACTTCGCTAGCTCTCAATCAAACTATTTTATTAATAGTATACATTCCAACACAAAACACATGTTTTTATAAGGATAATATTGAACCTGAATTTCTGCGTCGGCTTAAACCAATAGACATAAAAAACTATTGCCTAGTGCAAACGTTTATTTCGTCTTTTCGTCGTAGTTTTAATAAAGAAACAAATTTATTTTTGCTGTACAAATACAATAAACCTTAGTAATCATCATTGTAAGTTGATTATTCGCAATTTACAAATTAATATGACGTAAGAATTTCCATTTTTTCGAACGCCTTTAATAATAATAATAATAATATTTATTCGTACTTGGCCAATACAAGAAAGGATGTACATGTCAGTAACTACGTTAGGGAATTCTACCTAAGCAGAATTTTATCCTTAAGTCTAAGAATAACTTAGAAAAATTTTGTGCAAATCGTTTTTGATTGCAGTGAGAACCTCGAGCAGCCTCTGGACAGCTGTTTCAGCCCTGCTTGGGGCTTCTTCAGCAGAAACGTAGCTCGACATTCCCACTGCAGACCAAAAACGACTTGCCCAATTTATTCGCAAATGCGATGTAAGAATGATGAACATATAAAATAGCGACATCTTACTATCGCTTTTTGACCTAACATTGCAGTAGGATAGACAAATTGAAGCGGGATTTGCTCCTAATGAGTCCCCCATGCAAGGCGGCCATGCTTGCTGTCAAAGCATAATGAAAGATTTTAGAAAAATTTTGTTAGGTCAAAAAGCGATAGTAAGATGTCGCTATTTTATATGTTCATCATTCTTACATCGCATTTGCGAATAAATTGGGCAAGTCGTTTTTGGTCTGCAGTGGGAATGTCGAGCTACGTTTCTGCTGAAGAAGCCCCAAGCAGGGCTGAAACAGCTGTCCAGAGGCTGCTCGAGGTTCTCACTGCAATCAAAAATCTTTCATTATGCTTTGACAGCAAGCATGGCCGCCTTGCATGGGGGACTCATTAGGAGCAAATCCCGCTTCAATTTGTCTATCCTACTGCAATGTTAGGTCAAAAAGCGATAGTAAGATGTCGCTATTTTATATGTTCTAAGAATAACGTTGTCGTTAAGAAAATCAGCAACGGAGTAGTATACATTATTACATAGAAATTGTTTAATAATATTCTTAAACCTATGCATGTCCAAGTTTCGTACTTCTTCAGGCAATTTATTGTAAAGCTTGATACCCATATAAACAGGCGAATGTTCAAATTTGGTGGTGTGGTGTTTTTGCACAGAAAGAAAGTTTTGAAAACATTTTTGCATGAGTCTCTGGGTTTCAGGTTGAAGATGAGTCTCAGCAGTCTTTTCTGTGATAAAAACACTCTGCCACTGTTTGGAGCATTATCCCAGATAATTAGATTGTAAGACAGGCAACTATAAGACACTGCAAAATAGATTTCGAGTAAATTGTTAGAGCTCAATATAGATTTCAGTTGAGAGATTGCGAAGTACACTTTATTTAGTCGTCTGCAAACGTGGTCAATGTGCTCCTCCCAGCTCAGCTGCTCGTTAATATGTATGCCAAGAAACCTTGTGGTCGGTCGCGATTCAATTCGTTTGTTGTTAATGTTATAAACGTTACTGTATGGAAATTTCCTGTTGAAGAATCGTATCACGACAGTTTTGTTAACATTTAAGATCAGTCCGTTTCTAAGGCACCAGTCACCGAACTGAGAGGAGACACTAGCGACTTTAAGATTAAGTTCCTCTGGGGTCCTCGCTGAGACAGCCATTGACGTATCGTCAGCAAAGATGGTGATGTGGTCAGCTTTGACAAAATCGAGAATGTCATTAATATACAATAAAAAGATTAACGGTCCCAGCACGGACCACTGGGGAACACCACTAGTTAGATCTTGGTTAGAAGACCGGATATTATTGACTTTGACGTACATTTTGCGTGCATTCAAATAGGATTCGATCCAACTAAGCATACTGCCTCTTATGCCTAAGTTATAAAGTTTTACACTTACAAAGCTAATATCCAAACAATCAAAAGCACGGGACAGATCAAAGAAAAGACCCGCGACTTGATGACCGTCATCAACTTGCTTGTAAATAAATTCCAAAAAATTCGCCGTAGCTCCCTCCGTCGATCTACCCTTGCGAAAGCTGTATTGAGAATTACAAAGCAGGTTGCAGGCATTTATAAAATTAATTAATCTGTTGTACACAACTCGCTCGAATACTTTCGACAGTATGAGTATCGCGATAGGCCGATAATTATTAACATCTTGTGCGTCTCCTTTTTTAAATACGGGTACCAGTATAGCAGTCTTAAGTCCTTTAGGGAATTGACCCAATTCCACTGATCGATTTAAGATACGAGCTAAAGGAATAGAAATCAGGTTGATAATAGCTTTCAACATACTTGCAGGTATGTTATCAGTTCCAGAACTGTTTCTATTTTTTAAACCTTTGACAATTCTTATCAACTCATCAGCGTCCGTTGGAAGAAACGCGAATGTTTTTGGGTTTAATTTGCTTACAGTGCAATTACTAGGAGGACAGGTACCAAAACAATTTTTCAAGGCAATATCAGTGGCGGTAGAGAAGTGGTTCGCAAATAGCTCAGCAATTTCCAAGGGGCGTGATTCTAAAGTACCGTCAGTGGTTAAAATAATGTCGGTATTGCGTTTAGAGCGACCCAACTTTTCATTTATTATCTTCCAAGTCGTTTTTGATTTATCGCTTGAGTTCTCGATGATATTTTGGTAGAATTGTTTTTTCGTTTCGTGAATTAACTTTTTGTATTGTTTCTTTTTGCTATTATAATTCTCACGTAAGGATCATTAAAGTTTTGTACAAGCCAGTGTAAATTTTTTAAATCATTACCCGCGGTTACCACTGAGCTATTAATCCAACTGGTAGTTGGATTCCTAGAGGTTTTTTTCTTCAGTTGGGAGGATAAGTTAAATTCGTCAGATAACATGTCACTGAAAGCGTCAAACATAGCATCAATATTCTGCATGTTGTCCATATTATAAATGCAATCAAAGTTAGTGTGCAGCAAACGAGTCCGCAAAGTTTCTAATGTTGCGAAGGAAATTGTACGATAGGAACAAGGGTCAGATTTCTTTTTGTCGAATCCTAATTCATGTACAAGTTTAATATTTAAAAATAAAGAGTTGTGATCACCTATATTAGGTCGAATTGATATTGTATGACAAAGGTCCAAATTATGTCTATTAGTAACAATATAATCTATTTTACTCGAGGATAGTTTGTTGTTAGCATTACTGCAGATTCTGGTTGGTTCACCGCTTGTGCAGCATAAATCAAAACTTTCTAAAATATCACTTAACAATTGTTTGGCGGTTGAATTACTCAAATAATCAATATTAAGGTCGCCACATACGAACAAATCCGAGCTATGCAGCCTACAAAACGTTAGAGCCTCGATAAGATGGTCGAAAAAAATTGACATTTAGATTTAATTTTTTTATTTTAACTGTTAAAGTACGGATTAGCACAAAACTAATCATCAATTAATGCAACACGCACAGAATATTTTAAACTATAAGAACTTACATAGTTAAAAAATTTATCTGCTTTTAAAATTAACAAAAACACTTGATACTTGACCTGCCTTAAGTACAATATCCGTGTATTTGGTCATGGTCTGCATTTTATGACTTTTATGGCCCCGAACGTCGGAGAATAGTTGAAAACCAAGCTCCGCCGCAACATTTAAGCTGCATTCAGCGACTCTCAAACAATTTCTATGAAAAAGTAAAATAATTTCTATCTTTGTTATTATTGCTATCTGACCAATAGTTGTATAACAAATTTTGCTTCTTTTCTATCTAATTATTTTACTTTTTTATAGAAATTGTTTGAGATATATATATATATATATAACTTCAAACAATCATTGTTAAAAAAAAAAATAACGTTATTGAAATGTCACTCACTTAATTTAACGTGACGTTACATTTTATTGTATTTTAGCATATTTTGCTGAAATTGTTAATAAGTAAACATGAAATGATTTGATTTGATTTATTTTTATTTATCAATTAATCGTTTCTTGTTTTTTCTTTGTTTACGCGATTTGAATTTATTTTACATGTTCATTCCTTCGATCGATCGCGCCATTTTTGTTTTCTCTTTTATGCAATTTGATTTTTAGTTTTAATATTTTTTTCTTAACAATTAACGATTAAATTTTTTTTAAAATTTTCATTTCCTTCTAACATCTTTTATTTTTTTTTACTTCATTTGTCGCAATCTTTTTCCTTTTTAATTATCAGTTGAATTGTTGACTCTTGTTGTTTTCTTTTTTCGTTAATACAATTTGAGTTTATTTCATTTTACATTTTTAATAATTAATAGTTAACAGTTTATTGGGTACGAATTTTAATCTTTAAAATAAACAGATTAAATCTTTTGTTGTCAATGTTTACAACGATTTGACATATTCCTAGTTTTACAGATTTTTATTTTCGTCCTACCTTTATCCACGACCGTATTTTGCTTTTGTTTTAGTTTTATTAGATTTGACGATATTTTGTTTTTATTTTGATCATCAATTAATCGTCTTTTTTTCTTTTTTTTTATATTTCTTTATTTTATGGTCAGTATTTGTATTTCAAAGTCATATTTTTATTTCACAATTTCACTCCTTTGTTTCCATGGTTACATTTTTATTTCACACTTTCACATAACGACATATTCGAATGTTCTAAAAAACACCCTACGTACATGTTTTTTTTTTCTTTATTTTATCTGGAGTAGCTGCTAGCAGCTGCGGCCTAAATACAGGGTGGCCCAATGTTGCGTATTTTTTTCTGTGAGGCCTATAGGAAGAGACTTAGGAAAAAAATCGATAAAGAAGAAGAGACTAAACAAATTCAAATTGGGAATAAACAAATTCAAATTGAGACTAAACAATTTCGAATTGAGAATAAACGAATTCAAATTGGAACTAAACAAATTCAAATTGGGAATAAACAAATTCAAATTGGAAAACATATTTTAATTCAGAAAAGATTCAAGCTGGTAGACAATAATAACAAAAGAAAATGTAACTACCTAACTAATAATTATATGCCTAAATCAAAATTTTACAATAACCATATTTAACGCATCAGGTATGAATTTTTGGATGTTTGCAACAAATCTTATGTGTACAGTTAGGTACGGTAATTTTATTAATAATATTTTGTCCCATTATATTTTCTAATTTTCTAAACGATATTCCATCTGCGCAATGATTGGCTTCGCCTACTAAAATTTGTGGCATTTGGATTGCTAAGTCTCTTTAATACCAGCATTTAGACAGGACCACGCAAATTCAATTGGACTCAACATTGGACCGTACGAGTAAAATCTCAGCAAATGATTTTTGGCAAATTTGCCCTGACTCAGAGCATCCTCCATTGAAAAGTGGCACGGAGCAATTTGAATTTGTTTATTCCCAATTTGAAATTGTTTATTTCCAATTTGAATTTGTTTAGTCTCAATCTGATATTGTTTAGACCCAATTCGAAATTGTTTAGTTTCAATTTGAAATTGTTTAATCCCAATTTGAAACTGTTTAGTCCCAATTTGAAATTGAAACGGTGTAGACAACAGGCGGCATATTGTAAAATTATTTTGAACTATACAGAGTGATCTGAAAAATGGCGGCTCCTGCGAACATTTTTTTTAATGAAACGTCCTGTATGTTTTTAGATATTTGGATGTGCACCAGTGAACTGATTGCAACGGTATACATATACTGGAAAGGGCAAAAGCATGGAACCGGCTTAATATTTCGAAAACTGTGTGAACTATCTTTTTGAAATTTGGTATGTCATTTAGAGTCAATAAGTCCCACATTACCAATTTGCTTCAATTGTTTATCTGCTCTTGTTTCTGAGATCCAAGGCCTACTTGTTTTTTTTTTTTTAAATGACAACCTGCTGTGTTCTCTTCTCTATTTAATAGTTCGTTTAATTCTTTAAACGACCACATAAAAATATTTATCTATAGCATAAAACAATTTTCGAGAAAATAATGTTTGAATGAAAAAGTTATAAAAAATGGTTTACGCTGATATTTGGTATTTGTTTTCATGTTTTTAAGGCAGTTTTTATTAAAATTTTCTTTAGTTCTATCTTAAAAACAGCCATAATCTTGTGGTCTGTTTTTCTGTTAAAACTAGCCATAATCTTGTGGTCTGTTTTTTTGTTAAAACAAAAATTTTCGTCGAAAATCAAACAATAAACCATTTTCCTAACTTTTTCATTCAAACGTTTTTTTCTCGAAAATTTTCTTACGTAATAGATAAACAATGCCTACTTGATTTTTCTTAAATGACAACCTGCTGATTTTTTTTCCTCTATTTAATAGTAAAAATATTTATCTGTTGCATAAGAAAATTTCTAGAAAATAATCTTTGAATGAAAAAGTTATAAAAAATGGTTTACGCTGATATTTACTATTTGTTTTTGTTTTTAAGCTTTTAAGGCAATTTTTATTTATTTTCTTTATTTCTATCTTAGAAACAGCCCATAATCTTGTAGTTTTACAGTTTTTTTGTTAAAACTAAAATTTTGTCGAATGTCAAACAATAAACCATTTTTCCTAACTTTTTCATTCAAAGGTTTTTCTTGTCGAAAATTTTCTTATGTAATTGATAAATATTTTTATGTGGTCGTTTAGAGAATTAAACAAACTATTAAATAAAGGAAAAAATCAGCAGGTTGTCATTTAAAAAAAAAATCAAGTAAGCGATGGATCTCAGAAACAAGAGCAGATAAACAATTGAAACAAATTGGTAATGTAGGTCTTATTGACTCAAAATCACATCCCAAATTTCAAATAGATACTTCAAATAGTTTTCGAAATATTAAGCCGGTTCCATACTTTTGCCCTTCCCTGTATATTGATTTCATTGAACTGCTTTCGTAAAATAAATTTTTTCCTAGAAAAATTCTTCAAAAATTCAGTCAGTTTGAATATGAATTTCTGATTACTGAGATAACAGAGAACGAGAATCTAACACGATATTTTTGTGACTTTGACCTTTATGAAAATGAGACCAAAATTAAGATAATTTTTGCATTATACTGAGCGATCGGTACTTATGAAAAATTCGGCAACTCATTTTTTTTAATGGAACAGCTTTCTTTCTATTTCAGAAATAGTTACCATGAGCCGTCATTTTTATGATCGCTCCGTATAATTCAAAATAATTTTACAATACGCCGCGTGTTGACTAGTATAAAACTCTTTATCGATTTTTTTTCTATTTTTTCCGTAGGCCTCACAAAAGAAATAGGCATCGTTGGGCCAGCCTGTATATTAAGCAACAGTTCCATTTGTAATTTATATATTCATTTACTTTTCAAATGCTAAAGACTAAAACATTCATCATGATAGGCCTACTAAAAAAAAGGAGATAAATGACTCACCCCTCTGCTATCTAAACTGCATATCGACGTGGAACTGCAACAACATACACATTATTTAATAAATTAAATCGACAAAAACTGTGATTTCACTCACCCTACTGTTTTACGAAGCGTGCAGTTCTAGTGCCGAAAATCCCCCAACCAGCAACCACAATACATACACTCACACACACGCATTAAAAAGAAGAAACAAACAATTAGAATTCTACGGGCACTTCACGATCGCGTATTATAATAAACAAAGTATTGCAATAGATATTGCTAATCGCTAAGAAAAGCCATCACATTTCCTAGCAAAATCCGATCACTTACTAAGAAGAAGGACCGATTAAGCAATAATAGCCGGCAAGATAGCTGTGGAATTTGTTTTTTGCGTTTTTTGTCGACTTGTGAAGTTACTTGTACACCGGGGAAAACGAGAATTTTATCTCTCTTTGAATAATAACTACGTACCAACCAAACTTACATTACAATATTTTTTTTTGCTTTAGATGGAAATAAAAATATCTGGACTGCGGCCGGAGTGTAATTTCATTGAAAAAAAAATGTTTTAATTACTTAATTTAAAATTCAATGGTTTTCCGAAGGCAGTCGTGCTTGGGTGCAAAGAAATAAATATTTGTAAAAAGTGTCAACGATAAATACATACTTAGACAGTACTGCTTAAGATTTTAATTTGTTTTTGTTATAGAAAATACTTATGGCAATTGATTTGTTTAAATAATAATAATAAATTTATTGGATCATTTCAAAGAAAAAAAAAATTACAGTGATGAAACAGATGATACGAATCCAATGGGACTGGCATCAGTTTACTACAACAAATGCAGCAAACTGTTCTACCTACCAAACCCAACTTAACTAAACTTAACTAAGTTATATCTATAAATATAAGTATGTATGAAAGTTTGATAACACATGGCAGACCTATAAATGGAAGGACAATCTTAGTTGATTTAAAGAAACAGAAATTAGGAAAGAAATTGAATATATGTAGTTTTGGCGGAAACAAGCAAATTCATAAAAATTGTGTTATATATTTTACGTTAAACATCTCATATTAACGCCCGTCTAGTCAACAGATACAGCTTCAGATGTCTCTTAAATTGTTTAGGAGGTAATTGTTTTAGAGTACAATCGAGGCTATTTAAACAGTAAATGATCTCTTGAACAGTGATGTTTTGTGTTTAGGAACATCAATGAAATCTTTACGTCTTATATTTATACTATGTATATCTGTGCGATGTCTAATTTTCATCAATAGATAAGGAGGGGTTCCAGATATTAAAATTTTGTGAGAAAAATTGGCGAAATGGAGAAAACGTCTGTCCTCCATATTAAGCCATTTCCCTTCCTGTAACTTGTAAGAAATATGCTGCCGTCTCGGAATGCCGTAAATAAATCTTAGGCAACTGTTTTACATTGTCTGAATACGCTTAATATCTCTGAAATCTAAACATGGACCATAAACAACGTCACAGAAGCTGAAATGTGACAATATCATAGATTCACATAATGTAATTTTTGCTGCCGTCGTTAGAAAATGTCTACTAGGGTACAATATTTTTAAATTACACAAAGCTTTTCTTATGCATGCTGTCACATGTTCTTTGAAACGTAATTTTACGTCAATTATTAAACGCAGATTTTTTTAAAGAATCACAGTGCTTCAACCTAGAATTGTTAAGGGTAATTGCGATTAGTGGCAAAGCAGAACTACGAGAAACTTCTCTGCCAAACAAAGAATAGTACGATTTATTAGGATTGATCTCTAAACAGTGTTTTGACGAAATATCAACTAACTTACTTAGGTCGGTGTTAATATCATGGACGGCTGTATCAAGACTGGGGAAACTAAATGATCTATACAGTTGTGTATCGTCGGCATACATGTGGTGATTAGATTGAATTTTACCAAACGAGAAAAAATTAGAGGTATAGATTGAATAAAGCAAAGGTCCAAGGATAGATCCCTGCGCTACTCCTGATCTAAGTGATGCAATATCTGAATGACGATTATCAAGGACAACTGTTTGTGTTCTTCGGTTAAGATAATTGGAAAATAAAGTAACAGAGGCTGCATCTAGGCCAATAGATAAACCCAAATAAATAATAAATAATAGATAAATAAAGGACAGGGGATGCTAATAATCTAGCAATTTTACTCTCTTTTCTTGATTGCTAACAATAAGTAAGTATCTAAATACCGCGGTTTAATTATTAAATTTGAAACGGAAAGTTAATGTCACAACTAAGTGACTAACGTCACATTTGTACAAAATATTGAAGAACTAACAGTAGAATATCTTTAATTGTTTGTGCAGTGGGCTCTTGGTGAAACATTATGAATAAATTGTAGTAAAAGAAAACACTTGTATTTAAATTCGTGAAACAGTTAAATACAAGTGTTTTCTTTTACTACAATTTAACAGTAGAATTTCAAAATCAGTAGCGCCTACTAATTTTCAGTAATTTAGGACTATAGGTATAGTCGTTTTAGAAATGCTGGGTTTACCATAGTAGCGTCATCGTCAAGTAGCTGATGCCCATCAAGGTCAAGTTATGGATACATCAGAAATTGATCTAAAACGAATAGTTTGTGATGGGCAAGTTGGTACACAGAGAAAAGAAAAATGTTAAATCAACATAATTTCCGTTTGAATACGTTCAATGCATTCATTTATTTAAAAGAAAAACCATTATGTATTCTATTCAAGTAAAAAAATCTTTGAAGTTTGAATCAACAAGAAACTGCCTGCCTAAAATCTAAAACAAATACACATTTCGTTGACGCAGGTGACTTGCGGTAACCCAAGTCATCTAAAACGAATATACCTTAGGTATATTCGTTTTAGATGACTTAGGTTGCCGCAAGTTACCTGCGTCAATGAAAATCAACAAGAAACTGCTTGAAAGATTTTTCTGTGTGATGAACACCGACCTTACTGAAAAATAATTAAATTAAGGTTAAGTAAACAATACTTTGGTGTTGACGCAACTAAACCCTACTCTGGAGTAGGTGCATACTGCGTCAACACCAGCGTTGCCGCAGGGGCAATGACAACGAATATGCCAATGTCAAATACAGCATGTCGAAAATCTAAAACGAATACACATTTCGTTGACACAGGTGACTTGCGGCAACCCAAGTCATCTAAAACGAATATACCTATTGTGCACCTACTCCAGAGTAGGGTTTAGTTGGGTCAACACCAAAGTATTGTTCACTTAACCTTAATTTAATTATTTTTCAGCAAGGTCGGTGTTCATCACACAAAAAAATCTTTGTTTGAATACAGTCAATGCATTTATTTATTTGAATAATGCACACTTTACATTAATTCAAGCAATTTCTTGTTGATTCAAAAAAAATTTTTTTTGCTTGAATAGAATACATAATGGCTTTTCTTTTAAATAAATGAATGCATTGAACGTACCCAAACGAAAATTATGTTGATTTAACATTTTTCTTTTCTCTGGGTACAACTTGCCCATCACAAACTATTCGTTTTAGATCAATTTCTGATGCAACCATAACTTGACCTAGATGGACATCAGCTACTTGACGATGACGCTATTGTGGCAAACCCAGCATTTCAAAAACGAATATACCTATTATTTAATTGTTTGCAAGTGGTTTACAGGGTTTAATGTTTCATAGTGTGCGGCGAATAGCTGAAGAGTAAACTTTTAAATTTAAGCGAAAGCCGTATAGCTTAGAATCTGAACGAAATGAGTAAGTTTTTGAAATTAACATTACAAAATAACTGTCTAGCGATGGTCCGTACAAAACATATTATATTTGCATTTTTTATGTCTTTTGATGGTCTTATGTAAATGTAGGCAACCGGGCAATGCACCGGGTGCATTGTGGGTGCATTCCGTGATTCCACCGGTGCAAACGATTGCACCGGGTGGAATCCCATCTCTATTATTAATTAATTAACCCCGCCTAAAATTCTATTCTAACTAAAGATAGGATTCCGCCCGGTGGAATCACAGAATGCACCCACAATGCACCCGGTGCAGTGGGTGCATTCTGGCAACATTGCCCGGTTGCCTACATTTACGTAAGGCATAAAAAATGCTTCAAAATGACACCAAATATAATATATTTTGTACGGACTATCGCTAGACAATTATTCTGTAACGTTAATTTCAAAAACTCACTCATTTTGTTCAGATTTTAAGCTATAAAGCCTTAACATAAACTTAAAAGTTTACTATTTAGCTATTCATCACACATTATGAAACATTAAACCCTGTAAACCACCTGCAAACAATTAAATAATATCAAGAAAAGGTTATTTCTCGTTCGATTTGTGCGGGAAATTTAAATTTTTGAGTGCACCCGGTACATTCATGTATGCACCCTGCTGAATGCACCTATGTGGGTGCTTTTAATGCACCGGGTTCATTCCCTGGCCCATCTCTAATACTAACATTTCGATTGGAATGTTGGCGTTTGGGCTATTTTACGTTCAAGAGTTTGCGCCTTGCGTTTTAAAAATCTGGCAACACTGGCTGAGGGCTGAGTGGGCTGAGGTATGTTTGAATGTTCACTGGAATAAATTTGTAATATGAAACGCAAAGTAGTTTTCTTTAAGTTTTGCTTAAAGTGCACAGACCGTACCTAATAATTATAATTTTTAATAAGCAATATTAATTCGTATGTATGTATGTTTTAATTGGATCATTCTGAGAAGCGTCTTTTGAGCATTTGTTTTCTGACGCGCTGCGACCTGCGACTTTCAATTTTCAGTTCGTATGGTTCCAAGCCGCCATTTCTACGATTCAAACTTTACAATCTCCACACAATGGACGTATCTGAAGAAAACGCTTCAAACTCGTTAATAAAAATCAACCAAATCGTCAATGAAAACTTACAAAAGACTTGGAGGCTTCAGGCGTACATAAAATGTAAGTAGATTTCGGGGATATTGCCACTTCTTGTTTTGAAATTATCCTTTCCACTTCTTTGGCTTTCCCTAATAAAATCCATCGTGTTTATTCTATATAATTAATTGATTTCTTCTCACTTTTATTGTAATAATAAAAGTGATACATCTAGCTATCTTCAGTCGTAAATATTACCTGAGCTTGCACCAACATTAAATTAGGATTTGCACTTAAACTAAGATCATAAGATTGGATCCCCCCACGTGCAAATGTCTAATTGAATTTATCAAATATGAACTCTTAAAGTTTGCTTTTTCAAATTTGCAGATCGAAAAACTGAATGTGACAATTTAGACAAAGAAATCAAAGATTTAAAAGCAAGAATCGAAGAAGAAAGCCAAACATGCAAGAATCTCGAGGAAAACCTGGAACGTGCTTCGAGAATCAAGGATCTGTAAGAATTTTTCTTTGCATTTAGTTTCGACCTAATATTTTGTTGAACTCACCCTTATTTTTAACTGAGGTGTACCTCAATTTACTCTGTAATTCCAAGCTCGAATATAAACACCGTAGTGTATTTACTGTCTGTACTTTTAAATGACTCCGATAATACCTTACGGTGCTTATAGGTTCAAGCTCAAAATTGCGGCATAGTTTATTGTTTATGTCTTTTAGGGAAATATATACGATAGACTTGGCAACCAAAATGCATCCCCAGCTTGTGCAGCGAGAAATTGATGAGAAAAACAAGCTGAAGGAATGGACTGATAAATTTAAGTCTACTTACGATAAACATCTGAGAAAATTCAAGCAGTTCAAACATGACATCGAGGAAAAGAATCCTTTGCTAAAAGAATTATGTGACTTAAACAAAGATATAAGCAAGTTGGAGTTCCAGAAAAAATTCTCGACTGAAAACATCAAAGTTGCAAAAAGGACTTATGAGCTGAAGAAAGAAATAAATCAGAAAATTTTTTATGCGACTGTCGTTAATTTTGTTAAAGCTATAAACAAGTACCACCTTAGAGAGAGTGTCCTCAATGAATTAAAAGAGAAGGAGGTGCAAATGGAAAATCAGCACAACCAATATAAACGTAAATATCTTGAAACAGGTAACTCTTTCTTATTGATTGTAAAAACACAAACGAATTCGTACATTTTCATTGCAGAAAAAAAAATTGTTTCGGAAAGTATTTCTAACAAATTAGAAATAAATAAATTAAATCTTCAGGTAACAATTAATAATCAAACTCTTTCCATCTGTTTTATCATAATATATAATTTTCATAGCTGCCTGGTGGTAACTTGATGGGAAATACATACCAAAGTATTTTATCGGAAATTCCCCTGCAAAATTCTTATCAGAATTATGCCATGCCTAGTACAAACCGTAAGTTTTTTTTGTTTTCTTTTAGTATTACCAAATGAATTTTCTTCCTTCTTGTAAGTCATTTAAGTAATAAATTTGAAATGTCCTGAGATGCCCCCTATCCGAACCAATTCAGCTGTCCCCTACTATAATAATAATAATAACAGATAGCTTAAACGATTTACATCAAAATTTTATAATAATAACATGTGATTGCTTTCAGTTTCATACATACTTACCAAGTACAAAAAACGTAGTGAAGAACGATGTGACATTACAAAAAAAGTAGATTTGTCTGTCAAGAAACATTCAAACCATACAATGTTTATAAAATCTACTGAAACTAAGCCAAAAACAATACGAGGTGCTAAACGGTTACTTGAAGATGCTCAATCAATGAAGCCAGTTAAAAAATCGTTTAAACCGCAGAAGATTGTAACTGCAGAACCTCAGATCTGCAAACAAGGCAAACCCCAGGGAATAATGAAGAAGAATATTGAAAATGAAAGTAGTATTACTGAACAAGTTACTTTATCACAGAAGAGTGTCGCTAAACAAGTCGTCTTCAATATAAAAGATGACAGTTCGGCAAAGACAGCCTTGGTGAACGATAAAATCATTTTATCCGGCAAATCACAAGCAAATTCAACGCAGTCCTCCCAATCAGATAAAACAAAACTTATGCCGAATACGAAAATTCCTGCAGCAAATTTCCGTTTCGTATGTAATTAAACCCAAAAATTTTCCCATTTTGAACAGTGTTATTCGCAGATGCTGGGCAATCAAGAGGAATCCCAAGCACCAGAAAAAACCAAACGAGTGGTAAACACTCAAAACAAGGAGGAATTAACATTTCCCACCGTCATGTCAAGTTTTGGTTTTGTAAGCGACAGGTTTATCTTACGGAGTTCATTTTTGTATATTATACGAGTTTGCAGGGCAGTGGATTTCAAATTTCACCCGAAAGAAATGCCGAAGCAAGCAAGAAACCCGAGCAAAGAAATGTAACCAAGAAGACAGAAGCCCCAGAAAGAGACGCACCCTTTTTAAAACCATCGAATTCCAATGCGATGGCAAGTTGTAGAGATCGATGAAAGCATAAACTTAATGCGTGTGTTTGCAGGAGAAACAAAGTCGTGAATTCTCACCGTATTTCAGAAAATCAGATGGGTCTTTAAGAGAGGAGTCCCAGCCAGATAAAAGTAATATGGGTGAAGAACAAGAAATGGCTAAAAATGTGAGCAATACTCCCACTGATTTAGCAGAAGGCGACAGTATGTTTTCATAAATATAAATAAAACCAGGTTAGTTAAACCATTTTTAATTTATAGGTGAAGCAGAGCAGTATTTATCATATGAATTCCTAACTCCACAAGAAGGTGAAGGTGAGGCAAAAATATTCTTAACGTTTTTCGGAATGCTACTTAATATTACATTATTAATTTTGCTCAATTATATTTATTGATTTTATTGCTTAGATGAGTTGAGCACTACTCAGAACATAACATTTCTTGGAGAAGACCAGTACATGGCGGATAGTGGTGAGGATCAAGGTGGATTCGTGTTCAATTTAGGTCAACCTAGCAGTCAGAGTTCGTTCAAACCTTTCAGTTTATTTAATTAAATCGTTCGTTTCGTTTTATAATTTTAAGTCACGTTGTTTAGAGTTACATATTTAAAATTGTTCAGTACATTATTATGATTTTTTTGTGTTTCTTAGAAAATGATAATTATATTTTCTTTAAGAAAATTAAACTTGTAAGATCATATAAATTACTTATTAAAATATGATTTGAAATAAGTGATTGTAAATTACCGGAAAAGTTTAGAAATCTGAAGGAGAAAGTATATAAGTGATAAGAAATCAATTAAATGGTGTAGACAGTGGCGGCCTTAGCGGCGGGCGAACTGACCAATCGCCCGGGGCCCCGCGCCATCCCCAATATGTGAATTTTTCAATTTTTTAACCTGAACGAGAGTTCAGTCAGAATTAAGATTATCGAACATCTGCTTAAATTATATAAATACGAAAATATTTGCGGATACAGATCCACAAATACTTAGATGAAAGATGAACATATTAGAAGCTCTATTAAATCAAGAAAAATAAAAATCTTTAAACGAATAAATAAACAATACATATAAACACGTAGACGTCCTTAAAACTACCCTTAACAAGTCGTAGTTTTAGAGATACAACAATATCGAGCAGCTCTTATTCCTAGAATAACATCTGTTTTATGAGGACTATATTTTATGGACTTCAATAATTTTTTGGCTCTCCGACCTTAAGTTTGGTTGTAAATAATCGCATTCTACTTTCCAATATTTACAAGTAAGGTTATTGCAATTTATATTTACTTTCAGTTTTTAAACTCGCGATATAATAATTCGATAACCTAAATAGGTTGGTTAACATCGGTTTCAAATTATATTCATTATTAATTAAACTATATTAATGAAATAGAATGTGTAGATATACTGATTCATTTTATTTCATTTGTTTGTTATAAACCCTTCGTATTTTGTCTTTATTTGATTCAAATTAACCTTATTTTAAATTTGAGTTATCAGTTTGATTCCCTTTCGTGCTCTTCATTCGATTTGACTAATTGTAAGTGTTGTAGAATATTTATTTTCGTCTTATATTCATCACCGATCGTCTTTTATTTTGCTTTTTCAATTCCTCATTTGACTTTATTTAACTCAATTTTTAACACAGCGTGGAAACTAAGCAGCAGATAAATTCGATATTTTCTAGACGATCGATTTTTTCAAAAGACGTTCGGAAACTATTTTTAATACTACAGGGTGTAGCTGGGCGAGTATTAATTTTTTTTTTTCTTGAAAAATATGGAATTTATCCCCTACTTTATTTTATCAATTTATCTTTCGATACGATATTATTTTTTAATTGTCAATTGATCGTCTATTGTTTTTTTTTTTTTTCATTTTCTCGATGTGAGTTTATTTTATATTTTAGTCTCTTTGATCGATCGCCATTTTTGTTTTCTCTTTTATACGATTTGATTTTATTTATTGATTATCAATTGATAATTTTTTATTTTTTTTTTTTGTTTACTCGATTTGAATTAATTTTTTACATTTTCATCCCTTCGATCGATCACCTTTTTTGTTTTCTGTTTTATGCGATTTTAATTTTTAATTACATATATTTTTTTCTTTAACATTTAACGACTAATTTGAATTTATTTTACTTTTGAACTCGATCGCCATATTTGTTTTCTCTCTACGATTTGATTTTATTTATTGATTACAACTGACAGTCTTTTGTTTTTTTTTGTTTTCTCGATATTTGAATTTATTTTACATTTTGATTCCTTCGATATACCACCTTTTTCCGTTTTCTCTTTTATGTGATTTGATTTTATTTTTCAATTATATCTTTTCTTTAACATTTAACGATTCATTTTTTTTTAATTTTAATTTTCGTCTACCATCTTTTGTTTTTTTAAAAAAAACTTTTTCTTCCGTTTGACTTTATTTGATGCGATTTTTTTATTTTTTAATTATCAATTGAATTGACTTTTGCTGTTTTTTTTTATTTACAAGATTTGAGTTTGTTTCATTTTTCATTTTGATCTTTAATATTAACAGATTAAATTTTTATTTCTGTGCTATCCTTTTTATCCGCGATCGTCTTTCGTTTTTGTTTTATTATATTTGACTTTTTTTTAATTAATCTTTTTTTAATATATCTTTATTTTACAGTCACCTTTTACTGCATAGTCATATCATTTATTTAGTATTTTCTGCTCTTTGTAATGCAAAACAGACATTTTTTCCCCCTACTCCAAAGGCTCCGCAAAAATTTCTCGCCCGGGACCTATCAAATATTAAGGCTGCCTCTGGGTGTAGATTATAATATTTTGGACATATAATCCATTTACGATCTTTTTGCACTCTAATAGTCCACGTTAAGTTGACATTTTTGTTGGCTTCACTAAAAAAAAGTACGGACATCAGAAAACTGCATTAGAATTTCTTGAATGTGTTTGAAGATCAGAAGCCCCTCCCACATGTAAATATTTTCGATTATTTAATTTTCTTTAACCTAACGCAGCTAATACCTATTAAAAAAAATCTCCTACTTACTCATAAACTCACCTAACCTACCACAGTCAAATAATTTATTTCCGCCTATTTCTAATAATTAGAGATCGTACTCACATATTTTGACGTCATCAATAAGAAATTTGGTTTGTCTAGAAAATTATTTTTAATGCGTTTTTATTGCGTAATTCTTTCCGGAATAAACAGAAGGAGGGAGCATCCTACGATTGGTTTACAGCAGTTCTTTACTGCCAATTCACCGAGTTTCAAATTATTCGCTTTTTTTGGAGAAAAAGAATGTATTTTGTCGTTAAAAATCGTATTATCCAGATTTGACGCTTAATAATAATAAATTAAACTCAACCAACTGAAGACTTGTAAAAAAAGCATGATTGAAAAACAGCAAGAATGTTAAATAGAACAGTGACGTTTTTTTTTTTCTTTTCTCTCGCAGCAGTTTTGAATTATATTATTCAATTAATTCTTTTCGCTTATTTTCTATATTTCTCTTTCGTAAATACCTGGATACTTATTACATCGCTGTTTGTCATAAAATGTACAACCGTAATTTGATTTTCTTTTTGTTTTCTTTTCTCGATGGAATTATCCATTTTTCTTTTCAATTTCCATTCCGATTACATTTTTCCAAAAGGCGAAAATGTTCTTCTTGTTTGTATTTATCTTATTTGTCATATATTTTCAAACTAAATAATTAGAAGCTTTCTACAGTCTGCAAATCGTTGCAATCGTCTTTTGTTTTTGTTGCTTTTGTATTATGACTGTGTAAGGTCTTTTTTAATGTAATAATTGTCATAATAACTTAACGTAATAAAAAGTTCATGTTTTTTTTTTATTTTCAATTGTTTACTTTATTGTTTATTTTACTTTTTCTCGACTGTTAAAAAGTTCATGTTTTTTTTTCATTTACAACTGTTTTTCATAAATTAAATAATTATAATTTCTTCAGAAATTTTATTTTTTCCCTTTTTAATAATAATAATAATAATAATTTATTAGGTGCCAAGTACATAATTAACAGAAATATGACAGAACATAATGTTTTTCACTTTTTTCTTGTTTCTCGTTGTACCTTTTTCTTTATTGCATTTTTTCCTCGCAAATTTCGATTATCTCTTATTTTCCTTTTCCGTTTCTTCGTCCATCAATTTTATTTTGAATATTTTCTATTAATTACCATCATTTTTAAATCTTTTAAAATTTTTATATTTTATTGTATTCGTTTTATCCATGTAATATTGTAACTGACATCGTCTACACCTTTGGTTTATGGTTTATTATTATTATTATTATTACTATCGCGCACAACTAAATGAAAAAGGAAAAGAAGTTTCATTTTCGTTCCCAAAATCCACTCCAAGCATACACACGATTCTAAGATGAAATAGTACATAGTACCAACTACTAAAATAATTATACGGTTCGCAACATTGCTGCAAAGTTGCAGCACGACAACGACGTCTAACGATGACGTCAAAATATGTGATTCCGATCTCTACTATTAAATCATTTTCGATGGAAAAACTAAGACAATCGTGTACATTTTTTTGATATTTCTCGATTTTTTGAATTCACGTCACCATTCAAATCACTTTTTGTGCGGCAAATTTAGAATAAGTTTCATGAAATTTCTGAATGAAAAGAAGCGCCACGTTGCCTACCCAGCTAGCAAAGTGACGTTAGAATTACGTAATGTATAGGTTATTTAACGTCATTTGTCCCGAAAGTGACGTCAATATGACGAGTCAAACGACACGTATTAGTAACGTCGTAAAAGTGACGTCATTAACACGTCAATAGAAAATAAAATGTTACTATGTTCATTTCTGAAAATTATTGTGTAAAAACATTTTTGGGGTTAAACAAAAAGTGTAAATAAATATTTCCTGAAGCCAATTATACCAAAATTAATATTAGAATTGTTAAATTAAGAGAAATAATAACATGTATATAGTTGTGGATATGAACATAAGATGGCGCAATTTTAGCACTTGGTAACTAATACAACATGTATAAATACTGAAGCCTTGCCTGAAATTTTCAAACGAATAACGAAATCATGACGAGATCATCTCAAAGTAATTCTCAATGACCTAGTAAGTATAAAGGAATAACTTTTGTGAAAAAGTTATTTCACTTTCTTATTCACTTGACGTTCAACTTTTTTTGAATGTCTTACACTCACGATTTATTTTACCACTTTGGTTACTTGTTTATAGTGTTGTGAGTCGGTAATATTTACCACGTTCCCTTACGGTAAATTTCCAATGTTACCGGGAAGGTCACATTCATTTGTTACCGTTAGTTACTTCTGTTGTAAACATAATGCAATTTCGAGTTGCACACTTGCAAAATACAAGCAAACCAATGAATGGAATGTTTTTAGTTAGTTAGGAAAAAAGTAAATGCTAAAAGAAGAAAATAAATACTTCATAATCTAAAAATATTTTCCTTCAGACATGAAATTATTTAGTGGAAATACATAATATTAAGCACTGGAAAACTTATTTTTTTATAAAAGACAAAAACGTAATGAGTATCCGATATCAAATTAATCAGAAAATTGAATAAATATTACCTTTTTAGTTAAAGTGCAATTGATAACTCCGGCGCGAGATGTCGCCACATGAGCTGTAATCGGTTATGTTACTGTAACATTACCGGTAAGGTAACATGAAAAATAAAATACTGGTAATTTAACAACACTACTTGATTGTTACATTTGCATGGAACAAGAAATACGCCTACATAAATTTGACTGTAACGAGGGGGGGAGCACGTGACTTCGCCTACATTATCAGGTCAATATGTCTTTTATTACGTCACAATTGACATCAAAGGTACAACCAGGGTTACCAACGTGGGCGATTTATCGCTGTTTAGGCGATTTTTAAGTATAACTTGGCGACCAAAAATTTTCTTTTGTCCATTTAAAATGCATTAGTGGGCGTTTCTTACTTTTGAATTTGGCGACTAAACATTTCTATCTTCCATATAAAGTATACGCATTGGGCGATTTCATTCTGAAATGTTGGCGACAATACATTTGACAAAGTTGGCAACTCTGGGTACAACGATGCTCACCATAAATGATAACATTTAACAGTTTCGTAGCCCTTACGGTGAATATTCTTAAGGGTGTGGTTCAGTAGAAGTATCGTTTAAGTTGAGCGTCGTAGTACGTTATCTACATAACGTGAAATGCCTTGACTTGTAAAGGGCGAGTTCTTTATTTCATCAAGAAGCCTGCTGGATGGCATCAGTTCCATCAAAATCGTACTTTTATTGCTTGATGGATGACTCAGATTCATCAACAACCGTTCTTTTATTCTAGTTGGTTTTCATCAGATGGCATCACAAATCCATCATTCGTTTTAGATGATGGAACTGTTTGAAAATTGAAATTTCAAACCTAACCTCGCTTTTCTAAACGTGTGAAACTCAAGTGAAGTTTTATTCATTTTATCTGCATTTTTTAAAATTGCTTGCACCTACCGCTGTCCGCTTCTGTAAAAGTGAGAAATCTATAAATAAGTAGGAGTGCAAACAAGTTAAAAGTCAAGAGAGTGCAAAACAAACCTAAAATTAATTGGAAATTATACTAGTATATGTATCGTGTTTAGGACAATGCAAAAGTTAGATGAGATGATCAATTATTTTAAGAACATAAATAAAATGTTTAATTTTTGAGGTTAGAGAGAATTTTATTTGAACGCAAAGCGTTCTTTCATTCCTAATCTGTTGCATCCATCAGTAGATGACGTCACTGCATCAAGTTCCAACACTGATGCTTTCAACCACAAAATTGCGTTGAAATAAAGAACATGCCCAAATTGATTGGATGTTAGAATGACGTCATATTAGTGTCAAAATGACGGCATAATAACGCCCTTTTCACGGTACTCTGCTAGCTAGGTAGCAACGCCAAACGCTCGCTATACAATAAAGTCGCCAGGCCTTATTCTCGAATCGAGGAAACAAACTCGCAAGAGAACGTGACGTCAAAGTGACGTATTCTTTTGCGATTTATATTGTTTTGTGTGAGAGCCTACGTCATAGTGACGTCACGTTCTCCTGCGAGTTTGTTCCCTCTATTCGAGAATAAGGTCTCGAAGACGATGTGACGTTACAAAAATAGAATTCTATTCGTCGTGATTCCTATACAGGTAGATCTTTCCGAAATTCTGTATGTATATAAGGCCATATTTTTTCATTCTGAAAAACTTTTCAATGAAATGAAATATTTCACTTGAAATGTTACGACTCTACAACACCAGAATGAACCTTGTGAACAGATATGTACAGTCCCGAGCATTAAAATTTGGTCGTCACTGTCAATCAAAGCGTGAGTTTCAACTAAATAAATTAAAAATTTAAATATCCTACCACGATATTGTCACGATTAAGGAAAATTTGAAAATCGTATTAAATTAATTTAAAATGTATTTTTTCCAATGCAATACGAGTTATTTGCTGATAAGCGGTTTGCTGGTGCAACGACTCAGGCAATGAACTTGTAGCGTGAATCCGCAAAGTTGCAAATACGCAAATAACTCGAGCATTGTATGTGTTTAAACACAATAAATTAATTCACGATTTAATAGAAATGACGATTGGAAACAACGTGAAAATCCTGACATCACCTTTTCAGCAACTGAGCAAAGTACAGGTTCAATTAAAGTTTTGCGGAATTTGGACATGACGTCACGTACAATAGTATAAAAGATGTGCGTAATTTGTTAAAGATATCAGTTAATCTGATCGTCGCCGTGGCATACAGTTATCCGTATTTCTGACCTTTAAACAATAAAGGTAATCCTTGTTGTTTTAATGAGTTAGTTTGCAGTTTCCCTGTTACTCCCTTTTCACCCCCAAGCTACGCAACACCCGCGTCTGGACGCCGACAGTTCGTAACCTGCTGGAGACGACCGAAGCGTGACAATATTTAATTTAACTTAAATTGTTAAGAAATTATTTGGGGTATTCACAATTAAGACATCAAACTCCATATTTTGAGTAAAATATAAGTCGGACACTAATCTTTCACAATCAATGACGCCAAAGTTTATTGCTCATAACTGTATATGGCATTTTCCAAAATAACAGGATAATAAATGTCAATGCAAATATACACTGTAATAACTTTTATTGAGTATGACTTTAAATCCTGTACAATCTGATTCTCTGCTTACAGAATAATGATAACCATATATATAAGCAAGCATATAATTAAAATAATGATAATAATTTTCAGTTATATTCAAATATAATATAATACAATTAATACGACAATATTAGTTAGTATTCTCGATTCTGAAAGTTCACTGTACAGTCACCTTGCTACGTTGTACATCTACTAAATCATACCGACGTAGAATAAAAAGCATCGCCCAGGCAAATTTCGCCCCGGCCGTCGAAAGAACGACGCCCCCGGACGAAAATTACGAGCGCGATTCGTAAATTTAACATTACCTATATCTTATTTAATATATAATACACGACTTCTCTTGGACCTTTACCTACATTAAAATGATGAATGTAGTGTAATCATTAGTTAACGTTAATTTTTTTTTTGTCAGCCATGTATTATATTCTATTAGAAAATTGTTTTCGAATATTTTGTGTTATTTTCAAAATAACTGTTTCATTAACATTACAATTTTTTTTAGTATTGTAAGGAATAAATAGAATGTGAAAAAAAAACTTTTGATGGAAACCCGTATATTTGCGACCCAAGCGGGAAAAGCTCGAAAATATTCGCCAACAATTTTCACTTGTTTTAAAGATGAACATTAATAAAATACACAGAGTTGTTTTTTTCTTTTCTCGTGTCTTTGATGAAGATGAGAAACGTGTGTGAACATCCGCATATGAATTATATCCAACCGTACACGGACTGAATGAATACAAGCATCGGCCTTCTAGTAGACTGCCTAATTCCGAGCAAATAATGAAATAAATACTCCCTAAACTGTAAAGCAAACATAAAATTGACAACTAATTATTTTTTTTTTATTTACACTGAACCTCAAACTGCTACTATATACATACAAATCATAAATTGGATTGAGTGTTTCGTTGAGGGGCATTGAAATCATTCTTTGATGAAAGGAATGTTGAATGTATGAATTTACCGAGACACCTCTGACCAATTTTTAATAATAATAGACTTTCAATGCCAAGTTATAATCAGCAGGGTAACTAAATACTTGATCGTTCCAATCGAAACGTGAATTTATTAACAGTGAACTCAAATCTAATTAAGTTCAAATGATGAGCAAGCTTAGTGACCCTATGATTATTAAACGTTCTCCTAAAACAAATCAAGCTATCATTTAAATGATTAAAAACTACTACAAAACATTTATTTTTATAATCAGTATATAAATATAAAATACTTATCTATAACAAAAAGAAAATTAATAATACAATCAAGCTAAAATTTACCGTGACAGGTGAGACCTATTATTTTACATTTCGTCGACAAAATTCAAGGTTAAAAAAAGTGAAAACTGGGGGGAGCAAAATTCTAGATCTCGCAAGTGTGATCTGCTTTTTAAGAAACAACCCATTCAAAAAGTAACTAATTAATTAATTAATAAAACTTTCGCTCGCTATACATACCCTTTATTCAAATAAGTTATTTTAAAAGTGTTAGAATCCAAAATTAGCCAATCTACAATAACTCGCTTGCTTTTTTACACCGTGCAAAATTCCTCACAAACCTTGGGGAAGATATATGCGGACAAATCTGCTTGATCTGGCAGTCCTGTCTGGGCTTCTTGGAACATTCCACGCTAGTCTGGCGTGTGTCGTTGTTTGTTTGTTTCTAAGTCGTCCAAGGAGAAGCAAAATGGCAATGTACATTAAAAACAAAGTAAATACGCACGTATTCATTTTCATAATAATCATCGGTGAGAGGTGTAATACAGATTTGCCAGGTCTGCGAATTTTCGGTAGTTCTACCGATTGTTGTTGCATTATACCGATTTCAGACGAAATTCTACCAACTAAGAGAATTATGATGATTTAAAGTTAATCAGTTTTCAACTTAATAATAAATATCAATTAAAGTGCAGGACACGTTTTGGAAATTCCGCGAGATTTGTTCAGAACCATCAATAGTGTAAAAATATGTGCTGACTGCTGTAGACGACGGACACAGTTCGTAAAGTTGTTAAATTGAAATGGGCTTATATTATTACACTGATTTATCACTAGAGCGCATCTGCGCAGTTCAGTACAATCTGGATAAGTGCAGGCACAAACTTTGAGATGGTAGTCCATCACTTGCAGCAGTTGCCTGCGGCTTTAGCTCCTGTGTCACCTTCTGCTAGTCTTCTGCCCTGGCCGCTTCCACCTGGACCCGTTACTTGTTCATTTTTCGGTAGTTTTTTGGCTGAAATCCAATAAATATTTTAATAATACAATCCATCAACAAGTGAAGATGAAATGCATGATTCCTTAAATGTTTATAGTAATGAGCGTATTTAAATTTGTCATAATTTACTGAAGTAGTGGCTTATCTTGATTGTTTTATCACACTATTTACTACGTCAGTAATAAACAATAGCAAATAAGCAGAAGATGCGTTTGTGATAACACTTTCCTAGCGACTTGTTTACCCTGTGAATTTAGCATCTCCATTGTTATATCAAAAATGTGATTAATTACTCTTATCTTCTTTCATGAATATGTATTTAAAAAAAAAATAGGAAACATTTATAAAGTTAATCGAAAACATATCTCCCGTTATTTGGCATAAAAAAATGAAAAGAAAAGAGGGATCTACACATAGAAAAAGTCTAGAAAATGTATGAAATCTCTTCTTTGAGTACTTTACTATAATTATTATTGGAAAATATATATTTTTTTATTGAAGTTCGTTCTTGCATTCCAAAAATTCATAAACCTAATACACCTCTTCGTCCTATAGTTTCCACCATTGGTTCTTCTCCATATTTCTTATCTAAATTTATTTCAAAGATCATTACTCAGGTTACTAGTAAATCAGAATATTTTATAAAAAATTCTTTTGAACTCGTAGAAAAATTAAAACAAATAACTGTACCAAATAATTGCATTATAATTTCTTTAGATGTTATTTCTTTATTTACTAACATTCCTAAAGATTTAGCTTTAAAAAGTATTAATTATAGGTGGTTAGAGATTAAAGATTTTACTGATAAAGGTAACTTTTTAGAAATAGTTGATTTATGTTTTGAAACATCTTATTTTGCTTTCAATGATAAATTTTATAAACAGATTTTTAGTACAGCAATGGGTTCTCCTTTATCTCCGGCTTTAGCTGAAATGTTATGCAAGAACTAGAAAAATCTGTTATTAACTCTTTATCATTCGATTTAACGTTTTATTTTCGTTATGTAGATGACATTTTACTGATTTTACTAGTGCTGGCAAAAACCGGAAAAAATTGAAAAAGAATAATCGGTTTCTTTAAAAACCGGTTTTGGATAAAACCGATTATCCAAATAATGGTTAAAACCGACTATTCGAATATCCAAAAACCGGTTTTGGATGAAACCGGTTATCCAAATAATGGTTAAAACCGACTATTCGAATATCCAAAACCGATTATTCAGATATTCGAATATCCAAAAACCGACCGTCTTGAATATATTCAAAAAACGACTATTCGAAAATCGGTTAATTAAGTATTAACAACAACTGATTTATAAAAAACAGACTCCACTAAATTTTATCTCTAAACGCCAATTTTACAATGGCCACATATTTTTGAAATATAATTATGAATTACGTGTTACGTTACAGGTTATAGTACAGAAGGAAATGCGATGTACTAGTGGTTTAAAAGTTTGTTATTTCCAAGGCAAGAGCGCCACTAATGTTTCTGGTTTTTATTCAGATGAAGATGTTTTCAAACATTTCAATTTTGTGCTTCTCATCTCCATTTTAAAGTATTAACTATATTTCTAATTTATAAGGATTCACACATCTAAAACTTGACACAAACTCACTAATAATAGTTTTCGTTTTCTTTTTATTAAATAAGATAAATGTCAGTTATTTTGTTCTATTTAATGAACAATGTTCAACAAATCATAAAAGTAATGCAAATATTTTGTGTTGTAAAAATTAATTATGGTGTCGAACAACATCTGTACCATAAATTATGGTATTATGATCTACAATAAACTTTTCTTGAATTCTCCGAAAGACGGTTGGGTACGGTCGAAAAGGCTACTCACAACAAAAACTAAAATTATTTTAATTCTGCTTCTAATCTGTGGATTAGATCGTACCACTTGACCACTTACATTTTTTTACGTAGTGAACATAACAGATAAGATTTACCTTCAGTTTTTTTTGTTCAATACTTCCAACATTTTCAGTTTTATTTGAGGTTTAAATTTGCTGTCTCAAATTCCTAAGATTATCTTTAAATGTGTGAAAAAAATAAATACGTAATTGTGTACAGTTATTTGAATTTCAGGTAGTATTTTTCATCGTTCGAATAACCGGTCATTCGAGTATCCGATTATCCAAAAACCGATATTATTCGAATATCCGGTTATCCAAATACTTGGATATTCGAATATCCGATTATCCAAATAATTGGATATTCGAATAACCGATTATCAGGATAACCGGTTATCTGGATAACTGGTTTTCGGTTTTGCTTAAAACCTCGGATAATCCAAAACCGGTTAACCAGTTATCCAAAAAACCGATTTGGTTGCCAGCACTAGATTTTACCTTCTGATAAGGTAGATTTTGTTTTAAATAAATTTAATTCTTTTCATAATAGATTACAATTTACTGTAGAAAAAGAAAATAATAATTCATTGAGTTTTCTTGATGTAAATATTATCAGACAGAATGATAAATTAATTACTAATTGGTTTCATAAACCTACCTGGTCAGGTAGGTACATAAATTTTCACTCGTACACACCCAACAATTATAAAATTGCAACTATTATTTCATTAACAGATCGAGATATTTTACTTTCTGATAAAGTTTTCATTTCTGATAACTTAAATTTAATAAAGAAAACTCTTTTTCAAAATTCTTATCCAATAAATCTTATTGAATCAGTAATTAAAAATCGTATTAAATACTTACAAAATTCAAATGTCTCTAATAACATTAGACAAACTTCGAACCATAAATACATATCTTTGCCTTATATTCAACCATTACACAATACATTTAAACACATTTTCAAAAAACATAATTTAATTTTAGCCAGTAAATTTGTGAATAATTTAAATTTAATTTTTTCGAATTTAAAAACCAAAATACCGAAATTAAAACAATCTAACGTGGTTTATGAAATCAAATGTTCAAATTGTAATTCTGTTTATATAGGTGAAACGAGCCAAAATTTAAAAAAAAACGTTTAGACCAACATAAATATCATATTCAAAAAAATAATCAAAATCATTCAATGCTTGTAGAGCATTCATTAGTAAATAATCATAATTTTGATTTTGATAATACTGATATTTTGTACAGTGAATCTAACATTTTTAAAAGACGTTTCATAGAAATGTGTAAAATTAAAATGTCTCCAAATTCTATTAATAAACGTACGGATTTTGAAAATTTAAATGACATATTTTGTAGTTTTCTGGATTCTTCAAATAGGATATAGATCTGTCAATTAAAAAAAAAAAGTTTTAATTTAGTTCTAGTTACTTTTCTCTTTATTCCGGACAACTCGTATTTTAGTTTAAAATCATGTTACCGTTTCGTTTCTCTTGACGACTCCTGACGAAGCTATAAATCTATAGCGAAACGTTGAGTGTGTTCCCGTCATGTTTCTGTCCGGATTGAGATTAAAAAACTTTGTACTCACATTTTTTTTGGTACATGAGTATTGTTTCTTGCCTCAATTCTTTCACATTCTACTTCAAAATTAGAAAGATTCATTTACTTTGCTTACTTCTTACTCCTATTGTCTATTTCCTTGACATAATTTGAAAGTAAACTCTGAATAAGATGCCAGAAAACTCTAAATTTTGACATTACCATTATCAGTATCTGAAAATGTAGTTTAATAGTTACACTGCACTACTTGGTACCTGTAACTGTATAATAGCGCTAAACGTATTGTGATTATTCAACGACATTTGCCGGAAGCTGCATGCGTTAGAGCCTGGCGGGACAGCGTCTCGAAGCTTTGAGAGACGTCTGTTTGCCGTAGAAATAAATACAGTTCACATTAAAGTTTGGAATTGATCGTTCAGCTTATGTTTAAATAAATTATAACTGTTAATCGTTCTTATGCTGTACCCATTTACGTTAAACATAACATGACGTTATCGACGAGTTTACGTTCAAATTCCTATTTTAAAAAAATATAACAGCACATTATGTTTAACGTAAATGGATACAGCATACAAGCGATTACAGGCTATTCTGTATCGATTACAAATACAAAGTTTTTTTAATCTCAAACCGGACAGAAAAATGAAGTGAACACACTCAACGTTTCGCTATAGATTTATAGCTTCGTCAGGAGTGAAAAAAGTAAATAAACAAGTTGTCAAGAGAAACAAGTCGTCAAGAGAAACGAAAAGGTAACATGATTTTAAACTAAAATACAAGTTGTCCGGAATAAAGAGAAAAGTAACTAGAACTAAATTAAAACTAATTTTTTTTTTTAAATTAATTGACAGATCTATATCCTGTTTAAAAAGTCTAGAAAACTACAAAATATGTCATTTAAATTTTCAAAGTCCGTACGTTTATTAATAGAATTTGGAGACATTTTAATTTTACACATTTCTATGAAACGTCTTTTAAAAATATTAGATTCACTGTACAAAATGTCAGTATTATCAAAATCAAAATTATGATTATTTACTAATGAATGCTCTACAAGCATTGAATGATTTTGATTATTTTTTTGAATATGATATTTATGTTGGTCTAAACGTTTTTTTTTAAATTTTGGCTCGTTTCACCTTTCTCTTGACGACTTGTTTCTCTTGACAACTTGTTTATTTACTTTTTTTTCACTCCTGACGAAGCTATAAATCTATAGCGAAACGTTGAGTGTGTTCTCTTCATTTTTCTGTCCGGTTTGAGATTAAAAAAACTTTGTATTTACAATTTTCATCGAACAAGAACAATTATGTATCGATTACGTTAAATTTAAAGATCTGTTGCTATGGTAACAACCAATCATAAAGGTTTTTGATTGGTTGTTACCATAGCAACAGTCCGTTAAATTTAACGCGCTCGATGCAGAATAGCCTAAAACCTAGTTTAAAAAACAATTCGCTAAATTGAAGTAAATATTTGCTTTTCCTTTAAAAAAATGTATCTGTGTATCTTAGATGCTCAGTTACAAGCGTAAATGTAACTATTGTTAGGAGACGACAGGGGAACTCCATATGCTAGAATGTTGAGCTTGCAGGACGGAACCTGAAAACGAAGAAAAAAAACTCTACCACTGATTAGGGCAGATACTTGCTCCGGTTATTTATGTTTCTTATAAAATTTATTTTATTTTTCTCTATACTGTTAGGAATTTAGAGTTCGTTAACTTTATTTTAAAATAAAATCTCGATAAAATTAATAAACTAATTTATTTAGGTTTTTTTCTGTATCGAGTATGTTAAATTTAACGGACTGTTGCTATGGTAATAACCAATCATAGAGCTTTATGTTTGGTTGTTACCATAGCAACACACTTTTAAATTTAACAATTTTGTTGCAAATCATTTTTTTATTGCAGTGAAAAAGCTCGAGCAGCCTCTGTACAGCTATTTCAGCCCTGTTTGGGGCTTCGTCAGCAGAAACGTTGCTCGAAATTTCCACTGCAAACCAAAAACGACTTAACCAATTTATTCACAATTGCGATGTAATAGTTATGAACAGATAAAACAGCGACATCCTACGATCGCTTTTTGCAGTAGGATAAACAAATTGAATTTGCTACATAATAAGTCCCCCATGCAAGGCGGCCATGCTTGCTGTCAAAGCGTAATGAAAGTTTTAAATATTTTGTTGCAACAAAATCGTTCCAACGTAATAGGAAACAATTAATATTTGGCAAGATATAGGGCAGAGTATTCGCTTTAATACTTTTTTCAGTTTATTTTGTATTGTGTCGGCATTGTTTTTATTTGGAATAACAGTTTAATTTTATTTTCTATTAATATATAATTATGTACTTTTATTTTATTTGGGCGTTGTAACGTTATTTATATTCAGAGTGCTGTATTAATACAAAATAAAATTAAACTGTTATTCAAAAATACAAACAACGCAGATATAATAAAAATTTAAACTCAAGAAAGAAGTATTAAACGCCCTGTATCTTGCCAAATATTATTTCCTAGAGCATTCAATTCAATTCAAGGCAGAACGCGAAAACGCGTGATCGCCAACCCCTAAGGTTCCCTTCTACCAGTCTCCTGTATGAATTTCCGTTCTCTAGTTATAGCACAGCGCATTTTCCGTAAAGCAGCCAGTATAAAGGAGAGTATTAATGTCCATTTCTCATCTGCAGAATACTTTGAAAATATTGTAAAACCGCGATCTGTACGTAAAATTGTAACTATTAAAAAAATTGTACGTTTAATTCGTTTTTTTGCATTTAGTGCTGTATTAATACAAAATAAAATTAAACTGTTATTCAAAAATAAAAACAACGCAGATATAATAAAAATTTAAACTCAAGAAAGAAGTATTAAGCGCCCTGTATCTTGCCAAATATTATTTCCTATAACATTCAATTCAATTCAAGGCAGAACGCAAAAACGCGTGATCGCCAACCCCTACGGCTCCCTTCTAGCAGTCTCCTGTACGAATTTCCGTTCTCTAGTTATAGCACAGCGCATTTTCCGTAAAACAGCCAGTATAAAGGAGAGTATTAATGTCCATTTCTCATCTGCAGAATACTTTGAAAATATTGTAAAAACAAAACAATAAACCAGTCGAAGCCCGAGAAGTCTACGCAGTAACCACTGCAGTTCTGGTCGACTGGATATAAAAACTGTTTACATAATCGATTCATTTCGAAATGAACTCGCATTCTTTTTGCAGTGACGGCGCTATAATTGATATGAATTAAATGTATAATGCCAGTCTTTTTAAAAGCTACATTAAAGAATTATAATGTTTTCATAATTATTCATTTGAAAGAAACTATAAAGGCAAATATGTTACACACGTAATTTTCATCAAACGGTTGCTTTTGATGCAATGATCGCGAGGGTGAGAGTGCTTCGGGCATAAACGCCGTTCAGCGGCGACGTTGAAATCTACGCCGCTGCTTTGTTTTTCTTTATACTGGTTTTTACCAGATATCCTAGAAATGTCCGAGCCTTATTTATAATCTGTATAATTCCATCTATAAAAAAAAAATAGAGTACAATTACCCTGCAAAAAAGATGTAGGTGTAACAGTATCCAGTTAAAATTTAACGTAAATACCTGAATTTGAATATAGATACTTTGACAAATGTAACTGTTACAACACTGTCCTTATACAGAGGTTTCAAATTTTTGAAATTTAAGGGGCAGAAATTTTATTATTAGTGAGAGTTCAAACAAGAGGCCAACCAAGAAATTAAATAGGATATTTCAACTGCAAATTATCTTTACAAAAAAGGAAATCAGCCTACAATAGTACGCAATCTATGTAGGAGCAGACAAACCCATTTCTCTGAACTCAAAAAAAAAAAAAATCCTAACTATTTATTTATTGACTGTGTCGTTATATCTTTTACTAGTAAGTTTAGTAACATATTTGTAAAATTGGGATTAAATATACTATTATATTGGAAAACGCATTCAATTTTATTACATCTCTTATTTTATTTATCAAATACTACTCCCATCTACCACTGAGCGTATGTGTAATGAGCTTACGAATTGAGTTGATTTTTAAATAACACACGAAAATTGTAGTTAGTTTGTTAAATATTAATTGGTGTTATCAGTTAGTTATAAATTAAAATTTTGCAGCAGTAAAACTCGGAGATAACGAGGACTAAAGGGATATGTAAGTGCTCGTATACCGGGTGTCCCGCGCCATGTGCTCACCCTCCTAGAATCTTTATTTATTAATTGATTAACCTGAATTTTGGAGACAGTAAATTAAACAAAAAATGGAATTTTTCGACTGCTAGTCGTCATAGGACCTCCGGTTTCCCAGGAAATGATATCAACTTCTCTTATTTTAAATAGAAACTCTACATATTTTTACATATTTGAAATTTACGGATCATTATGAGTCCGAATACGTATTAATTGTTAGTTTTGGTTTCCATGACAACGAAAAAAAAAACTTTTTTATTTTTCAATCTGGAAGCAATGAATTGCATTTTTTCGATCTAATGCGATCAAGTGTTTCCAGGAAATCACTTCTTTGATTGTATTAGCTTTTTAATATTTTTTCAGCATTTGAAATTTTCATTAGGTCGAAACTCAGTTTTTTTAATAGAAACTCATATGTTTCTTAGCTTAGCAGAACGTTTCTTTCTGAGTACATTGATACCAAATACATCATATTTTCTTTGAAACTCATTTGAAATTAAGGGAGTGTAAAACTTCAGTAAGACTTGCTCTATTTTAAATTATTTTCAAAGAAAATATGACGTATTTGGTATCAGCGTACTCAGTGAAAAATGTTCTGTTCAACTAAGTTAAGAAACATATGAGGTTCTATCGAAGAAAATGAATTAAGACATAATGAAAAATTCAAATACTGTAAAAATATTAAAAATTAAAATACCATCAAATGAGTAATTTTCTTGAAACACTTGATCGCATTAGACCAAGAAAATGCGATTCATAGCTTTCTAGATATGAAAAATAAGTTTTTTTTTCATTGTCATGGAAACCAAAATTAACAATCTGTACGTATTCGGACTCCTAATGATCTGTAAATTTCAAATATGTAAAAATATATAAGGTGTTCCATTTAAAATAAGAAAGATGATGTCGCTTCCGGCGAAACCGGAAGTCCTATGACGACTTGCAGTATGTGGAAAAATCCCATTTTTTGTTTAATTTAGTTTCTCCAAAATTCAGGTTAATCGATCAATAAATAAAGATTCCAGGAGGGTGAGCAAATGGCGCGGAACACCCGGTATATAGGTACATTATGTACTCTACACAGAAATGGTACTTTTCAATTTGCCCGCTATCTCCAAGTTCTCGTTCTAACCAGTGCTCGTTAAAAGCAATTAAGATCAAAGAATGCATACCTATCGCCAAAAATATATCGTTAACATTCATAGCTGTTTTCGCAGAAGTCTCCATAAATAACAAACCATTCTCATCAGCGTAGGTCTGTGCTTCCTCAAACTCAACCATCCGTTTGTTAGCTAAATCCTGTTTATTTCCGGCAAGTGCTATCACTATAGTAGGACTTGCCTGCCTTTGCAGCTCTTTCACCCATGTCTTGGCTCTGCCAAATGTGTCTTGATTTGTTATGTCATACACGACAATAGCTGCCTGAGCACCACGGTAGTACATTGGAGCTAAACTGTGGTACCTATCAAAAAAAATAAATATGTAGATCGAATAAAAATAAATAAAATCGAAAAGTATGGACATTACCTTTCTTGTCCAGCAGTGTCCCAGATTTCAAATTTGACTGTTGTATCATCAAGGCATACAGTTTGGGTAAGGAACGCAGCCCCTATGGTGCTCTCCTGGTATTCATGGAACTGGCCCTTGACAAATCTCAGCACGAGACTTGACTTGCCAACAGCCGATTCGCCCAGTAAGACCAGCTTGAACTGGCATATTTTACCTTGTGTCGAACCATTGGGTCGTTGTGCTGTTCCTGTTCTACTCGCCATTTCTTCTAGCACTGAAAATAAAAACTGGCAATCACTTAAACATATCATAATTTCCAAAATTGCTTTCTTTGTTTCATCTGCAGTAAATTATTGAAGCAGAATTTAAATTCATTTATTCAGCTGATATACTCTCTGTTGATCAGATGATAAAAGTGACATCATTTTTGATAAAATTGTTTTAGACGAAATGTCAGCTAAACGAGCTAATACTGTAAATTTGTTTCCATACTTGACTAATCCAAATTGGAATTCCACTGGAATAAATGATAAATTTTAAATTTAACTTTCTTTCACATATAAATTTAGATAATTTAACTTACATTGATTTAACTTGATTTTAATTTATCATTTTGTAGCATGAATCATTCATTTATTTAATTAAAATTGTGGTTAGGTGAAAGAGCACCCAGTAGAATCTCGCCACAATTTTTTCCGTCTTCCTAATTTTCATACATTCCTCTAATAAAGGCGTTATTATTATAATTATTATTAAAGTCGGTATACATGTAATGGACCGGCTAATATGGAATAACCGGTATTTTTGTAAGGTCACTAAATCAACCCACTTACGTGTTCAGGTAACGCCAATACTTTCCCATTCCGAGGTTCTTGTGTAACAAAGATAGTAAATACAAATGTCGCAAGAGCAACAAGGAAATCAACACTTTTAGGGAATTCTGTTTACTATGATGGTAATAGTTTACGTCTGTCTAGTCAAAAATGTATTAGGTTATGTTATTCTCCGCAGCCATAGTATAATGCCATTTGTGAAACGTCACTTTGATTAACAAGCTTTTGACTGTGTTCTTTTATCCCTAGACAAGATTATTGTGCGACAAGGATAGATAGAAAAAATCACTAATGTCGCCACCTGAACAACGAAGTGTGTCGATTTAGAACCTTATATTTTTGAAATAAGAAGCGCCATCTATTAAACGACTCTGGCATTAACATGAGTTTCGGTATTGTTGGTCACTACTACAGAAGTTCTTAGCCGGCAAGATTGCATAACTTTACAGTACATGATTTTGTGAATTTATCGTTTTGGAAGCTTTCGCGTGGTACTAGAAAAATGGCGTATCTTTTAAAATAAAAGTTTTTTTTTACACCAAAGTTAGTTTGTTATAATGTAGATTAGTAAAGTTGCTATTTCACCTTATTAATTAAAAATGTTGCATATTTTTCCTTATTTCATATCACCCCAGACTCTCCCATATTACCCGCCATTTTAAATCATATAAAAATGCAGTTTTTTTAATTTGTTACAGAATTTTCCCAAAAAATATGTATTTCTTAAATTTATTATATGCAACCGCTGGAAAACAACATAAAGTACTTTTAATTAAAATATCTTAGTATTTAGTATCTTAGTTCAGAATTTATGACAGCCCAAAGAATTGGTATTCCATATATGCCAACTTTACTCTATTATTATTATTAATCAGCACACAGGTTTTTTTTTTAATTTAAACTTAAATTACTTTAGTTAAAAAAAGAATCATCAGCACTGATGAACTATTTTTAACTATTATCATAACTAAGATCATAATTTGCTAAATTAATTCAGTATTAATTTCGGAATTGAAAATAAAAATTCTTGTATTCAAAACTACATAAAAATTCGTAAAAACATTTTTAAACAAAGGTAGTTACAGCAGAATGAACGCACCGAGGAAATATAAAAATACTTCCGTGTACATCTGAGTCATGTTACTCGTATTCGTTATCACTAGAAACAGGTAATTAAATATTGTTGTTTGAGAAGGGTTACTTTACTACAACAAATACCTACCTATTAGATGTATATAAATTACAAAAAAAATTTTAGTTTGCGAAAAACTGACAGAGAAGTGTCGAATTAACCAATAAACATTTACCATCTCTGTCACTTTGTAAGAAATTTTTGCAAATTAAAAAAAATATTATGACATTTGGCGTTTTGTAACAATTTCTCTGTTGTTAAATATCGACAAGTTGCACGAAAATTAAAGCATCTTCGTCATTTGAGTCTAAGAACATATCGATAAATCCGGGTTGCATAATTTTATGCTTCTGCTGTTTGCTTTATTTTCGCGATGTCCTCTGTGTTTACTCGCCCGGAGACAGATATCGAGTGCCTTAAAACAGGTACGTTCGTTTAACATTCAACTCAGATCTGTAAATATCATAATTGAGGTGAGATTTGCCGAGTTAAAATGTTCTTAGAAAAAAAAAAACAAGTTACTTCCGCTCACATCAAGTGAATGTCAAATTTAAACAATTGACAATACGTAATCTACGTCTGCACACGTCTACATTCTAACCTAAATCTGTATTTGATCGGTGCAGGCAGAAAATTTTCTTACAAAATTTCAATAGCTAGCCAATAAGAGAAAAACATAGAATTTTTCAAGGTTACTGGGTGCCGCTGAGTGAATCTGAGTTTTGCGGTAAAACGAAAACATCTTCATAGATAAAATCAGATAAAATATTGCAGTTGGCGCCACTTTATGTTCAGTCTGCAAAACTTGTCAGATTTTAACCAAAGACGACTAGGTGACAAGACTTTTGTGATCGTAAAGTCTCGTCACCCTAGTACTAGTAGGCTTGGAAGTGTAGACATATACAGGCTGTCCCAGAGCTCCGTAAAAGTTCCATAACTTTCTTGCTATTCCAGGTATCGATCCAATTTTTTTTTTTTTTTTGTATAATAGAAGCGCTTCCATTGCACATTTTAAAATTATTTTCGTTTATATACAGGGTGTCCAAGCATTATAAAAATATTTTAAAGTTACGTTTTTTTTAAATTGAAACACCCCATTTTGACTTCATTTTTGGATTCTACAATAAATTTTGCGTTAAATTTATTTGAGTCATTTTTACGTATCAATCATACTTTTTGATGAGTCAATTTTTTCTTGAAAATTCCCGGATGCAAGGTTCCATTCAAAAATTCGTAACTTCTAAACCACTAAAGATAACGCAACAGATTTTTTTTCAGTCAATGCCAAGACTGCGGCCAATCATTCGAGATCAAACCAAATCGTGAAGGGATGTTCCAAGGCTTACTACGATTTTTTGAAGATGAATAATTATAAATAACAAAAACTCCATTTTTTCAAATAGAACACCCTGTATATTTTCACACCATTCCATAGCGTTTTTGATAAGCTTTTCAATGATCTATTTTGTAGGGTCTAATTCTGATATTCGACGAGTTATTGAGAAAATAGTAATGTTATAAATATTTAATAAACAACTGAAAGTTTCTAGTAGTAGATTGGTGCCAAAATGAAAAGCGATTCATATTTTAAAACAACGTCGCATTAGTTACGGATATATTGTGTCAAAAAGTGCGAATTACATTGGTTTAATGTTTTATTCACTGTGCATGATTATCCGCGATGGATCAGTAGGACTGCGGCTTTAATTTCAAATTTATCCTCCCAGTTCGCGTGAATTAGAAGTTCTATTGATGATTCATGAAAATTCTAACTTGAGTACTCAGGAAATCTCAAGAGAAACTGTATGTCACTTTCAAATTTTAACTTGAGTACTCGGGAAATCTCTATATCAGTTTCTCCCGAGTACTCGAAGTTAGAATTTTCATGAATCTTCAAGAGTACTTCGAATTCACGCGAACTGGGAGGATAAATTTGAAATTAAAGCCGCAGTCCTTCTGATTGATCGTGGATAATCATGCACAGCGAATAAAATATTAAACCAATGAAATTCGCACTTTTTGACACAGTATATCCGCAACTGGTGCGACGTTGGTTGAAAATTTTAATCGCTTTTCATTTTGGTACCAAACTACTAGAAACTTTCAGTTTATTAAATATTTACATCTAAAAATTACTATTTTCTCAATAACTCGTCGCATATCAGAATTGGACCCTACAAAATAGATCATTGAAAAGCTTCTCAAAAACGCTATGGAATGGTGTGAAAAAATTCAGGGTGTTCTATTTGAAAAAATGGAGTTTTTGTTATTTATAATTATTCATCTTCAAAAAATCGTAGTAAGCCTTGGAACATCCCTTCACGATGTGGTTTGATCTCGAATGATTGGCCACAGTCTTGGCATTAACTGAAAAAAAATCTGTTGCGTTATCTTTAGTGGTTTAGAAGTTACGAATTTTTGAATGGAACCTTGCATCCGGGAATTTTCAACAAAAAATTGACTCACATCAAAAAGTATGATTGATACGTAAAAATGACTCAAATAAATTTAACGCAAAATTTATTGTAGAATCCAAAAATGAAGTCAAAATGGAGTGTCTCCATTTAAAAAAACGTAACTTTAATATTTTTATAATGCTTGGACACCCTGTATATAAACGAAAATAATTTTAAAATGTGCAATGGAAGCGCTGCTATTATATAGAAAAAAATTTGAATCGATACCTGGAATAGCAAGAAAGTTATGGAACTTTTACGGAGCTCTGGGACACCCTGTACGTCTTTTCCACAGTCAGCTGAATTGATATGTCATATACGGTCACTCCAATTCGCCTAAAAATGTGTTCCAGTAAAGCAAGCAATGGAGTGTGTCAACTAGCGCCCTCTGATACTTATCAATTAGGTGTTACCATGGTTACGACTTACAATACCGATGCTAATTTTGAGGGTGGTGGTGGTGGTAGTCGAGTAGAGTTATTTTGCCGTATGTTGCTACTTACTCTACTCTACTACCTGCTACCCAGTTTACTCGCTACTCTCTTCTAATGTTCGATTTTACGGGTAGAGTTACTCTACTCTATCAAGTACTTGCCTCGTTACTCTACCCGTGTCAAGCCTTTAAGAGATAGCAAAGTTTGCAAAGACAAAGATAAATGGTTACTTATGAATGATTCTTTCTGAAAGTAAATTAGTTATATTCGTAGAAAGCACTAACGTATACCCGTTTTCAAGAAATAACTCTGCAGACAATTATATTTTCTTATTTTGTGGTTAAACCAGCGATATCCAAACTGCGTATTTATTTTTATATACAAGACGGTCATAAATCACGCACCAAATTCATATTTTGTTCATTTCCTGGTTTCTCTTTACAAAAGCCTGAAACCGAAAAAGTTTCAATTTTAAGAAGACACGTTTTATTATTTTTTTTTAATGGCAACCCTAACTTTTTCAACCAATTTTTGATCATCCTTAACAGTTAAACGGCGTTGGCCTGTCTGCACTCAGATTCACAGATTTCATCTTGTGAGTCAATTTATGGGTTTGAGGTCTCCGAAAATCCGGACCAGTTATCAAAACTCGTCCGGACGTCCTCGGACTGCCGGAAAATCCGAACATGTCCGGGGAAATCCGCACCTATGACAACCCAATACAGGGTGAGTCATAATAGGCGAAACAAATTTTACCAGTATGTAGAAGAGACATTTTTAAGTAAAAAAGTTCGTATGAACCTACATACAGGGTGTTCATGGGGAGTCGCTGCAATAGCTAATTTTCTTCTTAGTATTTTTACGAAATAACTGAAAATAGAAAAGTTTTAGGATCTTTTCTCCTCGATTTTACGCTGCTTTCGAAAAAACAAATGGCAGTCAGGTTTTCGAGTTCTTCAATTGTTTTCAACTTTTTTACACGGAACATAATGTTTTTTATCATGTCATTGCGTTAACTTTATTCACGAACATAATATGGTGCGCGTTGAGCCAGGTGAATAAAGGAAGTGTGTTCAAACTGTCATACCTGTGTGAACTGTCTTGATTAAAAATTTATTTTCCTTAATTTATTATTAACATTGAAAACACGATATGTTAAAATGTCTAATACAATTATTTATTAAATAATTTATAAAATTAGTATACTCAGGGGAAAAATGTTATAAAGGCGTACTTAATTTGACATTCCGAACAAGATACGCTGATAATAAATATGTTCCATTAAAAAAAATTGAAAATCTCGAAAACCTGATAGTCATTTGTTTCTCTCAACATACCATAAAATCAAGCAGGAAAAGTCCTAAAACTCATCTAATTTAAGCTAATAATAATTGTAGTAATTTTCCGTGAACACCTAAATTTTATTACTAAATATTTTATAAAATAGTAGGCTTTGGGAGATGATATTTTAGAGACGTAATTAATTTGACATCCTGAATATGATGGGATGATAAAAAACATAAGGTTCTCCATTTAGAAAAAAATTAAAACAATTGAAAAACTCGAAAACCTGACTGCCATTTGTTTTTTCGAAAACAGCGTAAAATCGAGGAGAAAAGGTCCTAAAACTTTTCTATTTTCAGTTATTTCGTAAAAATACAAAGAAGAAAGTTAGCAGTTGCAGCGACTTCCCATGAATACATGTATGTAGGTTGACATGAACTTTTTTACTTACATACTCTTCGTCTCGTCTCTTACATACTGGTAAAATTTGTTTCGCCTATTATGACTCACCCTGTATAATATTCTAGGAAATCTTTACCGACATAATGGTTTCTGGCTGATAAATTTATCAGGAGGTGAAGAAATCGTGCCTAAGGGGGGCGTAGTAACATAAAGTTTGGAATCCACTGGATTAAACGGTAAGAAATATCAAAAGTTACAAAACAAAGACATGAAAAATTTTGCCATCCAATACTTCTTCTAACTAAAATCAGCTGTAAATGTAAGTTATTATTCTGTGGGACTTCTTACCCAATATCATCCAAATGGATCCAGGCGTTCCTTTGTTATAAGAAAAATTAACTTTCTTTTCTGGAACTATGAAGCAGAATACCGGCTTAAAGAAGCAGTTTTTGGATTTAAATAAGTTTGGTTAAATCGTCTTATTTTGAGCTCAGGATAAATAAAAGGAAAAATAACTTTTATCTTCAAGAATTTTGAAGCAAAATACTGGCTTAACGAAGCACTTTTGAATATAACGAATGTCCAAATAAAAAAAAAACTGATCGAGAAGGCTGTGGAAAAATTCACAAAAGAAAGTCTGCACGTCTTAGGAAATTTCGTACTTTTAGCAAAGAGATAAACAGCTATAAGGTAATTTGTTAAGTGTTATTTCAGTGTGAAGCCGAATGTAAACATAACTAAAGTAGGTTCACAGAAATTAACATGTTGAACAACTTTAAGCAACGTGCATGTAGTGTAGAAATGCCTCGTTCACAATCTACTCGACTAGATTTTTATTTAGTCACCAACTTGTCAGATAAATTTGGTCAAATCGTCTTATTTTAAGCTCAGGAATCTGTGATTAAGTTGCCCACGGAATTTAGAGACACCAGTATATGGTAAACGCCGCATAGATACGAACGGGAGACTTGGGATCAACTAAAACAGAGTCGAAGGCAGACTGCCTACTTATAAAGCAATAAGACCGTCTACAAAAACAATAAACTTTTTCTTTGTATTTTGGAAAAAAGGCGGGTTCCTGTTTTGCACCAAACCAGTGGCGTAACTGCAGGAGTTGCAGGGATTGTAAATCAACCCAGCGTTGTTCAAAGCCTAAAGTAAAATTCCAAGCTCAAAACAGGAAAAGAACTCGAAGAATGCGTTATCATTTGTGGCGCCATCTGTTACTCTGCATCGTAACTTTGATCTCTTTATTTGTGGGGAAGCAATTGGAAGACGCTAAGAAAAATTCAAGAAATAACATTACGGAAAAAATATAAAATTTTGTTGCAAGTCGTTTTTGATTGCAGGTCAAAAAGCGATCGTTGGATGTCGCTGTTTAAACTACGAAAAAAATACAATTTTGAATAAATAAAGTTGAACAGAAACCTGTATGAATAAAAGAATAAAGTTGAACGGCAACGGCTAGAACATAGATAGTTTCAAATAAAAGTAACGGCATATATTAATCTGTAACCGCAATTAATTTTGTTCCTTTTCATTTTCGGGAAACAGTTTTAAAACAGTTGAAAACAAATTTCTTCTTTAAGAAGGCGTTTGAAAACAGGTGAAGCCTACTTCCACTTGTCGAGAGCTTTCCTAATAAACAATAAACATTTACGTCCCTTTCGTTTGCACGGAAACAAATGCAAAGCATCTGAAAACTTCGAATAAATAAAATTTTAACGCAAGGCGAAGGAATTTATTAGCATTTGTAGCGCCATCTATCACCATTTGTCGTATATCAAAATGTTCAAGAAATAATGGATGGCATTCAGGGACGCTCTACGGGTGAGAGGCTTAATCAGCAATCGTTTGTGATTGGCTGACGTTGAGGTAATAGCCAATCACAAACGATTGTGGAGTAAGTCTCTCAGCCCTGAATGCATCCAATGTTACGAAAAACAATTTCGAATAAAGTTGAACAGGAATGTTAGAACTGAAGAAGTAAAAGCTAAAAACAAATTTCTTCAAGAAAGTGTTTGAGAAACAAGCGTAAACCGCTTAACGCTAGTTTTCAGGAAGTTTTATAACCTAAAATTTTGACAAATCTTGTCACTTATATAAATACAATCCTTCAGAAGCAATAAAGCAGTTTTATTATTATTTTATATTTAGTGAAATGATAGATTTATTTTGTTAATAATAAATAGGAGTAATTGTAAGGTGCTGACAGAAATTTTGCAACCCAGCGCTCGACTTCTAGCTACGCTACTGCGCCAAATAAATTCTTCGAAGTTAAAAGTAAATATGAAGACATGAATAAAATACTCAAAAACAACAGAAAACTAACATAAAAAATGCAAATTTCAGGTTTTAAGATTTTGTTTGCCTTTTAAATTTCACAAAGACAATTTTAGTTGAAAGGAAATTTATTTAACAAAAATAAACGAGCAAGAGCTTAAGAAATTTGCCACAAAATTTTTAAACGTGTTAAAACAGAAACTGGTGTTTGAAATTAGTCAAATGATTTAATAATTGAAGTCGACTCTTCTACAGGGTGACCCAACGATCTGTATTTCTTATGTGAGGCCTATAGGAACAACATGAAGGAAAAAGTAAGATACGGAAGTTATACTAAACGTCACGCGGCATATTTTAAAATGATTTTCAACTAAACAGGGTGTTCCAGAAAGAGATAGTGTGTAGGGAGTGAATTTTCTTAAATAAAACACCCTGTATATTTTTGCAAATTTAAATGTCCCGTGAAGACCTAACATAAACATATTTTGGTTTTACTTAATTATTTTGGAAAAAAATTATTTTCTTCGAAAGTTCTTTAAAAGTTTTAAAAGAATTTTGATCGTATGTTTCTGATTATATGAAATATGGAAAAAAGCAAAATATCTTTTAGCATTAATACAGGGCGGTCGGTACTTGCGCATCACTCGGTATTCTCATTTTTCTTGATGGAGTGACCTATTTTTTATTTCCTTTAACAAATTTTACTTTTAGAGAAACCACTTTTTTGAAACACCGTTTTCGACCAACTCTTGTTTCTAGAATAACATCTGTTTGTATGAGGACTAGGTTTTATAGTCTTCAATAATTTTTTGCCTCTCCTTAGAATTTAAGTTTGCTTGTAAATAATCGCATTCTATTTACTCAAATATGTTTAAGTAAGATTATTGCAGTTTATATTTAGTTTAAGTTCTTAAACTCTCGATATTATAATTCGATAACCTAATTGGTTAATATTGCCAAATCCTCCTTTAAATTACATTAGTATTCTTTCAACAGTATGTGTAGATATACTGATTATTTTTTATTTTATTTCATTTTTTCTGCTTTTTAGTTATAAGGCAATTGTATTTTGTCTTTGCTTGATTCAGCTTGACTTTGTTTTATATTTGAATTACCAGTTTGATTGCCTTTCGTTTTTTCTTTGGTGCTCTTATTTTGATTTGACTGACCCTCGATTTCTTCACCTCTTGATAAATTTATCTGCCAGGTAATATCCTCGGAAACTATTATCGATACAATTGTTTCCAAAGGTAATACCTGGCAGATAAAATTATCAGGAGGTGAAGAAATCGCGCATAAGTGATATGGATTTGATTAGATTATAGATTAAGATTAAAAAAACTTTTTACTTAAATATATAGGGTGTTCTGTTTAAAAACTCAAATATTGTATTTTTTTCTCCAATTTGCGATGCGCGTTTCTTGTTATAACTCAAAAAGATAATAAGCATAAAACCATACAACTTTTGTATTTAAAGGTTTTCCCTACCTCCTAAAATAGACCCTCTAGGTAAGGTGCAAAATATAAAAAAAAAACCTGTGCAATTAATTGGTCGACCTTTGTTTTTCCTTTTATTCGAATTCATTTAGTTTATTCTTATTTTTTTAACTATCAGGTTATTTTTCATTCTGCGGAATTTTATCAATTAATCGTCTTTTATTTTTATTTTTCCCTTAATATTTTATATTTGAGTTTATTTTATATTTTCATCCTTTCCACCGATGGTCTCTTTTTTGCTTTTCTTTTAATTTATTCGATTTGCGTTTATTTTTCATTTTAATCCCTTCGATCGATGGCCATTTTTATTTTCTCTTTTATGTGATTTAATTTTATTAATTGATTATCAGTTGATTGTCTTTTGTTTCTGTGTGTGTTTTTTTTAATTTGCTCGATTTCAATTTATTTTACATTTTAATCCTTTCCATCGTTCGTTCTTTTTTTGCCTTTCTAATCCCTTCGATCGATCGCCATTTTTTTCTTTTTTATGTGATTTCATTTTATTAATTGATTATCACTAGATCGTATTTTGTTTCTCTTTTCTTTTAACGTGCTCGATTTTAATTTTTTTACGTTTTAATTCCTTGGATCGGTCGCCATTTCGATTTTCTCTTTTACGCAATTTGATTTTATTTACTGATTATTGATCGATCGTCTTTTGTTTTTGTTTTTTTTTTGTTTTATTTACTCGATTTGAATTTATTTTACATTCTAATACCTTCGATCGATGGCCATTTTTGTTTTCTCTTTTATATTATTTTTTAATTATATTTTTTTAACATTTAACGATTAAATCTTTTTATATGATTTTTATTTTCGTCTATCATCTTTTGTTTTTTGTTTTATCTTTCGTTTGACTATGTTTGACATGATTTTTAATTTTTTCATTTACTCAATTTTAATCTTTAATATTTACAAATTAAATTTTTGGCTGTCAATATTTTTATTCTTAGTTTTACATATTTTCATCTTAGATCTCATCTTCATTCACGATCGTCTTTTGTTTTTGTTTTGTTAGATATGACGGTATTTTATTTTTATTTTGAATACCAATTTATCAAATTTTTAATTCACAGTTTTACTTCTTTGTTTTCATAGTACCATTTTCATTTCACACTTTCGAATAACGACATATTCTACAAATTGGAACATGTCACTTGTGAATTATTTTACCTACTTTTTTTAATGTATTTAGTATTTTCTGCTTTTTATAATGCAAAGAAGACAAACTTTTTCCCCTACCCTAAGGACAGCGCAAACATTTCTCGCCGGGGGCCTCGCAACTATTAAGGCCACCTCTGGTGTTTGGAAATTGATAGTCGCTAGTACAAAAAAAAAATGGTAGTTGATGGTGGCGAGTTGAAATCTTCGGCAAAAAAATTCTAATAAAAATCCGTTAGTTTTCGAGATAAAAATTACTAAAAATTTAGCCAAAATTGTTGGTGCGCCACTGAGTTAAGATAACAAACTGTCACAATTGTCACAATTCGGTACATATTATAACCAAAATGAATGTCGCTTACACAAATAATGAGCTGACGGACATGGTTTTATTTTATGGAAAAAATGGGTTTCTTAGGATTTCCAGATTTCCATTTTTTTTTTTTTTCACTAGCAATTTCCAAACGCCCTGTATACTGCAGTTTCAACATGCAGTATGTCCCAGATTGAGTAGGCTACAATGGGTAACTTTCTTATTAGTGAAGATAGAGATTTGGTTAAATGGCCAATGTTTTGCAGTTTTATGCGCCGATTCAGATGCCATAGAGAATATTTGAAAATTCAGATGTTACCGCAGAAAAACTGAAAATCGCTATTTTCTTTAATGTCTAATAATTTCGTAATTATAAAAAATATGTAAGGTTATATACCTTTATTTCTAACAGTTCTTATACCAGCCATCTAGTTTTTACTATTATTTGAGCTTTTTGCTGTTTTAACATTTTTCTTGTGTATAAATTATTGCCATAAATTTGGTAAACTAAAGAAAGCTAAATCTCACAATCTTGATAACAACAATAAGTTTTTATATGTGGGTATTTACAATCATTTTTACATGAATAGTTTAAACAGCGACATCCTACGATCGCAATCAAAGACTATTTCGCTTTCTTCCCATATTTCCGTAAAGGCCAAAGCCCTAAGAATATTGTGTTATATTTCGCAGGTCTGTGTTTTCTGCATAAGGTGCTTTCTTTCGCTCACAAAATCGTGATCCAAACGTGTTTTGATTCAAAAACAGACATTCTTTTTTTTTTAATATCTTTATTTTTAAAACTTTTTTGTATTGAATTACGGTTATTTACAAATGAACTGTCAATCAAAAATTCAAGTCAGGTGTTTTGTTGCAACAACTACGAAATTCAGGTCCAAATATTCGAAACACGATTCAAACTTTTATGCTAAAGAAAGCACCTATAGTCAAAACTTACGTTCAAAATTCGTAATTTTTAAAGAATTTTCCAAGAAAAAATTCTTTTTTCCAAAATAAATAAGTGAAACCAAAATATGTTTTATGTTGTAGTAATCAGGTCTTCATGGGACCTCTAAATTTGCAAAAATTTACAGGGTGTTCCATTTAAACAAGTTCACTCCCATCATACCATCATTTTCTGGAAAATCCTGTATAGTTGAAAATAATTTCAAAATATGCCGCATGAAGTGTAGTATAACTTTCATAACCTGTTTTTACCTTAATGCTATTCCTATAGAGTTCACAAAAGAAATACAGATCATTGGAACGCCCTGTACAATAAAAATTAAAGTTCAAAGTTTTTTTAATCTCAAACCGGACAGAAAAATGAAGAGAACACACTCAACGTTTCGCTATAGATTTACAGCTTCGTCAGGAGCTATAAATCTATCGCGAAACGTTGAGTGTGTTCTCTTTATATTTTTGTCCGGTTTGAGATTAAAAAAACTTTGAACTTACAATTTTCATCGGACAAGAACAAACTTCAATAATAAAAATTAAAAATAAAAAGTAAACTTTAAGCGGACAGTATTCAAATTGGAAAAGGCACTCGACGTTTCACTGTCGATTGACAATAAAATTGTCCTTTTCCAATTTGAATACTGTCCGCTTAAAGTTTATTTTTTTTTATTTAAATGATTTAATAATACCTATTAGCTGTTCACCTTCTTTTTAGATTCTAGAAGGCTATGCTTTTTTTTCGTTAAGTTACTTGCATGTATTTTGAAGGAAGTCAAAATCTGACATGAAAAAAAATATTGTCAGTGTCACTTCAGCGATACTAACTGTGTTGCCGATACGTAAATAGCGTGGACTACGGTGGCATAATTAAAGTAAAAAGTAACTTAAAACAAATATATTTTTTATTATAATCTCGTCAAAATGCCAAAAGTTATAAGTGGCGGAACTAAACGTGAAATAGTGAAGGCGTTTAATTATTATATAAAGGATCGCCCAAATTAAAAAAAAACGAAGCGGATTTGAAGAATCTAAAAGTGTGTGCGTTGGAAGAGATTATGAAAGAAGTAGACGGAATTCTAAATGAGGACCAAATAACCATGGAAAGAATTCTAAGTCATCAGCAACAGCAAGAAGATCGGGCCATTTAAATTCCCATGCAAGTATTATCTATGAATATGTAATTACTTTTTTAACGAAAAAATAAATAATTATCAACGGTTTGTGGCAGTGGCAGTTTTCAAAAATATAACCATAAAATTAAAAATGTTTTTGACGTCTATGTTTAATTGTGATACCAACAAAAATGTCACCCTAACAGGGTCTACTCTGAATCTAAAAAGAAGGTGAACAGCTAATACTCCAAAGAACATTAATTAGTGTTAATAACGTCTAATAAGTTTCAAGGAAAATGATGCTCCTATTAATACAAATATTTCCAGTTTTTACATTGGGGAAATTCCTGATTTGATATCTACTTGAAAATAGGGATGCACACTATTTATCCTGTATTGCTGTTTTGAAAACATCCATTCTTGAAAACAAGCGAAAAGAAAAATCCCAGAAATGAATGTGTAACATTCGAATACATATTTGTTCTTTGATCCACTTTACAGTACATAGCGATAGAGGCGGCAAACATTACTTGTTTTGTTGATCTAGGAAATTAGAGATAATTATTATTTGTGCGCGTTCCGACCTAATTAAATGCCAAACATTTTTGCTCAAAAACGTCACGTCTAATTGGCGTTTTATATTTTTCTTTGCACATGTAACGATACACACACATGAAAAGAACACAACAGGGCTAACGGCATCGTGTTCCAGAAAGACGCCAATCATTTTGCGATGACCTCGTATATTTTCAATTTTTAATCGACCGACGATAAGACTAAGTTAAATTTAGCAGCAGTTTTACATATCTTCAAAATTAATGCAGAAAAAAAAGTATTTTTTGTGATTGTTTATAAGATTTGAAAAAACGAAGTTTTTTAACTGTGTTTCCAAGTAGAACGACGAAATAGAGTGACTCACTTACATGACGTTTGTAATAAAGTGTACCTTGATACACAAGGCAAGGAAAGCGTATCTGACCGACGTAAAAGTATGATGCACAAAGTTCTGATAAAATTGGGGAAAGTATATAGAACACCAGCCAAAGTGTATACGACAAAGAGAATATAGGGGGGCGTACATCGTATTTCAAGGGCGAAGAAAATGTCTTAAATCAGCTGACCATATTGAAAAATTCTGTCAAATATTCGCGTATTCCGTGTAGGTGATCAATAATCAACAGGTCAATAACGATTAAATAAATTAACGACGATGTAAGAATGCAGTTTGACACGCTCATGACGCATTTGACAATAATAAAAAACACGAGAAATACCATGTACAGCCTAACCTACCTTACACAAAAGGATTTCGTACACAATCGATATCTATTTTATGTAACACTAATGCTATTAATCGCGTTCACACACATATAATACACTTTGCTTAATCAATTCTACACATGTAATAGCACCAAATTATGCGAAATTGCTGAAATTAAGGATAGACACAAAATGACAGTTGGATTATTGCCGACAGGATTGCCAGGCTAAAAAATTTTCGACACCCTGCAACGCCACATCACAAACCGACGGCCGATTTACAGAAAATCGATACGGACCCGCCAAGGTTTACTTTGTGCGTGCAAACTTAAAACGAAAAATGACTCACCTATATTATATTCACATTAATTTTCAACTGGAAAACGCCGAGAACATGGAAAACATTGGTGACACCACCGGACAGTTGTCAAATTTAGCAGCGCCTTGGCGGGAAGAGCAAACGTCGGTTCACTGACACTTCCAATTTACTTTATAAAACAATTTTTGTTTTAAACAATTACGTCCGTCACGATTTTTTTTTATTTTTCAACTATGGCAAATAAAGGCAAATTTATTGATCGCACGCCCATTATATGTCCTGTATGTATAAATTAACACCGTTTATTTACGCACTGTGACATAAACGTCAAGAATTCATTCAATCCCAACATTTCCAATAAATTCAGTATTTGCTATTTTCAGGCTGGTAAAGTATTTGCGGACGATACCAACCTAAGTGATTGCTTCAAATACTACCGTTTGGTTGACGAAGTGGACGCGGTAAAAAATGAACTGGGTATTGCAGAAGAAGAAAAATTTCCATATAAAGCCAGAAGGACTCTTAATACAAGAAATCAAGGAATTTTTACAGAAGTAAGTAAAATACAGTCGTATAAGTTTGTCGAATCCGGGAAGGTAGTGAAGGAGTAAAGCTGATTTTCCTGGTTGGAAGAAGATTGGTAGTGTTGTTAAATTACCGGCAAATTATTTTTAATGTTACCTTACCGGTAATGTTATCGTAGCATTACCAATTACAGCTCAAGTGGCGACATCTCGCGCCGGAGTTACCAATTGCACTTTTAACAAAAAATGTGATATTGGGAGCGTTCAGAGGATGCGTTGCTTACTCAACAGTCGTTTGTGATTGGCTATTACCTTCATGTGAGCCAATAACAATCGATTGCAGAGTAAGCAACTCAGCCGCTGAACGCGTCCATTTAATCAATTTGTTCTGATTAATTTGACATCGAAAGCACATTGAATTTTTAGCTTTGTTAAAAAATAACGTTTCCAATATTTAATATTATGTATTTCCACTAGTGTTGTTAAATTACCGGTGATTTATTTTTATAATTTATTACCGGTAATGGTACCGTTTATATTACCAATTACAGCTCAAGTCGCGCCGGAGTTACCAATTACACTTTTAACTAAAAATGTGATATTTACTCAATTTTCTGATTAATTTGATATAGGATACACATTATATTTTTGTCTTTTGTTAATGATCAGGTTTCCAATATTTAATATTTATGTATTTCCACTAGAGATGGGATTCCACCCGGTGCAATAGTTTGCACCGGTGGAATCACGGAATGCACCCACAATGCACCTGGTGCATTAGATGCTTTGCCCGGTTGCCTACATTTACATAAGTTACAAAAAATGCTTCAAAATAACACCAAATAGCCGATATTTTGTACGTACTATCACTAGACAATAATTTTGCAACGTTAATTTCAAAAACTTTTAGATTTTAAGCTACAAAACTTCCGGTTAAACTTAAAAGTTTACTATTCAGCTATTCACCAGACACTACGAAACATTAAACCTGTAAACCACCTGCAGACAATGAAATAACATCAAGAAAAGATTATTTCTCGTTCGATTTGCGAGGGAAATTTAAATTTTTGAATCCACCCGGTCCATTCATGTATGCACCCATGTTGGTGCTTTCAGTGCACAGGGTTCATTCCCTGGCCCATCTCTAATTTCCACTAAATAAATTCACGTGAAAACGAAAATCATTTTAGGTTATAAAATATTTATTTACTTTTTTCTAGTATTTACGTTTTTCTTAAGTAATCAAAAATATTCCTTAACCATTTGTTTCATTGCTTTACTTGCGTTTTGCAAGTGTGCAACTCGAAATTACCTTATGTTGACAATTGAGGTAACAAACGGTAACAAATGAATGTTATCTTACCGGTAACTTTGGAAATTTACCGTAAGGTAACATGGAAATATTACCGACTCACAACACTAATTTCCACTAATTAATTTAAGTCTAAGCGAAAATCATTTTAGGTTATAAAGTATTTATTTCCTATTTTCAGTATTTACGTTTTTCCTAAATAATTAAAAATATTTCTCGATCATTTGTTTCATTGGTTTACTTGCATTTTGCAAGCTTTGAAGTCGAAATTACATTATATTGACAATAGAGGTAACAAACGGTAACTAGCGGTAATCAGTGCTGTTATTGAGAATTTCTAGTTTGTACTAAAATAGAGGTGCCAATTGTACTAATTTCACTTCAATTTGTACTGACGTGGGAAATTTAAATGTTTAGTAATTTGTTTCCTATAAAAATAGTAGTCATTCTTTTAAAAAAAAGTGTTGAAGTTTAAACATAAAACATAAATTTGCACATTTGACATTTGATAATTACACTGACACTTGACAGTGGTTAGCAACAAACATTCAAGAGTAAAAATTTCCAGGTGTGATAGTTCCTAAATAGCTTATTTCTAAACCGAAGGAGTGTGTTGTAATTGTTTCGAAGTGATTTTTTAAGCATTTCTTGAAAGAAAAAAAAAACATGAAATCCAAATATGTAAATATGTATGTATTTTCAGTAAATGTACTGAAAAATTGCTCGAGATTTCAGCACAAATGTACAGGCAAGAACAACCCTGAAGGTAACAAAAGAATGTTACCTTACTGGTAACATTAAAAATTTACCGTAAGGTAACATGGTAATTTTTAGCGACTCACCACAGTATAGACATCAATCAGTAGGGACAGCTTCTGTCGGCACCTTTGAAGGTCATACTACAATTTTCCGAACCCAAGCAGGCGGGCAGTCATTCTAATGCTACCAGATGTCGCTACTTGAAAAACTTATTTATTTCGTGATATACTTCTTGTTTTAAAAAACAGAAGCTTGTTTTATTAGAAAAATTACAAGTGAGCTCAAAATAGTCGAAACATGATGAAATTCGATAAGATAATCTAATGGTTACTTATCCACCAAAACAGCTGATCGGTAATTGACGGCCATATTGAATATGTGCCGGAATTTTGGCGGAACGTCCGTTTTTTGGCCATGTTCAGGTGATCACCGAGCCTGAATGCAGACCCTGATGCACACTCAGCATGTTGAAAGTTAAAAACTCGTGTTCTTAAAGGGTTAATGTGAGAATACTAGCTGCTGAAGCTTGGCACTCCAAAAGCATATCTATTCAATAGCTATGTTGAATTAGTAACTCAGCTCCTGTGGTTACCTGAACGAGGCCATCAACCATTGACCGTTGCGCCACTCTCGGCCGCTTGATGAATGCGCGCTCATTTCGCACAGGCGCTCTCAGAAACGGTAAGAGCGAAAACCCCAAGTGTCCCTACTGATTGATGTGTATACTGTGGACTCACAACACTAATTGTTCCCAACTATAGTTATTCATTTTTACAGTAGCATCGATTAAGGGCTTTGTGAATTTTATCCAACAGTTGGATTTGGTGCGTCCTAGGGCTCGTGAGATACCGGATTACATGAAGACACAATACAAGAAGTATAGTTGTCTAAAAACGGCCTTTATAGATTATAATTTGAATAAAAATAGATATTTTGAAAATAGGAGAAAATATTCATTTTAGCATGAAAAAGAGAAAACCGGCTTTTTGGGTACAAACCGGCACTCGGCATGATCGTGACAAAACCGGAAAATTCGGAAAAAACGGATCACACACATCAATAGCTGTTTTCCCGTTACGCAATTTGTGCACCCAAAGGAACCCAAAAGCGCAAAAGAGCGCGAAGCGCACGTTCTAGTTAGACAACTTTCCATAAGTTTATAAATGAAGGTCACACGTTTAAAACCCAAGTGTGCTTGTAACGCAAAATTCAGAGTTAACGGGAAAACACCTACTAATGTAAGCTGTTTTCCTTCGCTTAAAGGTTTAAATTGTGATTCGAATAATTTGGATCTGGACTCCATAGTTGTAACAAAACTCAAATTATTGATTGACAGTTCACTTGCAAGTAATTTCGATTTAATCCAAACGAGTCTTAAAAAGCAGAAAGATTCAAACAGTTCTCTCCTGTTTGAATCTTTCTGCTTTTTAAGACTCGTTTGGATTAAATCGAAATTACTTGCAAGTGAACTGACTGCCGATTGGGATTTAAATTTTACGGAGAATGGAGATTAATCCGTTTGCAAAAGAACGTGCGTCTTCGAAACTAAATGTTGCGTTTGTATCGCTTTGTGAGCGAAAGAAAGCGATTATAATCAAATCGTGTTTAAATGGCAATGTGATGGGTCCCGTTTTTTTTGTCCGCAAGTGTACGCATGCGGTTCTGATTCTACAGACTACTGATTTCACGCAATTCGAGAAAATGAGTAACCAACAGACGGCGCTTTTAATAAGGAAAACAAATAGCTGTCTTTAATATTTTCAGTATAAATTATTCTATTCGATCCATCAACGCTTTCTGTTAGTTTTATTGTTATGTGTACGTTCTGCTAAAAGTGCGGAAACGTCAGAAAGTCACAAAACTCACAAATAAAACATTTCAATTTAATATTTTTTATAGGTTAACCAAATATCATTCCAACGTTTTCCTTATTACAAAGACCTTCACAAAACTTTCCCTAGATATTAGCCACTCCGTGATTTTCTCGAATTAGAGGAATTGTTGATGGGCAATTCCACGATAATGTCTACCTGAGTGATAATTTTTCATCTTTAGGCTTCATGTCTGCATGTTTTAACAGATGACTATATTCGAAAGCAAAAAAATAGGCACTTACAGTTTCCTGTAATTTTTCTTTCTCCAAAATTGTATTGATTTAAAATTTTTTTAAAGCTTTCAGATTTGCAAGCTCAAAAATTTTGTAAAATCTGCGAAATCCCATATGAGAACAGTATTATTTTATATTTTAAATTATTTTCACCACTATTACATCGCATTTGCGAATAAATTGGTCAAGTCGTTTTTGGTCTGCAGTGGGAATTTCGAGCTACGTCTCTGCTGACGAAGCCCCAAGCAGAGCTGAAACAGCTGTACAGAGGCTGCTCGAGGTTTTCACTACAATCAAAAACGATTTGCAACAAAATTTTTAGTATTATTTTAGATAAAATAAAATTACAGGAAATAAAGTAATAAATAATTGCAACTTTTAAATTATTCTTCCGCTTTTTACAGTCTAGGCCTTGTTTACGTCCACATGTCCAAACAAGATACCAGACGGTCATCAATGAACTACAGGACACTTCGTTTAGGTCCTACTGGGATGCAGAGTTGGGAAGGAGTAGGGATTCCGTAGGGGGATTACCTGCCGGAATGGATCCGTTGGCGGTGACGTTTGGAAAACAAAATGTTAAAGGTAAACATTGTTTTTCTCATTCTAAATTAAACTGACGAATTTCTCCAATTTTAGAGCGTGGCGCGAAGGAACTGATAAATCCACCGAAAACACCCTATGAAGTGTTATGGGACAGTCAAGTCGAGCATGAATTGTACAGAAAAACACATAATGATTACAATCCAGGAGAACGTGTTAAAAGAAAGTAAGTCACATCAAGAAACGATATTCTGGATTCATTTAGACAAATAATGATCAATGCTATGTACAATCACAGCGCAATGTAATGAAACTGTGGAGGGGTAAATGGCCACTAAACGCTCCGAAATTGGCCGTTTACTCCTCCAGACTTTCATTACATTGCTCTGTGACTACGTATTAAGCTAAAGACTTCAAATCCAAACCTATAGCATCTTGTCAAATCAGCAAGTTCAACAAATTTGAGTGGGAAGTAATCTATAAGGTCTAGTGCTGGGTTAATCATTTGACCTAAACTTCCTATGCTCATATTAAAAAAAAACACACACAAACTGAACGCGCTAGCCAACATCTCAAAGACTTGCATTGCTAAAGTTTTATTTTTTAATAACTGCTTCAGCTATTTAGAACCTGCATTTGACCCCAACAAACAATACGGACATAAAACGATTTATGATCCGAGGGGCATTTGGGTCGACTGTGCATGTACTTGGTATGAGACTGAACCAGTGGTAACAGTCAATCAAATTCAAGCGGATGCAGCAGTCAGAAGAAAACATAAACTGGGGAAATGCTTGGAACCGTAATTACTTTAAATTATGAACCACAAGTAGTTTTGTAAGCAAATATTTTTCAGGAATGAAAACATAAAATGTGTTCCTGAAGGATTCACGTTTCTCAAACCTTCCAAGAGAGAAATGTGCGGCGTGGAAGAGCTGCTAAAAGATCCTGATTTCGATTTCGAGACTAATTTATTCAAGAGAAAATTTCTGGATTGGATACAGCATCTGAACGAATTGCGTGCTTTCATTAAACGCCGTAGAGGTGTCTTTGTTGATCTTAAGGAACTTCATGATTCTCTATTATTTTATGATAAAGTGAATGAATACTTTGTTTACAGCTAATTTGAATTTACGCAAGTTTTCAGGAGAATAAGGGTTGGATACCAATCAAGGTTTTGTATGACGTTTGCAAGTGCCACAATCTCAACTTTAATCGCGAAAAAATTGATGCACTTACTTCGTTCATGGGTGTTCAACAGGATGGTTTCATGAACTACAACGAATTTATCAATTTAATCGATGTTAATGGGATCCCCCCAGAAATAATGAAAGTGCAAGGTATTTATTTTTTTTTCAAACAATGTATAACACTTAGTTATCTAATTTCTAGATATCCCTGAAAAGCATCGTTACTATATAACGACAAATATGGCTGCTAGCTGCGATTATTTAACAATGGATAACACAGGTAATATAATTTAAAAAAAATAAATCATTTTGTATTGTGTGATTTTATACTAGGACTACCGGTGGCAGGCGTACCTACATTAAGAACAGATATTCCCAGACCACAGGTCCCACCGGGTCAGTGTAAAGCTGATTTGGTGTGTTTAGGAGATGAAACAACAGCTGCTGCAATAGTTAATCCCAGCATTTTTACAAATTATGGATTGTCACACCGTGATTTCTTATTGGTAAATTCGAAAAAACGTATTTTCATATGAAACCTGGATTATTTCAGTCTAGGCAGCCTGAATTTCTGAGAAAACTCTTTGAGAAATTGGGATATGAGTTTCCAGGAGACACTTTTAACCAACTATGGAAAATCGGATTGGATTTGGATAAAACTGGCCTCGTCTGTGTCGACACATTTAAGCTCCTTCTTGAAAAATCCTTGCCACCTCCAGTTTTCAATACTTCAGAACAGAATTATTGTTCTTAAGTGTACGAAATAAAATTACGCAATATATTTTTGAACAATTGTATTACAGTAAAAAGCTTAACTACGTTTTTTGAGGCACCTTGTTTTATCATCTTTGTCGTATTCTCGACTTCGACCGTCTTTTCTGTCTTTCCTCCTTGAATCTCTCCTGTCCCTTTCTTCTTTATGTCTGTCTCTGTTTCTATTTCTGCGTTGATTTTCCTCGTATTGTTCTTTATTTTGGTCTTCTTTTCTTTTATTGCTGTCACTTCTTTTGGTGTTTACATTTCTTGCTTGGTTTCTTTGTCTGTTAGCATCCTTCGAAGTTCTCTTTTTCCGTGTGTCTTCTTCTGAAGAGGAAGAACTGCTTTCTAAAATAAAATATATCAATATTAAATGGTAAGTCTTCTTAGTTTCAAAAGGGGAATACGTACCTTCACTGCTACTGCTGCTATCTTCAGATGATGAGCTGGTTGAACTGCTTGATGAGGATTCTTTTGCAACATTCAATTCACCAGTCTTCGGAACAGATTTGAGATGCTCGCGAAGTTCGTCGGTAAGACCTCCAAGACCGATCGAGGTGAAGAAATTAATTGAAAACCTCGTGTTTTTGGGATTATCCCTCGGAAACAAACCGGAAAAATGCTCTTGCAACGTTCTGAAATCAACGCGGAATAATTTATAATAACTGTGTGAAATTAAACTCGCTTTCTCACTTACGAATCCTTTAACCTCGCATTTAATTTTCCCAGGCCCATATACTCAGCTAATTCTTGGAATAAAATTTTTATGAAAATGCGACTGGAACTGTTTGTGTCCATTTCGTTAAGCTTCATGATCTCCAGGACCTCCCAGCCAATGGCATCAGTGAACAACAGGTGGGCAAAAAACTTGCTTACATTTCTTAATTTGTTGCCGTCAAGTCTGTGCGTTGTTGCGTAGGTGTCTTTGAAAATTTGCTCAAACGGAGGAACATATATTTTATTGATCTGACAGAAACGTTGTGCTAATAATCCATAGAACTTTTCGTACGTCCTTTGTTCAGCACAACAATCTAAAAGTAAAAAACGAAAACAATAACTCTGAATTTTAAAATGTACTTTATTTATTTCTTGTGAAGTATGGCAGTCTCACCTAAAAACATGTGGCAAAGTTCAATTTCTTGCCCTGGTTTTAATTCCATCTTCATAAGTTTGTGCGCGCATTCTTCAAAGTCCAAACTCGACTGTATTGTAAGGTAAATTGTCCTTCTGAGAGTGATCAAATTCGTCTCGGTGTTATCAATAATTGTACCTGCTTCTTTATCATTTTCCTTTTCTTCTTCGTCACCACTCTCTTCCGATTCATCGGACCCAGATCCAGACTCGCTATCATCGTCGCTCCCCAAAATTTCCTTGCTGAGGGTTTTGTATTTGCCTTCATTTTCTTCGTATTTATCATCAAATTTAAACACATCTAAAATATCATTCATTAGAAAAAGCGCATTAAGATGCAGCTCCACTGACCAATCATGCACGAGCAATTAAACTTAAATCAATGGGCGCGTTTAGAGAATGTCAGCGGCTGCGTTGCTTACTCAGCAGTCGTTTGTGATTGGCTATTACCTTAATATGAGCCAATCACAAACGATTGCTGAGTAAGCAACTCAGCCACTGGTCTGTCTGTCTGTTCGTTTGTCTCACGTTTGCTACACTAGTTTGCACTCAAAGTATTTTCATCTCGTATTAATGTATGAGGTTAGAACAAGACACAAATAGTCCGAGTGTACACTAGTGTGTACGTAGTCGTAAAACAAAACAAATCTTTCTTACATTTACGTATACATTTAAAAGAATTTCCACCACGTATCGGCCAAATTAAAATATTTAACATTTAATCGCTTGTGCATGATTGCATCCAATTGGTAATCTTAATAAGTTTAATTATTTTTATCTTACTGAGTACATCCTCAGAACTGGTTGCTTTGACATCGTCCAAAGTTATAAGATGTGTAAATTGATCTTCTTCGTCCACCACATCAAGTTCTTCAATAACCGCAGCGTGGTCTTTGAAGCCATCTTTTCGCACTTGAAACATGACTTCAATCATGTATTGAATACGCTTTTCAAGTTGACCTTCGTGAAGAATGTTCCTCAACATTTCAAAGATTGCGTTTATACCTGTGAAATTAAATTTAAATAAAGTGATATACCGGGCGTGTCATCCGACGGGGGTTTCTTCAATAACGTCTTTCCTGTTGAATAGATGAAACAACTTTTTATACAAGAGTTTCATGTTCCCAAGGTCCGCATAATTTAAAATTATTTTCACACAAACAGGCTGTCTCAATTTGTCTGTACGATATGGAACTTCCTTATTTCAAACATAATACCGTATATTTTATAACGAAATTGAGTTTATGCGATTATTTTTAAGTAACTTTAACAGGGGTTTCCTACACCGAAGGTAAATAGTTTTTTGAGATAATAGGCTTCATTTATGGTTTTCAGAAAATGCAGATGTGACTTTTGTAATTATTATCTCGTCGACAAAGAAAGTTAGAAAGCAGATATTGTCACGATTTCGGGGTTCGCAAATAATAATCTTCACCTGATTGCAAAAACTATAATTAACACTCGCTTAACACAGTACAGATTAACTAACAATAAAGTACATTTATTTTTAATAAAAACACTGAAATATTTCACCGTTTATTTCGCTCGAGATGCTCGCACTATCGCTCGCTATATGAAAAACTGTTCAAATCACGCCCTTATATTTCAGTACAGCGGTTACAGGAAAACCATGGAACTATTCCGGACAGGTGGCGTACTTTTATCAAGAACGATGGTAACAATCCGTCAAACCGAGAAAGAGGCGGTTCATCGATAGAAGGCGCCACTTGTCGGAATATAAAAAAAATTATTAGTGTCCGCCTGTAACAATATAATGGTAGTCTTATAAGATAAGTGGAAGGAATCTCCCGCGGTAACAAAAGTTGCTTTTCATTAATTAGGGTTGTAGTAAAACTATCTCCATTTTGATAACAATTCAAGGGCAATAACTTTTTTATCAATTTCAAATGAGCTCTACTAACATGCCTTCAAAAGAATACTTACCAGTCGATTTACCAGTCACCCTGTGTATCAAAATAATTTTAAAATATACGGAGTATAAAAGGATTTAACTTTTGTATAAAACACTTTTTTTTCAAATATTTAGCAGGGATGACGCTATTGAAGAAATCCCGTTGGATAATACACCCGGTATAAACAAATGATTACACTAGACGATAAAGGTTTTTGCCGTGTGGTTTTTCTAAACGCCGTTCATGAGTTTCGAAAAAATTAATACTTAATTTTTGCCTATGCTGCACTAGTCAGCCTAGTTTAATTATAAAAATGGATTGCAAAGAAGTTTTGCAAATAATTTTCTCATTCCACCCTTTTTATCAGAAAATTAAACATTGAACTTTTTTGTCATTAAATAAAGTAAATATTGTGTTGTTCTGGTTACATAAGTCAGAATTATAAGGATTGTAAATTTATCTAACGAGAAAAAATTCTAAAAACCAAATCAGAAGCAGGATACTGGCATACACTGCGTCCACAGACTGGATTCACAATAGGAAAAACTTGTTTATTTTTGAGCTTTTGAGAATAGTCATTCTTTATGAAGTTTTTGCTTATCTTAAAAGCCCTAAAAATAGTGCTGTAAAAGCAACGAAAAAGTTTGTACCCGCATATATTCGGTACTTTAGATTTCGGTACTCGTTACAAAGTATTCGTTACTCGTTACTTTCCTTACTATAGTGCAATTAAATAATCAGATAATCATATCATCAATATAATGTTCAACTTAAAGTCGTAATACCTAATAAGATAATTCATAATAATTTTGTTTATTAAAAAATACTCAAAATACAATTACTACTTACTAAAAATGTATACATAAGCCGTGGATGGTGCGTAAGGGTATAAACAGTTGATAAACAATCTATTAAAAACTTAAACAACTTATAAGGGAAACTACTAAATTATCGACTGATCGGAAACTCGCACTCTTTCGTGTCGAAACGTGAGCAAAATCGTACGATATGGTCATACGAGTAACGAAATGTTTTAACAAGTAACGAATCGGTACTTCGAGTCTCATGTTATACCAGTTACTCAGTAACGAATACATACGGTTTGCAACAGCACTACCTAAAAAGCTTAAAGGAAATGATACACTTCGATTTATAGCTGAAAAAAAATTGAAAGTTCTGTTTCGATTTTCATAAAATCCTGCAAAGTCCAAATCTTTTGAGTAAAATCGTGTTAGCAGGTATTCTCCCTTATGCTGTATCCATTTACGTTAATAAACATATTGTGGTGTTATCTTTTTTTTTTAAATAGGAATTTGAACGTAAACTCGTCGATAACGTAACGTCGTGTTTAACGTAAATGGATACAGCATAACGCTGATATATTTTGCTCTTATGCTGTATCCATTTACGTTAAACATAACGTGATGTTATCTTTTTTTGTGTTAAAAAAACTGTTCAGGTAAGAATGTTATGGAATTTCGAATTATCTGCTGTAAATCTCAGTGAAGTGTTTAAAAAGAAATCCGGTGTGAGAGTAACTGAAAAATTGATTAAAAAAAATTGATTAAACAAGGTCGGTATTAAAATAGAATGGTGAAAGTTTTGAAATCTTGAAGATGACGTTTGGACACTTACGTTACGTTACTAGAGTTACGTATACAATGAACACCATGTATACTATTCCTTGGTGCTTGTACTGTGAAATCATAGTAACGTCTAAAACATCTTAAATTTATAGCGTTTTCCGCTGGCTGCACTGGTGTGCACTGAGTGTTAAAGTCCCTGAGTGTAGCTCCATCTCGTTTTATTACATAAAGTTAAACCGAGATGGAAATACATTTAGTGCAGTGCGTTTTCCACTGGCTAGTGCAGCCAGTGGAAAACGCTATTAGTCAATTCCTAAACAATCAGTTTATACAAATCAGAACAGTAAACATAACGTTTACATGTTATGTTAAATTTAACGTTTGAAAATAACAGGCAGGATAACACAAACGTTATAATTTCAAGTATGTATCCTCTAAAAATTCGTTCTGTTTTCATGTGTTCAATTTAAAAACGCTATGTTAGCTGCTTTCCTTTTGCTACATAAACGTCACTTCCGTTAGCACGAACAAGTAAGTTTGAATGTTTATTTCGACTTGCAACTAATGAGAGTGCTCGAGTGGCAAGGTGGGAGGTGGAAATCTCATTTCAACGTTACTCGTTCGTGCTAATCTGAGGTAAGATTTGTGAGACAAGAGCTACATTCGTTTATTCAACTTCGTTCACTCCATTTACACTTATTTTTATTTCACTTTTACTGTACGTATCAAAAGTATGAACGGAGTTGAATAAACAAACATAGCTAAGAAACAGCTTTATTGTCAAGTTTTGGGGGAAACGACAAAAGAAAGACTTGTATGAACATTTGCATGCATCTTAAAAAGAAACAGAGATAAAATATGCATTATTCTGAACAGGCGCATTCGTTGTAACTAACAGGCAAGCAGGTTCTGTGATATGCACGCGTTGTTATCAGCGTTGCCAACTTAGTGAATTTTACACCAAATTTAGTGGTTTTAAATTTAAGTTTGCGACTTTCTTTTTAATTTAGTGCTTAATGCTCTTTTTGGTGACTTTTAAAATAAAACCGGGAAATCTTGTGACTTATTGTAGAAGCCAAGTTTTTAAAAACGTTGTTCAAAATGCTAAACTAAAGCCAAACATAAAGTTGTGGTTAGGTTGAAAATCTGGAATTTGGAAAGTCTTGAGCGACACAGAAAGTGTTTTATTTTCAAATAAAACAGATACGACGTGGCCGAGTTCGTCTTTCCTTCTTTTAATTATTATTATTATTTGTTGAGTATGTCATTTATTTATTAGGTGTACGTTTATAGCACGCAAGAAGAACTCGTAGTCACTTGTTTTAATATGGCGCGTCGTGCACGCTTTGTGAACCATTTTTAATTTGTAAGTTTTACTTTCTTTATTCACTCCTTTCGTTACAAATTTATAAATTTTTTTAAAGGTTTTTTACCTTTTACATTTTCACTCGAACTAACAGTTCGAAACCACGGTTAGGTTTGTACTCGTTCCAAATGAAGCCAAGCTGCTTAAGTTCTTAGTTTTTTCGTGTTGGTATTATTTATGCAGTTTCTATCAATTGTAAATTTTCGACGGCGCTATTTTTCCTATTTTGCCAGGACCCAGGTTACTGTTTTTATGCTCATTTTTCGAGTATATTTCATTTTACCAAAATTTATTTAACACCCTTGTGGTAGAGGTGGGCCAGGAAATGAACCCGGTGCATTGAAAGCACCCATATGGGTACATTCATCAGGATGCATACATGAATGCATCGGGTGCATTCAAAAATTTTAATTTCCCGCGCAAATCGAACGAATCTTTTCTTGATAAGATTTAATCGTTTGCAGGTGGTTTACAGGTTTAATGTTTCATAGTGTATGATAAATAGTTGAATAGTAAACTTTTACGGTTAACCTAAAGCTTTGTAGTTTAAAATCTGAACAAAAAGAGTAAGTTTTTGAAATTAACGTTACAAAATAATTGTCTAGCGATAGTTCGTACAAAATATATTATATTTGGTGTCATTTTGAAGCATTTTTTACGTCTTATGTAAATGTAGGGAACTGGGCAATGCATCCAATGCACCGGGTGCATTCTGTGATTGCACCGGGTGGAATCCCATCTCTACTTTACCTAGTATTGGGAATTAGGTAATTATCAGGTAGTTATCGGGTAATGGGTATTCATAAAAGAAAACCGGGTCCATTTAAATAAACAGGTGCCTGGATACCCTAATTTTATATTAGTATTATGAAAATGCAATGCGCAATTGGTTTCTTTCATATTATTGGTGTAATCTTGAGTAATAATAATAATAGTGTGATGGTAACTTTGGTCACCGTGTACTTTTAAGACACAGCAAGAAAAGAAAAATTATTTTGTTGCCTAATGCTACTCAACTTACCCTTGCTGGATACTTCAGTTAATTTTTGCCCACATTCCTTCAAAAAAGAAATAGCAACCTCGACTGAATCGTCCGTAGGTGATTCCACTAACAAAGTCAAGATTTCCAAAGCCAAAATTTCATGAGCAACTCTCTGATTAACTAAATGTGCAATAAATGCGGAAGCTGATATGCAAATGGACTTGTTATTTTGCTTGAAACCTCGCTTGAATTGCAATACTAACCTCTTTAGTAAAAGCTCACCGATATTGGGGAATTTTGAGTTAATCACAGCTACTAATGCGGCGTAAACATTCGTGAAAGTCGGAGATGCAGCCTGTGCTTGAATTATCGACTTACAAAGTAGCCCTCTACCTCTCACTATGTTTTCGTGTAGCAATTCGCGTGAAATTATTCTGATGTTAGCTGTGTTAACTTTGTTTATGTGACCGTGCAATGACTTCTTCAAAGCTTCCCAAGCGATTCTTTGGTAAGCTGCCGAAGATTTGTCGGTTATTTCAGCTTGCATCATCCGCAATTTTGCAGGCGGAATGTATGCACCGCCTGTTTTTGAAGTTAGTAAATCTACGGTCTTGCGTTGGCGAGGTGTTATGATTGATTTGTCAACAACATCTTTTTCTTTCTGCTTGTTCTCTTTTTTGTCCTGCTTTTCTGCATCATAATACCTTGATCCGACGACATGGGTGTCTTTCTTAGGATATTTGCTCCAGTATTTATCACTGTTCTCGCGTTTATCCTCACCATAATATCTTGGATATTCATCTTCAAGTTTATCAAGGTCTCTGTATTTCCTTTTACGTCTGTCTTTTCTGTCGTAACGATCTCTAGATTTCGATCTGCTTCTATCCCTTTTACGTTTATGACTTTTCTCACTATCGGGCATTTTTATTGCTTGCGTGCACAAATGTCTGAATTTTAAATTATAAAATATACTTAAACGCACACACACACACTTACGCCCAAAATGACAGCCCAAACGACAGCCACAGTATAGACATCAATTAGTAGGGACAGCTTCTGTCGGCACCTTTGAAGTTCACACTACAATTTTCCGAACCCAAGTAGGCGGGCAGTCATTCTAATGCTACCAGATGTCGCTACATGAAAAACTTATTATTTCGTAAGATATACTTCTTCTTTTAAAAAACAAAAGCTTGTTTTATTAGAAAAATTACAAGTGAGCTCAAAATAGTCGAAACATGATGAAATTCGATAAGATAATCTAATGGTTACTTATCCACCAAAACAGCTGATCGGTAATTGACGGCCATATTGAATGTTTGCCGGAATTCTGGCGGAACGTCCGTTCTTTGGCCATGTTCAGGTGATCACCGAGCCTGAATGCAGACCCTGATGCAGACTCAGCATGTTGAAAGTTAAAAACTCGTGTTCTTAAAGGGTTAGTGTGAGAATACTAGCTGCTGAAGCTTGGCACTCCAAAAGCATGTCTGTTCAATAGCTATGTTGAATTAGTAACTCAGCTCCTGTGGTTACCTGAACGAGGCTATCAACCATTGACCGTTGCGCCACGCTCGGCCGCTTGATGAATACCCATTCATTTCGCACATGCGCTCTCAGAAACGGTAAGAGCGAAAAGCCCAAGCTGTCCCTACTGATTGATGTGTATACTTTGCGACAGCTTAGGCCAGTGTTGCCAATCGACTCGACCAAAAATTCCTTTCTCGGCATATACAAGAGTCGTGTTCTTTTGAAAATGTTATCTGAACTGATTCAATTGCAAATTACGTTGATTTCAAAGAAACGGTATTTTATTTAAGTTATCGGTGATGATCGTGATCGAATCAGCTTAAAGCTTTTCGGTCAAAAAGCACGACTTTTTGTGTCTGTTAATGTTTCTGATTAAGTTGGTCTGCATCACAGATCATGTCTGCGTGTAACTTGATCAACCCCCTGATTCTGAATGCTCGACTCGACACGAGTTGTACTCGATGTTACATCCGACACCAAATTCGATATCGAGAAGCTGCGATTCTAAAGTGATGTCGTGTATACTGTCGTCGTAGCAACCGTAGCGTGGACCTCGGCATAGTAATTTATAGGAATCTTTGAACTTTGTAATTGGTAGACACTGAAAAGTGTCACTAGTGTCACGCGAGTGAAACAAATCTTTTTTATTGTTAAAAGTTATTTTCCTTTGGGTTTCGAAGTCTTATTTTTTTAATTTTACGTAAGTTCTATTCCGCAAATTATGAGAGTCCATTGAAATAGATGAATTTGAATTTTCTTGCATAATTTTATTTTTTATGTCGAACAATTATATACTTTAATAGTTTGCATAAATTTATATATGAAATTGATAATGCAGGTCAGAAATCTATATTGGGACATTAATTATGCTGCCAATTTTCGATTTTTACATAAGGCAGTATAGAGACAATCAAGAAGAAAATAATCCTCGACATAGGCTAAGACTGCAACGCCGTCTGTTGAGAGATAATAGTGATCCTTTTGCGTTGCCTGAAAATAGGTTTATTGAACTTTTCCGATTAAGTAAACTCCTTGTGAGAAATTTAATTACAAATTTAAGACCACATTTGATTGTGCCAAAATACTGCACTGGTTTAAGTGTTGAAACAAAAGTACTGACTGCTCTACGTTTTTACGCAACAGGTTGTTACCAAAGAGCTGTTGGTGAAGACTACCACTTAGGCCTAAGCCAAACTTCTGTGCATAGGTTAGTGTTTTACATTATGGTTTTTAATTTTTAATAAAACTATGTAATTTCATTTTAGATGCATTCATGAAGTGACAGAGTGTATTGATATACATTTATCAGAGCAGCACATTCATTTCCCAACGACAATGAGAGAATTTAATATAAATAAAGAAATATTTATGCAACAGTTCAATTTTCCAGGAGTCATCGGAGCTATTGATTGCACTCACATTGCAATTTTAAAACCTGCAGTTGAGGAATATAATTTTATTAATCGTAAAGGTTTTCATTCCTTGAATGTACAGCTAATATGCGATAGCAGTCTGAAAATATTAAATGTGAACGCTAATTTTCCTGGGTCGTCACATGATTCATTTATTTGGAGGCAATCTCAGATAAAAGAGCGACTGCAACAACTGTATCAAAATGGAGCTCGTGGTTGCTGGTTAATTGGGGATTCTGGATATCCACTGGAGCCGTATTTAATGACGCCATTTCTTAACCCACCGGAAGATTCACCTGAGGCCAGATATAATATTAGACATGCTAGTGCTCGAAACTGTGTTGAAAGATGCATTGGCTTACTTAAGACAAGGTTTCGTTGCATTTTAAAGGAACCCACAGCAAGGTATGCACCGCAGTTTGTGGGTTCACTTGTGAATACATGTGCAACATTGCATAACATTTGTGTAGATAACAATATACCAGTTATTGGTGAAATTGAAGACCCTGCAGAAGTGGCTGTTATTCCTAATCATTTAATAAATAATAACATAAATTTATTACATGAAGGGCGTAATGTGCGACAAATGATTGTAAATAGATATTTTAACTAACAATAATTTAGTAGTATGTATTTTAGTATTAATTGTGACAGATTTTATTTATGTATATAAACTTCCATAGAGTAGGTAGATCAATTAGGTATATTTGTTTAAGATATCGGTTTAAGTTACTTTAGTTTTTTATTAAATAAAATAATAAATCAAATTGAAATCAAATTCTTAATTGACAAAGTGTTTTTGATCCTAATATTACAAATAAATAATCGTTAATATTTCACATTGTGTAAATAAAGATCAATAAGTTATATTTCATGTTTTTATTTATAAAGTAGTTATATACAATCAGTTGTTTGTAACAAAGATAAACGTAATATTAACATGCAGAATAGTGGTTTACATATTTCATACATTGAAATCTTACAATAATAGTCCAACCTATTAAATTATTTTAATAAGTTCACAGATTGGGCAGATATTACATTAACCAATTTTAAAATGCTACTATTTATATCTGCAAGTTTGTTATCTATTGAATTTCCAATTTTTATCATGCTGTTTGCAATTGCCAAATTTGTGTCGGTACTTGCAGATACAATACTAGTCAGCTTAGTTAAAGTTTCATCAATTTTCAACAACTTACTCTCTAATGAGCCGTTAATATCGTCTAATAATTTTATAGTTTCAGAATACATTTCCTCGCATTTCTCCTCTGGATTTCCTTTTTTTTGTTTTTTGGCTGGCGGTGGTGTATTATTTGATAAATACTGGTAATCGTGATCTAAAATCATCTCTGCATTTTGCTGTTGCAAAGTAGCCTTGGAGGTATGAGGACTCTGGGTGTTGTCTTCATTTATTGAAGAGTTTAACTAAAACGAGAATAATATAGTTATAAAACATTACATCTATAACTTGAAGCTATTTATGTATTCTTACACCACGTTCAGAAGTACCGCACCCTTGGTAAAAAGTACTTCCCAGGATTGCCAGCACTCGTAGTTCCAGCTGTGTTAATTTTTTTCAATTGGTGGTCCACCTCCAGTGGCCTCTTGTAGCCTTTTAATTTCAGAAGCCTTTTTCTTCAATGCACATTTATAATCTGTCCAACTCTGTAAATATATTTCTATTTTTAAAAGTTATTTCACTTAGTAGTTTTACATTCGCACTTTTTGCCATTTTTCAACAGGTCTTGATCCAAATCCAGCACTATTTAATTTTAAAGACAATTCTTCCCATAACTTTTTATAATTTTCTTTACCGAATTGACAGTCTACCCTCCCTACTGCAAAATCTTTATGATTTTCCATAAAATCTATTAATATATCCCAGTGTTCAGGTTTTATTTTAAATGCCCTAAAATATAAATGTGCACACATAATACAATTAGTTTTCATATTGGGTATAGAATGGTTTTTCAAGACATAGAATTTTACATGTAAAAATAAAGTAACTCGGCTTTATTTTTACCAACAATTTCACAGTAAAGTAGATAAGAGAAAAAATACAGAGAATCAATTGATTCTTTTATTTGTTTTCGTCTAACTTCTTTTGGTACTGAAACAAGTAATAAAGTGGCGCTAGTTGTGGTTAAACGGCGTAGAGAAAAGCTAATTTTAAGTCAAATTTTGTAGCTAGTGCTATTTTTTACTCCTAGTATTTTTTATTTTTTCCTTTTCCTTCAGTAAATACCAGATGTTAGGAGAAAATAAATAAAAGAATCAACAAATCCTGTCTTCAAGACAATTCTATACCCCTGATTAAAAAATTATATTTAAAAAACGAATTACTAACATATTATCAATTACACACTACACGATTTACTGTTTCTTTACAAATTACAATTATTTGCAAAGATACTTATAGAGTTAAACATTGATGAAAACCGAACACTTAATCGACTGCGAACTAGTCTACGAATTTGTTCGCAAATTGTTAGTTTTTAAAACTTTCTTCACAATACTAATTAAAGTACAAATGTGGGGGTACGAGAAATGATTGGCAAGTTATTAATGAGGTAAGTGGCGATTGGCTATGAAAAGGGGTGGTGCATTTAGGTAAACGGAAAACAAACCGCTATACAATTCCTAGAAATATAGAAATGGAAAACCCATTAATACGAAAGTAAGGGATCTGAGTGTGCACGACGTATTAATCAACAGGGGGTTTATGAATTTCAAGTTATCGAACTAAGATGTAATTGTAGATTAGGTTAATTACATGTTTGTTCATTGCGGTTAGTAAAGATTTGCTGAGGATTTCAGTTTTATAATAGTAATCTGGTAATTTAGGAATTACGAAGATAAGTTAAGGAATAAATTATAGCGAAAGGTTCTATAATTGCTATCGTTAGCGCTTATTTCGGGCTTAAAATGGACATCTCAAGATAAATTCCACGGTGTACAAAAATAAAAACTAATAAACTTCCCATCAACTTTGAATCCCGCGAAGTTTTACCTAAAAGAGTGAGAAACAACTATGTAAAAAAGTGAGATACATATATCTAGTAGTGTAACTCGACACCTTTAGAGCTATCGAGTAAAAATGACGGTTACGCTCGATATCGTTTCCACTCGATATTACTTCAGAATCGCAAAAATGGCGTAGTCGCATTCAGAATCCGGGGCAACTTGTAGTGGCAAACGTGCCGCTTAAGTCAATTCTGAGAGAGTACATTGGCGGTTCGTTAATTGTGTTTTCTCGATGATCTGGTAGAATATTCATGACAATTTATAATTTTCATGGGACAAGAGTCAACTGCTATTTTATTTCTTTAACTGAAATAAATCTTTTCATTGCTCCTCGATTAACTTTTAGGAATCGGATTTTTATAATACTATTCGTTCATAAATTAAAAGACCACTGCCGGGGTTGCCAGACAACTACCATTTGTTATGAGAATTACCCCTTTCTCCTCGAGGACAACTGAGACCTTATTCTTGAACCGAGAGAACAAACTCGCAAGAGAACGTGACGTCAAAATGACGTAGCCTTTCATACAAAACTGTATAAATCGTAACAGAATTACATCATTTTGACCTCGCGTTCTCTTGCGAGTTTGTTCCCTCTATTCGAGAATAAGGCGCCTGGAAGCTTTTGAAGTTTTATTGATACCTGCTCAGTACTTAATCTTAATCAAGCCCCCTTGTGCAAAACATATTTTGACGCTCTTTCGTGAATATATTTAGATACTTATATTAAAAAAAATGTTTAAAATTTAGAAAAGAAATTAAAAGTTAACCAACACAAGAAAAAATGCTCTTGACACCTTGTTTATTTACTTTTCTTTACGGTTAACAAAGTTATCAATCGATAGTGAAACGTTGAGTGCTCTTGTGCTCTTTACAATTTTAATAATATCCGCTTAAAGTTAAAAAAAAAGATTTAAAACTTAAACATTTAAAAGTGGACCCAATCCTGGAAGAGAGTTAAAAATTCAAATATGTAAAAAAATTATAAAAAAAAATTGGAACTAATTTTATTTAAAAAAGTTCGACATTATTTAAAATAAAAAAAAATTAGAACAAAAAATGTTAAAAATTCAAAGTACAAATTAAAAAAATTAAATTAAAAAAAATGGAAAAGTATTTCAAGGTCAACCTAACCCAAGTGAAGAGATCCTAAGTGAATCCGACTCAACTGAGCCTAATGCTGAGTTTCCACACCTCCGGCTTTCGGAATCCTATTCATGATTGGTTGATTTACATTCAGAAATTTTAAATCAACCATCACGAATAGGATTCCGAATGCTGGATGCCGGATGTGTGGAAACCCAGCATAAGTGAATCCAACCCAAGATAATTTAAAATAAATCCCAAAAAAAGTAAAACAAAATATTTATACAAAAGAAGTTTCGACATTTTGAAAATAAAGTACCTGCTTTGGAAAATGCTAATTCCGCTAGCGCCATCCAATGTTGCCAACTTAGGGAAAAAGTCGTTATATCAAGGGATAATGTCAAACAAAAGGGAAAAAGGGAAAATTTGCAAAAACTTATTAAAAACTAGGAATTTTTTTAACTTCTTAGGAACGAAAAACAGTCGCTACATTGTGCGAGAATAACGGTGGGTTAATTAATCAGCGATTAATTTAATTCTCTGATTAAGGAACGTCATAGGACGAAGTTAACAATAGATTTGAAACGACCAATTATATTGTTTCACCCAGCCAATCACAGGCTTTAATCACGCTGTTAAATGAATCAGTGATTAAATAATTTTTCTGAAACTGGGGGTTAGACAGATAAAGGGTAAACAATCAGGAAAAAAAAACATTTTTAAAGATCCACAAAAACGATCGAAGCGGAAAAATTAAAAGATTATAATCATTATTGGGTTTCTGAAAAAAAGCAAGAAATTAATTTAAAAAGAACGAAAAACGTTTTTGACAATCGAGACCCACTACAAATGAAAAGATTCCTGACTTAAGTAAAAAAACAAAAAAAAAATAAACGACGATCATACATGTAGAAGAAAAGAACTTAAAACGAATTGTAATTTAAAATTAAAATAATAATAATAATAATAAAGGAACATTCAAGGCTATTAATACTTCAGAATAAACAACAAACTAAAAACAACTCTCTATTATAATACTTATTTACGAAAAGAAAATATTTGAAAAAACAAATTATTGTCAATTATTCGCGGAGGATAAAAAAGTTAAAAAAAATTGATCTATTAATTTCGAAAAAGAAAAAAAAGACAAATGACGATCGTAAATTTCACCACGGAAAACCACAAAGAAATACGAAAGGAAACGAAATAATTTCAAGAGATGAACAAAAAAGGTGAAAAGAAAAAGAAATTATTAATTTAAAACGACGTCTTCTTTTAAAGAAAGACAGGAACAGCACCCCAGAAAATTCAAAAAGTGACAAAAATATTTGAACGTGGAAACAAATGACGATCGCAAGAAGAAATTCAAAGAAATACAGGAATGTTTAAGAATGTATTTCAAACTTAAAAATAATAATTCATAAACAAGTGACGATCGCGTTACATTAAAAAAAAAAAACTACAAACACTTTTTCTATTCAATAATAGTTTTTCTTCAGTTTCTTTTTTTATTTTTAGTAAGCGCCGTCGATTTTTGTGCTAAAATTGATTTTTTCTTAAAAAAGGTATACGAACTTCGAAATATGATGAATTGGCAATACTGCTGCTGATTGCCGCAAAATGCAAGGTAAGGTTGTTTTGATATTCTTGTTTCGTTTGTTTTAACAGTTAATTGCAGAAAAATCTGTACAAATTTGCCTGTGTAGATACGCTAAGAAATATTTTTTTTTATAATCGCGCTTTTAACTGTAACCTCATATTTAAATTTAGTGTTGTTAAATTACCGGTAATATATTTTTAATGTTACCTTACCGGTAACGTTACCTTAACATTATCAATTACAGCTCAAGTGGCGACATCTCGCGCTGGAATTACCAATTACACTTTTAACTAAAAATGTGATATTCACGCAATTTTCTGATAAAATTGATATCGAATTCATATTATATTTTTGGCTATTGTTAAAAAATAAAGTTCCGGGTATTTAATATTATGTATTTCCACTAAATAATTTAATGTCAAAGCTAAAATCATTTTAGGTTATGAAATATTTATTTCCTTTTTTTAGGAATTACGTTTTTTTCTAAATAATTAAAAATGTTCCTTGTTCATTTGTTTCAGTGCTTTACTTGCATTTTGCAGGTTTGCAAGTCACAATTACATTATGTTGATAACCGAGGTAACATACGGTAACAAATGAATGTTACCTTACCGGTAACATTGGAAATTTACCGTGAAATAACGTGGTAATTATAGCGACTCACAACACTATTTAAATTTGCCAGATTAATTTACGGAATTCTAGGGAAATACTGTATGCTGAAAAAGGAATTTTTGATCCAGTTGGTTGACAACACTGGAGCCACCGATTCCACCCGATTCCCGCTCCCTGAAGCTTTCCAGTAGGAGGGATGCTATTTTAGTCCATGATTTTTAGTCTATATTAAAAAGTTAGAACCATTTAACCTGACAGGAGCCTGTTCAGATATAAAAAAGAGAGCGCTCTGGGTAATATTCATTCTGTGTCATGCAAGCAATTTTACACATTTTACTTTCCATTTTAAACGCCCAGAGTGCACTTGCGGTACAGTTTCTGAACGCACCTCTGCAGAAGTGAATTATTCTGGATTTCAATTCGAATAGGAAAATTATGAACTCGTAGGGAAGTAGCAAAATGTTTTTTGCATCACACTAATTGCTTCTCGGATGTGAATTCTACTCGTCAACAATATGATAGATCAATTCTAAATTTTACACTTAAAATAATTTCAAAATCTCGATGTTTTCAATTTTTTCGACCGTAGCTTGTATAAAAAAAGACCAACTCTTGGTCTTTTTTTAATCATATGTATTTAGATGTATTAAGAGAAAACGAAAACAGAGAGACGGGCTATAATTAAACGTCAATATTAACAGGTTATTTTAGGAACACATTTAAAAATCACAACCTCGGCACTATTCTAAGCTATTCAATTGAATAGACGGGTAGTGGGGTACAAATAGTAGGCAATGGCCTAAACGTCAAAAAAAAACAATGGCAAGTCGTCTATAATTCTAAAGTTTAACACCTACTGAAACTCAGTTCTGTAAATTTTATGTTTTCTTTTTACGTGAATAAACTCTTTTGAAAATGGACAATCGTTCGGGGAGCACCAGCAACTCCAGCAAGTCCTACACGATCAGTCCGCACCTCTCATTTGGAACGGATGGGTGTCAAGTGCTCACGTCGCAAGGTAGAAGATGCGGCGAAATGAGAACTCTGCAAATTATTCAGGAGTTTAAGAACATGTACGAAACGAAAATGAAACAAATCGACGCTGAAGCTGGTGGAGATTGCGTACAGGTTAGCAGGTTAACATATGTCCGTGTTTTGTGGGCGTGGTCTTGTTATGATATGTCACGTGCTTACACTGTTTGCTGGCGCGTAATTCAAATTTAAATTTTAGGCTAAAATAAACTTGCAACAAGACTGGATTAGAGATTTAACCGAACAAAACGACATGCTGGTGAGAGTTGTCGAAGAGTTAGAGTTAGAAGCTGCTGATAGAGTTACCATGTTAGAGGAGAAATTGCAACAGACTTCGAAATGTGCTTGCGAGGTATGCTTTAACTATATACACTTCATATTTACATTCTATTTAGTCCAGTTTAATATGAAAGCAATAGAAAAAGGACTTTAAGAAAAAAATTAGGACAATCTTGCAGTTTAGGGCCGCATTAACCATGCAAGTATTAAATGTGCGTGTATCAATTGAAATATTTCCTTCTTGGAAATACTTTGTCTATATTTCATTCACGTTAAGAACGTAGTAGGGAGTATTGTACATTTCCCTCTAATCCCCCCGATAAGTCAGTGCTGTTAGAAATTAAACAGTCTACACACGCGCTAGTGTCATCCAAGAGAGGGAGAGTGTACTATACTCCTATTATGTTCTAAGGCATTCGATCTCTGTTCAAGGACACAGGTACTGCCATCATATGGTTTTGACACTTGACAGTGGGTATTTGACCTTGAATAAGCAGGTTGTCAAAATTGACGAATACTTTTATGTAAATCAAATATAATGAAAATCATTTTAATTTCTATTTTATTAACGCAAAGAATAAGTTTACAACAAAAAAAGAATAACACAAAACATAAATCTCTAAACAGTTGACCATACACTCAGAAGTTTCAATAATTTAGCTGTTAACTTTGAAATTAAAAATTGTGGACTGATTGTAATTTTCCATCACGTTCCATGTGTAGTTGTTAAGTTCTGTATAATGGGACCTGGAAAATAATTGGATTTTACAAATTTCAAAAACAATAAGGGTGAAAATGAAGTTTAGGATCTACACCATTTCCAACTGTAATTAAGAATTCGTTAATTGCTATTCAGATTTGTTAATTTCATTTCAGAATATATCACATATAATTTAGATTTATCAATTTAGTTTCAGAATATATCATTTGTAATTCAGATTTACCAATTTAGTTTCAGAATTCGTCAAATGTTATTCGGATTAATCAGTTTAATTTCAGAATATACTAAATGAATTTGAGATTACATCAATTGTAATTAAGAAGCCGTAACTTTTAATTGAAAAATGAATGATTTTAAATTCCGTCAAACAACTGTACAATCAGAAATAAAAAAACTGATTCCGATTCTTTATTCTAAAGAATTATATAATTCTGATTTATGATTAAAGTAGATAAAAAACGCATAGTCTAAAATTAATGCTTTCTGAATTACATTTAATATATTCTGAAATTAAACTGATTAATCTGAATTACAAGTGATGCAATCTGAAACTGATTTGATTAATCTGAATTTTAAATAACATATTCTGAAATTAAATTAACAATTCTGAATTACAGCTGAAAATGGTGTAATCCAAAAAACCGTGTGTAATAGGTACAGTCGTGCGCACCTTAAATGCACCTCCTGCACTCAAACTTCATTCACCCTTCAGACTATGTAGACTTGCCAGGTCTCATATATTTAATATGAGATACATATATTTAAGCAACGTCTCATGTATCGTAACAAATTGTAAATATATGAGAAACTCTCATATACAACCTTGCAATTTATTTATTTATTTTCTAAAATCACACGTTATATAATTAATTTATGAGTTGCTAAATTTTAAAAATGAAAATCCGATAGAATGCAATCGACATATCTGAATACAGACCGCTTTAAAGCAACTGAACGCTGCTGACAAGTCGTTTTGTTAATGGTCACATTCACGTTGTAGCGAATTTAAATTATGTAAAGATTAGAATGCCGAAAAGCAACCAGTTTGTTACCTAAAACGCCACGCCGCGATGGAGCTACCTAAATATTGTCAACATGTGCATTCGATTAACAGAAAATCCGGATTTGTGTTCAGTTTGATTTCAATGGAGTTTTCGAGATACTCCTTTGCTGAGAGGGCCCCAAACAGGGCAGTAACAGCTGTCCAGGGAATTCTAGAGATCCACTACAATCGAAACTGGCTTGTAACTAATTTGTTTTTTTTTTTTCGTTGACAAAACAAAATGTATTATTACTCTCTCGTATAATATTTTACAGTCTCATCTATTATTTTTGCCTGTCTCATATACAGGGTTAGTTAAAAGTATGGAGACGGCGACTTATTGTCGTTAATATTCATTTTAGGAAATTATGTTCAATACAAAAGTTTGTTATGAAATTATTATCTACATTTGAGGATACTTGATTTTTTATTCTTCAATTGTTGAGTCGTAGACTACTGCGCATTCTGCTATGAGTTACTAGCGCCAGTGACATGACTGTATTGACTATGTTTGCATTTCATAGATATAGAACGAGAGAAAGAAAGTTTTAAAACTATTAATCTGTGTGACATAAAATATTTTCAAATACCTACTGTAACGCTTAGTTTAAATCATTCATAATTGCATCTTAAATGTTGAAAAATAAATAATTTAACAGTAATAAAATATTACCAATTTTGCCAAGTGCTTGGCAATGTTTTCGTTTGTTTTTCGATTGGCCATATTTCAAAAATAATTTTGCCTTAGAGAGAGCTTTTAAATTAAATAAAACAGCGCCAGCCTTTATCTAGTTGTCTAACATAGTGTACGCAGAAAAGAAAACTACACTCGGTAGACACGTGGTATATTGTTTTAAAAAATAAAAGCATCGAAAAGAGGAATATTTCGACTACTATTTTATATTTTAAATATGTACATCGCACAAAGCTATTTTGTATTTTGTATTTCAATTACACTAGGTAATGTATTTTGTAAGTTGTATTTTCAATACATTGGAGTGCGCATTTTTCTCAGCCCTGCTTGTGCCCTATGTGAAACCTTCCATGATCTCCAGTTTCTCCTTAGCCATCCTCCTGAAAGTACGTAACTCTCTTGTGGCAACAAATTCCTACATGTTTTGAAACGATTCTGTTTTAGGTCATGGAAAGTTACAACGACTTTTCTCTTACTTTACTAGAGGATTTTCAGAAAATGGACCGCATGCAAAGCGACGTGCAGAACTTACTCGAGCTAATCAAGAGGGCAAGGCACGAAGGAAATTGGGACACTCACGACTTGAAATTCTTTACTTTTGATTTGGATGAGGTTCTAAATGAGAAAGATAGTGCCCTGAATATTAGGTAAACGAATGAATTGTATTATAAGAACGCAACAAGTTTCTGTTAATTTATTTTTTCATTTTAGCATCGACAACAACAACTTTACCGCGATAACTGATCAGGTACCCCCAACAACTATTAGAGTATCCTTTGAAATAGTTGACCCAATGGCTGTTCCTTCTCCAACAAAAGATGACAATTTTCAAATTAGTTATCAAGATAATGATCCTCATCACTTTCGGTTTAATTATTTTAATTGAAAAAATTCTTATTTGTTACTTGTTATATGATTAAATTTATTAGTAAATATATAATTTTATTTGTAGTGTTCGCTTACTGTTTTGAAAAAAAAAAAAAACATTCATTACGAAACAAGTGTTTTGATCAAATCTAATATTTACCATTTTGTTTCAGCGAGATAAACTATTGAAGCAAAAAAATAAGTGAGTAACAATTATTATTATTATTCTTAAGTTTAAAATTTTTTAATTGAATTTGAAGAAAAACTTTTTTTAACTCAAATAATAACTAAATTCGTTTTTGTTTTCGTTAGGAAGATTAAAGAACTCGAAGAGAAGCTGGCTAGCTTGGTCCATGGGGGTGAGGCAGAAGATGCATTTCAATTCAAGAATTTATCCCAACAGTACAACGATCTGAAAAAGGTATTTTATTTCAATTTTGCAAAGAAATTACGTAACACAGTATGGCGATTGGTTCCGAAATTAAATAAAACTATGAAATTCAAAAAAAAGATAAACTTAAATTTCCTTGTTTTTTGTATTCTAGAGATTCAATTGAGATAACTCGACTTCCTTTAGAAATATTATAAACATTTTATTTTCATAAAATAAGCTGAATAAATCCCTATAGTGTTTTGCGAAATTTTTATCCCCATAAATAAATCTCTAATTTAATTAATAACAGTAAATAGTAACAATAATTTCATAGCGCTTTAAATCACCGGTTAAACGTTTCACTTTTCGCCACTGAATGACTCATTCAGATTTAGATTAAAGTGTTCGTCTTTCTAAAGTCGTGAGCTTTGTCCTGTGCTTTTTCTAGCTTTAATCTAAATTTGAATGAATTTCAGTTGATGATGGACATGCGGGAGGCATTGACCGCAGAAGTCGCCAACAAGCATGATACCATACTATCTTTACGTCGTGACGTCCAAGTCCTAGAAGAACAGTGCAGAAAAGCAGACCAGCAGACTCACTTCAAAGATGACATCATCAAAGAGCTGCGTAAAGAAATCAAACAACTTAAGCAGCAACAGCAGGTAAGTGCTTCTTATCTTCGCGCGTTTTAAATGAACCACCATCCAACCAGAACGAGTAACATCCCATTTTTCCAGAACCCTTCCAAGAATAGAACACGATCTCCTTGCACTCTCAAGAATAATAACAGTCCTGATCACCTCCAACAACGTCCTCCTGATCCTTCGTTATCCAATTTAGGAGATAATTTGCTCGCTTTGAGAAATACCGAGACCATAGGCGATTCAGTGATCACTCAAAGACTGAAAGAAAAAGTGGGTGATCCCTGTAATCAAACTATCATCTACATATGCGAGAATTCCTCATATTTAAAAAAAGGCAAGACCAATAGTGCTTCCAAGGAAGCTAAAGTAATCGAAAACAAAAAGTGGCCTGAAGATAATAAAGCAGGCGGTGAATCTGGAGATTCTGCAACCGTGGAATTTTGCCAGAACGAGTTTTATAGGTGCCACGGTGTCTCTCGCAGCCTTGATAATTCTAGAATTATCAATAAGGATGTAAATCGAAGGAGTTTCGATACTTACAAAGCCCACAGTTATGGAATTCCTACGAATCAACACGGAGAACAACAGAGTTCCGGAAATGATTTTAATGGCATTGACATTTTTAGAAACGACGCGTCTAAAAACAGTCTGTTTTCCGATAGTCTGAATGCACTGCATGCTGATTTACAAAGCACAAAAGACGTCAGCGCTTCCAAGTTTGGATTATCTGATGGATTTATGTGTTCCAAACCGACGACATGGATTGATTCTTCCGCAGATGTTTCCAATTTGTTGAACCAAAGAAGATTCAACTTGGAGAATACAAGCGAATACGATTGCAAAATTTCTGGTGTTGGTGATAAAACGCAAGGTAAAGAAACCAAAACTGGTTTTCATTTTTGTCATGAGGGTTGCGGAGAGAATGACGATGATCCGGCACGTGAACGTGAATGCTGTCATTGTATCGATCGGGAAGTAAAAAGTGCCGCTGATTTTTCTGAAGACGGAACTCACCAACGCGGAAAAAATAACTGGACCTTAGATGAAGGGGATAAGTGTGTTGTTAAATGTTGTGCGCAAGCTAAACATTGCGAGAAAAAGGCGAACATTCACATTTATATATCTGAGGGTAGTCCAGTTATCGCGCAAAATCTCCAATGCCATTATGTCCAAGCGGAAATCTTGGATGATTACCTGGATAAAACAAATGAAATTGAGACAAAGTACAATGAAATGTTTAATAGCATCGATGATGTCAACAGTTGTCGTTACAAGAAAATTGGGGGACGATGTAAAGACGAGCATTTTCTTGCTAACACAACGAACGTTTCTTTCCACGATAGTGAGATAAAAGGTTCGTCATCACCGTACCGTGCTGACTCACCTCTCGATGATAGCAATAAGAAACCGAAACGTTCGTTGATTGACAACGTATGCAATTCAATTAGTGTGGATGATGTGTCCAAACCAATTACCCAAAGAGGTACACAGAGATGCAGTGCAGTTACAGTAAATTTGCCTCCGAAAGAATGCCCTGGATCTTCACATATTTGTCAAGGACAGTCTCAACATAACAGTGATTTATCCTGTAAAAGCAAATCATTTCCTGAATGTATGAAAAAAGTTCCAAATTTAGAGTCACAAAAGCCAGTTAAATTGCGCAAGAAAAAGCTGCTGGATCACAGAAACGTCGAGGTTTCAAGAAACAGGGACAATTTAAAAAAAGACTTGAGTGATGCTGAAAAGTTAAAGAAAAAAAACCATGACTGCACTGCACAGTATTGTCATGAACATTCAAACGTTAATCACACGTTTTAACTTTGTGTAATATTTAGTGTTATTTGTTTAGAAAATAAATTGAAAAAAAAAACATCGATCACATTTTACATTTTAAATTATTGTCGTTACTATTATGTGTATTACTTCGTTAATTTTAAGAGTCCGTAATTAAGATTTTGTTTGAAAAAGTGTAACACTCACTAAAATTGCTGTTTGCAATTTTAGGACGAGGAGAACAAGTTAGGACGGTTGTATGAAGAAAACATAAAATTGCATAAGGAAGTAAGAGAACTGGTAAGACACGTGTTCTCTTCCCCGTAAGCATAAGGCTCTGAGAGAACAAGTATAAACGATTTACGTTCTAGCAAGTCAAACTGGTTGAAATTCGACAGGAAATCAGAGTTGCCACGAATAAATTCACTAAAGCGGTGCAGACATCTTTTTCCGTTGCCAAGGTGACTTCAACAGGGCAGAATAACCTAATGGAACAAGTCAAAGATGTATTGGACGGTGTTGAAAAAGAAAAGCTGTTGGTGTTGGGTGTGGACCAGGAAGTGAGAACCATGTTGAAAGAAATGTACAGTCAGGAAAAATTGCTTTTAGATCAGAGCGATTTAATAGTCATACTGGTACATAAATTATTTGTTGTTTATAATGTTTTGGTGCAACTCGAGGAAAGATCCAAAAGATTTGTGAGTGTCCTAAATATTTCGTTTGTCCGCAGACACTTTTTGCTTGTACTCAAACAACAGGTGAAAATAAGTCGTTTCTTAAAGAATGCTCTAATTTGTAGTTTGAAGACATTAATGCACGTAACAAGAAACAAGTGGATTTGGTCAAAACGTCCAAAGAAGCTCTGGTGGACATTAAACATCTAATTAAACAAAGCTTAGACGTGATTGAAAAGAAAACGCTCGAGGAGATGGTTTGCAGTTGCGGACCAAATCGTCAAATTGGATAATTGCAATGTTATTTATAAAGGCATTCATTACAGTCTGTGTAGTGACATATCTTTTACTTTTAAATAAAGGACAGTAAACTAAAATTTAGTTGTTTTATCAAACAATATAAATAATTTTAACTTTTTCTCAAGCTTAATGATCGTTTCGTTTTACAGAAGAGAGTTCCAGATGATGCTTTTATTAAACCTAAGTAACTTACGATTCATACAATTTCTGGTCAGGTCTTGGCCGGCAGTGAATTACAAGAACTGTGTGAATGTCATAGCTTAAAACAAACGACTGTTAAAAACGTAAATAAAATTTCAATTTCTGAAATTAAAATTAACACCTCCACGTAAAAACACAATTTAAATTAGGAGTATTAATTATATTGCTTTAATTATCATTTATTATTATTTAGTGAGTGAAGTGAACAACTGCGTCCTAGTGTCGCTCCGTGGTGTGCTCGTATTTAAATGGGATAAATTGCTCCTCTTAATATGAGTGAATACTCTGCAGATGTAGTAATTTTCCGGCTGTTCATATTCATAAAATAGCAAGAAAATTCGCTGAAAAATAAAAAAGTAACGGAAGGTTCAAGTTTTTGGTATTCGCCGGACCGTACGCGTGTGCTGGACGGGCGCGCGTGGTCTCCGGCGTATATCGATATCAAGCGTATGGACTTTTTTGTGGTCTATTTATTTATTTACCTGCGGTTTAAATTGCACTAATATTGTTTTTGTTTTCCTGGAAAAAAGAATCGCGGCGGATATTAATTACCACTGTGATCTAAATAATGAACATTAATAACTAAAAAGTGTGAACGCGCCTTATCTAACGACGGAGGGTTTGTCTTTTGTAACAACTGTGAAGGAGGATATTATTATGCATGTTCTGTTAAGGCAAAAACTTATAATGCAATGAGCAGAGACAGAAAGAAAGCATGGAAATGTGAAGAATGTCGGAGTACAGGCGATGACTCTGAAGTGGGTCCAAAAACAAATGAAAATACGAAAATAATTGATGAAATAAAAGAACTAAAACACATGCTGAGTGGATTGAAACTACAAGTAGAAGAAGGAACCAAAAATCAGACACAAATAGGAGAAAAATACAGTGAACTGATCAAAGGACCAGAAAAAATAGAGAACCATGTCAAGACACTAGAAGGAAAAATATCGCAATTGATGAATGTTTGCAAAGAGAAGGATGAAACAATAAAAAATCTGACGTATAAAGCAGAAAAAAATATTGTTAGAAAAGTTAGAAAAAAACATTGAAGTTTTTGGCGTCGAAGAAAAAGAAAACGAGAAACCCGAGGAAATTGTTAAGAACATTGCGGAAACAGTTGGTATAAGTTTAAGAGAAGAAAATATCGATGCGGTATATAGAATCTACCCAAGAAACAAGGATAAGAAAAAGTCTATTATAGTAAAATTTACTTCCGTGAAAAAAGGAACGAATTACTCATTGCTAAGAAAAAGAAAGAGATTCGAAACAGTGAAATCATAAACACAAACTTAACGGATAAAATATATTTGAATGAACATCTGACACCGTACTTTAAAGCACTATTTTGGGAGACCAAAACTAAAGCTAAAGAAATTGGTTGGAAATACATATGGTACCAAAACGGGAAAGTCTTAGTAAGAAAAAAAGGAGAAAAAATTTTTTCAATAAAAAATAAAGAAGATTTACAAATATTAAGTTAACTCCAATTAATATTTTAAATTCTCATCTTTGAAAAAATCATTACATCTTACTTAATTTTCTACAGTTTTTTAAACTATGGATATTTCCTTTATCACAGATGATCTGGCGAATGACACTTATAGCCAAGAAGTCAAAGACTTAAATTCTTGGACCACATTAGATAACTGTACAAACAGTCTTAACTTCTCGTATTTGAACATCAGAACAGTGAAAGCACACTTTGACGAGTATCTGACCTTGATAACCGATAAAATCCAAGATTTAGATGTAATGATCTTGTCAGAAGTGTACATAAACTCTCAGGAATTCAGTCTCTCTGCTGCATCTTATGAAATACCAAACTTCACAATACATGCGAAGTGCAGAGATAACATAAATGGTGGTGTTTGACAAAAAGTTGAACAATTGCGAGCATCTATACTTCAAAATAACAATGGAAAGCACTATTGGTATTTATTTTCTGGCCTTATATAGACCTCCAAACTTGAATCCCAATCTATTCATACAGGAACTTGAAGATTTTATACTTGAAAACAATCACCAGTATTTTATTCTCATGGGTGATACGAATATTGATTTACTAAACAATTCTAATATAACTGCAAATTATGATACATTATTGTCTGGCTTAGGCTTTATACAAAAAAAATAACAAACCCACAAGAGAAGAGTTAAGAAAAGAGGAACAAGTTTCTTCATGTATAGATCACTTGTACATAAAAGGTAATTTACCAACCATTGAGTCCGCAATCATAAAGATAAAAATATCTGATCACTATATGATTTGTGGACCAATAAGAAATATTTGTGGACAAAGATCTTTAATTAAATCTGTCAATTGTCACAGAATAATAAACGAAAATAAGTTTGAACAGACCTTAAGTGAAAGACTACATGCGAGTATAATAGATCAATTCCGCAATGGAAATGATCTATATAACTACATTTACACTGTTTTCACTAACGCACAAAATGAAGCTTCAATCACTGTAACTAAAAAGAAAACAGAAGGAGCTCTCCAATCAAACCATGGATCACATTAAATATAATCCTGGAAATGAAAGAACGTGACAGATTATTCCAAAGATGCTTGAAGTCCAAGGATACACCTGAAAAAAAGAAGCAATTAAGAGATAATTATAAAAAATTACGCAATAAAATCAGTGCGGACTTAAGAGTGGCAAAAAGTAAATACTTTTGTAATAAATTTGAAACGCCCAAAAACGACATGAAGAAAACTTGGATGTATATTAACGAAGCTCTGGGCAGGCCTTCTATGTCGTCAGATGATCGAATGGTCAAGTACTTTCACGACTCAGAACAGAATACAGCGGATAAGTTTGCCATATCTTTCAGAGACCAGATACAGACAATTGGGCATAATTGCCAACTAGTATTATTTAACCATAAGGACTCATCTAGAAAAAGTCCACAAATTGTCTGTACTCCAGCAAACTTAATGTATCTACCTCATGCATCCGTACAGGACATCTATGAAATTCTGACGCACATTGACAAGAACAAAGGACCAGGCGCTGATAACATCAGACCTTCGGTCTTAAAAAAATGGCCAGAAATTTTCTGCTATCCATTACAGAAACTAGTTAACCTATCCATAGACACAGGGATAGTTCCTGAGGAAATAAAGAAGGCCATCATAAAACCCATTCATAAGATGAATTCAAAAGCTTCTTACCTAAATTATAGACCGATTCTTTCTGCCATCGACAACGTGCTGGAAAGATATATCTCAAATATACTCGCCACTTTCTTGAAGAATAACAACATAATCGACAAAAACCAATATGCTTGTCAGATAAACAAAAGCACAACCATGTTTCTAGAAAGGCTCTCAAATAAACTAAACGATTGTCTAGATCGTCAACTATACGTAGCCTGTATCTTCGTTGACTTTTCTAAGGCATTTGATATAATTCTCCACAATAAACTGGAAGAAGCACTACATAAGGTAGGAGTGAGAGGAATAGGTTTGGATTGGTTAATGAATTATCTTCAAAGTAGAAAATACAGTGTTAAGGTGGGCTCGTCGTTGAGTGCGGAAATTACCTCCACACGTGGAGTGCCTCAGGGAAGTATATTGGGACATATTATGTATCTTATCTACGTCAACGATCTAGGCACATGTTTCAGCAATTGTGAGTACCTATCATACGCCGATGACACACTTATTCTCTCAGAACACAAAAACAAGGCTATTGCAGTGAAAAATCTGAAAAAAGAGTTCCATGCATTCCTGCTTTGGGCCCACGACAAAGGTCTGGTAATAAATGCAAATAAAACAAAATTCATGTGCATAAAATTGCTACACCTGAAGGACCTCACTAACGTTACCACGGATATTGTCTTTCACAATAATGACTGTTTACATAACTGCGGGAGTGCATTAGCCTATATGGCTTGTAACTGTAGGACCGTCTTAGAAAAGGTTAGTACCGTTAAATACCTGGGACTGGAGATAGATGATGACTTTCTCTGGAGCAGTCATATTCACATGTTATGCAGAAGATTGAGACGTTTAGCCGAACGCCTTTTTTACCTAAGGAATTTTTTATTTCCGGAACGCACCCTAAAGCTGGTGTACCATTCACTGGTAGAGCCGATCATCCTGTATGGTATCACAATTTGGGTCGTGCATCAGCTTCACATATTGACACTCTACCAAGAACCGTAAATAAAATTATCAAAATCCTAATAAATAGTAGTGAAATGTCGGTCAGTGCGTCCAATATTTATTTGGAATTGAACCTACTTGACGTAAAGAACTTATACCTTTTTAAGATAATAGTGAACAATTACTTCAAAATGTGTACGAACGAGACTGATGGACCTGGGTTATGTAGCGTATATCTACAAATAAGTATGGCTCTAGAACGGAAAATGTGCTGTTATCGCGGATTTTTAATTCCCTTCCCCAACGCATGAAAAAAATCAAGGCCATCGGTGAACTAAAAAAGAAAGTAAAACATTGGTTAATAGAGAGCAGTATGGCTCATACAACATAACAATTCTAAACTTACGGATGTACCTTGTTGCCTCCTCATGCAGTCTCATTGTGCTGTCTTGAGTTTGCTGCTGTTATCTGCCGTGGTGTTGGGTGGATGGACGAACTTTCTTCCGGTTCTTGAATTGCTGTGAAACTTGACTTTCATTTGTTGAAAACTTAAGAGTGAGGTGAAACGATACTAGTTCCTTGATTTTTATTTTTATTTTAAAATTTTTATTATTACCTTGCGGCTATTAATCCCTTAAGACGCTGACAAGCCACTGGCTTAGCGACGAAAGCTAATTAATTTAATTAATTCATTTCATTTTGTAATTTAAGGGTTACCTTGGAAATTATTGTTATTTTGTTATATGTATTATTATTTTCTTAGAAAAAATTTGTGCAAATCGTTTTTGATTGCAGTGAGAACCTCGAGCAGCCTCTGGACAGCTGTTTCAGCCCTGCTTGGGGTTTCTTCAGCAGAGACGTAGCTCGACATTCCCACTGCAGAAGCTATGTCTCTGCTGAAGAAGCCCCAAGCAGGGCTGAAACAGCTGTCCAGAGGCTGCTCGAGGTTCTCACTGCAATCAAAAACGATTTGCACAAAATTTTTCTAAAATCTTTCATTATGCTTTGACAGCAAGCATGGCCGCCTTGCATGGGGGACTCATTAGGAGCAAATCCCGCTTCAATTTGTCTATCCTACTGCAATGTCAGGTCAAAAAGCGATAGTAAGATGTCGCTATTTTATATGTTCATTATTATTATCGTTATTATTACTAATTCAATTCACTATTTGTTATTCTAATTATTGTAGGTGCTAAAAATAAATTTGTAAATTTGTAAAAAAAAAAGTTGCATTAATGGGTAGTGTATTATTTGAGACAACGAAATCAAAGTAATTTTATATTGAGTGTACAATTTACAAGTATTAGTATAGACATCAAATTGTATTTCATACTTTCATAGCCGACTTAAACTTTTTATGAACCATATGTTACTTCCCACAATATTCATTATCAGTTTGTTATGAAATTAATTTTGCGCGTAACTGCTGTTTCAGGACACACAATTGGAGGAAGAGAACCAAGCATTGAAAAAGGGTATTGAAATGGCTAAAAAAGATCTATTAAATCTCCAATATCAGGCGGAGCAATATGTAAGTTGTTTGTTATTATTTAACTCCCCAAAAACCCTTATAAAATATTAAAACATAAATTCTTATTGTAATTTATAATTTTTCATTTAGGTCACCGACAAGCTTTACTTTGTCATATTTAATTTAACTTTGCCGAAAGAAAGCTCATAATTTGCTTTAAGAAAAAAATCGTCGACGAACTAAAAAGTTTTTCACTTAAACGCAAAGTTTTAGTTGATTTCTAATTTGAGTAGCAGCATTTTGTTTAAAAAAATCAGAAAAACGATTTTTTTTTTCTTAAAATTACATGAACTTCCACATGGCAAAGCTTATCTGTGAACTAATAAATCACCCTGTATGTTTAAAAAATTAAACAGTTAAATTTCAATTTTTTTACTGAAGTAAATAGTAACAAAAATAAATAATCTAAAAATAGAAGGTATATTAAAAAACAAAAACCTATTTTTCAAAGTGTAACAACGAATATTTAAATAGAAAAGAACGTAAATAACCTTTTCTGAAAATCAAAAATTCAAATATAAAACAAAATACATTTCTTAAAACCTACATAATTGTTGTTGTTAACGTAAATAAACTAAATACAATCTGTGATTTAAATTAAAGGTAGCTGACGCTTTTTTGTATTTAGACTACTCAAAAATACCAGATTTGATGGTCTTTCACATGACAGTCTATTTCTGTTTTCCATTTCCCCAACCTAAATCAAAAAATAACTTGGAACATTATTTTCGATTTGATTTCGTAAAAAATAACATCGATTCAATCAAGATCAAGATCAAAAAAAGATCGAGAAAATAATCGATATTTTTAACTGAAAAATCGATCTTTTGAAAAATCGATTTTAAAAATTTTTTTAAATTCGCTAATCTCGAATATTTTGTGTATTTAAATAAACAATGTTTTTTTCTGGCATTTCGATTCAAGATTATTTATTTTACCAGTCACAAACATCATGCATAACCCGTTAGTATTTTGTGTATTTATTTATTATCACTAAGGGTCGGACATTCCCGGATATCTGGTAAAAACCAGTATAAAGATAAACAATGGGCTTATATGCCCGAGGCATTCTCACCCTCGCGCTCACTGCATCAGAAGCAACCGTTTGATGTAAATTACGTGTGTAACATAATTGCCATTATAGTTTCTTTCAAATTAATAATTATGAAAACATTATAATTATTTAAGGTAGCTTTTAAAAAGACTGGTATAATACATTTAATTCATATCAATTATAGCGTCGTCGCTGCAAAAAGAATGAATCGATTATGTAAACAAGTTTTTATATCCAGTCGACCAGATGTGCAGTGGTCACTGCGTGCCGCATAGACTTCTCGAGCATCGACTGGTTTTTACAAGGCAGACGAGTTAAAGATTATAACTTTTTCCGACTACGATCGCTTCAGCATATTAGTAGTTCCTCGTATATTTAACGAAACTTTCCGCCTAAAATGCGCCTAGGCCTGATTATCACAGAATTATAAAGTTCCGTAATTTTATATTAAATCCGATGGATGATCTAACATCTTCAATATTTATAGGTTAGGATTAACAGTTTCGCAGGTACGACTGCCAACTGTTTGTTTTTATTATGGGCGCTATCTTAGATAGTCGTATCACGTGAAACAAAATAAAATCTGGATACGACGGTATGACATACTTATGATTTTGTTTTAAAACAAAATATTAAATTACTAAAAATTAGTTTGGACTTCCGCGACCATCGTTCATTCTTGAACTAGACCAGTTCCGTACACCAACTCATTACATAAGTAGAAACTGTTGTTGCGACTGTCTCTGGATAAAGACGCAAAATATAAATTACTGTTGCCTGACAGAGGCAAAATAAATGAAAAGTCAATCAATAGTATATTATTATACAAGTTTCACAAGAAGACTTGTTAGGTTAAAATCTCTTTTGACATTTCATGATTGAACTATAGACCATTATCAGGACTAAAATTTCACCAATAACAGTTTCACAATAAACCTCATTTGCATTGCACAACAGTAAAAATCTCTATTATTCTCTTAAACAATTTTCGCGGGGTAAAAATTATTCTCGTGTTTCACAATGACAAATGATCCTATTCCGAAATAATACTTGCGTGTGCGGAAAAATTGCTATGCTCGCGTTTTGGTTTCATAACCCGCTCGTCGTTTTTCGCTGGATTCTGGGATTTAGTAACTCGAATGTGATTACCACTGATTCGCATAAAGCTTAAATGTGTTAATTATTTTCGTAAGTTTTAAATTGTTCTATAAATAAATCTAATCGTGACGAAATTTTTACTCTTTGATTTGTAATTCTCTACTTGTATAAACTTCCACTTAGGCCCGGTTTTTCAATCACAGGTTAACGCTAACTCTCGGTTTATTTCCATGGTAACAAGTACGAAGACAATTGTTTCCATGGCAATAAACTGAAGGTTAAAGTTAACTTGTGATTGAAAAACCAGCCCTTAGTAGTTAGTTCCTACTCAATAAACTATTAACTAGTAATTGTATATACAAAGTTTTTTAATCTTAAACCGGACAGAAATATGATGGGAGCACACTTAACGTTTCGCTATAGATTTATAGCTTCGTCAGGAGTGAAAAAAAAGTAAATAAACAAGTCGTCAAGAGAAACGAAAAGGTACCATGATTTTAAAAAAATTTTGTGCAAATCGTTTTTGATTGCAGCGAGAACCTCGAGCAGCCCCTGGACAGCTGATTTTAAACTAACATACGAGTTGTCTGGAATAAAGGTAAAAGTAACTAGAACTAAAGTAAAACTATTTTTTTTTAATTGACAGATCTATAACCTGTTTAAAGAATCCAGAAAACTACAAAATGTGTCATTAAATTTTCAAAATCCGTGCGTTTATTAATAGAATTTGAAGACATTTTAATTTTACACATTTCTTTTAAAAATATTATACTCACTGTACAAAATGTCAGTATTATCAAAATCAAATTTATGATTATTTACTAATGAATGCTCTACAAGCATTGAATGATGTTGATTATTTTTTGGATATGATATTTATGTTGGTCTAAACGTTTTTTTTTTTAAATTTTGGCTTGTTTCACCTATTTAAACAATTAAAATTCGAACGTTTGATTTCATAAACCACGTTAGGTTGTTTTAATTTCGGTATTTTGGTTTTTAAATTCGATAAATAATATTGTCGCTAAATCTCTTAAAGTACAGCATCCCATATTTCCTAAATTATACTTCCCTTCCAAAAATTCATAAACCTAATATACCTTTTCGTCCTATAGTTTCCACTATTGGTTCTTCTCCATATTTCTTATCTAAATTTATATCAAAAATCAGTAAATCAGAATATTTTGTAAAAAAATTTTTGAACACGTAGAAAAATTAAAACAAATAACTGTACCAAATAATTGCATTATAATTTCTTTAAATGTTATTTCTTTATTTACTAACATTCCTAAAGATTTAGCTTTACAAAGTATAAATGATAGGTGGTTAGAGATTAAAGATTTTATTGATATTTCCAAAGGTAACTTTTTAGAAATAGTTGATTTATGTTTTGAAACATCTTATTTTGCTTTCAATGATAAATTTTATAAACAGATTTTTGGTACAGCAATGGGTTCTTTATTTCCGGCGGAAATTGTTATGCAAGAACTAGAGAAATCTGTTATTAACTCTTTATTATTCAATTTAAATATTATCAGATAGAATGATAAATTAATTACTAATTGGTTTCATAAACCTACTTGGTCAGGTAGATACATAAATTTTCACTCATACACACTCAAAAATTATAAAATTGAAACTATTATTTCATTAACAGATCCAGCTATTTTACTTTCTGATAAAGTTTTCATTTATGATAACTTAATTTTAATAAAGAAAACTCTTATTCAAAATTCTTATGCAATAAATTTTATTGAATCAGTAATTAAAGATCGTGTTAAATACTTACAAAATTCAAATGTCTCTAATAATACTGGACAAACTTCGAACTATAAATACATATCATTGCCTTATATTAAACCATTACACAATACATTTAAACACATTTTCAAAAAACGTAATGAGGCCAGTAAATCAGTGAATAATTTAAATTTTATTTTCTCGAATTTAAAAACCAAAATACCGAAATTAAAACAACCTAACGTGGTTTATGAAATCAAATGTTCAAATTGTAATTCTGTTTATATAGGTGAAACGAGCCAAAATTTAAAAACACGTTTAGACCAACATAAATATCATATCCAAAAAAATAATCAAAATCATTCAATGCTTGTAGAGCATTCATTAGTAAATAATCATAATTTTGATTTTGATAATACTGACATTTTGTACAGTGAATCTAATATTTTTAAAAGACGTTTCATAGAAATGTGTAAAATTAAAATGTCTCCAAATTCTGTTAATAAACGTAGGGATCTTGAAAATTTAAAAGACATATTATGTAGTTTTCTGGATTCTTTAAATAGGATATAGATCTGTCAATAAAAAAAAAATAGTTTTAATTTAGTTCTAGTTACTTTTACCTTTTTTCCAGACAATTTGTATTTTAGTATAAAATCATATTACCTTTTCGTTTCTCTTGACGACTTGTTTCTCTTGACAACTTGTTTATTTACTTTTTCTTCACTCCTGACGAAGCTATAAATCTATAGCGAAACGTTGAGTGTGTTCCCATCATATTTCTGTCCGGTTTAAGATTAAAAAAACTTGGTACTTACAATTTTCATCGGACAAGAACCAACTTCAATTAAAGTAATTGTATAGTTGAAAATAATTTTAGATTGTGCAGAATACGATCATTGCACAACTTTCGTTAACAAAGTTTTTTGATAAAATGTACTCCTACATAAAATGCCATTTTCGTACTTCCTCAGAACGCTAGGACACTGTATGTATGTACTTATTGTATTTTTCAGCTAAAAGAACGTGACGGTTACATGCTTAAACATAAAGAAAGCTTGGAAGTTATCGAAACATTACAAAAAGAAAATGTAAGTGCAACACGATAATTATTGAATATTTACAACACAATTTAGAAACGACACACGTGCAATATGCTTTTCAAGTAGCACATGTGTTGTTTCTGAAATGACCGATTTAATTTTGCTTGCTACTTCTAAATTTCTAACTTGTTACTGGCAGAATATTACCAGGGAAAGACTCAAAATATTACAAGAGGAGAAGGACGAATCCATCGATAGTTTCCACTCTACACTTGTATGTATTATTAAAACTGAATTATTTTTCATTTCATTACTACAGTATGTACAATAATTTCAATTTTCATTATCTAAACATTTTTTATTTAAATATTTGCTTATAACCAAGGCCAAGATATGGTTGGACAAATGCCCTCCATTCTGTAGAGCGGACAATGCTAGCGCTCGGGAGAAGTACGCACCCGCTAATACACAGCATTGTTCGCTTTACAGAATGTGGGGCATTTGCCCAACTATGTCTCGGGCTTGCTTATAACGTTTACCGCTCCAGCTCTACAGCACTCTCAGAGTATTTCCCATTGTTGCACGAGATTAAAACAAGATAAGAATACTCAGAGAGTACTCTAGAATAATGACTCGAAACGACGAGCCTCTCTCATTAATAGGTTTTTCTGTGAATTTCATTCATCTCTTTATTCGTTTATTTAATAATCCAGATGCTAGAATTGGAAGAGTACGAGAAAAAACATCGAGAAAGTGTAGAAAAAATAGACAAGCTACGTACGGAATTAGAAAAAACCAAGGCAAGTCATAAGAATTCCGTGGATCAAATTATTACACTGAACAATGAGGTGAGTCCCAATCCTTTATAAGCGATGATTATAAAATTATCGGTCGTTCACAGAATCGTTATCAAAATCAAAGAATAGAAACTCTGCAGGCGGAATTGAAATTAAAGAATCAGAAACCGAAGACAAATACGGTCTCATTGGCAGCTTCTGTACCCAAACGAAATTTTGCCTCTAATATATCACCAGCAACAAATGACAAAGCGATAAGCAATGTACCCGTCACACGAATAATAGCAACCTCAATGGACAGTCAGATTATATCAGGCAAAGCAAGTGTCGGTGTTGAAGCTATTCCAGGTACGCTGTCTCGTATGACCTCAGTAAGTCAATTTGAAAAAGAGATGATTTCAACCAAAGCAAATGCCGCTTTACAAGTTACACCTTACACGAAAGGCAAGAAAGTCGGTTGTAATAGCAAAGAAGATTCACCTTATAGATGTAGTGTACTATCGAATGATGAAACTACCCCAAACCGAATTAACATGCATGTAACCACTCCTAAAAAAAGTTTTAACAAGTCCCAAAATTGTCCTGAAGAAGGACTCTGCAAAGCGTCCAGATCTCGCAGTCTATCCCCCTCATTTCCCCAGAAATCCAGATTAAGAAGCTTTGATGATATTGATTTCGATAGTTTTATGTTTTCAAGCCCCATCACTTCTACCCCACTCCCCAAAAGAACTAGACCGTTAGGAAACACAAAGCGTTGTGTTGCAGATGAGGAGTGTCTGCCCACTTGCGACTCGAGTATTGCGTATTTGAAAGCGTCAAGAATTCCTAGGCCTTCCACAAGCAGATCACCTTCTCCACAAATTGAAGAATTGAATAGGATCTCCGGAAGCAGATCACCTTCTCCGCGCATTCAAGAAATGACTGTTACAGAAATGAGTAGGCCATCCGGACGCAAATCTCCGTCTCCTTCACGAACGCAAAGCAAGTCCAAAACGATAAAACAAAGTCCAAAATCTAAACTTCCCGCTGAAGGTGCTACGATTCGTTCTGGAAGTGAAATTGACGAAGTTTTAGGTTACATCTCTGGCCAGTACGTCGAAGCTACTACCGGACTGAGTGATTTGGATGACTCGTATGTAAAATCCCTCCTCAGTTCGTCACCTAAAAGTAAAAGCAGAAGCCAGAGCCCTAAAGGCAAAAAGTTAGAAACTACCGCTGAAAGAGAAAGCAGAAGTCGGAGTCCTAAAGGAAAGAGGTTGGAAAGTAGTTACACACCTAATTTTGAAGTCGACGAACTTCCTTCTTTCGCAAAGACTGATAAGTCCAAAGCTGCCAATTATCTGGATTTAATGGACCCTCAAGTTTTCGAAGCAGTTGAGGTTGACTCGCAAAGCGATCGTAGGATTCCCAGAGGTAACTTAATGGCTACTTCCTCAAGCCAAGAAATTCAACATATCGTCCAAATCGAAATTTTGGATAAAGTGTTATCCGCCCACCCTGAACGACACACGGCGTACTCTACCGGAGAGCTGTGCCCTTTTGATTCTAGTTGTGGAAACAGACGCTCGAATCATTCTCCCAGAAGCCCCATACAATTTCAACCTTTGAACTGGGATGAGTCCTCCATCAATTCCGGGAGTAGTGTGTCTTCGTCTTCCAGTACACAATTTACAAAAGCAGCCACTACAATATTAAGTGTCGAGGCAGACAACTCTATGTTAAAATCTGCAATTAAATGTAGCCCACGATCAAGATCCACATCGAGCGCAACCGATGATCTACAAAGCGTGGTTAATGATCTTAACGAATCTGTCAGTCGTATAATGATGGTAAGTCACGTTTCGCTCTTCACATCACACCAGCAACGTACAGTGACATTTATTATTAATAGAAATCACCGAATGAAAAAGCCTCGAGGCAGAGAATCGCTCAGCTGGAAGAACAACTGCGCGGGGTAAATAAAAAAATTAAATTGGTAACATCTTACGCACTTAAGTTTTAAGAATTTTCTTGCTACGTCATTTTTTTTGTCCTGTAGATCCACAATAAAGATGAAATGATAAAGATACAAAACGAGACATTAAACATAGTTCAAATTGAATTACAGGCCCTGAAACAGAAAGAGCGCGAAGTGGAAGTTGAAAGAAGAAGGCGCGGCCAGGAAGTTGAAAACTTGAAAATGACCATCAAAGAAATGGAGAAGGCCCTCAATAACAGCCAGGAAAAATCACAGAATCTTCAGAAAGCTGTGAGTTTAACACGTCTAATGCTTTTTGTTTGCTTGCTTGCTTATTATAGTGGAAAGCTTATTTTTTTTATTGGTAATTTTGTAACAAATTCATGGTGTGCTTATCCAAAGGTGGATTTAAATATGAACACAGTGAACTTACTCGAAGTGAACGAAGATCATTTAAAGACTGAGGTACACATTGAAAAACAATGGTTAATCTTTGTTTTGTTGAGAATAATGCGTTTTGTAGGTGGCACGACAACGTATGACGATTACAAATTTGCAAGACGCTTTGGTCTCAACTAAGCAACAACTGGAAGAAATCCAGCAAAAGTATTCTCAAGAAGTGAGTGTTGGATGGACTGCACGTTGGTTTGGAAGCGGTGACCCAAAATCCACAACCGTCCAAAATAAGAATGTGCATGAAGTTTGATGCTGATAAATTAGCATGGCTTCTGCCTGTTATGATAATTTTAATTTATTTTACGGTGATTTTTAGATGGCTTTACTTTCGTTAGGTTTTAAAAAGGTTCCTTATTTTGTTAAGCCTAATTTTGGTTTTGCTTTCTCCCTATTTATTTCGGCGCTGTTTTTAGAGTGTGGTTAGCGTATACGTATTTAAAGTGAATTAAAAGAGTCTAATTAATCAAAATGATGAATTAAATATTGCCATTTATAGTTAAGGTGAGGTAAAGTTAGTAATAATGTGTCAGTTTCACCGTCAAGACCTACAGTCATTACTAATTAATTTGTCTTAAAAATGACTATTAAATCAATAACAAATAGATCAACAAAATAAGTAGCTTCTTTGTCATCGATTATTATTGATTGAACTTTAGTTGTGGCTGTTCCTTAATTACACTAGCCTGCGAAAAAAATATTTTTTTTGCGTATGAGATAAGATTAGGTGTTCTTCAATGATTTCGGCATTACAAAAAGAATCTGTTATTAGTTTTTTCCTATCACGTCAGGATTTCAAAAAAATTAAATAAATTATACACAGGGTTTTGTTTGCTTTGTTGCGGCACCTACACATTTTGACAAATAAAAAAATGGTAATTGCAAAAGTTTTAGGGATTTAGCTGAACCCCCAGAATTTACAAAAAAAAAACAAATGACGATCGGAATCCTACCAAATGATTGGTATTTGGTATTTTAGATTTAACATACAGTATATTTTCTCGAATTAACAAAAATCCCTTTTTCCTAATTTCAAAAATATATACAGTCGAATCTCTATAACTCGCACCTCCACTAATTCAAATTTTGTATAAGTCGAAACTTGCTGATGGTCCCTGCACATTGTGTATAACTATTTCCTTAACTTGAAATCTCTATTACTCGTAATTTGCCGGTAATCTGAAGTTTGAGTTACGGAGGTTCGACTGTAGTTTCTTTATATTTTAAGTTTGAAATTTAAGAATTGATATACTTTGATTAATAAGAATTTTGTTATGTGTGACAAGTGTTAACTACAAAATTAAAAGACTGCTCATCTGGGTCATTTTATAAGACAAAACGCTAACAGCTAAAACGATGTTATTTAACATAAATTTGTAAAAACATTTCAAAACAAAAATAAGTTTCAAATATAACAAAAAGGACCAAACATAAACAAACTATATATTTTTAGAATTATAAAAACAATATTTCTTAATTCGTAAAAATATACTGAGTGTTCCATTTAAAATAACAAAATTGGTACTCATTTCTTCGGTTCCGACGACCGTTTATTTATTTTAAGTAAATTCTGGCTGTTTAGGTATAAGCAAAAATTGTACAGCTGCTGTGACCCCGTTAGTACCACTTTTTTTTTAAATACAATGTTTCAAAGTACAGGTTCTTTTATATTTTGCACCCTATCTAGAGGGTTTATTTTAGAAGCTACAGGAAAACTTTAAATACAAAAGTTGTAGGGTTTTATCCCTATTATCTTTTAGAGTTATCAGAAGAATCAAGAAATCGGAAATCGGAGAAAAAAATTAAATTTTTGTTTTTTTAAATGGAATATCCTATATATTGTTTGCTAAGACGAAATACCATATTTTTCTGATTTCAAAAATATATAATGTGTTGATATTTGGAAGAGCCGCTTATGAGATATTTGAGGTTAGAATATCAGTGAATTATTGTTTAAAATATTAAGGCGACCTGGAATTTTGTTTTCTATTATTAATTCATTGTATAGTTTCCAGCAGTCGAATTTTTGTTATTTTTTGCTAACTATAACAGCCATTTACAACTTTTTTAAGCACCTTTCCAGGCCGTCTTGATTTTTAAACGTCATTATTAGGCTGATATTTTAAATTTAATTATATCAGGAACGACCCCTTCAAATTTGAACATATTATATATTTTTCAAATCAGAGAAATACGATCTCTCATCTTAGCAAACGATGCACAGGTCGTTCCATTTAAAAACAAAAATTTAATTTTTTTCTACTATTTGCGATGCGCTTTTGTTTCTTCTGATAACTCTAAAAGATAATAGGCATAAAACCCTACAACTTTTGTATTTCAAGTTTTCCTCTAGCTTCTAAAATAAACCCTCTAGATAGGGTGCAAAATATAAAAAAAAATTACTTTGAAATATCGTATTTAAAAAAAGTGGTACGTGATGAAAAAATTATTATATTTTCCTCGAACTCGGAAACACCAAATGTACCACATACACCTAGTTTTATGTCATCCGCAAAACCTTCGCAGGCTAGTGTTATGTTTTATGGTGTCAAAAAATTTAGGTTATTTTTTTATCGGTTAAATAGATGAAATTTAGACAACAGATGCAATAAGTATAAGTAAAATGGGCAAATTAATAAAGATCATTGTATCAAAAATATCTTCTGTTAATTAATGTTGTTCAGTAGGTACTAATTTTTACAACGTATTTTTGATGCTTTTATGTGAGGCTTTGAATAGTATTGTTTTGCAACTACGCGTATAATTTGTTCACAAATCAAAAAACCACCACCTGTTGCATTACGTTGGCTATTGAAGACAAGTTCTTTGTTAAATATTATCAAAATACTAAAGTTTGGTAAGTTATTTGAAGTTTCATGCCATGCCATGTTTAAAGTATTTGTCATATCAATTTTGATACTTAGGTTGAGTTAAGTCAGCGGTCAAATTGCACGAAATCGTCAAGTCAACGGTCAGACGTAATCACTTGCCCAATCAATGCATGGAAAAAGTGATCACGTGCTTTAGTCTGACAAGTTTGACCGTTCACTTACAGCAGCTTTTATTATATTATTCATGTTTTTGTTCATTTTAAGAAGTCTTTTTCCATGCAACGCAAGTAAAAAAATCTTTTCTATTTTATAATGAAACAAGTGCTCAACAACCATTAATCTATTATAATTATTGTTACGAATTTGTTAAATTTCAGAACACTTTAATTCAAAGCTGTCTCTTTACGCAATTAACAACACAGTAGTAATGAGGTTGACTATCAAATAACACTTTTACAAAATGTATTTTCTATTTATTCGAGGTACGAATCCTTCGCTCGCTAACTTCATAACTAACTCCTGACGGATCGTACGGCTTATACAGTGTGTTCAAGGGAATCCGCTGCAACAGCTAACTTTCTTCTTTGCATTTTTACGAAATAACTGAAAATAGAAAAGTTTTAGGATCTTTTCTCCTCGATTTTACGCTGCTTTCGAAAAAACAAATGGCAGTCAGGTTTTCGAGTTTTTCAATTGTTTTAAATTTTTTCTAAATGGAGAACGTTATGTTTTTTATAATCCCATCATATTCAGGATGTCAAATTAACTATGTCTCTAAAATATCATCTTCCAAAGCCTACTACTTTTATAAATGATTTAGTAACAAAATCTTGGTGTTCACGGGAAATGGCTACAATAGCTAACTTTTTTATTTGATGTTTCACGAAGTAGCCTAAATTAGAAAAGTTTCCGGACCTTCCGTGCTCGATTTTATGGTACCCTTGGAGAAACAAATGACTATCAGATTTTCGAGATTTTCAATTGTTTTCAACTTTTTTTAATGTCATTTGTTTGAAACACTGTCCAGAGGCTGCTCGAGGTTCTCGCTGCAATCAAAAACGATTTGCACAAAATTTTTCTAAAATTTTCATTATGCTTTGACAGCAAGCATGGCCGCCTTGCATGGGGAACTTATTAGGAGCAAATCCCGCTTCAATTTGTCTACCCTACTGCAATGTCAGGTCAAAAAGCGATAGTAAGATGTCGCTATTTTATCTGTTCATCACTCTTACATCGCAAATGCGAATAAATTGGGCAAGTCGTTTTTGTTTGCAGCGGGAATGTCGAGCTACTTCTCTGCTGAAGAAGCCCCAAGCAGGGCTGAAACAGCTGTCCAGAGGCTGCTCGAGGTTCTCGCTGCAATCAAAAACGATTTGCACAAAATTTTTCTGTAACAAATAAAGTTAAAACAAGAATTTTCAAGTGGACATACTAACCAAATTTAGAAAGACTGAAGTAACTGTCTGCAACCTGGGATACTTTACGTTTATGCTTTTCTGTCTTCGCATGTCTTACTAGATCAGCTCTGTGGGAACGTAGATCTGTGCAACAAACTTTACAATAACTTGAGTTGTTTTTGCTTGTTAACCATCCTAAATATTATAAAGTTATGTATGCATCCCAGCACCACAAATATTTAATTTATAATTTTCGTTTAGTTTACCTTTGAACTGTGTTTCTCCTTCCCATTCCTGTTTATGTGTTTTAGAATACTTTGCCCATTTACCCATTTCTAAATTACAATAGAACAGTTTTCACGTATAAGGAGCTCCGACAAAGACCGAATCCTACACGTAAAGTAAAATGAAATAAATAAGTTAGATCACATTAAAATGGCATTGTAGTTGGCGCTATTTCGCCTGCCCCCAGAATAACCAACTACATAATATAAAAAATACCTGAGGTTGGTGGTTATCACCAGTCAATTATTAGTATTACCATTGTATTACATTACATGTTGTTTCCGGATGAAACAATTAACAAACAAAACACATAAGGGCTTTTTGTAGCATCGACTTGCAATTAGAAAGCGCTATTTTTATTTTTAAATATCGCCCAAATTGCGGTTAGCGATTTTTGCAAAAATTGGAGCGCAAATTATACTTCAAAATCGCCCAATTTGCGCTAAATCGCCCAATCTGGCAACACTGTCCTGAACGCGATGCGATGATAAAAAACCTAACATTCCATTAAAAAAAGTTGAAAATAATTGAAAATCTCGAAAACCTGATTGTGATTTGTTTTCCGAAAGTACCATAAAAACGAGGAGAAAATGTACTAAAACTTTTCTAATTTAAGTTATTGTATCGGCTTCTCATGAACACCCTGTATAGCAGAGCCCTCTGTTGCTCCAACATATTAGAATGATCGAGTAGTCTTCAGTCATGTTCTGTGACGCAAGGTGTCGTACTGATGCTAAAAATAGATCTGTTTGCGCGTGACGGCTGTAACATTATTAAAAATTTAGAACTAAGTTAAAACGCATGACATTGTAATTTATTTGCTATACTTGTCATTTTGTTATCAGATTTGAAACTATATACTAATAGAACAACGTTGCCAGTTGTATTTTTTGTAATAAGACAACACCGGCTGTGGTCTTTTAATTTGTGAACAAATTTTATTTAAGATAAAATGAGTTATGGCCAGTATTACCATTATTTAAAGCAGAAGATATATTTAAATTGTGTTCAGATATATCTAAATACAAAATATAAGTAATTTAGCCAATACTCTCGCAGCGTTTTTAATTAATTGTTCCAGAGCATTCTGAGCTAGGATGGCCAGGTTCTTGAGATGGAGAGCAAATTATCTGTCACAGCCCCTTACATTTCAATTTTTAAATCTATTTCTCTATTTGACCTTTTGATTTATTAATGATTGAAAGAGCTATTTCAACTAGATTTTTTTGCTCTGCGATTGCAAAAAAATACCAACTTTTGAGAGTTCTAAACTTAGACTTACTACTTTTCAGAGGAAAGAATTCTTGAAAATTGTTTTTTCTTTGTATTCTTTGTTAAAAGTTTGCTTTACGTCAGTCCACTCTGGAATACTTGAAATTTCGAAAATGTCTTTTACACATACAGCTGACTTAAAACAATCTAAATTATTGCACTGAACTTATCAGCTTCTTTTTCCAGTCTGTTTTTAACGTTGCCTTGTCAAATATTTTTAAGTCTTAAAAGTAGGAGTATAAAATTTAAAGCGGTTTCTAAACGCTTTGAGGTTGCTACGCCATTTCCAACTGTAATTCAGAAAAGATCAACTATATTTCGGATATTTTCGAATGTAATTTAGAATTGTTACTTTAATTTCAGAATATGTTATTTAAAATTCAGATTAATCAAATCAGTTTCAGATTGAATCGCTTGTAACTCAGATTTATCAATTTAATTTCAGAATTCCTTAGTTGTAATTCAGATTAATCAGTTTAATCTCAGAAAATATTAAATGTAATTCAGAAAGTATGAATTTTAGTCTACCGTATGCGTCTACTTTAATCAGAAATCAGAATTATACAATGCTCCAGAGCAGTCAGTTAAAAATACTTTTCGTTTTGTTGCTTTAATTAATTAAAATTAACAAATTTTGGTATTTGGACATGTTTGGAGATATATATTTTAATGAGGGGCTTAGGAGAATTTAATATACAGAGTGCTGCACTGATGAATGCAACATAGGAAATCCAATATTAATTTAAAGGTATTCAAATATTAGATTCCCTAATTATTTCACCGCAAAATTCCATTTAGGATTTTTTAAGTGCTTTTCAAGATGAATCGGTTTTGAAAATCGTTCATTTGCTTAGCTTCAACATATTTAAAAAAGATTCAGTAACGAAATTCAATTTATACCAAACTATTAAATTATTAGAATAGCTTTTTCTATCAATCTTTTTCAAGAAAACTATTAAATTTATTAATCAACTGTCCAGTTTTCAGCGTCGTTGATCAAGCCGCGCTGATAGTCTGGCAGAAATTGCTGAATACTTTTAAAATATCTTGAAACTGAGCAAATGAAAATTTCTGAAACTTCGCAGACAGATTCATTTTGAAGAGTACTTTAAAAATCCTAAATGAAATTTTGTTGTAAGATAATTAGGGAAGCCTTGTTGTCGACACCTATAAAAAAAAATTAGGGAAACCAATATTCGAGCACTTTAAAGGTAAACGCAGACTATGTCGAGCCGCATCGTAACGCATCGTACTGCAAAAATGCGTCTACAAACATTTTATATACTGGGTGTCTCAATAAAGGCGACGATCGGCGATATACAGGATGTTCTTTTACTGTGTGCAAATATTTAAACCTGCAATATATCACCATGAATGGCAACGATTGATTTCAACTATTACATTTATGTTGTAACATAAATGTAATAGTTTTCGAGAAAGATGCAGTGGCAGATTTTCACTAAGCCGTTTGAGAATTGCCATAGCTAAAAGTGGAACGCGGCCGCTTCTTGATGAATTACTACCCGAAGCCGTAATCGGTCAGGGTCGGTGCCTTATCGGAACTCGAGGAAGAACCACGTAACTCTCGTCGCTGCGACCAGCTGGTCCGTCAAAGCGTTTACAATTTAAATTAACTTCACTGCAAGTAATTACAAGTTTAAGTACTAAATTAAAATCTAGTGCAATTCAGGAACCTGCAGTTCGTAATTGCCGAACAAATTCAAAGCGAGGTACAAACAAATTATAATTTCTCATTCCATATTATTTTTAATAGACTTATAAAGATTTGACATTTACTTCTTTTCCATGGACCGTAAGTAGTAATACTTTTATAGCTAGCAGCGAGATTACAGCAAAAGTTTATTTACGTAAAAGGGCGAGGGAAGAACATTTTTAACGCGCTTGCCTAATTGGTGCATAAATTTTCGGATTTATACGTCGATAGTTGATATCGTAAAACATATTACATATTACTGCGCTCAGTGAATTAAAATTTTAAATAAAATAATTAATAAACGATATCAGTGATTGTTATTACGAAACTCTGCGTTGAACATCGAGTGCGGTATCGGTAGGCGTATTCATACCGAGAGGAAGGCGAAGTTGACCTTCCTGTCTTTCTCGCACATTTCAACAGTTCCAAAGAAGTGGTCTGTTCGAAATTTTTGGCTACGATACGGTAGTCACCAAAAAATACCCGCAGAAGGTAGCATTTCGCGTACTTATACTGAGGTTTTTTTATTTACACACAGTAAAGAACACCCTGTATAGCAAATTCTAACACATACAGCTTCGAGAGAAAAAAATTTTAGCCAAAGTGACAAGAGAAATTCAAAGAAAATATTTTTAAGTATCTGAGTTGATTGCAAGGGGGCGCAATCAATAGACTCAACAATGAAAATTAATTTTACTAACAAAAGTCTCAGAATAAGCTACAGCTTTGATGGCGTCATGGGAAGGCTGAATTAATTCAGAACAAATTTGATTTTAGACTTATCGTATTAATATGGGTGTAGAAAATAGTTGAATTATTTACTTTAAAAAATATCATAACCACTGAACGGACTGGAAAAAGTTTGGCGGCTTACTATTAAAACGAAGTGGTCGATGTTATAAATAGATTGTGACACAACTCAACAAATTTTCCGGTACAGCGCGTCTAGCGATAGTGAACAATCGGCAAGCCAAAGAAATAGTGCATTCGTGAGAACGGCATGATTCATAATAATGTCGCGGTTGTCTGCGATGCTCGGAGACGATGCGCCGTAACAGAGTGTGCTGCAGAAACGGTTCGTGCTTCTATTTAATTCAAATCAACTAAATAACTAAATTGTTGTTTCTAAATTAAAGAAAGAGCTACTATTATCTTCTGGAATTATATCCGTGTTTTTAGCCTGTTGTACCAAACACTCAGGCCACGCTTAAATTTAGGTATTGTTTATGATGTTATATTTGAGGTTACGTAACTCATATTCTAAGCGGCGCTTAAATTTAAGTTCGGCTTAAGTATTTGATACAACTGGCCCTCAAACTGGTTTCAGGCGGAATATTTTTTTGCATCCGCCGTCTGATCATAACATCTGTGCTATTTATCAGAAATTAACGAACTTCGGCTCGTTTGAAAGGAAATTTTAAAGCTAATTTAAAGATTCTATTCAACGACTCCGACACTTTGACTATAATTATTTTCTGCCGAAGCCGTAAGTATTTCGGTTTGATATACAGGGTGTCCACCAAGTGCCGCGGTTTTCTCTACCGTCTAAAGTACACAAGATAGAAACGAAATTCAAACGAGCTGATGTGTAACTCATTCAGTTCCATTTTCTAAAATCATTCTTGGCTATACAGCGTGTTCGGTAACTGAGAGTCATACCAAAGTTATATTTTCTTAAATGGAATACCCAGTATATTTTTACATATTTCGAAAATACGCATAACGAGTAGGTAATAACAAAAAATTTCGGAAGTTCTATTTAAGAGTTTGTAAGATATTGATGATTATGTGTAAAAAATTGCTCTACTTTGAGCTCTTATAGTTTGATTATTTATTTACATTTCATCGTGAATGTTTGTAGGTAGTTAATACAATATCTCATCTACAGAAATTTCACAACAACTTCAATCTATTAGTTATTATGTCTACAGGGTGTTGAGTTTTGAAAAAGTTAATTTTTCTCAAAATTTTCGAATGGAACAACCAGTATATCTAAACTCTTGTCAAATACTGCTTTAATGAGTTTTTATAAAACGCCAAATGTTTTTACTCAAACAAATCGTGAAACAGCAATTACTCATTTTCTTTAATTACAATATTGACGTTTTTTAGCCTTTTCGACCGATTCTTCTGTTTTATTATGTTGATAAATTTACAAACATTAGTTAATTTAATTAATAAATTAGAAAAAACAAAACAAAATAATGTACAAATTAAGAATAATAAGTATTAAATTAGAAAATAACAAAAAACAATGAACAAAAAAAGAACGCCAAGGAACCATTGGATCTAGAAAATTTATATTAAATATTCAAATTGTTTTTCAGCTTCTTGTAAATACTTATTGTAATCTTGACGCCAAAAGACAGTTTTGGTTGCTTTCTCCTATTAGGTGTATCACGTCACGTAACTTTTCATTATCAAAATCCATTTTGTTAACAAGTACAAATTCTTAAAAGTAGTGTCTCACTACTCTAAACAATTTTTCTGTCAATTAAAAATTCATGGCAGCAACTGTTTTCCTATTTTCTAGCAGACGGCAGCGTAATTTCAAATTTTATTTTTTAAAATTATTTTAATAAAATTATTTAAATGTTTTCAAAGTAAAGAAAAATAGGAATTAGTTTAATAGGTACATATTCATTACTTTGAACACAAAATAAAACATATTCATTGATTTATCATCTAACTGAAACAGAAAAACCGGACGGAAAGGCTAAATAACGTTAATATTCAAAGAAAAAAAAATATTTCATTCCTGTCTCTCGATTTCTTCAGTTTAGATAAATTCATTTGGCGTTTTATGAAAGCTTATTAAAACAGTGTTTCACAAGAGTTTAGACATACAGAGTGTTCCATTTGAAAATTTTGAGGAAAATTAGATTTGGCAAAACTCAACACCCTGAACACATAATAACTAATAGACTGAATCTGTTGTGAAATTTCTGTAGATGAGATATTGTATTGACTACCTGCAAAAATTCACGATGAAATGTAAATAAATAATCAAACTATAAGAGCTCAAAGTAGAGCAATTTTTGACACATAATCATTAACATCTTACTAACTCTTAAATAGAACTTCCGAAATTTTTGGTTATTACCTACTCGTTATGCATACTTTCTAAATATGTAAAAATATATGGGGTGTTCTATTTAAAAAAAATGTAACTTCGGTATGGCTCTCAGTTACTGAACACCCTGTATTGCCAAAAATAATTTCAGAAAATAGAGTTGACTGCGTTACACCTCAGCTCGTTTGAATTTCTTTTCTATCTTGTATACTGTAGACGGTAGAGAAGACTGCGGCACTCGCCGGACACGCTGTATATCGTCGGTCGTCGGTTTATGACACACCCGGTACAATTGCGGCCCGTCTATATATGCGATAATTCATATAAAATGTGTCAAAACGATTGTCTGCCCATTTTTGCAGTGCGACTTGGCCCGGCCCAGTCTGCGTTGGCCTTTAAATTAATACGGGATTCCCTGCGTTGCGTTCATCAATGCAGCACCCTGTATATTTGACAAATTTAATAAACTGAAATTAAAAAATAATTAATTCAATTTTGTATGTTGGTTGTGGTTGTTCTGTATTTATTTAATTATTTATTTTAATAACGTCTAATTACAGCAAGTTTAGCTTTATATATATATATTTTTTTTTAGTAAATGTAAAAAGTACAACGCAAAACTTCAGTTAATAATTTAATAATTTCAATGTATTTCTTTCTTAAATCCTAATTTATTTAATACTTTCTTTAAACGTTGTGTGAAAATTATTTTGAATATTCTTAACTTAGTGGCGGCTTAGTGAAAATTAGCATTATCTGTTAGGAAATTTCATTACATATTATACTTACTAGAAAACTGGCTGTTCTATTTACCATGAGTACAAAATGATGGTTGTGGCAATAAAAATCTATTTATTAACAACTGCATTTTGTGTAAATCTTTCCACCTTCCTAACAGCATGCGGCTTGCAGGAATGAAACGAATGCAAACGAATTTGAAGATGCAGCCTTGGATTCGAATTCCTTAAACAAAATTTACAAAGAATTTTAACTTAATTTGTAAGTAGAAAATAAATCCAATCGAATTTTCTCCGTGTAAAATTTCATCACCCTAAAGTTATATATATTATGTATTGTTACGTTTCAGGCCCGGGACAATTTTAACATGATGACTATTTTAATGACAAATTTACAGAACGCGGAAGAGCAGTTTGTTCATTACAACAATCGAGTAAGTAAGGTAGAATTAATTCGATTAAGGTTTACAAAAATTACATTCATTGCAGTTTGTCAATGCTTCGAACACTGTGGAATATTTACGAGATGTGAACTTGGATTTGGAAGTGGAGAATTACGAGCTTGTACAAGATTTATTATTGTTTGAATCAAGATTATTAAAATATCAGCAAATGACTAAAATAAAAGAGGTAAGCAATAACTACTTTTTTTTCACTCAAAAAAATAGTACTTAATATAATTTAATGATAGACACTGTTGGTAGGCTGTAGATGCTTTGCCTAAGCTTTGCTAGATTTGTTCACCGCATTCTGCATGTAATTCCTCTATCTTTGAATATTTCATTCAGTGTCTGTGTGGATTGAAAGTAGAAGTGAGAAAACTGCGCCAATTAAAGAAGCACAACGAACTTCTGATTAAATTCTTAAAGCGAGAATTACGGCAATGTGGACAGGAATTGACTGCTTTAAAAGTTGTTTTGGTAAGTATGCGCAGACTGTTGTAATCAATTCATCAAACAAAGATAGTTTTCAGTATTATGAATAAATGTGTCTTGTGTTATTAAAATTTAATACTATGCAATACTGAAGGTCCGTGCTTTTGCTCTTTTTAAAGTGTTGTGGTCTGCTAAGATTGCTCCTGGATTTAGTGCCGTGACGACTGACTTCGGCACAGTTGGTAGCTCAGCAGAACGGGTTGGGTTTTTGACTCAAAACAACTTCAAAACGGCGCCACTGAGTTCTTTTTTTGACCGCGGAGAAAATAAGAAAAACTGACACCTAGTTTATATACAGACGTCCTTTATTAAAAAATACAAATATAAACATATGCCAAAATAAAGGAGGGAAATATCGACGTGTGCGGTGGCGTAGGTATTAATACAGACACTGTTACGCAGTAACGGAAGGAGCGCTAGCGCTTTTTGGTCCATAGTTTTATGGGGCTGCGCCAACCGTAACTTACCGTGCCTCTCGAAGCAAGGTCGGTCATTCCCTCGGAGACTAAAGCTGAAGTTTCCTAGGAGAGTCTGTCGGGCTGAAATTGACCGCGATCGACGCAATGTTCGTTCTAACCAAAAGCGAACAATTAAACAGGGACAGTTTCCTAGACTTCGCTCAGTTTTCATTGTTTTTAGTTGGAGCGGAGTCAGCCGCGCTCAAATTCAGTCCAACCGACTTCCTAGGAAATCAGAATGTGTTATGATAAAGAGCGCCGCCCAGCAAATGTTACGTAACCCGTAAAAGTAACACGGCCGGGAAACTGTATCTTTGTATGCGTTCTGAAGGCACTACTCCCCAGGACCCGCTTTTCCATTGGTATACCCCAAATGAAATTAATAAACAAGGCCCTGAGATGATCTTTGAGGTCCCTCCCGAAAGTATAAGTTTCTCAAAAAAAGGGAATCCATGTCATTAAACCTTACTTGCGCTGCAAAGACTGATTTTATTTTTTACTAAAAAGCAATTAACGCGCTCGCTTTTTAGTAGTTTTGGCGAGATGCTAACTTTTTTATATTCGTCCGTAGACGCAAACTTTTAGAGGACGCACGGATACCATCAAAAGGGAAGTTGGCAAACGCATTGAAGTCATTAATTGATAAGACTCATTAATTGATAAAAGTCATTAATTAATAGGCAGTAGCCACTGTTTTATACAAATGAGTGTGGCAGTGAATTAGTGAAATCGTGATAGGGTCCTTGGATTTAAGAGACAGAGTACATATTGATGTAAAGCAAAACGGAGTGTTCTACAATACAAAATGCAATAATTAATTACATTGTTGGAATTCACGAATATGAACATTAACATTTATAATTTAATGTTAATTCTAATCTAATCTTCTTAAATGTAAAGATAGTATTTAAAATATAAACTCCCGTAAAACGTAAACGTGTTATTCGTCTCCGAATAGACTTTAAATAACTCGTCTTGTGAGCTCCGTGACAATATCTCAAAAATTATTGACATTGGGTATGGACACCCACATTAAACTTGCTTTAAAATAACCTTATAAACTCAAATTCGTTTTAAAATATTGAGCGTTCCGTTAGAAATAAGGAAGTTTCGTATCGTACAGACAAATTGAGACACTATGAATATGTCGAAATAATTTTAAATTATGTGGAACTTTCGTAGATGACACTTTTGTATAAAACAGAAGAAACCTCTTTGGGTGAGACACTCAGTATGTAACGGTATTCAACAATTATTGAAGTCCTGAGCAGCTGTGGAATCAAACATTTTTTAACTAATATTGTTTCAAATTGCGATAAAACACAAGTTGTTTGACAATAATATTTGTCGACGTCCAATCAACGTTGTCAACATCAATTCAAAGAGTCGACATTCAAGTTTGATTCCATAGCCACCCAGGACTACAATAATTGTTCGACATCCGTTATAAGCTTCTGAATATTTATTTCATTAAAAAAAATAAGCGACAATCTAGATTACACACCCGAACAGACTAAATAAAGGACAAACTGAAACAACAAATACACCAATAATAAAAACCAATAAATCAAATGAGCAAAATCACTAAAATGAAGGGAAATCAAATAACGTGGTTTGGTTACACAATTTGAAATGGGAATCAGAAGAGTTACTGAGCCATTGCGAATACTGAAAACACTAGAGAAAGGACAGACAAAACAAGTAATGAACAGAATGAAGGAAATAAGTAAAAGAAGGAAATCAAAAGATTCAATTAAAAAAAAAACTTTCCATAATCCAAAGACACTCTACGAGTGAAAGCATTAAAAAGAAGATAATCCAGCGCCCGCAAATAATAAAGCAAAAAAACATTTAAAAGAATGATAATGGTTAATGAACTTCAAATCATATTCAAAGTTTTTGTGCCGAAATTGAATGCTTTAACGGAAGTCAATTTAAATTTGCATTTTCGTTATATTAAGCGTAATTTTTTACAAAGCGTTTAGAAGTATGATCAAAAGTGCTGTACTATCAGCACATCGTTTTCTTGAAGAACTAAAAGAATATTTTGTGTAAGCAGTACTGTGATTAGGATTATTAAAAAACAAAACGAGAACGGCTTCAACCTTGAAAAATAATTTTTCGTGCAACAGCACAGAAAGTGAAAATGTGCAAAAATAAAGTTCAGACGAAAAAAAGCGAAATCAGGTAAATTCAGGTCAAAGATTTTTGCAATTGAAACTCAACAACTTAACAGAAAACGGTACATAAAAAAGTTATCTGTATTTAGTTTTTAAAAAGTATACTTCGCAGGAACTTAAAATTTTATTGCTTTATGTTTTCAATATGAATTCACATGAACCTTATTTGACCTTCCAAACATTTGATGGGTTGTTTACGTATACTTTTCTCATCCTAAACCAGTTTTATTCGAATGTGAAACATTCTTGGTTCTTTTTAATTTTTATTTACGAATTTGGCAGTATTTCGTATGATGCCGAGTAATTTCCCTTCTTTATTCAAATAAATGTTAGTTCAGATATTGGTTCTTTTTTTATATATTTCCCATTTACATTTGAAAAACACTAAACATCGACTTAGAGTGTTTTGCTTTCTTGTTTTTTTAAACAACCCGCAAACATCCATCCTCTTTCTTTTTTTATTCGACATTAAAAAAAGAAAAGTAATCAAATGGGTTGAATTTTTTTCCTTTCTCGGGATAATATAATCATGAACGCATTCAAATATCGGACTTAACATAAATAAATTAACTGACATAATATTGTAAGTATAGGATATTCACTGAAAATGATTTTTATTTGAGAGTGTGCAAGAGACACGTTTCGCAACTTTGCACGCTCGAATTTGTGGCAACATTCAAAAAAGAAATAAAAATCACGAAACAGCAATTACTCGGCAGCGGCACTCGATGTACACCCTGTATATGTATCGTATAAAATCTAACTGTCACGTATAATATCACTTCTGGCAGGGGATCTAATACGTATAATTTGTAGATTAAAATTCATTAAAGATATAAATTGGTTGAAGGTCACTGGTACAGCTACATTGCGTCACAAGAGCAATGAACTCTCCCGGAGCAGAAGGAAACACCAAGATGTTTAGGTTCGGCCAAAAATATTTATAATATTTATTAAAGCACATAATACAAAGAACATGAATGTGCGTAACCCCGGATGGGATTAACGGCCGCAGAAATATCAAAAATATTTACACTACCCAAAACAAAGGGCGTTGGCGCATCGGCGTGATTTACTTTCGCATTGGTTACTCAACATCAAAAGGAATATCCAAAAATTATGGCTTGAAACGCACAGACCAAAATGAAAGTAAAAAAAAAACGCGATCAAGAATAAGGAGAAAAGTTCCAAAATTACGTAAGTACAGAGCCAAGACAAAATTAATATTTAACAAATACTAGTAAAATTTGCAAAACATGGGACAGTAAGTAAATTCTATCAGTATAAAAAAAACAGAAGCTTCCCTGACTATGTTATTACAGCAAACAAAGCCTCCCTTTTGCAAAATTCGTCGGTGAAAAATACTGCGGGCCCACACCAGACCCTGCCACTGACTTGAAGCACGCCCGTGGACTGACGTCACGGAACATGTTTCCGAGAACGAAAAGAAAAAGAGGGAAATTTCTTACTCAATTCCTCCGGGGCGGAACGTCGATGGGACGGCTGTTACAGCCCGAAAACGGGAACGGTTTAACTTATTTTCCTCAACAGAAAGCATGAGGATAATGTGTCGTTCCTCGGAGCGACGCTTACGGGAATAACCGAGGCAGCAACCACCTTGCACTGAATCGGCGGTGGAAATCTGCTGAAATTTACGATCGCGAGCGGTAAACGCACGTGGAAAACAACCATGTAACAAAATGGAGAATTAACATTGCGCTTACCTTGCTGAGAGCAGGAAAAGATTCGCACGTCCTTCAAAGCCTACTGAGACAGTAATTAACGATTTGAATCAGTTCAACACGGTAGGTTCACTGATCCAACAATAAAATCGATCCAAATAACACCTACCTGACAACGTCGAACGGGGAAAGCCACTCCGCTGGATTGCCACTTGATATCGAGTAAGCGCTACCGACCGAACAACCGCAATGCCCTCAACATGCGTGTACAAGGGAAAGCCTACCCGACCGGAACGGTCAATGCGAAATTCGAATGTAACAACACACAACAAATTACACGCACACCTGTATAAGACTCGAGTTTTAACAGAGCCGTTGCTGGCAATTAATAGCTTGTTACTGTTTAGAATCCCCGTTGCCAAGAATCATCCTGTGTATATGCAAGTGCATTGCTTAGAAAAGTACGCGATTTCTCGCGCGTTCCCTGTTTATTATTTCTTTTACATTCAAACTAGAGATGGGCGACTGAGATGATGCGAGTCGACTTGCAGGTGGAGTCTTTTAATGTAAAGTCGACTAAGCTACAATTAATCGGAGCACGTTGAATAAACACTCGACTTCTCGCATTGATTGCTTAATAAAACCGCATATCTCATTTGGAAACGTGTACATCGCATATTTATGTAAGAAAGTTCGGATGTGTATAAACTGGATTTGCGTTTCTTAATTTTTCGCGATTATAAAAAAAATGAGTGGCGTTCATTTGATTACACCCACCCCCGTTCCACTGAGAAGCCGACAATGCCGAAGTCATTCGTTACCGCACTAATTCTTGTACCTATCCAGGTAGCAAGCTAAATTAAAATTACAATAAATGTTTCCTTAATCTAACAATACATCAAACTACCCCAAATAAGCCACAGAAAACTTAATGCTGGGACGTAAAGTAATAAGTCTGGTTCACCTTGTCTTGTCAAGGTCGAAGTGGCGTTCGTAGAACCGGTGACCAGAATCGAGCAATTAAATGCATCGGTCTCGGCCAAGCAGGCTTTGCAGCCGATGATGAACGAAATCAGGATAACCAAAATCAGTCTCAACGCAAGACGAAGAACAAAATGGAAACCAAAACCAAAAGCAAAACCGAAGCCAAAACAACAGCAAAACCTTGTAACGAGCGACACAACAAACAACGAACAACCTAGGACAGATGTTAACTTGGATTAGCTAGACCAAGAATGTAAACTAAAGAGAGTACTTTACAAGAGTAAAGCCTCGATTTCCTAGGATAACGGCACCATAATGTAGCGGTCGTAATATGGCGGTGAATGATGTCACATAAAACATGCCAAGACTATTCAGTTTCATTTGGTTTTCCAGAAAACGGCAAACGTCACCGATATCTAAAAATACGTAAAAAGGTTTTTTTTAAAGGTTTGGAATCCTGTTTTGGTGACTCCTCATTTTTTAAATATGTTTGTAACGTCAAATCGAAATGGATCATCAAGAAGTATACACATCGTCGCTTTTTCTTGCTTACTTTACGTAAATGTATGTCATTTTTCAACGTTACATGACGTCATTTACCGTCATATTACTACCGCTATTTACAATGCCGTTATCCTAGGAAACCGAGGCTTAACCCTCGCGTGGGTTGGTAACATAACGACCCGACAATCCTTGTCGATACACGAGCCGTCCTCCATTTACAATATATTTGAATTCTAATCCATTCAAATCCACTTGAAAATCACTGATTGCAATTCATTTGCAGTTATTCAGGCGGCGGTCAGTGATAAAGAAGTGACTGAGTTCCTCCTCCCTCACCCCCTACCAAACAAGCTGGTTTTTTTACGATCAGTTTTTAGTTTGATGTAATTTCATACATATTTTGAGGTTATGTTTATTTTTGTAATGAATGTTAATTACGCGTGACTTTTCACCCACCGCTTAAACTGGCTTGCTCCAGCTTGCATCGACCGCGCGACCTGTCCGCGCTGCTCTACTACGAACCGACATCACAGATGGGAGGCGCCAACCGTTATAAAAGCCGTAACGCAGCCCAGAAATGCTGACTTCACTGGTCATCCATGCAGTCCACTCCTAACCCTACCTGGTATACATCAACCTGTCGCTTCTTCCTCTCTAGTATTCTGCTGGTCATCCGCAGGATATTAACCAACCCGTCCTGGTGAGCTAGCTGTAGGTCATCCATGGCTTCTCCTCGCTGGTTCTCTGCAGGATATTGACCGTTCTCTCCGGATAAGAAAACCACTGGTCAACCGTAACTTTGTGAACCGTTGCTTTCTAGTACTCGTACGTACCGCTGTTTGATTTAATTTTGGATGTAACGAATTTAAATGGAGGACGGCTACGATCGAAAGGAAACGCCCCCGTTAGATTAGAACGACATGAAAAGACCTGATCCAATGGAAATGTAGTTACCATAAGTTAAAAGGTATCAGAATAAAGGCCAAAGGGCATGAGAATGCGTCTTGTTCACGGACGACGCACGGAGAATTAAAAAAAACGGTGTGAGCTGGAAAAAAAAAATAATACAGGTATCGACTACTATTTCCAACAAGTTTAGTCTCGACTAAATTGGAGAATAAATAAATCATAAAATTCCTACGGAGCGATCTAAAGTGCGGGAAGAATAAAAAAGAAATAGGTCGTTCCTTTTCTAGACGGAATTGTGAATAAAAAAGCTACTTTTAATTTAATACGAGCTCGTAAAAAGTCACAGCGAACTTGCATCGATGAGACAGGCATCAGATCGGCCGTCTTGAATTCAAACGACCCTGCAAGCGGAATGCATTATTAAATGACACGCAATATTATTTTTCTCTACACAAGGCGCGCCAAATTCAAAGGGAAAAATAAACTGTAACAAGATGTTAGTAAATTTAAATGGAAGAGTAAACTGTAACAAGATGCGCTTCTGAATTTAAAAACAATTAATTTAGCTATATTTTATCAATTTCAGGAGAGTGAAGGTTCGTCGTTAGAACAAGAAAACACTGCTCTGACATCTATGGTACGTGAATTGGAAATCTTCACGCAGTCCTTGCAAAACCAACTTGGAATAACTGAGGCGGACTTGATTCGTGAGAAGAAAATCAATCAGGTCCAAGCGGATCGCATTGAAGAGCTGCAAGGCATAATTGGGGCCAAAAACATCGAAATAAATCGCTACAGCGATGCTTACCAGGACGTCAAGTCTAAGTTAGATGCGTCCGTGAGCAAGAACAGAACACTCCAGGAATCAATTAAGGAACTGCAGGAGCAATTTAATGAAGTTGAGATGCAGCAGATGCTCCAGGGTGAAACTGAAGAGATTTGTCACGGAGAGCTCGACATTTGCTTGAACAGCTTGCAGGAAGTGAAGTTTAAGCTACGCACGCAATATCAACAGCTCATACAGAAAATTCAAGAGTGTAAGGACTTGGAGGCCAACTTAAAAGTTCAAAGTAACAATGCTGAAATTTACAAGAAAGATTTGGAGAATACGAGAATTAGGTATAAGGATGAAGCTATTGAGCTGAAGCGGAATGTAAGTTTTACTATCATTATTGAATTGAACAGTCCAAGTGGTAAGGGACCGACCTTGTAATCTCATGGTCGTGGGTTCGAACGGGATATCTTTCGGGGGTGGTCGGTATTCACTTCAGGTACCCTTCAGTGTTGGGGAGAAAATTCGACACTGCTTCCCCTTCAACGGCGAGGAGGTTTGGAAGTAACAAAGCCATGAAACACTTTACACACACACAAAATACACTTCCGCTCCTGAGGTCTTCACAAGTCTGACTTAAGATTCCGTTGGGCATCCACCACAGACACAAAAAACTTATCTGTAAAACTGATTGAACTTAACATTAAATCTGTAAATTCTTTCCAATAATGTGCAGATACGTGAACTAAAGGAGAAACTGCAAGTATCCGAAAATAAAATCGAAATTTTAAATGAAGAAGTCAAGGATTCACAAGCCATGTTGGTGGAGTCTGCGCAGCGCGAGTTGAAATTGCAGCAAGAATATTCCAGTAGAGAACAGGAACTGTCAGAAAAGATTCACAGCTCGCAATCTGAAGAAATGCGACTTCTGGAACTCGTCAATCAGCTAGAACAGCAGCTCTCGACGATGAGAAATGAAATACTTATGAGAGATCAACAACTTGAGCTCGCCAAAAACAATGTACACAAAATTAGAAACGACTATAACACGCAAACCAACGAACTCAACGTAGCTCAAAAAGAGGTGAACGTTTTGAAGAACGAGCTCAACATAGTGATCCAAAAACAAGGAAAACTAAAATCAGACGTACGCACTTAACATCACGCTTGTTTATAAAAACTTAATGCTCGAATTTACAGAATGAAAAGCTTCAAGAACAGGTGACCTGCTTGAAAAATAACATTCACTTTTTCAATCAGCGAGACCAGGCCCTTACTGAAAGACTGGAAGCAGCCCTGAGTGAAATCAACAGGATTCAGAGCGAGAAGCAGTTATTGCAAGAGAAAAACGAGCAGATATCCAGCGACTTGGTCTGCTTAAAAGACGTGCTGCAAAAGAAGACGGAGACGGCCGTCAACTTGGAAATGGAGCTGATGCAGGCCAAAGCGAATCGAAAAGAGCTTTGCGCCGAAAGTCGAAACGTCGTGGCTAGTGTGAGGGCGTGGCTCGATGAGCAAAAAATGATAAACGAGCATCTAAAAGCAAAGTTGCAGAGAAAGAATTCGCTTATTGTTAAATTACAAAAGGAAAAGGAGTAAGAACTGTTCGACGTTAAGGAGGGGATTGCTAATGACTGTTGTTTTTAGGCTAGCGGAAAATTCTCAGGTTGTTTGTCCGGCTTTAAAGCAACGCGTGGATCTACAGGGCAGCCAGTATTATTCTCAAACCAATCACCCAAGAAACTGGAGTCTTGGATCACGTGGATCTGGATCTCATAGTCCTGCAAGCAGTAACGAAAGCGGACAACCTGATTGGTATAATACTTATGGGGTAGGCTTTTATTCGAATACGTAAATTAAAAATTATTATTTTCTTTTTTTGAGGAAACCGAATACATAGCTCCTCTTGCCGACGCAAGTCCCCAGAGGTGGATTCATCGCGTTGAAAGTATGACGGAAGAACTGCAGCGCAGCAATCGGTATTGGAAGAAAAAAATGAACGACAATGAGTACACGGTAACCAAAGACGAATGAATCATTATTATCTAATTATATTTATTGAATTATTAACCAATGTGTTTGTGTGTGTCTTCATCATATTTTATACAAGACTTTTTGTAATTTTTTATGATTACATACAATAAAAAAATTGTAAAATAGATTGTTACGTCAATTCCTGGGCTTCAATTTTCCTAACTAGTAGGGTTCCCGTCATGCATTTGGGCTCTGCATGTTGCTGCTCGCAACGGACCCGGTGGTGGAATTTTCGAGATGGACAATTCTCTACGTCACGATAGAGAATGGACATTATTTACACGTCGTTTAACGAAGTGAGATTGGGAGATTGTTTTTAAAGTGATTAATTGTTGGAATTGGTGACCCGACCGTCTTCGGCGGATTTTCTCGCTTCATTGTCAGCCCGCTGTTTGTGGGACCGCTTGCTACGGGATTTTCCGACGTGGGAATTTACGTTCTTAGGCTTGCTTTTTTCCCCAAGTAGGGTAGGTATCATCTTGTTTATTCATCGTGTTCCTGTCTGTTTTTCACGGGCGTATATTGTTCGCGATTGTAATGCGTTGTTAATTCCCTTTTTAGTGGCTGGTACGTGGGCAGTTAATCTTTTAATCTTACTCGCCGGCAGTATGGCGCCTGGTGCGTGCCCTTGTTTCGCCTGGAGCAACGTGTACGTGCTCCATTAATCATGTGCCTTCGTTGGAAAGATTTAAGAAGTCTGAGCTGTCTCCGGTTTGAGTTAGCAGCCACGTTTTCATTTCGTCCTGGAAGGATTCTAAAGTAAGATTTTCCTTTTTATTTTATCCGTCCGCGGAGTTCGCGTGACGTCATCGTTCGTTCTACCATTAGCGTAGATTTGGGGGTTGTGCTGCAGGAGGCTTCGCCACGAATTCGGCGAGGAGACACGTGCTATTGTTGAGCAACGTGGCTAGGGGAATTTTTCTTGGGGATCACGTCACCTTATTTAGATTACGTTTGTAATTTACCTATTTTGTTTTTCCTTTTGCAATTTTATTTTTACTTTGCATAGTATTTGTTGTTTGATTTTTGGTTCCTTCTGAGCGTGGATTCAAATTTTGATGGATCATTTGATGTTTACTTTTGGAAGCATAAACGAGAGTACTCACGTCAATGCGGATTTTACCCTCGGTTTGGGCCTTGTTGCTTGGAATTTTCTTAATTTTAACCCGTTCGATCACCCCACTAGGAGATTTGTGTTTGATTGAGTTTAACCAAATAAGCGGTTTGTTTTTGGGCCGAAGTAGAATTGCACAACCGCATTGGTTGGGACACATACCTGCGGGTAGGGATTTCCAAAACAGGGGTTTCCTTTGTTTTTGTGTTCCCTATCGATCTCTAATTTGGGGTATACCAGCGCCGAAGCGAGTCATGAAGAGTTGCATTTTTCGGAGACAAACAGGGATATATTTTTCCAGCCGAGTATCACTGAAGACTTTTGGGTTATGTAACCACCGCTGGGTGGCGACCTTAATCGTAACGCCATTTGAAATTTCAAACGCCGTCTCCACTGAGTGGGCATTGTTAGGCAGCTCTTCTCACCATCGTAGTCTCCGAGGGTACGACCGACCTTACTTTCGGTGGCACCGTAGGTTACGGTTGGCGTAGGCCCATTCTTTTCCTTCCTCTTGCGGTGACGTATGAAATTGTCACGATTAATTCCTCATGTTATGTAGGGTTAAAAATAAGACGTTTAGAACTTGGATAATAATCAGGCGAATTTTTTTTTTCAATAATAAATTGTGCTAATTAATATATTGGCATGCTGAATCTGAATAAACACATAAGTCAAGTAAATAAATATATTTATTTGAACTGAATTAGTACGTAATTCTAATGTGTCAAAACTTATGACTTAGGACTCATAAGTGGATAAAAGTATGTTTATAAAAAAATGCACGTGAGCATGTTTTGCGCTGATCAGAATGAAATAACAGAAGAACAGGCGTAACATTGAATATATTTAATCATGGTTTAAGGCCGAACATAAAATTTGTACGTTACTTCATTTCTTCTTCTTCTTCTTCGATTTCTTTCCTTTGCCTTTCTTTTTCTTGCCTTTTTTATCTTTTTTACCTTTTTTGTCTTTTTTACCCAACTTAACTTCGGGCTCTAGCTCATAATTTAATTCGAATCCGAAATTGGGCAAAGTTAGCAGCCGTGTTAACGGTAAGTGACGTAAATATAAAGAGCAGAAATGTAACGTGATTTGTTTGCATTCGTCCATGCTAAATATTTTCATATTGGTGGGTGGAAACTGAAAAGAAAATTAACAAAACTCTAAAATATAGATGTCTAAGGAAGTAGTTTTTTTTTAATTATTGATTTCTCAGAATGTACTATCTTTATAAAATTTTTAGCTTTATCCAGCACACACACAAAAAAAATTAAGATCATAAAAGTTGCTACCACCTAATTGAATTTACTTTAGCTCCTGAATAATTAATAAGATTAATAAGAACGGCAGAAGTTAGCGCTGAGAAACACAATTCAGCTGTCCCGAGCCAGTACTCAGTTGAAAATGGGCGGGGTCAAAAAGGTCCAGGGCTTCAGGAGAACAACTCCCCAGCTGATACCGCCCACTGTGGAACCCGTCCTCCAAGGGTCGCAGCGTGCGCTAAAATTTCGAAACCTTTCGCTCGTGCGTGCAAAATAATTGGTTTGTTTCGTCGCCACAAAACAACAGTACGTACTTAAATACAGTATGTGAAACGATAACTTGTTATTTACAAACAAAACGTAACTATATACAGATTACTCAATACGATAAATGACACTGATGCACTCACAAGTGCTTAAATAACTGAGTAATAAGTGGATTGCATTAACCAAATAACAATATTAATCGATACGTCATAGTTTTGTGGTCCGAAAGTTGGTTGTACTATATCTTATTGTCAAACACCTGTCGGTTTTGGTGTCAGACGGCGAAGCGACCTCTCGTGGTGGTTCGTTGAGCTGCCGTTGCGTTGCGTGGAACGATGACCTAAGACGCTTTGTTGTAGGGCGTCGCACAGTGGTCCAGAATGGAATTTTAGCGCGACAAAATTATATGTTTATATCTAAGTTTCCAAAATGTTGAAAATAACAAAACAGTATCTTTTTAACTACATTCTCTATAGAAATCGTATGATAGTATCACAATACAATTACTTCTATAAGGATCTTTAGAGCGATTATGTACCTTACAAGAAAACCTAAATTTCTCTGCAGGGTGTTAATAAAAAACCTGTACAACGTTTGGCAGGTGATAGTAGAGATAAAGACAAGAAAACAATTCCAATAAACCCATGTTCAATAATCATTACAGGTGTCTAAAAATTTTATTTTTTAAGTAAAATTCTGTATCGATAAATTAAATAAAAAGTTGAATTCTCCGACATAGCGCAGATCGTCGTACGACTTCCGGTTCACCAGAAATGACATCAACTTTCTTAGTTTAAATGTAACGGCCTGTATATTTTTACATATTTGAAATTGCAGATCATTGTGAATCCGAATATGTATCACTTTGGTTTTCATGACAACGAAAATTTTTTTTTTTTTTTAATTTCCAAAGCTATAAATCATGTATTTTCGTTCTAATGCGAACAAATAAATCGAGGAAGCCACTCCTTTGATTGCATTTTGTTATTTAACAAAAATTATTATATATTAAATTTATTTAATTTATCGATCCCGAATTTTACGTAAATGTAAAAATTCTAGAAAGTGAACACATAACGTGGATATCTGTATTGAGTAATGGACATGGGTTTATTAGAATTTTTTTCTTGTTTTGATCTCTACTGTCACCTGTCAAACGTTGTCTAAGTTTTTTTTATTAACACCCTATAGAAAAATTTAGGTTTTCTTGTGAGGTAATATAATCGCCCTAAAATTAGGTAAAAATCCTCAGAAACCTGCACTGCTATTAAAAAGAAAGAAGTGCAAAAGAGTTTGTAAAAACGCATTAAAATGATAATAATAAGATTTTCATATTTGTTCTATTGCAGTCAATAGAAGTGATCTAATAGTTCGGAGTCTTTTTTATTTTTAAATTCTGTTTTCATTTTTACTTACATGTGGTATAGGTATTATGCCCGCCAAAAAAATCTGGGACATGCAATATGTCCTACTGTAAATATAACGACGTGTTTTTACATTACCATAGAAACAAGTTCCAAATAACAAGCTAAATGGCTTAAAGCTGCATTCAAACTAATAAAATAAGTCAAAAATGCATGCAGAGAGTTGTCCCAGATTTTTTTGGCGGCTATAGTACATGATTTAAAATTAGTTACAATTGAATTGTTTCGTATGAGACAGCCAATAGCATATCATGTACATTATAGTTTATTTCGATTGGCCTTTAAGAGTAAAAAATGTTTCCACACTAGATGTTTATCAAAATTTGGTATATAAATTTTATATTATACGAAACACCCTGTGCAATTGTAACTAATTTTTAAATCATGCATATATGTATATCACACGCAAGTAATAGCAAAAACATATTTTAAAAATCTGCATTAACAAAGACATTATCTATGGAATACGGTGTATTGGCTCACCCTGTATATGCACTAAAAAGTAATTAAATAAAAACTATTAATTTAGTTTATTAACATAAAATATGAATTGTTTTGAAAAATCTTTAATTGATCAAGGAATTTGAATTATTTCACTAAAATCATATTATTCACATATTTTTGCTAATACCGCATTATTTTAAATTCTAATCCTTTTTAAGGAAGTCTGAAAAAGTTTGTTTTTCTAGAGATTTCTAGGCAAATAGAATTCTATAAAATATGTCTTTCCTCTTGTCAACTCAATCCATGGACACACTGTTTAAGACATTCTCATATTTGCTCATATTCAGAGCCAAATCAAAATTATTTTAAAATAAACTACTAACTACAATTACATAACTCGCAAAAACATCTCATTTGATCTCTCTTTTAGTTTTTGTCTTTGAAAGTTTAAAATGCAGATATTTAATATACTTTTATTTGAATTAAAAAAAATATATAAATAAACCTTCAGATCCGATTGATCATAAATGGAATTATATAAGAAAGAGTAAAGTAACAGGATCTCACCAAACTTACCCAATAAAACCTTCTAAAATATTGTCAGACTTATGTTTAACTTATTACATTTTCAATCACTTTTGATACCTGAAATGTTCGTGCGTGATTTGATAGCGCTACAGAAGCGTAAATACAAGAAAAGGTTGCGGAACAAATAAAACAAACATCGAAGAACATTAATAAAAATATTTTTTTATTTTGATGTTTAGTCAAATGTTTCAATTTTTTTCATTTTGTCGCCCCATTCTGGACCACTGTGCGTCGTCTCTCAAATGTCCTCAAAATAGGATAGCAAGCGGAAAAGTATTGTCGAAAGATAGAAGATTCGAATAACGATTCCGGGGAGGAACTAAATACGCGAATTTCTCTGTGGGAACAAAGAAATCTAATATGAGCTTGGGTCGTTGGAATGGCGTCACCTAAATACCTGCCTATTTACCGCAGAAACGGAAAATTTGCTTAGAATAACCTGTTTATAACAACTCCACAAGTTCACGAAGCACAAATAGTACCAGCTATCACTGTAGCTGATTCGAATTTTGCGTTATAAGTAATAACAATTCACGGAAGTGTGTACACCTGTCTGTACCGCGTGCTGGCGTAATCTAATCTATTGCCAATCGGCGATAGAGCAACAGGTTGAAAATAAATTTTCTCACGAACACAATTTCGGCCAATCAGATTACAATTACAGATAACGTGACTTCCAGACCCAATAATAATAATATCAACGCACCTAAACCGAAAACGAACAGTGTAGCAATGGTCAACAACTAAAACGTACCACACATGAATATTCAGGGAAATAAACTGTAACAAAGTTAACAAGATAAGCGGAAACCTTAACGAAAACACCAGAGCGTTGTTTGCACACCTTAAAGTTGAACGTGTTTATGCCCCTTTTTTAAATTCATAACGGGATTAAACCAGAATTTACGAAAACATGATTTTAAAATCAAAATAACTACTAGCGGATCCGCCATTGGTATATAAACAGTGAATCAGTTACGAAACCTAGCGTAATAACCAACGCGCGGACGAAAATCTACCGTGAGTTATCGCTCACGGTGTAGCGTCGAGTCATAAACGGTGCGAGGCGATGACTACTGAAGTGGTCGACTTGACGACCTTTTGATAACGGCAAATCGCCAGATTGCAGTGGCAGGTGGCAAAATGAACCTAATAATAGGTCACGCTGTCCCGTTGTATGCCTAACTTGCCTGCCTGCCTGCCCGCTTTAATTCGACTGCACTGAACACGGAAATTTTCGTCCGCGTTTTGGTAATAAACGAACCTGGCATTAACCGCTCAAAACATCAGTATTCTGATGAAGTCTGCTTAAATCTGCAGTCGCGATAAAATTGAAATCTCCCACCTGACTGTTGTGTGAAGACGCCAGTCAAAAACCGGTTCGAATGGCTATCTCGAAGAGGTCGGTATCAAAGGCCTGCTTGAAGAAAACCGGTGCGGAACCTTAGGCTACCAAACATGTCGTTCTACTTAAATTAATGCTTAAACCAGAATGTAAACGCCAACCAATACGTAAACCAACACGTAAATTCAAAATGGAAAGCCGATACACAAAACTTAAAGTCTGTCCGTATTTACGAGGACAAGCTGGGACAAGCCACCAGGAGCTTTTGATCCACCAGGGCTCAGCATCAACATCCGACTGAAGTCGTAGTGGAAGTGCAACCGGCTTCTCCGATACCCTTGCCGATAACGTTACGCTACAATGTCTTATCCGCCACTGGATATAGGCATCTTTGGGGCCGAGGTACCCATACAAAATACCACTGTGCCCTGGGGATATTACACGACGACCGAACGCTACATGCTCGCAACAAATTAATAAAGCCAAACTATGCCCCGAAGTACGGAAGAGTCAAAACAAATCAAAACCTACGTGACATAAACTAAAACCAAGCCAGGAAAAGCTGATGTCAATGGGACCCAATGGCGGTAAATATCAAGTGCGAAAATAATTTATATCTCCGTCGAAATAACAAGCATTTCGCAGGTAACAAGATTAAAAATACCGACTCGACGTCGAGTTTTACAACCAGTCCTTACGAAGTTAAAATAAACATAATTGAAGTTTGTTCTTGTCCGATGAAAATAGTAAGTACAAAGTTTTTTTAATCTCAAACCGAGTGTGTTTCCCTTCATTTTTCTGTCCGGTTTGAGATTAAAAAAACTTTGTACTTAAAATAAACAATTTAATTCCCACGAAATATTGTGAAACGCACTTGTAGACGATTGAAAGATGATTGCAAGATGATTGCGAAACTAACGCAAAAAACACAGATCCCCGGCAATTGTAATGCCGAAACAGCGAAATCGTGAAAGGATTTATTGCGGGAGTATCGTCAGAATGTTTAACAAAATCGTCTGCGAATTGCACCACAACATAGACCGAAGACGTTTGAAAGCAATTAGCGTTGTAAAATGCACATTTGTGCTACGACGGATATTGCAACGAAAAGATATTTCAGTGTAATAAAGAAAGGCGAAGAAAATACCTTCACACAATACCTATGTCGCCATCCGATTATTGCGGCACAAAACTCGGCCATACAAGATAACTCGGAACGCGGTTTTTAAATCTAACAACCACTCGGCAATTCGTGTTCCTTATAGCAATTCAGAGGAGATGACTGTGACGTACCGTTGTTTTAAATGCTTGCCGCTAATAGTTCAGAAATTCAGAAGGGTGAAGGAGTGTCGTTTTTATTGAGCACGATATTTTAGGATTTTCATGGGTATTGAATAAAGTACGAATGTTATAAACAGCGAAAAAATTTCAGGTCACTTATAGCGTTTTCCAGTGACTATACCAAGTGTATCTTCATCTTATTTTAACCTCATATAGTAATAAGAGATGAATTGTGCATCAGTGTAGTCATTAGAAAACTCTATTAGTGTAGGACGCCGAATGTATACTACTGTCGAAAAATTTTAAGACGAAAAGCAGTAAATCTGTTGGAATTTGAACCTTATTGAAATAGCCCGTCTGAATTTAGAACCTTTTGCATTCTAGCCTCCCCGTTTCTCTTTCCCTCTCTTGACCAGGGGATGAGCAGGGTCATAAAATTCATTCACGAGAGCAGGTAATTACTAGCGAACTAATTATATTTTAGTATTGAACAATTTCTTGTGTCGGAAAGTTTTGTTTAATTTCGTTGTGAAATGGAACGCAGAACACATACTACCGAAAGAGATAATCATTCCATTGTATGTATATTGTCATAGGACCAGCGATACCTGTTATTATTACTGGAAATCGTAACCAATATTTATTTATTAGGCTTGCCACCGGCCGTACCATAAAAGCAGGTCAGCCGGCTAAATGTTGTTATGGTTCATAATTGCAAAGCACGGATATTCGTACGGCCAGGGGTATTTCATTTCGTCTTAAAACTTTTCGACACTACCGTACTATTTACTCCTGTCACCTTTCCGCGACTCCGAAGCATCGAATTGTTATTGAGTGGGAGAGCAAGGAGCGTAATGGAGGCGTTCGTACTTCACAGAAATTATTATGGGCGAGGGCGATATAGTCCGAGTATTAAATTTTCGTACCTTTCGCGGAAAAGAAGTGGCTCGAATTCTTTTCCCTGGTTATAAAGAATAACATTTTCTGAGAAATCAGTAATAAAAGTTTTCCGTTTATTGTTCTTGAACACGTTGGATACTGCACAGCAAATGAAGTGGGCTAAAGAACTTCAAAAGAAAGTCTGATAGCATGTGTAGAATACTGCTGGAAAATTAATCTAAAAGAATTTAGGGATCAATCAGAGGAGACTTAAGGGAATAATAAAATAATATGCTTCAACAGTTTATCCAAAATTTATTACATGCTTAAGTATACCTAAACTAGACTCTCAAAACCTGAATACATTCTTGAGTCCTTGCACGTCTCAGTTTGTTTTTCTGTTTGTGCTCTTGACTTTTGATAAATTCTCAATTTAAATTAAAATAATAAATCTTTTTTAATTACAATATTATTATTATTATTATGTCGCTATTTTATCTGTTCATCAGTCACAATCAAGAACGATTTGCACAAAATTTTTCTAAAAACTTTCATTATGCTTTGACAGCAAGCATGGCCTCCTTGCATGGGGGACTTATTAGGAGCAAATCCCGCTTCAATTTGTCTATCCTACTGCAATGTCAGGTCAAAAAGCGATTGTAGGATGTCGCTGTTTTATCTGTACAACATTAACATTTGCTGAGCAGTATTACGATCCGAACAAGCATTTGAAGCCCCGGAAAATATGCGAACTGAAAATATTCAAACTACCTTATTCACAAGCAGTACCTCCAGGCACATCTATCCATGGCTTCAAATCGAAAAATTCAAAGTACAAAATTGAAGGTCGAAACTTACAAGAAGACAGTGGTGGGTCAAGAAGTTTTTGAAATGCCTGTAGATGTCTTCGGCACAGATGTACAAGTGGGCAGTGAAATGCTTGTGAGTCAAGTAATACATTGATAATAAGGCTCCGGTCTGTTCCAAATTAAATTCCATTTTGTTGCAAAACAGTGTTGCGTTTAGCATGAATTCAATCAGTATTAATCTACCAGCACCTTTTGGTTTAGACCCTATTTTGGTATCTGTAATATAATAATTATGTATAAATTTAACCGTCGCATCAGTTAATATCCTTGGAAACCTTTGTGCCGATAATGGTTTCCTAGGACTGTTAAATTTTTCAGAAGGTGGTAAGATCGGGCCTTAGGCCTGATCTTCCTGACAAATTTAACTGGCGGTTAGTATCCTTGGAAACCTTTGTCGACATAATTTTTTCCAAGGATACTAACTAGCAGTTAAATTTATCAGGAGGTGGTAAGATCGGGCCTTAATCGTATAAAAAATCAATATGGCGTCCATTAAAAATAATAAAGTTGCTATCAGTATGTTGAAAGCCGCCATCTTGAATTTTATGTTGACTTAGCTATTGAACTTAGATGTATTTTATCAAGCTTAGTAACTTGTATGAAACTTTTTTTTCATATTTTTTATAATTACGAAATTATTAGACGTTAAAGAAAATAGCGATTTTCAGTTTTTCTGCGATAACATCTGAATTTTCAAATATTCTCTATGGCGTCTGAATCAGCGCATAAAACTGCAAAACATTGGCCATTTAACCAAATCTCTATCTTCACTAATAAGAAAGTTACCCGTTGCAGCCTACTCAATCTGAGACATACTGTATGTTGAAACTGCAGTATACAGGGCGTTTGGAAATTGCTAGTATAAAAAAAAACTGTGATATCTGGAAGTCCTAAGAAACCCAAGAAACCCATTTTTTTCCATAAAATAAAACCATGTCCGTCAGCTCATTATTTCATCTTAACTCAGTGGCGCACCAACAATTTTGGCTAAATTTTTAGTAATTTTTATCTCGACAACTAAAGGATTTTTATTAGAATTTTTTTTGCCGATGATTTCAACTCACCACCATCAACTATCATTTTTTTTTTGTACTAGCAACTATCAATTACCAAACACCAGAGGCGGTCTTAATAGTTGCGACGCCCCGGGCGAGAAATGTTTGCGTTGTCCTTAGGGTAGTGTTACCGTTCAATTTCTGCCCGACCCCGAATCATCCTGTATATTGCTTCCCGTGAAATATTTTCGCAGACCGCCCGGCGAACTCTTTGCGTTTCGCCGATTTGCTTTCAAAGTAATTCCCCATTGCTATGAGTTTTTCTGTAAAAATTAGGATAAGGAAAATTTGGGTTTTGAAAGTTAATTCTTCGGTCGAATAGATTCTTTATTTAGCATTTTAGTTTTACGCATTATTGCACCATATTGTGAAATCAGCGTTTCCGTTCCCACGAAAGTTGTTTAGAAATTGAACCCCGGTATTTGAGCCCATTGGTCCTCGTTGACGTAAGATTCTGTAGCGGTTGGTGGTTGCATTTCACCTCTTCTTTTCTCTTACCCCGTCTCTTTTCCACCCGCCCGCGCGGAGCGATTTCAGAACGCAATTCAGACTGCTTCTCTCGACGTAACAACACGTCTCGCGTTGGTGTGTTTTTTGTGTGTGTTTTCGCTCAAAATTTGTGTTGGGGAATTCATCTACAGTTGTATTGCTGAATTAATTCGTTGAGCCGAGAGAATATTAAACGTTTGTATTGTCTACGCCTGTCCCCCCCCCCCAGGTTGCTCTGTGAACAGGTGAGTCCACTCGTTGATATTATGATTCGCTTCGAATGTTTCTATCGTGTATCTTTCTTCCTTACAGGCTTTAACTGTGGCTTTAGAGGTACCTTTAACTTTACCTTTCGTTGTAACTTTACCTCCGCCTCTTATTCTTTACGAATACGCTGTATTCGTTGACGGCCCGTTTGCCGTAACTTCACGGTCCCGTGGGCACTGACCTGCCTTTCTTGGAGCTTCTTGCTTCGCCGCTGCAGACGCGGGGACTTCGGGCTCGGCGCCTACTCCCGTCGACCTGAATTAGAGTTCCTCGGACTCGGATACATTCCAAGCGGCGACGTGCCCCAGTTCTCTTCCCTTCTCCGCCGGACAACACGTCGATTGACGCCTCCGTGCGACGCTGCCACGACGCCCACAAATGGGACAAAGTTTGCTTTAAGGTTTTGGCACATTACAGCGCAGCGAAGAGCGGCAACTTTTTTTTAGCTGTACTTGGATACGTTGGGTAGCTTCGCCGCGCTTCGCATAAGTGTGCGCACTCTCATAAGAATACAACAGAAGAAATTTTCGGCGCCGCGGTTCACCGCGCTATGTGTGCGATAACCCTAACTTTTATTAATATTTTTTTATTTACTGATTCCGGAAAGGCGTGTGTACATGCGGTACACGATAATTCAATTTTAATTTGCCTTATTGACACTTTTTTGCGTAACGCTCTAGTTACATTCTTTATCGCTTTAAAACAGAGTCGATGTTTGTGTCATATAATGTTAACTTTATTGTCTCTGTGGCGTCTGTTATAAGCTTGATTATATTTGAATATCATATTTATTTTTTTGTTGTTGTGTTTGTTTTGTATAAGACGCATTTGCGCTCTCATTTTTGAATTGGTTATTTGTGTTTAATTATATTTTGTGACTGTTTCATTGTTACTAAATAAAACTTATATTGCTAGTATCCTGGATGAGTCGCGTTTTTCTTAATTTTTCCCCGCGGTTCCCCATAGCCAAAAAGAAATTAAGTGGCGCCTTTTTCTTTGTTGTAGTTGTTTGATAGTAAAGATTTAGTATAAACCCACCCTATCCCACTGGGGCTGGCCGGCGACGCCGAACTGTTTGTCACGGCGATCACTTGTTGATACCTGAACAGGTAGGTAGCAGTAGGGGAAAAAGTTTGTCTTCTTTCATATGTTCCAATTTTTAGAATATGTTGTTATTCGAAAGTGTGAAATGAAAATGTTACTATGAAAACAAAGAAGTAAAACTGTGAATGACTTAGAAAGAAAAAAGTAATATAAAATAGAAATATACAAGAAAAGGAAAAAACAGACGACAAATTGATATTCAAAATAAAAATAAAATATCGTCAAATCTAATAAAACAAAAATAAAAGACAATCGTGAATGATGATAGGTCTAAGATGAAAATATGTAAACCTAAGAATAAGTCAAATCGATATAAATATTGACAACCAAAAATTTAATTTGTAAATATTAAAGATTAAAATTGAGTAAATGAAAAAAATAAAAATAAAATAAAAAAATTAAAAATCATATCAAATAAAGTCAAACGGAAGATAAAACAAAAAACGAAACATGAGAGACGAAAATAAAAATCATACAAGGTGAGTTTCTTTCGATGTTTGGCATGGGAATCTTGAAAACTAGCAGAGCTAAAGAGACGGTTAAATGGGGAAAGATTTCTAGTTTTAGAAGGTCAGTTTAATGCAGCTTTTGTTTCTTACTTAAAGTTCAAGGCTAGCTAGATATTTTGAAATTTTATAATTTCATTAAATGCAGATAGCTCGGTTATTCTTGATTTTAGAGAGAAGTTGTAAAGACGAAAGTTGTACAGAATCATGTTGTTAATTAAATAGTCCAACTAAATTTTCCATGTAATTTTCCATTTTTGAGTTATGACGTAAACATCGTTTTTTTCTAATTGAAACTCTAGTAGACCGGGATTGAAAACAAATGGATTTTTTTTTACCTTTCCAATGATGTATCATTCGACATATTTATTAAAAAAAAACGACCGAGTCTCGGCAGTTTCCATTTAAAAAAACGATGTTTATGTCATAATTCAGAAATGGGATCGCAAAAAAGGACGATCAATGGAAAGAATTAAAATGTATAATAAGTTGGAATCGAGCAAATTAAAAAAAAAACACAGAAACAAAAGACTGATAATCAATTAATAAAATCAAATCACATAAAAGAGAAAATAAAAATGGCGATCGATCGAAGGGATTAAAATGTAAAATGAACTCAAATCGAATAAATTAAAAGAAAAGTAAAAAAAGGACGATCGACAGAAAGGATTAAAATGTAATATAAACTCAAATCGAATAAATTAAGGGAAAAACAAAAACAAAAGATCGAACTTAATATAAAAACCCCGAATTTTATTATTCTATCTTAAGAAATAAAGAAGATATCCGAGATTCTGGAAAACGAGAATTTTCAGTTTTTTGAAAATATTTTAGGAACGAATAAAGATAGAAAAGATTTTTTTTAAATATTTTATTAGACTTCAAAACAGCGCAACTTTTTTGTAATCTAACCATCTTTGTATCTCTTATAGTTTAGTGATCCCTATAGTGACCCTTTAATTAGTTGTAATCCTGTATAGCAGATGACACGAGGCCCCTGAAAACGTGAAACCCCGGGAAGTTACCCTTTTGGCCCGTTTCTAAGACTGCCACTGCCAAACCCCTTGTATAACTGCAGTTGAAAGCAAGAAAAGTAGACAAACTACAGTTTCCAGTAATTATTTTTTCTCAAAATGCCATAGATTCATGGACGAATTCACAGATTTTACCAAAGTTTTAAACAAATAAAATAGCGACATCTTACGATCGCTTTTTGACCTGACATTGCAGTAGGATAACAAATTGAAGCGGATTTGCTACATAATGAGCTACCCCATGCAAGGCGGCCATGCTTGCTGTCAAAGCATAATGTCATAATGTCAGGTCAGAAAGCGATCGTAGGATGTTGCTGTTACATCGCAATTTTTCACTGCAATCAAAAACGATTTGCAACAATTTTTTTTCAAAGTTTTAAACTTGTTAATATTGAAAGCTTTTAAATATTTTAAATGTTATCTGTGAAGTCGTCTTTAATCACTACCATTTTCGGAAAGAATGATTACAGGAAACTGCAATTTGTCAATTTTTTTTGCTTCCGACAGTATGTAGAATAATAGCGATGAGTTCAGTTCAATTTTCAACGGGAGGATTTGTGTTATTTTAATTGTAAATACCTATAATACTCATCATTTTCCTCTTGCTAGTTAACTTCAGGTATGATATTAACTCGTTTTTGTCCATGTATGACCATAAACATAATTTAGGTTCCTCCATAGGGGGACAAGGTTGAAAAGGCATAAACTGTTCTGGAAAGTAAGATCTTTCCTCTGTGGCCACTTCCTCTTCCAGCACATTTTCCTCATATTTTCGCAAGTACAAATCAGGCACGACATAATTTTCAATGTTAGCTTCAAACTTGTTCATGTACTTACAAAGGAACGTCAGCGAGTATTTCCTGTTCATTTTGCTCCAGCTTTGCCAAAATAAACCGTCTTCTGTTTTTAATGTTTTACAAAATTTCAAGTGAGACAGTGACATGAGAAAGTAGCGAAAATTACGACGTTTGTTCGTAGTGTTATCACTTTTGTGATAACCGCGGTTTACCGCCTTTTTTTGAATCTCATTCGCTTCGCGAACTACTTGAACATGGAAGCCGAACGATCGGAGAAGTACGTCTTGACGTCAGTCTCTTGCTTCGCTCGAAAAATGGCGGACGTGGTGGATGATATCAGTATGGAGTGCAATCTAAGCGACGAAATTATACCAAAAAGTGCTCAAGAGTAAGTAGAAATGCACAGATAGATAACGAAATGTGTTAATTTGTTTGCACTTTGATTTCGTATGAAATTATCAATGTTATCAATTAGGTATGCAAAATACAAACGACGAGTGGGGTACCTAACGCTAAAAACAATAACAGATCTGCTTTTTGCGCCCTTTCTGTTTACGCATTTATATTGCGCGATTGATTTATTGAATTTAAGTTGGTGTTTTATTCGAAAGGTCAAAATTCTTTGCGGTACACCCACGATACGTTAGTAATTTCTGCGGTGCAATGTCAGGGGGACAACCACGCGATTTTCGATGCAGTTTGAATCTAGTGGGCCTTGCGTCTGTTTTATCAATATCTAAATCGTATGTCAAGACGTTGAAATTCGCGAATTAATCATGACTATGCCTGAAAAACGTACTCGTACTTCAGGAGCTGGCGGATTTGGCGAATCGTACGTATACTTTAACCCGATAATTAATAGAACTTCCCGGGCTTTTACTGTGGTTAAAACCGTAAGTTTTTTTTTGTTGTGTTATGGTTATGTTCAAGACGTTGCACAACATTGATACATTGTTTTAAATTTAATTCGACGCAATAATTAACTACATCCATGTGCATTATGTACGTTTTGCTTTTCTTTGTTTCGGTTTTTAAAGTTAACTATATGATAAAATGTCATCAAATGTCCCATACGGTGTCTTTCAAAAAGTGTGCTACATACAGGGTGTTCATGGGAAGCCGCTACAATAGCTAATTTTCTTATTTGTATTTTTATGAAGTAACTTAAATTAGACTTAAATGACAATCAGGTTTTCGAATTTTCAATTGTTTTCAACTTTATTAAATGGTCTGTTAGGTCTTTTATCATCGCATCGCGTTCATGATATCAAATTAATTATGTCTCTAAAATATCATCTCCCAAAGCCTACTATTTTATAAATGATTTAGTAACAAAATCTCGGTGTTCACGGGAGTTGGCTACAATAGCTAACTTTATTATTTGAAATTTTACGAAGTAGCTTAAATCAGGAAAGTATCAGGACCTTCCCTGCTCGATTTTATGGTACCTTTGGAAAAACAAATGACTATCAGGTTTTTGAGATTTTCAATTGTTTTCAACTTTTTTAAATGGAACATTATATTTTTTATCAGCGTATCGTGTTCAGGATGGCAAATTAAGTACTTCTCTAAAATATTCCCCTCCTAAGTCTACCATTTTATAAATTATTTGGTAAATAATGGTATTAGACATTTTAACATGTCGCGCTTTCAATATTTGACACAAGGGTTTTTAGTTTGAACTAAATTTAAACAAATTTTGAATCATGACAGTTCATAAAGGTCTGACAGTTTGAACACACATCTAGTGATGCGACGAGTCGGTGTTTTTAAGAATCGAGTCGACTCGAATACTTTTATAAAAGAATCGAGTTTTGACTCGAGTCGAGAGACTCGAATCCGGATCAAAATACTCGAGTACTCAAGTCTACTCGATTCAAAAGTCCAAGTCAAAAGTACTCGTGTACCTGAATAAACTCGAATTGTTTTAAAGAATATAATAAATTTGAGTATTTTTATAACAGGAGCGAGTTTCGACTCGATTCTAAATCAAAAGATTCGAACATTTAACTAAACCCGGAAGCATGAGTAGTCACGACTCAACTTGTTTTACTCATGGTAAAGTCTATAGTTAAAAATTTGAAGGTGCAGTGTTTTTGTTTATATTTTTAACGGTATCTACACACTTTATTATTAGAGATTTATTTCAAAATATGTAAAATATAAATTTGAGAAACTTATATTATAATTGAAACCAGAATTTATTAAAAAAAAATAAAACAAATAACGATCGTCAACCCAAAGGCTTCCATTTGGAACCGACGTTCAGAAATTCAAATGAGTTATTGAATCGGCTTCCATTTGGAACCGTATCACGATATCTTCCTGTGCCGAGGTTTCGTTCTTCATTGCAAGAGAACTTCCTCAGAGCTGCTGATAGCGTTCTGCTTCCTGTCGGTTTCAACGGCTAACAAAAAACAGCAGTTCTGAGAAAGTTCTTCAGCAATTCAGAACGAAAACACATTTATTTGTGCCTTTACTTCACGTTATACAAGAATAAAATAACACTGAAGTAAGTATGTTTTCCCTGACGCATCGACTGTCGACAGACTTGCCGTTTGCTTCGGCACTTCTGAATGTAAACGAATCCGTTGACCGTCGCCAAGTTGCCACCGCCGCCGCCGATATCAAGGAAACGAAACGAAACTCTGTATTCATTCAATTGTTAACCATTAACGAGAAAAACCATTAACGAGGAAGCACTGTGAAGTGAATCGAGTAGAGCGAGTACCTTTGGAAATCCAGTCTGACAACGAGTCTACTCGACTCGTTGCAGTATTTAATTCTAAAATCGGTACTCGAGTACTTGAATCGAACTCGAGTTGACTCGAGTACTGCTGACTCGGGTTCAGAGAATTGGTTACTCGAATACAATGAGTACTTTTGAGAATCGAGTCTGTCAGCGAATCTACTCGACTCGTCGCATCACTACACACATCCTTTAGTCTCTTGTTTCAACGCGGACCATATTGTATTCGTGAATAAAAAGACTAACGTAACGATACACTTCTTCCCGCGAATATCAAGACTGAATTATTTATGAAACATTCTGTTTTGAGAGATATTATTTCACAGACATACTTAATTTGACATCCTGAATGCGATCTCATGATAAAAAACGTCATGTTCCATTTAAAAAAGTTGAAAACAATTGAAAATCTCGAAAACCTGATAGTCATTTGTTTTTCCAAAGGTACCATAAAATCGAGCATTGAAGGTCCTGAAACTTTTCTAATTTAAGCTACTTCGTGAAACTTCAAACAAAAAAGTTAGCTATTGTAGCCATTTCCCGTGAATACCAAGATTTTATAACTAAATCATTTATAAAAGTAGTAGGCTTTGGAAGATAATATTTTAGAGACATAATTAATTTGACATCCTGAACGCGAGGCGATGATAAAAGACCTAACAGACCATTTAATAAAGTTGAAAACAATTGAAAATCTCGAAAACCTGATTGTCATTTGTTTTTTTGGAAGTACCATAAAATCGAAGAGGAAAGATCCTAAAACTTTCCTAATTTAAGTTACTTCATAAAAATACAAATAAGAAAGTCAGTTATTGTAGCGGCTTCCCATGAACAGCCTGTATGACAAAATGTCATCAAATGTCCCATGCAGTGTCTTTCAAAAAGTGTGCTACATAGGGGAATTTTTTTTATCGATTTTTATTTAAATTTATTAAATCAGAACACTTCCACATTCCCTAAAATCAAATTGGCAAATGTAAGTTGAAGTTTTTCTTGAATGGTATACAGCGTGGACACTAAGAAATGAACACCGCTTAAGAGTAAAGTGACCTTATTTTAAAAGATAAAGAAAAAGGTCATAAGAATGTCATTCAGAATTGAAAGTTACAGCTAGATGTGAAATTATAGGTTCCTCTCTCAAAAATAAAAGAAATACAAGTTATTGTGAACTACTCTTTATACACACTAAATGAAGAAATAATATTGGTGGCATTAAAGTGTATAAAATGACTAGGAAAACAGGAAATTCGTTCGTATTTCTCAATTGCCATTTGGTACTGAGTGTTGATTTCAATGAATTGCTATCTTGCTTCGGAATGGCAACGATATATCGATGTATTAGAAATATCGATATATTTATTGAAAATATTGTTATACAGTGTGTATCAAAAAGTTTTTTTCAAATGGAGAAAAAGTTTCTCAATTTCACAAAAAAAATTTCTTGATAAGCTCTGCATGCCTTGTAGATCCATTATCAAGTACAACATTTATAACAAAATTATCTGAAATACAGAGAAAATAAAAAAAAATAAATAATGATTTGGACGGAGAGCAAAATACGTTCAAACTGTATTGGAAAGCAAAATGTTCATTGAAATTGGGATTAAATAGCAAAAAATTATGCACACTTGTAGATTAATGATATACCCAGATAAAAATAAAATACAATAAATACTTCAGCAATTATTAGATTAATGCGCAGTACGAAACTTCGTTAGATCCCGTTCCTAATAAGCGCCTTATTTTCTGGGAACATCAATAATAATAATATCAATAATCTACAAGTTTGCATAATTTTTTGCTATTTAATCACAATTTCAATGAACATTCTGCTTTCCGTCCAAATAATTATTTTTTAATTTTCCTGTATTCCAGCCATTTTTTAAAAATTTTGTACCTGATTATGGATCTACAAGTCATGCAGAGCTTTTTTCAAGAGTATTTTTTTTCTGTGAAATGTAAGATAAACTTTTTCTCCATTTGTATAAAACTTTTTGGTACACACTGTATATTATATCGATATTATCATTCAATATACAGGGTGTCCACGAGTGCCGCAGTCTTCTCTACCGTCCAAAGTATCAAAGATAGCAAAGAAATTCAAACGAGCTGAGGCGTAACTAAAATTTTCTAAAATTATTTTTGGCTATATAGGCTGTTCAGTAAATGAGAGTCATACCAAAGTTATATTTTTTTAAATGGAACGAACACATTTTTACATATTTCGAAAGTACGCATAACGAGTAGGTAATAACCAAAAATTTCGGAAGTTTTATTTAAGGGTTTTGAAGATATAAATGATAGTATATAAAAAATTGCTCTACTTTGAGCTCTTATAGTTTCATTATATATTTACATTTCATCGCGAATTTTTGTAGGTAGTCAATACAATATCTCATCTACAGAAATTTCACAACAGATTCAATCTATTAGTCATTATAGGGTGTTGAGTTTTAAGAGAGATAATTTTCCTCAAAATTTTCATACATCCTGTATGTCTAAACTCTTGTGAAACACAGCCTTAATGAGCTTTCATAAAACGCCAAATGTTTTTGTCTAAACTGAAGAAATCGCGAGACAGCAATGAAATATTTTTTTTTCTTTCAATATTAACGTTATTTAACCTTTCCGTCTGGTTTTCCTGTTTCAGTTAGATGATAAATCAATGAATACGTTTTATTTTGTGTTCAAAGTAATTGAATATGTTCCTATTAAACTAATTCCTATTTTGCTTTACTTTGAAAATATTTAAATAACTTTATTAAAATAATTTAAAAAAATAAAATTTAAAATTACGTTGCCGTTTGCTAGAAAATAGGAAAACAGTTGTCATGAACTTTTAATTGACAGAACAATTGTTTAGATTAATGACACACTATTTTTACAAATTTGTACTTCTCTTTGTGTTAACAAAATGGATTTTAATAATGAAAAGTTACGTGACGTGACACACTTAATAGGAGAAAGCAACCAAAACTGTCTTTTGGCGTCAAGATTACAAGAAGTAAGAAGTATCTGCAAGAAGCTGCAAAACAATTTGAATATTTAATATAAAATATAAATTTATCTATCTAGATCCAATGGTGCCTTGTCATTCTTAATATCTTCATTGTTTTCTGTTATTTTCCAATTTAATACTTATTATTCTTAATTTGTACATTATTTTGTTATTCTCTAATTTATTGATTAAATTAACTAATATTTGTTAATTTTTCAACAAAATAAAACAGAAGGAGCGGTTGAAAAGGTTAAAAAACGTCAATATTGAAATTAAAGAAAATGAGTAATTGCTGTTTCGCGATTTTTTCAGTTTGGACAAAAGCATTTGGCGTTTTATGAAAGCTCATTAAGGCAGTGTTTCACAAGAGTTTAGACATACAAGGTGTTCCATTTGAAAAATTTTGAGAAAAACTAACTTTCTCAAAACTCAACACCCTGTACACATAATAACTAATAGATTGAATCTGTTGTGAAATTTCCGTACATGAGATATTGTATTGACTACCTACAAAAATTCACGATGAAATGTAAATAAATAATCAAACTATAAGAGCTCAAAGTAGAGCAATCATTTATATCTTAAAAACTCTTAAATAAAACTTCCGAAATTTTTGGTTATTGTTATTACCTACTCGTTATGCGTACTTTCGAAATATGTAAAAATATACTGGGTGTTCCACTTAAAAAAATATAATTTTGGTATGGCTCTCATTTACTGAACATCCTATATAGCCAAAAATCATTTTAGAAAATAGAGCTGACTGAGTTACACCTCAGCTCGTTTGAATTTCTTTTTTATCTTGTATACTTTAGACGCTGGAGAAGCGGCGGCACTCGGTGGACATCTGTATAGGTAAAAATATCGATATATTTTAAAATACTCTTTCGATACATGTTTTTAATTTGAGCTGTTTTTGGAATGCTCGTAGTCACATTAAAGAAATCTACTTGAATTTTCTTTATTTTCTTTCATTCTATTTCATTCTAGAGTTCCTGTATACCGGGTGTTGCGTTTTGAAACCCAACACAGGAAATCCCATGTTAATTTAAAGTTTTTTTTAAAGTACTCTTCGAGATGAATCTCTTTGCGAAATTTGAGAATTTTTCATTCGCTCAGTTTCAGCATATTAAAAAAAGATTCTGTAACATAATTCAATTTTACCAAATTATTAGCACAACCTTGATCAGTGATAGTGAAAACTGGACAGATAATTAATAAATCTAATCGTTTTTGAAAAATCTAATCTAATCATTTTTGAAAAAGATTGATAGAAAAGGCTTTTCCAGTAATTTATTTTAACATTTAGTGATAAAGGCCGTGTTTAGTTTGGTATAAATTGAATTCCGTTACTGATATTTTTTAAATATCTTGAAACTATTCTCAAAATTCGCAGACAGATTCATCTTGAAGAGCACTTTAAAAAACCTAAATGGAATTCTGCTGTAAAATAACTAGGAAAGCCAATATTCGAGCACCTTTAAATTAACATGAGATTTTCCTATGTCGCGTTTCAAAACGCAGCACTCTGTATAATTTAGGATAAGAGTTGAGCCATGTGTGAATTCATTTTGGTTGGTTGGACCCAGTTTCTAGGAGTATATGATTTTATATAATTTGACAATTAATTTTGACATTACGGTTAGGGATGTCATAAGTATTTCGGTATTTAACTGTAAAAAATGAAAAAGTAAAGGCTTTTCGTTTCGTATGTCTTCAAGAACATTCCAAATGAATAGGTATTTAGATAAAATACAACAAAATTTGTAAGTATAAATGAAAACCCCTTTTGTGTATTTGACGTTTTTCGGGACATCATGGTTGTTTGATTTAAAAAAAGAATTGTCAAAGAGGATTAATTCCAACGCTCTTTGCAATGATAGTGTAAATAATCTTAAAGCCTAAATTTTCGTTGTAACTTACATTTTCTCTTAAACTTGCCAAATTTAATCAATTCACTCCAATTATCGCAAGATCACAAGAACAAGGAAACGGATTTTACATGCATATTCAGAATAGGAATCAGGACAATCCGCAATCCTGAAAGGAATCAGTAAGTATATGTGCAATACACTGATAAAGGCATTACATTAAGTCAAATTTCAAGTAGGTGGTTTTTAAAATTGTTTCTCTTTACCTTTTCAAAATATATTATAATATATTTACATTACACATTCTTCTTCTTTTTAAACTGTAAATTTTATTTCCCAAATAACATTAAATATAATCAGATTGATCAGTCTGTCGTGAGTCTGTCATTAATTTAATAAAGGATGACAGGAGAAATCATGAAGAAACTCATGAAAAAAATCAAGTGGTTTTTGATATTGGGTCCACATGCTTCAACTCTTATCATTAAGGGTCGGACATTCTTAGTATATCTGGTAAAAACTAGTATAAAGATAAACAAAGCAGCGGCGTAGATTTCAACGTCGCCGCTGAACGGCTTATATGCCCGAGGCACTCTCACCCTCGCGCTCATTGCATCAGAAGCATCCGTTTGATGTAAATTACGTGTGTAACATAATTCCTTTACAGTTTCTTTCAAATTAATAATTATGAAAACATTATAATTCTTTAATGTATCTTTAAAAAAAACTGGCATAATACATTTAATTCCTATCAATTATAGCGCCGTCACTGCAAAAATAATGCCAGTTCATTTCGGAGTGAATTGGTTATGTAAACAAGTTTTTATATCCAGTCGACCAGAACTATAGTGGTTACTGCGTACCACATAGACTTCTCGGGCTTCGACTGGTTTATTGTTTTGTTTTTACAGGGCAGACGCGTTAAAGATTCGAATTTTTTCCGACTGTGATCGCTTCAGCATATTAGTAGTTCCTCGTACATTTAACGAAACCTTCCGCCTAAAATGCGCCTAGGCCTGCTTATCATACAGGAACTTTATTTCATTCTCGTTTGCTCTGCCCTCTAGTAACTAATAAATAAAACAAGCTCTATTTGAAAATTTGCAATATATTTTCATAAAATGTAAGTTGTGTGTGTTAAGGGACAGGCTACCATTTCGATACATTTTTGTTACGCGGACCTAACTATACTCTATTTTAATTGATAAGTGGAAATTTGCAGATTGCTATAACGTGTTATACAACTAGCAGATGACACCAATCGTTACTGTCTAGTTGCTGCAGTTTTAATAAAATAAAGAAAAGAACAGAAATAACTGACTAATAGGAGAGCTATATTCATGTACAACTTCGAGTCTTCCGCCTATCCAAAAAAAAAAAAAAAATAGACTATCCCCGAGAAAATTACATCAAAGTTTATAAATTGTCGGTAAAGAATTTCTTGCGTTATTTATTCTTCTAATTCGTAACCTGCGAAAATTAAGATTGTTAATATGATGACTCGTTATATTAATAAATTAAAGAGAGATATATCTTCAGTTACCTGTTTTTAATAGAAAAAATGGTAATTTCATAGATACGGTTTTTTTTTGAAGTGTAGAGTCCTGAAAATGGTACAGGGAGTAGTGTAAATTAAATGCGCACGTACAAACTTACCGCCGACTATACTTCAAATTTAAAAAGACACCCGATATATCGATATATGAATATATCGATATATTTGTAACGATATATGGAATGTATCGATATATGGTTAACGATGTATCATATGAGTCGATATATGAATTTTTAAACCAAAATTATCAATTGATACGTATTCGGCCTCGTAATGATCCGTAGATTTTAAATATTTAAAAATATATAGGGTGTTTCATTTAAAATAAGAAAGTTGATATCACTTTCGGCGAAACCGGAAGTCCTACGATGACTAGAAGTATGTCAAAAAATTCCATTTTTTGTTTAATTTATTGTCTCCAAAATTCAGGTTAATCGATTAATAAATAAATATTCTAGAAAGGTGAGCACGTGACGCGGGACATTCGGTATGTCGTTTTTAATATTTCTGTTGTGTTAAAAAAAAACTTATGCAACATTTGGCAGGTGATAGTAGAGAGCAAAACAGAAAAAAATTCTATTAAATCTGAATCCAATATTCAATACAGATGTCCACGCTTTGTGTTCACATTTCTAGAATTTTTATTTTTACGTAAAATTCGTGATCGATAAATTAAATAAAAAGCTGAATTTTCCGACGTAGCACTAGCCACCGTACGACTTCCAGTTTTACCAGAAGTGACATCAACTTTCTTATTTTAAATGGAACGGCCTGCATATTTTTACATATTTACCATCTATGGATCATTGTGAGTTCGAGTATGTATCACCTGGTAATTTTGGTTTCCATGTTAACTTTTTTTTTGTTTTTTTTTTTTTAATTTTCAAAGCTATAAATCGTGTATTTTCGTTCTAATGCGATCAAGTAATTCGAGAAAGCCATTCCCTTGCTTTGCAAAATCGTAATGAATTTTTCTTACACTCGTTATTATTACCAATGAGGGGAGAATTTATATTTTTCAATGTTACCGGACAAAAGCCCACTGAGTGGGCCGTTCACTGAGTTTTAAAAATGATTTTAATCATCAAAAATACAATATCTTAGACCAAACACTAAATTCTCTAAAAAAAATTTTCAACAAAAAAATTCTGAGATATTGGAGTGTAAAATAAACGTTTGAAAAATTCAGATTGGCGCGCAAATGAATCTGTGACGTCATTAAGTGAGTTTTATTGCATTCCTCCCTCCCTGTTGTGAAAGTGGAATTAACGTAGCAATAAAACGTCCAATGGAATTTCAGTTCTACTGGTTAAATTAGATAACCTGTTTATAGGGCAGTCATACATATTTTCCACTTCACTTCTTTTTCAACTTCATACAAGTTGTTTCCTAAGTACGGTTCGTAATTTCAGGGTATAATTCCTCGCGTTATTTTAATAAGAGTCTTTTATATAAACATGCGGAAACGCTTATAATTCGAGATACAGGGTATAAAAGTAAAATTTCAAAGAGTTTTTTTTTTATTGTTTTTATTGTTTATTAATGCTTCTAAAAATACATAACAAAAAATGTCTCTTGCATTTTCTACCAAATAATTTCTACAGTAATCAGAGAAAATGCCTTGTGGATAACACACCTGTATTAGATGAAAACAACTTCAGGAATTGAATAATTAAAGGTTGTGATGTACGAAATACTTCGGGAATTTTTGGACGTGTGAGGCAATCAATGTTAAAACGATTGGACTCGCGCGTTTTATCAGGAGGTGGTCATTTTCAACATTTGCTATGATTAGTGTAGAAATTGGATATTGTCATTTTTATTATTGATATGCCAGGCCATTTTTCTAATAATAATTGTAATAATCGGTTAGTATCAGGTATAGAAAATGCAAGAGACATTTCTTGTTGTGTATTGTTAGGAATAATAAAAACAATTAAAAAACTCTTTAACATTTTACTTTACTAAGTGTTTCCCGGACACCTGTTTATACAGGGACATTCAAGCAACCCATTCATTAAAAGCTTACGGACTTCCTCTTTGAATTTCTATATCATATTTTGCGGTTATAAGCGATAATGATCTATTAAAATATAATATTTCCAACTTCCGGACACTTCCGCTTGTACCGGAAGTTACTGTCAACTTTCTTATTTTAAATGGAATACCCCATTTTTTATTGCATTTCTGAAATCTTCATGAAATTCTAAAAATATTTTGTATAACATGTGATGCAAGAAAAATGAGCCATTTTAGAGATATTTCCATTTCTTAAAAGAAGTTTAAAGTTGCAGTACCTTGTTAATGATGCTGCCATCTTTGTGTAACAAAAGCCATAATTTCAATTTTTGGCCTGTAGTAGGCTATGCTCATAAGCTTTCAGGACATACCTAATTTTATACAAAGTTGTTTACGGGCTGGTTGAAAAGTAACTTCTATTCGAACGAATTTCAACCGTCGAAAAGTCATGCTTTTTAAATAGAACACCCAGCACTTTTTATACCATAAGAATCTGACTTAAATGTTCTTTCGAACTGTATTAGCATTCCCTACACCCATCTCTTACCTTTCTCTTTCTATTCATGATTTTCTCTTTGAAACCGATTTTTTTCACTTTTCAGTATTATTCCTGAACAGGGTGCTACGAAAATTTAACAAACTGAGTTTTTTTTAATTAATTTCTGACTGTAAGTTCAATTCCATTTTAAAAACCGACAAATAATATTTAAATACACATCTATCATCTGAACTTTTTGTTTACATATGCCGCATGTATTAGAATTCTTGATATGACTATTCACACATTTACAAGGAGAAATTTACACTTAGAATACAAAATTTTATGAAAACTAATAAATAAATCAGAAATATTAAAAATAATACACGAATTGTTGGTTATAATATTGGCTATTATTTATTAGTAATAACTTTCTACTGTATCTAAATAATAACGCATTTTCCTCGATATAACAACTTTTTTTTATTAACTTCTTGAATTGTCGATTTTTTTATCATCAAATACCTTTAATATGTGTGTGTTAGACTATTAATTTTTTGGTTCTTTGTATCGATTAAATTGTTTTTTTTTAATTCCTACTAGACAGATGATTTCAAAAATTATAATTTCTTTAGTTTTCATAGCCCACTATTTAAAAATAATACTGAAAACTGGAAAAAAATTACGTGTTAAAAAGAAATCATCGATAACGAGTGAACTGTAAGAGATAGGTATAGGGAATGCTAATACAGGACGAAAGAACATTTAATCCTGAGTCACATGGTATAAAAATATACTAGGCGTTACATTTAAAAACATGACTTTTCGACAGTTGAAATTAGTTCGAATAGAAATTACTTTTCAACCAGCCTGTAAGCAATCAAGTGCAAAACAGGACATGATCTGAAAGAATGTTACTGTATTCTACTACAGGCCAGAAATTGGCATCGTGGTTTTTGTTGCACAAAGATGGCAGTATCATAAACAAGGTTCTGCAAGTCTGAATTATTAAAAAAAAATGAAAATATCTCGGAAACGGTTAATTTTTCTTGTATCACATGTTGCACAAAATATTTTTAGAATTTTATGAAGATTTCAAAAATGCATTAAAAATTGTGGTATTCCATTTAAAATAAGAAAGTTGACAGCAACATCCGGTATAAGCGGCAGTGTCCGAAATTTGAAAATATTATATTTTGATAGATTCATATCTTTAACTTATAGCTGCAAAATATGAAACAGAAATTCAAGGGAGAAGTCCGTAAACTTTTAATGAATGGGTTGCCTGAATCTCCCTGTAAAAGATTTTTATTAAAATATCGCAAGGACTATACTCTGAAGTTACGGATCGTACTTAGGAAACAACCTGTATAGTTTTGTTTTAGTTAATTAGCGATATGAAATAGTCGTACCTTTTAGGTGACTACTTTTTTTTAAATATTTGTATCGTGTAAAGCAGTGTTCAATTCACTCTTAAATACCCCAAATTTGAATTTAAAGTGTAAAATATTACTACTTTTGCTTGTTAATTAATTTTTCTTTATACTCTTGGAACTTTTTAATTATTGATTTTTTACTGAAAGTTTATTAAGAAAAACGCTTTAATATGATCTCTAGCTACAATAGCTACCCTTTAAAAGGGAAGGACGCTTATAGCTCTGTCATTAAAAAAAATCCTAATTAAGCGAGGCAAGAGTTTTACAGCTTTCTGAAATGGAATAACTCCATTTTCCGTTTCTCCAATCGTTGACAGTTTCTAAAATTGCTTTTTAAAGAGTTCTTTTACTGTGACGTCAACACAGTAATAATTTACAAGACAAGTAACAGTTCAGTCCAATCAAAAAGTAAAGTAGATGTAAATCAAGAATTGTCTATTTCTTTTGATTTGATCAAACTGAAAAGATAAAATAATGTAGAGTATATTTAATACCTCAAGTTGATTGGTTTATTTTTATACCGGGTGGAAAGTTTCAAACCCGAACATAGCAAAGTTCCATTGGGAACTACGTTTCTGTAGATTACTACTCGCCATTTAAAGATACAAAAATGGTAATGGTATTAAATGAAAGATAAAATTAAGGCCAATGTTATCGTGTTAACATTATTCCTATTGTGTTAATACTTTTGAAATAGAAATTACATTTTTAAATTTCAAATGAAAAATGTAGTCGCCTTAGTATGTCAGATTTGAAGTTTGCAATTCAATAACCAGAATTTTGTACAAAATGCTTCTTATTCAAAATAAAATTCCATTCATCTGTGTAGCAAACTGACAATAAAAAAACTGTTAGAATGTATTTCTGTGCTCCTGCATTGCTTCACAAAATACTTTCCTAGTATTCTTGTTAATTTCAATACAATGCTGAAGACAACTGGATTTGTGAAATTGATGTTTTTTTTTTAATATTCTTTAGAGTTATGTGTTACTTATTCTTGAACAGGGTGAAACTTATTTAATTCTTAGTACAATTGAATTTAAAACTGATTTAGTATCGACATGTGTCGGTAGTGATTGCCCATGGCATCATTTCAAGTTTATTGATAGTATCAGAAACAACAGTATTTTTGTATGCAATGACGTAGAATACAATTATCATTCTAATACAGAAAGAATTGTTGTAACTTAAACGACAAGAGTACCTACCTATTATTTGCTCTGTACAATAATTCAGAATACTCTTTGACTAAATTAAATTATTTTCCATTAATTGAAACAACTTAAAGTTTCAAATTTGACATAGGCGACTAAATTTTTCGTTTAAAATTTGAAAATTTTATTTATATTCCGAAAGTGTTAATATTTAGAAATAATTTTAACACCATAATATTGTCCATAATTTTCTGTTTTCTTTAATACCATTGCCATTTTTGTATTTCAAACGGCGAGTAGCAATTCACAAAAACATAGTTTTCAATACAAGTTTGGTATGTTCGGGTTTGAAACTTTTTGCACCCGGTATAAGCACATGAATTTTTCATCGTTTTCAGTTAATAGTTAACTTTGATAAAAAAAAAACTCTTACTGTTATGGTCGATAAATTTGTCTCTGCTAGGTATTATCCTTGGAAACCATTGTATCGATAATAGTTTCCGAGGATACTACCTGGCAGATAAATTTATCCGTAGGTGAAGAAATCGGACCTTAATCATTTAAAGGCACCGACTTAACCAAAGTCAACCGTAACTTAAATTTGATTTTCTTCGTTTCTAAAACTATTTATTTATTTAGAATTGCAGAATTGAAAAAAGAAAGTGGCAATCAACTGTACAAAATCAAGAAATACCGATCTGCATTACCACTATACACCGAAGCTATTGAGCTATGCCCCGATACGGCCGCTTATTATGGCAACAGAGCCGCTTGTTACATGATGTTGAACCGTTTCCAGGATGCTCTGGAAGACGCAAGAAAATCTGTCCAACTGGACACAGCATTTGTCAAGGGTTACATTCGCATTTTAAAATGTGGTATAGCTTTGGGTGATATTATGACTGCAGAGCAGGCCGTGAAGAGTATCAAGGCCCTGGAACCAAATAACAATGCAATAAAAAACGAACTGAACTCCTTGGAAGCACTGAAGAAATTCGAAGCAGACGCTATCAAAGCTTACGATAAAAAAGACTACCGCACAGTGGTTTATTGTATGGATCGATGCATGGATCACGCTCCAAACTGCGCCCGGTATAAAATAACAAAAGCCGAATCTTTGGCATTCTTGGGTCGCTTCGAAGAATCCCAGGAACTAGCGAACGGCATCCTCCACGTGGATAAAGGAAACGCCGACGCAATTTACGTCAGGGGGATGTGTTTGTTCTATGAGGACAACATCGACAGTGCTTGCAATCATTTTATGCAAGTGTTGAGACTCGCGCCTGATCATAAAAAGGCGATGGATTTGTACAAGCGTGCAAAATTGTTGAAGAAAAAGAAGGAGGAAGGCAACGAAGCGTTTAAAGACTGCAAATACCAAGAGGCCTGCCAATTATACACCGAAGCCCTCAGCATTGATCCTCACAACAAGAAAACAAATGCCAAATTATACTTTAATCGAGCAACCGTGTTTGCTAAACTGAATAAGTTGAAAGACGCCGTTAACGACTGTTCGGCGGCTTTAAATCTCGACGAAAATTACTTAAAAGCTTTGTTAAGACGTGCCAAATGCAACATGGATTTGGGTGAATACGAAGACGCTGTGAGGGATTATGAGAAGGCGTGCAAGATGGACAAGAGTCGAGAGAATAAACGCCTTTTGCAGGATGCCAAAATGGCTCTTAAGAGATCTAAGCGTAAGGACTACTACAAGATTCTGGGTGTGGATCGAAACGCCACTGATGATGAAATCAGGAAGGCCTATAGAAAGAGGGCGCTGGTGCATCATCCTGACAGACATGCCAGTGCATCGGATGCTGAAAAGAAAGAGCAAGAAAAGAAATTTAAGGAACTGGGTGAAGCCTATGGAATACTATCGGATCCAAAGAAGAAGGCCAGATATGATAGTGGACAAGATATGGAGGATGGATTTGAAGGCGGAATGCACGGTAAGAAAGTTATTAACAACGTTTAATTCCCTATTACTGTAGAACGTAGTTTACTGATTTTCCTTAAGAATAGTACAGAGAGTTATCTGTCTTGGGAAGTCGTTTTCAGAACGACGGTTTAGGTAAATTACAATCGATAATAAAGATAGTAAGTAAATGGTAATAAAATTTAAACAAAGACTCATTCTAAAATGACGTCAAGATTACGGTGAGAGGAGAATACACAAACCAATTTAATCGATGTTTTTTAATTATTTGCAGTCAAGATAGGTTTAAAGATTTCAAAAAGTCATTTGTTTATCCTGTACTGCCATAAAAGCCATATTGCTGATATTTTTCTTGAGCACCGGGATTTATTTAAAAATCAAAGAAAATAGGCTTTGGAAGATAATATTTTAGAGACATAATTAATTTAGCGCCCAGAACGCGATGCGATGATGAAAAACATTGTTTTATTTAAAAAAAGTTTGTTTTTCCGATATTGTGATACAGTTGGGCAGGGAAGGCCCTGAAGCTTTTGTAAGAAGTTATTTCGTAAAAACTCAAATAAGGAAGTTAACTATGGTTGCGGCTTCCCGTGAACACCCTGTATACATGTTTATATGAATTTTTTTCTTTATTTCGATCGGTAGAATATGTCCTTGAAGTAGCGGCCTGCATTTTTGTTACACCCTGTATACAGGGTTACAACTAATTAAAAGACCCATGGGGATCTCGTAAACTATAAGAGGTACTAATATGGTTAAATTACAAAAAAGTTGCACTACTTTGGGGTTTATAAAAATGTGCAAAAAATAATTAATTTCTGAAATATCTTCAGAAAATTGAAATTTTTTTCGAAAATCTCGAATATCTTATTTATTATCATAGTATATTTGATGAAATCCGATAAAATGTATAGGTTAGGATTAACAGTTGCGCAGATACGAGTACGAACTGTTTTCTTTTTTCTTATGGACGCTCTTTTAGATATTCGTACCACGTGTTACAAAAATGAAATCTAAACAGGACTATATGACATACTTATGTTTTAAAACAAAACATTAAGTTAATCTTTAAAAAATTTTTAGAATGATATTTTTAGTGACTGAATCTTTTGTTTTAAAGCAAAAGCATAAGTGTGTCATATTATCGTATTGAGATTTAATTTTTCTATCACACGGTATGAATATCTAAGATAGCGCCCATAAGAGTAAAAACGGTTAACAGTCTTATTTGGGAAACTGCCATTCGTAAGCTATTCCTCTCGACGGTATTAAGCCGGCTTCCCACGGCTCGTGATATAGCAGGCCAACGCGCCGTGTGAAGAATGCCGCCTGATGTGGTCCGAGAAGATCGCTGATGGCGCGCCCGATCCGCCTCCCTTCGGTAACTTCAAAGGTCTGACTCGTGGAGAATTGTGGTGGCTCGGGTGAGCCTGTCCATAAAATGGAATTTTCAAATCAAAATCGAATGTTTAATTAATTATACGCGACTATACTGGTGTTCCACGCCATGTGTTCTCCCTGGAATTTTTAATTATTAATCGATTTACATGAAATTTGGAAACACTGGGCCGTATTCTCATCTCATGATTAGAGTTACCTCTAACTAAAGCCGTGACTAAAACAAACAAAAAGGATATAGCTTTATGCGAACGGCTCGACCGTGGGAAACAGCCTTTAGATTGTGTCATCGAATTTAATATAGAGTTACCAGATTTATAAATTTGTATTAATAAATAAGCAAGATATTCTAGATTTTCCAAAACGAGAATTTTCAGTTTTTTGAAGATATTTCAGAAATAAATAAAGATGGAAGCCCACGACTTTTTTCATCATTTTTTTTTAACTTAAAGGAGTTAGGAGTTATTAAAAATGGATCAGAACAAGTCTCTCATTTTTTCACATACCTTTAGTCAGGATAAGAAAAAAAAAGTAAAAGTGCTTTGGATTTAAACGCGTACCTGTCAGTAATAATTTAAAGCAACTTGGTTGCACACTTGGTTCGTTTTTTGTTTTTAAATAGTCTGTTAAGCCTATAACAAGATAACCGTTACGTATTTTCTTTATTTATCTAAGGCCCGATCTTACCACTTCCTGATAAATTTAACCGTCGCACATAGGGGTATTGGACCCTAAAAGTTGGCCAAAATTATTTTTTCATATTTTCACTTTTATTCGGTGACAATAAAGTATTTTAGGCTGAAATTTGTCATCTGTTACCATATACCGGGCGTACACTTTAATTATGCACCACATGAATTTCTTTTAATTCCTGCCCCCCATTGAAGTTACTGTTGGAAAAGCAATACGAATGAATGTGATCTATCCGTTTGCCGCAAGACGTCTCTTTAATTTGCGAGTTTATACAGGATGTTCATGGGGAGCCGGTACCTAGCAAATTTCATTATTTGCATTTTTATGAAGTAACTTAAATTAGAAGTTTCAAGACTCTCCTGCTAGAATTTAGGGTACCATCAGAAAAACAAATGACTATCAGGTTTACGAGATTTTCCATTGTTTTCAACTTCTTTAAACACAACATTACATTTTTTATCATCGTATCATTTAAAAAAATTGAAAACAATCGAAAATCTCGGAAACCTGATATTTATTCATTTATTTCTCCTCAGGTACCATTAATTCGAGCAGGAAAAGTACTGAAATTTGTCTAATTTAAGCTACCTACTGAAATTTAAAATAAAAAAAGTTAATTATTGCAGCCATTTTCTGTAAGTACCAAGATTTAGCTACTAAATATAATATTAAATCCTATTCCCAAAGATGATGATATTTTAGGAACGTAATTAATTTAATATCCTGTATGCGATGCGATGATAAAATACCTAACATTCCATTTAAATAGAAACAATAAACAATAAAAAATCTCAAAAACTCATTTGTTTTTCCGAAAGCACCATTAAATCTAGGAGGAAAGATCCTGAAATTTTACTACTAATTTAAGTTACTTCGTAGAAATTCAAATAAGAAAGTTAGTTATTGTAGCGCAATTTCATGAACACCCTGTACATGACAGTTTGTGTATGAATTCACGTCTATTAAGCTAGCGCCCCCCACGAACGGAAAAAAGGTTTTTATTTTTTTTTAAATAAGGTGCTAATTAGGTGCTAATAAGGTGCTTAATTGAAAAATTTAGTGCTCGAACCGTTTGACAGAAAAGAATTTTTTTTTTGGGTGGGGCTAGCTTAACGTTAAGGTAGCCCCCTCCAACAAAAAAACAAAATTAATGCATAAACAAAAAAAAAACAATAACAGTAGAATTAGGTGCTAATTAGGTGCTCTAAGGTCCAGTTTTACAATGACGGTTTAAGTTTGAGCCGAAGCTTAAATCCTTCACAACAATTGTTGAAATAATCGTTGCTAAGGGTTTAAGCCTCAGCTCAAAGTTGAGCCCCGTTTGTAAAAATGGACCTAAGAAATGATGAAAATATTTCCAAAATATGTATATTAGAGAACTTAGAATTAGATGCCAATCGAACGGACGGCACGCGAGGTCAGACCACGAGAGATTTTACCTTACAAAATTAGGTGCTCCAGCGAATTTAGTCTTAAAATGTTTCTTTCTTAATATCAGTTAAAGCTACAAGCTTTTGCATTACATTTCAATTTCATTAGAATAAAACAAGAAATTAATAAAATATTACTTTCATCTAATTCGGGGACTAGGTTAAAGTTGGGATATATGCCACTTTGTAATGTTATGAAATCTAATTGTAATTGACGACATATTTCGACTAATATGTAAAACTAAACTAATAGTAAACTAAAATCAATAAGAAGCAATAGGTTTGTATCTTTTATTATTACTATAATTTCATTTTAAAAGGAAAGGCTTTCGATTTCTATTGAAAATGGCGGAACTTGATTGTTATAAATAACCTTTCAGATCTAGGGCATTGTTACTAAGCTAATTGTTTTAACATTTTCTACCAGTTAAATGTTCTAACCAGCACTTCTGATCCTGAAATTGTAACTTGGATACATCATAACGGAAATTTTAGCTGGGGCGTTTATCCCATCTAAAAGGGATTTATGGCACACTATGCGGCGTATTCTGTAATTTTTTTACGTCCTGTTAAAATTTAGAGGTCCTTTAAAATTTAAAATACAGTTCCATGATTGGTTGTTACTATAGCAACAAAATTTAACACCCCTTCAAATTTAACGGTTTTGGTACGGAATAGACCCTTATACCTGTTGTTATTAGCAAACCTTTTATAAAGTGCGATTTTTTTCTTCTAAAACTCAAAACTAAAAATGTTTTTCCTATTGTGAACTCAAATCATGGATACAGTTTATGTGGATGCGAAATAAATATGAAAGAAAGTTATGAAGCGGAAACTATTAAATTCACATTGAAAACATATTTTACAGCACAAATATTACCCAGTGAATGATTTTTGTTTAGTTTTATTTTTTTGTTAAAAAATAATTGTATTTCATTTAAATATATACAATACTGGGCCAATTATTCCAATAAAATATTAATGGGGCATATATACTAAGCGTATGGGGCATAAATCCAATACAGTGTGGGATATATGGCCAATTGCAGATAAAGTTTTAGAAGCATTTATTTATTATTTATTGTTGCTTTCAAGCAATAGTTTGAACAGATTTTTCGAAAAGAGAAAGTAAATCACTCGCCTACAAAATGCCGATATTTACCTACTTAGATTAACGTTTCTTCATCGATTCTTGCTTAGGTGTGGCATATGTTCCAACTTTACTCTACGTAACTTTAAGGCTGAGTTAGCACGAGCGTTTTCGAAAACGTTCAAGCGCTCGCTTTTTCTATCGCCGTGAATAGAACACATCAGATTTAATAATTGTGTTCACACTGCAGCTGTGGTCAAAAAAGCGCTTTAGTGCGAACGCATGTACATATTGATACCGATAAGTTCTATTCATGACATGAAATAAATGAGCGTTTGAACGTTTTACAAAACGCTGGTGCGAACGCCGCCTAAATAATAATAAAAAAACATTTTAAGACCAAATTCGGCGGAGCACCTAATTTTTTAAGGTGACTTCTCTCATGTGAGTTGACCGCGCTAGCGACGAAGTACGAATCCTTGTCAAAAACAACGAGCACCTAATTCGGGGATTATGTAGCTTTAACTAATATTAAAAAAGAAACATTTTAAGACCAAATTCGCCGGAGCACCTAATTTTGTAAGGTAAATTCTCTCGTGTTCTGACCGCGCGTGCCGTCCGTTCGATTGGCATCTAATTCTAAGTTCTCTAATATACATATTTTGGAAATATTTTCATCATTTCTTAGAGCACCTAATTAGCACCTAATTCTACTGTTATTGTTTTTTTTTTATTTATGCATTAATTTTGTTTTTTTTTGTTGGAGGGGGCTACCTTAACGTTAAGCTAGCTCTACCCAAAAAAAAAAAAAAATTTTCTGCCAAACGGTTCGAGCACTAAATTTTTCAATTAAGCACTTTATTAGCACCTTATTTAAAAAAAATAAAAACCTTTTTTCTGTTGGTGGGGGGGCTAGCTTAATAGACGTTATGAATTCTTTCTTTTGTTCTTCAGGATATGTAGAATTTTTAACTATGTTGTTTTGCATATAGTCTAGTTTTTTGCCTACTATTGCAAGTCACAGCATCAAGAAAATAATTGTCATAAATTTATAGGCAAATTTCGGCAGCCGATGTCTTCAGATATTTAAAGTATCTTACTTACTGTAAAACATAACAGAAAAAAATCGACCCGGAAACGCCCTGACATATAAGAAAACTCTTTCGATATACACTAATAACCGAAAATTCAACGACATAAATTTGACATACCGTTAATCTGAAATATCTTAAATACTGACAGTATCATTTAAAAATTAATGGTTGATATGAACAGTGCTTACTTGGCTGAACATCTTCCATTACAAAAGTCACAGCATATAGCTTCAAAGAAGAATTAGAAACAGTTTGAATTTAATTATTTTTTGAATTAGGCATATACGTTTAACACAACCGACAATCAAGGTGTTTTGATCCCTTTGATGGTATTTTGTTCATCTACCCGAGGAAAAAAATAAGTTTACCCTCTTGATCCCTATCTTAGGTAATAGTTATTGTAGTCAACTTCACGATTTTGTGTCATTCGACTTTTGGCCAGCTTTTCGGGGCAAATACCCGTATGTGCGTCGGTTAGTATCCTAGGAAACCATTGTCGGCACAAACCTTTTCAAAGATATTAACCGACGGTTAAATTTATCAGGAAGTGGTAAGATTGGGCCTAAAACAAAATAAATTTAATACCAAAATACTTTAAGGCCCCTTTAAAATAAATAATTCCAACGATTCGTATCACGCGCATGTGCACTATTTCTATTTCGATCAGCTGAGGCAAGTTTCATTACAATTGCAGGAAATAGCTCCGAAGCAAGTTTTCTTGCATTGCAGGGGCAATTCTGAGGGAATTTCAATATGATTAATTTTGTGTGTTGAAGAGAAATTTAGGCTTACATAGGAATCTGTTTATTAACTTTTATTGTTTTTCTGCTGGAATTGCTAATGTTAAAGTGATTTTTTAAAAAAAGCTGTAGAGCTTTTATTTATCTGCAATTTTTATTGTCGTCTGTAAAGTGTTCCACAATAAACGTTGCTCAATTCTTTATTGCTGCAATTGTTTACTGCGGGCAATGAAAATTGCGAACTGTAAAGTACCAACATTATTCCAGTTACAACCCACATTTTCGTATGAAATATAATACTCCTATAAATTACCATTTCCTTTAACCATTCTTTTATTTTTTTATACCTAAATAAAATCTTTATCTTTTTTTATAGAACGGTTATCTTTTTTCCAGAACTTCTACTTATCACAAGACAATGAAATTACCCGATCGATATGCATTACTTTACTGATAATTTCTAGCGTGATTTTAAACTATTCACCCATTGATTGATAACTTGTAAAGTTTTTCATCCTTTAACGAATGTATTGTTTTTCTTTTAGATTTTGATCCAAATCAAGTGTTCCAGACGTTCTTCAGCGGTGGCCCCGGCAACGGGGAGTACAGCTTCCATTCAAGTGGAGGCTTCCCCGGATTCTCCTTTCAGTTCGGTTAAGACTGCAGTCGGGTTACTTCATTTAGTCAAATCGTTAACCATCCTCCCATGTTGCTCCTACATTCCATTTTAACAATTTGCCACATAAATTTTTTGTTAACCATTATAAACACTTTAGTATTTATTGACAGTAGTCGGTCACGAGTAAGTGCAAACGTTAACTCTTACGTAACAGTGGCGACGTTAAGATACATTGTACAGTTAGAATGTGTATTGACTTAGTTTTTAAGTACCTCTAATATATCGATCTGAAATGTGGATGGATAAATTGTCTTTCTTGGCACGAATTCTCGTAACAATGTGTTCCTTGGTTATAATATGTTCTCTAGATTTGATGTAATTTGTGTTCCCTTTTAAATTCTCACGTGAAACAATTTTTAAACAGGGCTGCGTGAAAACGTCGTATACAGTCTTGCTCTATGAAAATAGTAATTTAAAAGTACTATTTAAAATGATCAGTCATATTAAGAATTCAGTTTTTATTAAAAGTTGTAAACTGTAGTAAATAGTATAAATTATGTAATAATTTATATTATATACTATGCATTTGAAGGCAGTAGAGGTAGATGTAGAACAGGTAAGGAAGAATGAAAAGGACTGCTTAGTTTTTTTTTTTTTTATAAGTAACAATACTAAAGTAATAATATTGATGATATTTGAGTATTTTAAAATATTTGCCATTGTGTCTCTACATGATAAAGCCAAATTAATATAGGTGATACTTATTTACGTATAAAATAAAAATATAGGTTGTTGAGTGAAGGTAAACTACAATTTTGTAAAGTACCACGTCATATGATTTTTTTTGTTGAAAAAATGTACTTCAAATTTCAAATTAGTAGTTTAACTTTGATTTCTGATTTCTACTTCATGTGTATTCAAAATCGTTGTACATAGTAAAGACATAATGAGCTCGAAGTGTATATTTTAACTACATTTTGGTAGTTGCAGGAGGAATTTGCTTTGACGAAACAAGTTTTGCAATTTGTTAAAGTTCTTATTGTAATGTGTTCTCAGTATCTCAGGTTTTGTTTTTCACAATATGCAATTTGCAGTTTTGATTTTCAGCATCCATTTCCTGTGCACTTTATATTTGAACCAGTTCGTAAGTAGTCAAAACCAGTGTATTTATAAAGAAGTTAGTTCAGAATGTTTTTTTTTTCTTGTGATTAAATAAAGTCTTAACGATATTTAAAAAAGTATTCGTCGTTTTTGTTATGTAAAAAAAAACAACGCTAGAATGCATCATATATAATTGAGTCGATGAGTGCATAGTCGTGTTCAGTCCAAATTTACTGTGTTGAGAAAATAAATAACTTTCTCTAGATTTTTGTTTTAAGTAATTATTGGCTTCAGATATCCTTATCTGAAATAATTGTAAGCTAATAATTCACTTAAAATAAAAATCTAGAAAGTTATTTGTTGTTTTCTCAACACAGTTAATTTGGACTGAACACGATTATGCACTCAACAATTCAATTTAAGTTTTAAAATTAATAACCTGGGATAAGAAATCGGCTCACTTGTTCCGCGAGCAGTAAGAAAATTTAGTATTGGAACTGTACTAGTCCCGCCCAGAGTAATTCCTGCGAAGTGAAAACACTCGGATTGGACCCCTTCCCCTCCCACTCCAAGCAATTTAAATGCATTGGAGTCGCGGAAGGAGTAAACAGTACTTTCGATGTAAAAAAGAGTCCAACACTAAATGGGCCGAATTCTTTTCCCTGCTGATAACTATTTGATCGTTGATGGAAAACCCAGTCAAATTCAAAACTCCTTGAAATTAAACGAGAATCTTAGAAATGGTTTTTCTTTTTTAATTCAATCGTTATTCCTTTGATCGTTAAATGTGAATTTGTTTGACATAAGGTGTCATAAAATTTATTAAAAGCGATCAATCACAGTCAAGTGTCAGAATTATACAAATTAATCGCGTGCAAGCTCATTTAAGTCGCAAAAAATGAATAAGGCAATGTTAAAATGGACCCCGGCTGTACCATTACCAAATAAAGACAATATCATCTCTTCAGGTGCAAAGGCCAATAACGAAAAAGGTTTCATACCTACTTATGAGACGGTGAGCAAGCAGAGTATGATTACAACACAAAGCAGATTATTTATCGGTATATTGCAGGAAGGAAGACCAAATATGTATTGCCTTTTAAACAATGAATACATGCGAATATGGTTTCGAGAACGGGGACTCTATGAAAAGGAAGTGTACACCAAGAAAGAGATGATGAAGGAGGAATCGAAAATAAAAAGGAGGTTTGTGCAGAAGGACCTGATTCGGAAGGAAAAGAAGAAGACCATGCCCGTTATTAAATTAAAAAGGCAATTATTACCTAATTGTGCAAAAAAAAACCTCCGTTAAATTAACTTTTAATTAATTTGCACAGGTTTCAAAATATTGCTTCGAAAACCGATAATCATCAGAATGGCAAGAGTGTGAAGGAAGAAAATGCATCGACAATAGAAGAAAAAGAGAGTGAAAAAGAACTGAACGAAGAGGAAATTCGTGAAGAGAAAATTATAACTGAACGAACTGAATCTAAACCAACCACCCCAATTTCAGGAGGAGAACCTGTTGCTGGCGAGGAACCGAATCAAGTACGTGAAGCTGATGAAGTTGAAATGTCCGAGATACCAAAAGCACGCTGTAAAGGCTGTCTGTCACGAAAGTAACGCAATAGATAATTCCAAAATTAAAAAGTATATGAAATCTGGAATAAGTACGTCGAATGATGAATATCAGTTAACATTTCTATTTTCAAATAATATATTGTGGAAAATTAAAAAAACGTCAATCTAAAAATTTTATTTGTATTATTATTATTAGGTGTGTTTGTTTTACTTTCGACTCAGATCAGTAAATATCAGAAGTGAGGTGAGTTTTGCTGAGTTAAAACGTTGCTAAAAAATAAATTAACTCCACTGACATCGCACAAATTCAAACGAAACATTCGGCCATTACATACACATGCATTCTAACCTAAATCCCTGTTTGATTGATTCGGAGGAAGCTCACAAAATCCCACCAACGAGCATGTAAAAAAACGTACAAATTTCCAAGGTTTCTGAGTGCCGCTGAGTTACTCTGAGTTTTGCGATAAAAAGAACACACCTATTATTATAACGAGTGTTCAATAAAAAAAACGGTCATGTAGGCTGTAGCAGGCTTTTGTTGTCAGGAACGCATGTCGTGATTAACATCATTTGAATTTCAACTTTCACAAGTTGACGGTTAACCTAACCAACAAAACTCGAAAGCTGCTCCTGCAATTTTTTTTCTAATATTTATACTTAAATAAACGGTAATAAACGTTTATTTTTGAAATGTCTCTTTGAGTTAAAGTGAGGTTAGAAATGCAAGTGACGCTGCACGCTAGTCGTACGAAGAACCCTACGCTAGACGTTCAGAATAAATTCATGACTATCTAGACCGTTTTTTTAATTGAACACTCGTTACCACTAATATACCTCTAATTAAAATGCAGTGCAGTAGGTACATTCAATTCGCTAATTTGGGTCAGTAAAACGGTAAAACTAAGAATAAGTCATCTAATCGCTATAAATAATGACAACCAAGGATTTAATCTGTAAATATTAAAGATTGAATAAAATGAAATGTACTCAAATTGAATAAATGAATAAGAAACGAGAAAAGTTAATCTAACGGATTAAAAAATAAAAAACTTATCAAACTATCAAATAAAATCAAAGTGAAACAAAAAAACTGATGAAAATAAAAATGATAAAAAAATAAACGTTAAATATTAAAGAAAAAACATAATTAAAAAGTAAAAACAAATCGCATAAAAGAGAAAATAGCTATGAGGATTTATCGAAGGGATAAAAATTTAAAATAAATTCAAATGAAGTCGTCAAAAAAAAATCGATAATCAATAAATAAAATTAAATTGCGTAAAAGTGAAAAAAAAATGCCGATTGATCGAAGGGATCAAAATGTAAAATAAATTCAAATCGAGTAAACAAAAAAAAAACAAGGACGATCAATTGATAATCAAAAGGGAAAACAAATACGGCGATCGGAGGGGTTAAAATGTAAAGTGTAAAATAAATTCAGTACATTAAGAAAAAAAACAAAAACAAAAGACGATCAGCTGATAATTAAAAAATAAAATCGCATCGAATGAACGATAAATTGACAAAATAAAAATAAATTAAATGATATCGAATAAAAGAAGAAATAAGGGTCCATCAATTAATTATACAGCGGGGAGCGAATAAATTCAATATCTTCAAGACGATTAATTAAAAAAAAAAAAAACGCTCGGACTTGTCAGTTTTGCCTGACTAATTAAAAAAAAAACTCGCCCTACTTTTTATAAACATCCTGCAGTATTAAGAATAGTGTCCGGAGACAAAAAATTACAAATAAAATTTTTAAACACGTCAAATTTGTCTAAAATATCGTCCCAAACGGCGGAAGTTTGCCCAATTTGGCAACCCTGATTAGGCTGACACTGGACGCAAATTAACTTTCCTTGCCCTGGTATGTTTATCAAGTTATTTCAATTAACTAAAAAAAAATAACTCTTCTTTTACTTGAAATTGCCCGTACATTCACGACGACTAAATTAACAGCATACAGTCAGTAACATAAGAGCAGAAATTTGAAGCATGAGAAATCTGGAATGTAATGCTGAATTTTCCGGAAACAATTCGTGTAGCTGAAAAAAACGCTGTTGTTTATTAAATATTTTTGATTTAAAAATAATCCACTTCCTTAAGAGCCGGAACTACCTCAGAAGCGATTTTTTAAATTAATTGTACTGGTTCAGGGATGATTATAAATTGCCAAAAAGAAAAAAATATATGTTGAAGAAAGAAAGTTTTACTAAATGACTATTGTTGTAGAATTATGATTAATGTAATTTTGTTTACTGAAAAAAATTGCTGAAAGGAGCACTAAATTTTTTTAAGAATACTTGGAGAATATGCATCATTTGAAGTTGAAAAATGTACTAAACTGATCACTTTAAAGTTATCTAAACGATTGTTGTTTTCTTTTTTTTTAATTTTTAATACTGTATTTAAAAATACTTATTAATTGAAATGGTTTTGAATGTGGGTGAGTAAACGTAGTATCCCTTTCCCCGCTGCCCAAATCGTCAGTCTTTCGCTGACGTTCAAGGGAGGAGCACGCATGTTGCTTCCCTGGCTTACATAACCTTTTCTATGCGCAAGATAGAACGTTGGTTTGCAACTACGATAGACTAAAGTGCTGCAGGGATGTCACAATACGGGCACATGTTGATGAGCAGGGCCGCCACGTTTCTGACGCATATTTGTAAAAAACAATTTGGGAACACCACGACTTTGAAATATCGCATTAAATTCATATTTATTATATATATATTAATGCCATAAAGTCGATTAAATCACAATTTTATTAGATATTGCTGAAAAAGTAAAAGATTTTAATAAATATTTTATTTTTTATTGAGTACTAAAAAATGTAGAAGTACGATTTTTGATAAAAAAATATGCATGTAAATTAATTTATATCATAGATTATAATTTTTGATGATTCTCTGACGTCTTCAGCAATGAGGAAATCGAATCTTCCTCTTTTTTAGTTTACCCTTTATTATTTTTTATCTTGAAAGAATGTTGACATACAGCGAAACATCGACTTTTAAATTGCGTTTGCTCCTTGTCAAATTGTAATAACAATCTTTTGATCATTTTTATTTAATTCGCTTTAATTATTTTAAAGACTGATTTCATCTTATAGGCAAAAACATGTAAAATAGCATCTTCTATTAACGCAAGAAAAAATTAAATCTGTCCTTTTGAATTTAGCAGAATAATTCCAACATTCTATAAAAGACTAAGTAACGTAAGCCGAACCATCAGTTAGATATAAATTCTAATTCGAACGATCCTTTTTTCTCCGGCCGATTGTTTCAATATGTCGGGTTAGTTTGCGAGACTGATCGGTCTCGCGAGAACTGTTTGCCATTCAGCGCCCGTTTGTTGCCGACGTGGCCCAGAAAGTTTTGTCGCAGAAGAGACAGACGTTCCTTAATGCTTCGAGATCCTGTTGCGCCAAGCTCTGACGCGTGTAGCTTCCGATATATGTCGATGAATCATCACAGTGTTAAGTGCTAATACGGGTGGAGTTTAAATAAATACGCGGATAGCATTACCGTTTTACAACTTTACTGAAATATGTATGTATTATACAGTAGTTTTCCATATTTCAATCTTTCTAGGATGTTGAAATTCGAGAATGGAAATAGGAATCATTATTTTTTACTAATGTTTTCTCCCAAGTTCAAAAAGAAGGCCACTTTGCCTACATAGACTTTGTTTCTTCTTGTGCTAATTCCGCCAGCTTGAAAACCTTTGGCGACAAATACAAATTTATTTTGCGTCAAGCAAACTTCAGCAAAACAAAAACATAAAAACAAGAAATATAAAATCTGAATTCAAAAATTTTTTGTCCATTAGGTATATGAATCACGAAGTCAATCTGGGAACACAACGTATAAAAACGAATAAAGTATTGTTTGTAAAATGCTGTTGCGCTTCAACACTAACACTATGATTTTAGTTACTTATCTAGAACTGTAGAGTGGTCGTTTGTCGTGATATAGGTTCGTTTCCGCTTTTTTGTTTGATTTTGTATTGGTTGTGTAATTGGCATATTTCTTGTATGTCTGGAATCAACTAATTTTGATAATATGTGGTCTATGCAAAAAACTTTTAATTTTTTCATCATATACTTATTCCAAAATATATATCATCGCGGTGAATATGTTCAACTTTCCTATTTTTATTTTCTCCTGACCATATTGCAAAGAAGCATATTTTTCTTTTGGTAACATTTGTAGGTGTAAATTATGCTCTTTTTTGGTAAAAGAGTTTTCAGATCACACCCTCATTCAACATGGTATAAAGATTTTTTACTATTATCGAAGCACAGTTTTCTATTTTAGGCTTGCCAAGAAATAAATATTAAAATCATTGTAAATCATTTAGAAAGTATTACGGCAATGAAATGGATACCAAATTACTTCTTTTATATTTTTTGCGAAATATATCAATTTGATTTTACTTTATTTAGAAAACGAATTCGGCGCTTTTTCAACTCGACGTTTGCAATACATTGACAAAAAGGCCGCACCTCATTTTACCGCCCCTGAAAATGTCCCGCTTGAAACCGACGTATTTAGTTTACTTATTTCCTATAAGCATTCTACTTCCACTCCGAAGTTCCATACAAACAGCACTGATGAGGGATGTCCAGCATTGACTTAAATCGTAATATTTTGGTGCCCTCTAGATGAGACATATTTAAGTCATCTAACCTTACGGTGTTCCTGCAAAGTGGTTGTTCGCCGGGGAGGTAAATCGACATAAAAATATGAACGCACGAAACTAGCGAAATCGTAGTTCTAGCTGAGACGATTCCGGCTCTTAAGTTATGACCGTAGACCTCAACAGGGATACCTACATAATGTTCTTTCCCCATGGCGTGTTACTTCTTTGCTTCTCTAAAAAAAAAAAATAATTTTGTGTTTACTGTACTTGTATACACCTATAACTGCCTTTATTTATTTCTCTTCGTACATATACCTATACATTTGCTTCGCCACATTCATGGTATCACATCACACTCAATTTGATAATTATCAAACGTGTCAATTTCACTGTATTTTTGCTATGTATACTACAAGTTACAGGAACATAAAATAGTAGTCAAATAAAATATGTGTAATTCACACATCAACTTGGCGAGTAATACAACAAAGCAGTGTTATAATCAAAATAAACATTGTGTTTGATCAGATTGAACTTGAATTCTATTGAGGGCATTCGAGTATTTTTAATGTTTAAATGTGCAGAAGATTGTAACATTAGAGTGTGGTAATTATTTCTTACATAATTTGGCATAAAAGTAATAATATACAACAAATAACAAACAACCTACAAAAACTTATATCACTTCCTATGTCATAAATAACGCATAAGAAAAAATTCCTCCTACAGATTGCATCGATGTAAAACTTTTTTCCTCTGCAAAATTAAATGAAATGTTTGTCGTGTAAGAAGAGTTTGTTTTTTATGCATCGAATATAACTGCGTTTTTTTTTTTAATCAAATATCACTTGTCTTCTTCTCAGCGTTTTATGACTAATATATCTAAATACCATATAATAAATCTTAAAAGATCATTATAATTTAACACGTATGTTAAGATACAAGGTATACGGGTGTGTCATACGGTTAAATTACGTAGGCTTAATTACTGAATTCACGATTGCGCAAAACGATGGGCGCTACAAGTGTCCAGGTGTACAAGCCAAGACAAAGCCAGCTGGATATCGCCTTGATCCACATCGAAGCTGAGTTTGCGTTCAGAGTGTCCAGTGAAGAATTTGGCCTGTAAAGTTTAAGATATTATAACATTACAATAATTCAATCCAAGTAAAACCACTACGTTAAATTAGTGTTGCAAGTCAGTTTTAATTACAGTGGATTTCCAGAGCATCCCCTAGTCAGCTCTTTTGCCCCCCCCCCCTCCCCGCCACCCACCGCAAGTGTGCATACGTGTAATAGCACAACGCTTTCCTGAATCTTATAGGAATGTCGTACAGCGAAGTTCTGTAAGTTGATTAATTAATCGGCAAGAACTCGGACGATATTAAACTTAAATTGAAGTTTGTTCTTGTCCGATGAAAATAGTAAGTACAAAGTTTTTTTAATCTCAAACCGGACAGAAAAATGAAGGGAAACACACTCAACGTTTCGCTATAGATTTATAGCTGACGAAGCTATAAATCTATAGCGAAACGTTGAGTGTGTTTCCCTTCATTTTTCTGTCCGGTTTGAGATTAAAAAAACTTTGTACTTATTAAACTTAAATGTATTAAGTGTGCTATCGTTGCGAAGCTAATAAAAAGAGCTATCCACAAGTGCAGTAATATACAGGCTCTTCCATTTAAAATAACCCAGCAATTTTACAATTTCTTGAAACGAGCCTATTTTTGTTAAAATCCCGACGATATTCAGAATTCGTAAATGACTTGAGAGTACAGATGTTTCGAAGTGCAGATATCAATCTGCTATCATTTAAAATCATCTTCAGGCAGACGTTTGAATTTGGATGGTTTCTTACAAGAAACAAGAAATAAAATAACTCGAAAAGTACTGAAATTAGGTTAATAAATTATTATAATCATTTTCATCACCTCTTCAAGTGCTACACAAATATGAAGGGTTCCATTAAAAGATGATAAGTTTGATGTGTAACTTAATAAAGATACAGCCTGTAATTGAAAATAATTTTAAATTCGGCAGAATATGGGCCCGCGCAACTTTCCTTAACAAAGTTTTTTTTTTTTTGATAAAAATGCCATTTTCGTACTTCCTGGGAGCGCTGGGACACCCTGTGTATGCAAAGGACATACTTACTTGTACCAATTGGTGAGGGTCATCATAACGTAGAGCGTAGCCAAGGCAAACATGCAGTGGAAGAAACTCCAGTTGTAAGCGACTTCTTCTTCTTCATTGTCCCAAACTTTAGCGCTCCCGCCTTCACCACCGTCGTTTCTGACTCCACCTGGGATAGGAACATAACCTTTGATTGGCAAAAGAAATAAAAAAAAAGATAGTAACACACAAAGCTGTACAGGAAACTAAGAATAAGAGCGTTCAAATTTTATATGTAAACAAATTCATTGCAAATTAGAAGGCGCTGTTGAGAGGCATCAAAGAAAAATCATCCACAGCATTATGTTAGTTAGTGCCAAAACTTGAGGGTTCGATTTTTTCTTTTCTTAAATTAAAATTGCTTTACAAATACCATGCACCATTTACACCCAATACATTTGAAATTATTTTTCTTTAAAATTTACTGCGTTCCTAAACATGTACACTAAAAACTACATCATAAAACAGAGCAAAACAAAAAAAAAATAATAAAAACTAATACTGAACGTCATACCTTCGTTGGCAACTAGGCCCGCATCAATACTGCTCTTGTCTGGATTAAAATAAATAATCATTAGTACATTAGTTATAACGTTGTAAACAAAAAAAAAAACACTAGTACATAATGCCATGGCCAGAAAAGTGCATGCAGATAAAGAAAAAAATATTTTGAGAGTATTTACCTTCGGTATTATCCTTGGCCAAAACATGCTCAGACATTGTGATCTTTGATGAATTACTAGCGGAGCGGAATGAAGAGTACATCACGCACAAAATCCAGATAATCAAACCGATGATGCTTTCAGAGTCGAATCCCATCTGGCTGTTCTCTTTTTCAACACCAACTATGCCCAATAAGCCAGGATTACAATAAGTATCTGCAAAAATAAATTAAACGAAATCCTGATGTTTCTAAAAGTCGCTGCTGCTGAATTCTACCAGGTTGATTTGAGACTGTAGACCAAGTAAGATAAGTCACATAGAGTGAAACAACGGAGGACTGAAGTAAGCCGGATTTTGGCAGTTTATCCTGAACTGCCGGTAAAATTGATACAACACTCACGATGACGCAGAAAATCAAATTGAACGATATGAAGAATTTGTTCAGAGCACAGGCGTCAGGCTGAAAAGTTATTATGCAGAAGAAAGAGTTGCAAATTACGTTGAGAACTTACCTTCGTGAAGAACACGTAAAGTAAGGTAATTCCCGTAATGGTCAGTGCGTAATTTATGAAAGTGCACAGCAAGAGGGCGACGTACCAGACTTTCGATTCAGTTTCCTCGTATTTTCCCACCCAGTATTCAGCCCAGCAATGCGCAAAATCGATAATTAAGATGAGCTGAATGATTATGTAGAAGAAACCTCCTACCATACCAAAGTACATCCAGGTCCGACCAAAGGAACCTTCTGGGATGAAAAATGCTCCAATTATTCCACCGATGACAAGTAAATATTTTATTGCCCAAAACCTGAAATTAGTTTTTTTTTTTTTATTAATTTCATATTTCATTTCATTCATTAAAGTAAACTGTCATTTACTTTACAATATATTATTGAAAATTATGAGATATTTCATTAATTCCCATGAAATAAATGGTATGCTTTTCTAATAAGAAAACTTATGTGAAGATAAATACAGATATTGGGCCTTATGAATAAAGTTTAAGCAATTGCTTTTCCTTAAAATTTACTAGTAAACACTTAATATCGAATGAATAAAATCTTTAGCAATTACTTGACCTTGCAGCAATTGCTATGACCAAAGAGAGGATGTAAGAAAGTGATCAATCAGTCTAATATCGCCACGGTAACAACGCGAATATAATTCCGGAAGCCAATAACAGCTCTTTCTTGAATTTAGAAACAACAATTTAGTTGATTTGAATTAAATAGAAACACACGTTTCTGCAGCACACTCTCTCGTGCGCATCGTGTCCGAGCATCGCAGTCAACCGCGGCATTATTGTGAATCATGCCGTCCTAACGAATGCATTATTACTTTGGCTTACCGATTGTTCACTATCAGCTAGACGCGCTGCGCCGGCAAATATGAGGCGTATACACAATCTATTTATAACATCGCACCGCTTCGTTGCAATAGTTGCAAGTTTTACACTTTTTTCTGTCCGCCATGTGGCTATGACACTAAGGAAAAGCTTATAGTAGAAGGTTTTGCTTAAAAATTTCAAGTATTTGCTTAATGTTGTATGAATAAAAGGAACAATTGCTTTTTCTTTTAAGCATTTGCTTGAAAAATTTTAAGGCTACTCTACCTCAGCCTTGCATTTGCTTAAAGCAATTATAGATTCCTATTCATCACATTTGCACGATAATAATTTTTACTTATTAGATACAGTCAACATCAATCTCTATGGATTATATTACGTTTGTACGTGTTGTCAAGAATCAAATGATTTTTACAATGCGATAATAAGTTATTTAGATCAATTCTTGCTATGAAATTTTTAACGCTGCGCAGTGAAAATCATTTTTTCACTTTTATGAGTTTTATGCCGTTAAAATTCGCAAGTTTGACACGTTTGAAAGTTCAATCGAATAAAGCGATAGTTTCAAAGACAATAAAAATCTGTCAAACTAAAATGCACAGCAAGAGTTAACCTAAATAATTTAGGCCCGGTTTCACCATCACAGTTTAACTTTAAACTTCGCTTTATTCCCATGGCAACAATTGCAAGGATAATTGTTTCCATAGGAATAAAACTGACCTTAAAGTTCAACTGTGATGGTGAAACCGGGCCTTAATAACGCAATGTAGTTCGAGCATTTAATTTAAACTAATTCTTTTTAAAAATTTTTTCGTTGATATTAAAATGCGTTACTTTCATTTAAAAATAGGAATTATAAAAAAAATTCTTATACTACTGAAAAGAGTTGAAAGGCCTTTCAAATGAGCTATCACATGGTCCCTCATTCCATTAAAAAAATTAAGAGGTAACTGTCATTCGAAGGAGGTAGAAGCTTGTTTCAGGATTTTGCATAAAAATTGTTCATTTCGTAGAAAATGAATTTATTAAATCAAACTTTTTTTTCACTTCTCCTTTCTTATTGCTTATGTTTTACTACTTGTTTAGTAGTAAATGAAACATTAAAAATTTTCATATAATTATCAGTTATTACTTGCAAGGCTTTCTCTTTTTTATGTGATTTATTAAAGATAATTTTATTTTCTTTAAATTTTCTAGCAAAAATAATGTTTGTCTAACTCGGTCTCAATATCAACTCTCTGGACGACTAGTATCAGATATTTTATTTAAGCGAATACTACTTTGATAAAGATATTTTAGCTAAGCAGATGTGCAAGTCCGCACAATTCGAACTAGCAATTGCTTCAATGAAGCCGAAAAGATAGCAAATGCTTGAAATTTTTATTCACCTAATATTTCAGCAATTGCTTTTTCTTAAAGCATTTGCTTTTTCAGCTTTTGCTTTTGCTAAAAAGTAAAAGCTTAAAGCAATTGCTTACTTTTTATTCATCAGGCTCATTGTCTTCCTCAAAGTCGAACATAGGAATCCAACAAACGTTTTTTGATTAATTTTTTTTCTATAAGGTCAAGTGGTGTAAAAATGAGACGCGCAAAATTCAGGTGAAAAATGAGACAGTGAAAAAGTTAAAAAACAAAAACTCTACAGGCAGTGATGAAATACCCACAAAAGTTATAAAATTCACTCTACAGAACAATATTGGACCATTGGTGTATATCATAAATTCTTTAATCAACGGTTGTTTTCCTGATAAACTGAAAACCAATGAAATAATTCCTGTATTTAAAAGCGGAGATCGTACAAGCTATGAGAATTACAGGCCAATTAGTTTAATTTCCAATTTTGCTAAAATATTGGAAAGTATAATGTGTACAAGAATAAAAGATTTCTTAAATAAATGCAATACATAACAACAATTGTGACAGCTTTGGAACGAGGTGATATGCCTTGTGGAATGTTTCTCGACCTGTCTAAGGCCTTCGACTGCGTTGACCATAGCTTACTGTTGGACAAATGGAATGTTATGGTATCCGAGGGAATGTTTTAAGATGGTTCCAATCGTACTTGACCGGCCGTAGCCACAGAACCCGAATTACAGCAAACGGTGCAAAATTTTATTCCAACTACGTTACAATCAAAACTGGGGTCCCACAAGGTAGTCTACTTGGGCCAACGCTCTTTGTCCTATATACAAATGACTTATTTGAAGATTACCAACACAAACATATGAAAGTAGTAAACTGTGCGGACGACACTAATCTACTTGTATGGGAGAAGGATTTCATCGAACTGTCGACAACTGTCAATTTAATATTACCAAAATTCAAAATGGTTTGAAAGGAACAAACTTACTTTAAATAATACTAAAACCTCCTGTTTAGTATTTAGAACTAATCGAGCTGGTTATGATCCACCTAAGAATATACGACTTGATGATGGCTTACTCACTATTAACTCCAATGCCAAATTTCTCGGTCTGACTATAGATCCACAACTGAATTTTAATAAACATACTGAAGAGTTGGTAATCAAGCTGCATAAGGCTTGCTTCACTATCCGGGTATTAAAAAATTCCGTAGATCTATCAGTTTTGAGGTTGGTATATTTTGCCTACTTCGGCTCCGTAGTGAGGTATGGTATGATCTTCTGGGGAAACAGTTCTTATATTCAGAAGGTATTTGTGGTTCAGAAGAGGATCCTACGTATGATGTACAATATACCGTATCGAGAATCTTGTAGAGGACAGTTTAGAAAACATAAACTCCTAACTATACCGGCAATATTCATACAAGCATGTCTACTCTTCTTATATAAACATAAATGGAAATTTTGATGAAATATTTTGATGTTTCACAATACACCACAAGATATAAAAATTACAGCTTACCTATTCATAGATTAAATATCGCAGAGAGATCTCCCTTATACTGTCCGATGGTATTCTACAATAAACTACCAATACGAATAAAATTCGAGAGTGGCAACAGAAGCTTCCGCACAGAAATCTATAGACTGTTATTAATTTTGGAACCTTACTCGGTAGAAGAATATTTGCAACATAATTTAATTTAGTTAAACACAGATAGTTTCTGAATTATTCCTTGTATTGAACAACAGAATTTTTGTCTGCTTTGATTCTTTTCAATTTCTGGCAATGTTTTTTTATCATTGTTCTTTTATTTTATTATTGAGACATCAAATAAAATTGGTAAAATAATATAATCCGATTCTGCCGATAGTTTTCTTATTATAAATACTTTATTATTTATTTATTAGCTTGCAGTTAATAAATGTTTCTATCCAAGACAGCATAATTTTACTTATCTATGTGTTAATTTGCTGTAGGTATTTTTCTATTAAATAAATTTTTTTAATAATTTTACTAGAGGTTGCTCATGACTGTTAGGCCGGGTTTCTCAGTCACAGTTTCACTTTAATCTTCAGTTTTTTTTTTACATATGAACAGACGAAGCCAACTGAAGATTAACGTTAAATAGTGACTGAGCAACCGACCCTTAATACATGCATTTTGTGATATTTAACCTGGCATGGCTCACTTTTAGACTTTTTCGGGGTTAAATATGAGTTTTTATTTATTTTCACCTTTTTAAAGGTATTTTTTGTATGTTTTTAAATTGTCAATAGTTTTTTGATCATCATTTACCTCTTACAAAAATTTCATCAATTCCGTTGAAGGATTCTAACACCTTAAAAAATTTAAAGTTCTAAAAAGTGTCTCATTTTTACACCACTTGACCCTACTGTTTTTTTTTATAAAAATTGTTAGCAGCTTTAAACCTAATATTTATCGTATTATTATAGAAATAATAGCTTAAACAGCGACACTCTTTTGACCTAACATTGCATTAGGAATGACGAATTGAATCCAGTTTGCTGTATAATAAGTCATCCCATACAAGGCGACCGTGCTTGCTGTCAAAGCAGAATGAAAGTTTCAAAAATTTTGTTGCAAATCGTTTTTGATTGCAATGAATTCCTCGAGCAGCCTCTGTAAGCTAAATTATAAAAATAATGTCAATGAGCCTCAGAATTGAATATACATGTTAATTGCATATGTTGCACTTTGGTGGAGTGGACACACTAAACAAACGAAAAAATCTATACCAGGGGTTCTCAACAGTGTCGCTGAAGGAGATGATAGGAAATGAGTCGATGAACCTATAGGGGTTGATGAACCTCTAGGACTCTTAGGAAGTCGGAGTTAGTTATGAATTCTTGTCTATGCTCCGTTTTTAATTTCGGAGTAATACTTTTGAAATTTGGGGGTAAAAACAAGCTTTGTCATTGGTAGCTGACTGAAACTGATCAATAACAAAGCTGGTTTTCAGTTCCCTCCGAAACAGTAGTACAAGCCTATCTACAGGTTATTAAAAAAATAATATTAAATAAATGTGTGTTAATCATTGTTCAGTATCAACTTTAATAAAAGAAGAAAAAAAAGATTCATTTTAAAATAAAAATAAAATACCATCAAATCGAATGGAAACAAAATTAAAAGACGATCTCGTCGACGACGAAAATAAAAATCGTGTGAAACTAACAATAAGTCAAATCGGCGTAAAAAATGACAAACGCAATAAAAAAAATTATTCTACAAATATTAAAGAAAAAAGACGAACAATAAATAATAAAAGGCAAATAAATAAAGTCAAATCGAATAACAGAGAAAGAAAATGAAAACGACGATCAATCGACGGAATTTAAATAAATTGAATTCCAATCGAATAAAAGAAAGAAAAGAAAACGAAACAAAAAGCGATCGCTGGTAGTTAAAAAGTAAAACAAAATCGTGTTAAATAAAATTAAACTAAAAAAAAAGGGAGAGAACAAGAGACCGATAAATTGACAGTTTAAACAGCGACATCCTATGATCACTTTTTGACCTAACTTTGCATTAGGATTGGCAGAGGCTGCTCGAGGGGATTCATTGCAATCAAAAACGGTTTGCAACAAACTAAAATCAAATGATATCGAATCGAAGAAGAAAACGAAGGTCGATTGATCGATTAAATTAAAAATTGAATTAAATAAAGTCGAACACGGAATAAAAAGATCGAAAAACGATCGGGAATGAAGATAAGATGAACATAAATAATTTTTAAGTCAGATCGAATTAAACTAATATAAGAGAATAACAGAATAAAACTAATATAAAATCAAATAAAATTCAGTCAAAAAGAGAGAAAAAAAAAATGATCGGAACGGTTTACAATAATTAAAAATGAAATAAGGTCAAATAGAATCACAGATTATAATTTAAAAACAAAATATTGATTTAATGTTTCACAAATATTAATTAAATTTGAAAGGGGGTTGATGCAAATTTTTATTTTCTTGCAAAGTCTCGGTTTCCTAGGATAGCGGTACCGTAAAGTGGCGGTGAATGACGTCACATACATGTTTTTAAGTCTGTAATTTACTTTGAAATGATTTACTTGTTTTGTTTGTTTTCTATTTTGGGCTTAATAAAATGATTTTTATTATTATTATAAAATGTGCTAAGAACATTAACTCCACTTGATTTCCTAGAAAACAGCAAACGTCGCCGTCATCTAAAAATAAGTAAAGGTTTTTTTTTTTTTAAGTTTGGAATCTTCTGGAGGCTCTTCATTTTCTAAATATGTCAGTAATGTCAAATCAAGATGAAGTATTATAAAATATATAAAATAAATACACAACGTCGTTTTTTCTTGCTTATGTACGTCATTTTTCAACGATACGCGACATCATTCACCGTCATATGGCCGCTACATTACGGGACCGCTATTTTATAGAGGAAACCTCAAAATTTGGGGTCGATGTTTGAAAAGGTTGGGAATCGCTGGTCTATACAAACCCATTTTGTATTCCGGCTCTGGGATCTTTCGATGTTCGTACCCCAACCATAATTAAAGCCATCAATACAAAGAAACATGTGAAGATGAAGTATATTCTGTAAACAGCAAGATATCCTACAGCTTGAGTACAGTCGAATTTTACCGATTCAGGCAAGTAGCTGGTATCACTACAAAATGGTACCTGAAACGAAAAATGTGGTAATTGTAATTTTTAAAAATCTGAAAAAATCATGAATTTTGAATTTATGTACATTTTTAAATGTTTCAATAATAATGTTTTCATAAATTATATTTTTGTGTACCTAACAGAATTTCTTTCTCTCAGCTTTTCTTTAAGGTAAATTTTCTCATTAAGTATACAGGCCAGCAAAATTACACCTTTTATCTGGGGTTTGAATTATTTTGTGTAAATTTGTTCAGTTTGCGTTTAACATCCCTAGAACACCATCAAAAGGTTTCTATCACGTAAGAATTTGAAACCATAAGACAAAATAATAAATAGTTAAAGTCCGCAATATTTGAAGAATTTCAGCACTTAATTTACTAGTTTAGCGTATTACATCGTTCTTAATATCTGCAGTTATATTGTTTATGAGTCATTTTTAGATACCCTTTTCTTTTTGCACCAAAAGAGTTTTTTTTTAATATTTTTCTTATGAGCAGGACCCATACCACGCTTTAAATTCCATAAAATTCATATTCCAACGGCATGAATATTGTTTTTCCTGTCTTTTTCCATCTTGATGGAACCTTTCACCTTGCTCACTCACCACACCAAGATTTTCTGGGAAATAGTTCAAATGATAAAGTAGAAAATGAATTTTTAAGTTCCTTTTACAATCCAAAATGGTCTCTTGGGTCATTGTCTTGTTTTCTCCAACGTAAATTATAAGTCCAGAATACTTACAAAGGAAACATGATATTTTTATAAAGCCAGATTATTGACGTAGAAGCATTCTAGAAATTTTTAAATCGCCACTAATCTTTCAGCGACTTAATTTTATCCAACAGAAAGCTTTTGTTTTTTAAAATAAGAAGTATATCTTACGAAATAAATACGTTTTCAAGTAGCGACATCTGGTTGCATTAGAATGACTGCCCGCTTACTTGGGTTCAGAAAATTGTAGTATGAACTTCAAAGGAGCCGACAGAAGCTGTCCCTACTGATTGATGTCTATACTGTGACAACACCACAAAGATTAATGTTTCATCAAATCAGAGCTGGGGTACTGATTACCAAATTTTACTGCAAGTAAAGTACTGATTAATTTAGTAATTGAAATACTTTACTCTCAGTAATTTTGAATTTGCGTTACCACTCGCAAAGTACTGGTACTGGGTACTGGTCGGTACATTATCTGTAATAAGTACTACTGTGTACTTGGAAATGTAACGAGTGTTCAATTAAAAAACGGTCTAGATAGCCATGAATTTATTCTGAACGTTTAGCGTAGGATTCTTCATACAGCTAGCGTGAAGCGTCACTTGCATTTCTAACCTCACTTTAACTCGACGAAGACATTTCAAAAAGAAACTTATATTAAGTATAAATATTAAAAAAAAAAAATTGCAGAAGCAGCTTTTGAGTTTTGTTGGTTAGGTTTAACCGTCAACTTGTCAAAGTTGAAATTCAAATGAAGTTAATCACGACATGCGTTCCCGACAACAAAAGCTTGCTACAGCCCACTTGACCATTTTTTTTTAATGAACACTCGTTACTTGCAGTACTACACGTACTGTAAACGTTACCTGCATGTAAAATTTTTCTCTTGCAAAGCTGTACTAAATATTTTTTCTTACGTCAAACAGTGAACTTTTTGTTTCGTTTATTTATATTCTATTCAATTTAATAATATTGATATTCAAATAATCTAAATTTGACTAAATAAGCTTCAAATAATGTTGTTTAAAGAATCTAAAAAGTCACAAAAAGCTATGAAGCTAGAGTCCACATTTTAAGAAAATTTGTGCTTACCATTAAATGTTAAACACAAATTTTCAAAAGAAATGGATCCTCACTTCATGTCGACAAGTTTTTCGTTATCACCTCTGTAAAAGAGTTTTGAGCAACACTGCGTTTTGAAATTATCTCATTTTATCACATTTTTACTTCACACATTTTAACAGAACATGCTGATTTTTGTTGAGCAAGTTCTTTCGTGTTACAAATAAAAAATAATTACAATTAAATGCTTTTATTACCCACCTTACATTTTGCAGCTTTAATAAAATAAAAACTTTAAAAAAATGTTATAAGCTGTCTATCTTGGTATTATTGTATTTTAATTATATTGCAAAACAAAGAAAACAAAATAATAATTATAAATAAGTACTTTAATTAAATCTCATAGACAGTACTAATACCGTAATAATAAGTACTATTGTTTTAAAAATTGTTGTAATAAAAATACGGTGGACTTCCAATCCAATTACAATAATTTTTTATTTACATTAAAAGTTTCCATATGTGATTTAACTTTTCATCTCCACATAAAATTAAAAACATAATTTCATAAGCAAAACAATTTTTTGTATTTACTAGGAATTGTTCAGGCCTGTATTCATTTAAATTCAAATCATTGAAATTATTCTATCCAATTACCTAACACAATTATGTCCGAAATAAGCAAACAGACAGCGATTTGAACATTATGACTACAGTTATTAAAAAAAATTGTATTAATAAAACTGCTAGTTTCAGTACCATAAAATACTGCAAGTATATTAAATTACTGCAAGTATATAAAGCACTGTAAGTATTATCAAGTACTGCAAGTACTGTAAAGAGTAGATATTTGATACTGGTACTGGAATTTCTCTGTCGTCAATAAAATACTTAGTACTTTAAGTACTTCAGACAAGTACTGGTACTGATACTGAATTTCAAACAAAAATTTCTGGATACTGGATACTGAGTACTGCCAGTACTTTCTCGCGGTACTTGCAACAGCTCTGCATCAAATACAATTCCAATGGCAACAGAAAATTCTATAAATTTAGATTTCTTTTCAGATTTTACACAAAATTTTGAAAAATTGTTTTTTTAAAACTATGCGTGATAGAGGAAAACTATTTACAGATTTGTTAATGGTTTGTGACTCTTTCCTTAAAGCAGCAATAAAAATTCAAACCCCAGATTCATGCTGACCTGTGGTATTAAGGCAGTCTAAATTTTTTGACGATCCAGATCCAACAATACACTTGTTTACAATTAAAAAAAAAGAAAACTGGCTAAACTATCACGCTGGGTTTCCACGCCATATGGCATCCGGTATTCGAAATCTTTGATTTAAAATTTCTGAATGTTTCAGAAATTTTATCATTCAAGTTTACTCTTGTCGGATGAAAAGTGTAAGTAAAATGTTTTTAATCTTTAACTGGATAGAATTATAAATGGAAAAGCACTCGAGGTGACACTATCGATTGCTAGCTTCGTCACGAATAAAAAAAATAGGTGGTACAACTGGTAGTGAAATGTTGAGTGATTTTCCATTTCAGTAACTGAGAGGTACAGTTGTAAAACCAATTTTAGTATAAACGGAGTTAAATGTGTTTTACTACTAATCAGTTACCGCTTTTTTACGTGACAACCATACCTCCCTAAGCTTCTATTCAACATGTAAGCAGTATTTGACTGCATATTTACTTTATTGGCAAACAGTCATATGTGCACAAACTACTCTTTAAAATAAAATTGATAAAACTGGAGTTTGTTTTACGTCTGAGGCACAGATTTATAATAGGGTACATGACAATAATATAAAATTGTTAATGAAAGCTCTCTAATCGAGACCAGAGTCAATAACACACGCGAAAACACCAAATTTGTACGCTGTCTCTATTTATTATTCTCTTAATAAATAAAATTGAAAATATTCAAATATAAATCACGTGGTTTTGAAAGGCTTCCCATTAGTTGTGACGTCAGTGTTCATACATTGTCCTTAACATTTGTGTTGTACGCAGGCCTTTGTCAAATAGTTTGAATTTTTGCTCTTAATACGTGATGAAAAATATAGTTTTAATTTAAGCAACAATTACGAAGTGAATATCTTAAAGAAATTATTATATTTTTTTACTTTGTTGGTGAGAAATTTGTGGTGGAAACGGGAACTTTTCGCCATTGAGAAGTAAGGTTGGTAACACTAAATTCTGTGAAACGTTTATAAATAATTTATTCGGAGTTCTTGCACAGGTATTTTTACATTATATCAGAGCACAATACTGATAATATGTTTTACTATTTATTGTAATAAGTTTTAAGCGTTCGTATTGATGTTCACTTATTACCATTTGACAACATATGAACATTGACGTCACACGGTCAGGATCAGGAGAGAGGTTTATTTGCAATTGAAAATTTTTTCCAGGCTGTTGTAGTAACGTATTTATCCGCAGAGATGGAGCTAAGAGTAATTGTAAATTTGGCGCGAATGAAATGTCACATGTTGTCAATGTCAACTGCTTTAGTGATGGTGGAGATCGTGATCGTTTATATCGTTTTTATTTTACCAAATTAATGGCAGTAAAATATAAATTGTTACAGATATGTGTACCAGGACATGAATGCAGGACGATTAAATTAATACGGAGATCCCACATCGTATTACCTACCGAGACAATTCATCATTTTAATAGAAATGAAAGTGCAGAAGGTAGGAGCTACAACTATGAAACAATCACTTTAAATAATTTTATTAAAGTGTAACAAATATTATTATTTGTGAGTGATTAGCTGATTTATAAAATTTAAAGGTGGTCAAAGTACAGTATTCTGAATAAAAATTGTTAAAAAAAAGTTTAATTTGCAGTAATTTTGAAGATATTCGCACTTAAAGTCAAAAATAATGTGTACGGATAAAGAAAGACTGTATTGAATTGCAATTTTGAAAGCATTTCCATAAATTATGAACTTCATGAATAACAATGTACAAATAATGTGTTATTACTTGCAGTTAAATATAGTAATTTGAGAATAATATGTGGTTTATTTTGTTAGCTTAAAATCTAGTAAATATCATAATTTAAGCATGGTTTTCCGTTTCTTTAGACTTTCTTCTCCATACATTTATTTAGGTAATACGTTATATTCTGTAAAGACTTGTAATGTATGTGACAGCATATTAGAGTCTTTGCAGAATATAACGTATTACTTAAATGAATGTATGGAGAAGAAAACCTAAAGAATTATTTAAATTAAAAAGGCGCGTAAAAAAGCGCGCGTAGAATAGTAGCGCCATCGCAACAGATAAATACGTTACTAAGTATTACTACGTCATATTACGTGGACAAAAAATTTACATGGGAATTGGCTCTCTCTCCTGGTCAGAATGTTCGTTTTGGCGGGAATTTAATCAATTCAAATTTCTTAAATTTTTTATGGTTTTAATATTTATATATGAAAAAAAAGAAATATATCTAAATTATCGTATTTTTACCTACTTTCAAATAAAATCTTAAAAAAAAAATGTTCACGTACCCTATTCTGTCTGGTTAAAGATTAAAAACTCTTTACTTAATAATTATATCATTTTACTTATTTATTTATCATGTAATTAGCTGTCAAAGGTATGCAGATGGCGCAAGAATTAAAAAACCTGTTTCATGTTGACATTTCTAATCGATCATACCAAACTAATCCGATTGGAATCTTTCGATGCATCATTTGCAAAGTCGATTCAACTACAAACCGAATAGATTCTGAACATTCTGATAATCTTTAAGGTTGTAACTACAGCTATTTATTACCTTTCGTAAAAAGTCCTGCAAGTTTGGAGTTAACATGACACATGCGACTATCGTTCCAACTATCAACATTATTGCATACATTATCCTGGAAGACGTAGAATTTCGACATGTTGGACAGGCAGAACAGCATAAAGAGCAGGCTGCGCTGCCGCAACAGCAAGCAAGCTGAAAAAAATCGTGACATTTTTACAGGGTCATCGGGATTATTATTTCACGTTCATTTTACCTGTGCTGCAGAACATAATCCCAGAACCGCTCCCATATTATTCTCTGACTATCGTAAACAATCAATAACGAATGAGTAATCTGTATGAAAATATCAGCGAGATGAAAGTCTTTGTTGTCTTTAATCCTGGAACATCTGATTAATAAAAAAAAAATGCACTTGATCAATTGCTCTAATACCCAACTTCACTAAACGTATATTCAACTAAAATTTAACTTAATAAGATAATTTATTACTAAAAGAATTAATACGCTTCCAGTACTTGTCAAATTTGTGGCAAATTAATTTTCGTTTATTTTCAATTTGATAGTTTCTTGGGTTTAATGATTTTGTATTTCAGCTTTAGTTATGACTTGAGTGGTATAGATGACTCTGCCTCTGCATTCAAAACTATTGTGGCGGCAACACATGCAGCACCGCTGTTTAAACCATTCTTGATGGTTTCTCAGCTATTTATAAGAATAGAAGAAAACCGTTTTCGCGATCCAATGCTACTTTTTCGAGGAAAAATCAATGGAGAAGACAAAAGTTAGCTATCTCGATTCGTTCGGGAAATATCGGCTGTTAGCTACAAGAAAACAAAAAATAATTAGTATCTTTGTTATTTGTGAAAATAATTATATGAAACTTTATATTTTTAAAAACCTCATTAAACAAGCAATTTATTTGTATTAAAGCCAACTGCGGTTTCCATTTAAAATTAGAAACTTATTGTCTGTTTCGCAGAACTGGTGCAATATCTACAAAAGATAATAACGTTAGTGAAATCTACGTTAATTTCTGAATAAAATAGTTTTTGAATTTCCAAAATATCTTGTCAAACAGCTGAGATATTTTGAAAAATAATTTTTCGGAAGAATTCGTTTTCGGCCGATATTTCCCGAACGAATCGAGATAGCTAACTTTTGTTTTCTCCACTGAATTTTTCTCGAAAAAGTAGCATAGGATCGCGAAAACGGTTTTCTTCTATTCCTTTAAATAACTGAGGAACCCTGTGAAACCATCAAAAATGGACCACACTACACCGTAAAGCCTAGTTCTCATTACATCCAAAATCCGATGTCCGACGGTTAAAACGCGTTCCTATTGGCCAATTATTTTAAAATATTTTAGCGCTAAAATTTATCCGATAGCTGTCAACGTTTGTCCGACGTCGGAAAAAGTTAAACTACAGTCGGCAGCAAAAAAAAGTGGACTACAGTTTCTTGTAATCAATCTTTGCGAAAATGGTAGTGATTAGTGCTGGCAACCAAATCGGTTTTTTGGATAACCGGTTAACCGGTTTTGGATTATCCGAGGTTTTAAACAAAACCGAAAACTGGTTATCCGGATAATCGGTTATTCGAATATCCTATTACTTGGAAAACCGGATATTCGAATAATATCGGTTTTTGAATAACCGGATATTCGAATAATATTGTTTTTTGGATTATCGGATACTCGAAAGACTATTCAAATAGCCCAACTATTTGAAATTCAAATAACTAATTCACAATAACGTCTTTATTTTTTTCACCGATTTAAAAATAATCTTAGAAATTTGAGGCAGCAAATTTAAAACTCAAATAAAATTGAAAGTGAGTAAAAGTAAAAAAATGAAGGTAGATCTTATCTGTTATGTTCACTACGTAAAAAAAATGTAAGTGGTCAAGTGGTACTTCTAACCCACATATTAGAGAAGAAGTCGAGGGAGAAGAATTAAAGTAATTTTAGTTTTTGTTGTGAGTAGCCTTTTCGACCGTACCCAACCGTCTTTCGGAGAATTCAATAAAAGTTTGTTATGGTACAGATGTTGTTCGGCACCGTAATGAATTTTTACAGCATAAAATATTTTCATTACTTTTACAATTTGTTGAATTTTGTTCATTAGATAAAACAAGAACAATTGACATTTATCTAGTATTTAACAAAAAAGAAAAAGAAAACTATTATCAGCGAGATTGTGTCACGTTTTAAATGTGTGAGTCCTTATAAATTAGAAATGCAGTTAATATTTTAAAATGGACAAGAGAAGCACAAAATTGAAATGTTTGAAAACGTCTCCATCTGAATAAAAACCAGGAACATTAGTTTGGCTCTTGCCTTGAAAATAACAAACTTTTAAACCGCTAGTACATCGTATTTCCTTCTGTACTATAAACTGTAACATAGCACGTAATTCATAATTCATTTTATATTTCAAAAATATCTGGCTACTGTAAAATTGGCGTTTAGAGTTCAAATTCAGTCGAGTCTGTTTTTTATGAAACAGTTTTTGTTAATAGGTAATTAACTGATTTTCGGATAATCCAAACGGTGGTTCCTTGATTACAGATTTCGCGAATATCCGAATAGTCGGTTTCTGAATATACTCAAGTAGATAGTTTTTCAAATATCCGAATGGTCGGTTTTGGATAAAGCTCGAACTCGAATAGTCGGTTTTTCGAATATCCGAATAATCGGTTTTTGGATATCCGAATATCCGAATAATCGGTTGTTGAATATCCGAATATCCAAATAATCGATTTTTGGATATTCGAATAGCCGGTTTTAACCATTATTTGGATAACCGGTTTTATCCAAAATCGGTTTTTAAAGAAACCGATTATCCGGTTTCAATTTTTTCCGGTTTTTGCCAGCACTAGTAGTGATTAAAGACGATTTCACAGATAACATTTAAAAAATTTAAAAGCTTTCAAAATTAACAAGTTTCAAACTTTGGTAAAATCTGTGAGTTAGTCTTTAATCTGTGGCATTTTGAGGAAGAATAATTTTAGAAAACTGTAGTTTGTCTACTTTTTTTGCTTCCATCTGTATTTTCAACTTTTTCCGATATTAGACGAGATTGTAACCTCACAAATTGCATTTTTCTTGTTTATCAAGGTGAATAAAGTGAATTTTAAATTTTGTGTGTTATTTAAATTATTATAACCAGTTAAACAAGTAATAAGAGTATTTTCCTTTTTCCTTTCACACCGGGATAAAATCAGTAAAATCAGTAGATGTCAAAGTACAATTTTCAACAAAATTAGCATAATGAACAGATAAAATAGCGACATCTTACTATCGCTTTTTGACTTATTAGGAGCAAATCCCGCTTCAATTTGTCTATCCTGCTGCAATGTCAGGTCAAAAAGCGATAGTAAGATGTCGCTATTTTATCTGTTCATCATTCTTACATCGCAATTGCGAATAAATTGGGCAAGTCGTTTTTGGTCTGCAGTGGGAATGTCGAGCTACGTCTCTGCTGAAGAAGCCCCAAGCATTGCTGAAACAGCTGTACAGAGGCTGCTCGAGGTTTTCACTGCAATCAAGAACGATTTGCACAAAATTTTTCTAAAATTAGGATACATGTGAACGAAGTCCGTTTATGTTATCCTATTCGTACATCGGACGTCGGACATCGGATGTAATGAGAACTAGACTTAACCGTAAAAAAACCAAAACCCAAAACGAAATTAATATACCTGAAGTAACCCTAACCGAAATCGAAAACTTTCTTAGTTTTTCAGTTAATTTCGATATCGTTTCGGACACAAATTTGTATAAAAGACTTTTATTGAAATAACCTGAGGTATTACACCCTAAAGTTACGGACCGCATTTAGGAAACACCTGTATTCTTCGTATTATAAAGAGTAGAAAAATACTCCTACTAAGTAAATTGAAAAATAATAAAATAGGTAAAATAATTTTTTGCAACACATTTGTGTTATTTGACACGTTTCAATTTCTAAAATACAGCAGGACCTCTTTAATCCGAACTAATAATTGCACTGGTTGCTTCTTTCTTCATTGCCAGGGCCGGAACAAGGTAAGCAAGGCATGAAAACGCAATTAAAAACGATTAAAGCGCAACTCGAACAATTTTAAGATTAACCAAACTCGATCCAATAAGTGCAAAAATCCTGAAAAAAAACTGATCCTGACCTAACTCCATTCAACCCAAGTAAAAAATTAAGAAAAAAATATTAAACAAATGAAAAGTAATAAAAATGTGAAATTGAAGCTCAACAAATCCCAAGGTCAACCTAACTCAACTGACCTGAATTCAACCTAACTGTGTTCAATTGAAGCAATAAATTTTTAAATGCAAGAAATTGATAGTAAAGAAAAACGGTTAAAGCGAGATTCAACCATTGTCAAGGTCAACCAAACTCGACGCAACTACTGAACTCCAATCCATTCGACTCAAGCAAAAAAATTTAAAATAAAAAAAAATAAAAATAAAAAAATTGATGTCAACAATTAAATGTAAAAGAATTTCGACGTCAACTCAACCTAATTCCAATCAAATAAATTGATACAAATTAAAATGAATCTCAGCAAATCTCAAGGTCAACTGAACTCTCCCAACTTGTTATATCATATTGCATTCCATTCTACACTAAAAAAATTAAGAAATACTTCAAAAAAATATTAAAATTTATACTTGAAATACTGTTAAGTTAAATAAATCTCAATCCAATCCAACTGACATCAACCAAACTTCATCTGACATAAGTAAAAGATTAAAAATTACTAGAAAAAATAATAGTAAAGATTAACAAAAAATTAAAAATCAAATAAATTTCAACTTCAATATAACTCAATCTAGTTTTGTTCAGCCCAAGAAAAAAAAAAATAAAAGTAAATAACCTAAAAAATCCGTTAAATGCGGTAAACTTAATTTTTCCATACTTTAGAATTGTCACTCACAACAAAATAAAAATTAATTCGCCTGTTTTGGTCGTCAGTTGCTGTTTTAGAAAAAAATGTAAACCAAACGGTTACCGTGGTTTATCGTCCGTTTGGTGATAAATCGCCACGGTTGGCAACACTGTCTGTCTCTGAAATCACATACGCAATTTTTAGAAGAGGGGCGCCAATTGTCTACACGCAAACTTAAATTCTACGGAAAGGCAAAAAGATTATTGCAGGCCATAAAATATCTAGTGCTCATACAACAGATGTTATTCTTAAATAAGACGAGGACTGATACATACATTGTTTCTCTTAAAGTACGATTTGTTAATGTTCCTTTAACAAAGCGTACTTTAAGAGAGACGATATTTCAGAGATTTGATTTCTTTTTGACTGAATGAGGTATGCAAATATTTCCGGATTTATATGATTGTAGATTTTACGCAGATTTTCGATAATCTGAATTCAGACTGAACTATCATGACTTAAAAAAATGAAAAATTCACACGTTGTAAATGGCGCGTATAAATATTTACAAGTTTGAAGAATGAAAAATGTAAAGTTTAGAAATAATGGCTTGTTTAAATGTTCACAGGTTAATTTCTAAAGGCAAATTTAATTTGAATGCTTTCTCAGATAATTTCGAACGCAAAGAATATTACTATTTATTTAAAAAAATGTCAAAATTCTTTGTTTATGTTTAAAAGATGCAAGTTGTATTATAATGCATCTACTTATTTTACTTATTTTACTTACTTTTTTTTAAAGAGTGCACCCCTTGAAAACCTAAAGAAACCCTAACCCAAACCGACAGAAAACCCTAACTGAAATCGTAACAGAAATCAGCTTAAATTTAAAACGAAACCTTAACCCTAATCTTGTAGAACATGCGTGTACTACGTCGCTCAACTTAAATGATACTCCTGCATACGAACCACACCCTTAAGAACGTTCAGGGTAAGAACTATGAAACTATCAAATGGTATTATTTATGGTGAGCGACGTTGTACATCCCTGGTTTAAACTTAGAATCCATATTTTTTTATAGATCTGTTGTTATCTGCGACTGAAAATCCACTATCAATAACTTGTAAAAATTTGAAAAAAAAAACAATTTTATTTATGGGAATAGAATATATCAAATACCTGCACTGCAATAAAGTCCCTAGACAGATAAAGTACCGCATATACCGCCATCTTGAGACGAAATAAGTGCGCCAAAATTTAAAATCTTTTATTATGTAAATAACAAAATTATAGTATGCGTTCATGTATATATATTATTATATTTTAGGAGTATTAATTTACTGCTAAGTTTGTTTTGTTCCTATTATAGTATATAACTATACGGATTAACTGGAATGTCCAATTTGTTGTCAAATATTGACTGGAGCTTTATAAATGCTACCAGCGATGTAAACGTTGTTTTTAACAATTTTTTTTCTATTTTGCTCAATGCGCATAAACATTTTTTTCCCTTAAAGAAAATAAAAAGAACCTGTAGCGGGAGACCTTTGGTGAATTGGTTTACTAATCATCTACGCAAAATGAGGGATCACTTAAATTTTTTATTTGAAGTAAAAAGAAAATATCCTACATCACAACACTTAGTATATATAAGAACTACAAATTACTTTATAGTAAACAATTAGAATTATCAAAGAAAATTGCATATGAGAAATACATAAAAAAATCGAGCAACAGTGCACGAGCAATGTGGGATGTAATTAATATGCAAAAAAAGGGTTCACTTAATGATTTGACTTTACAACATAAAATTTCAGTCAATGATTTTAATATTTTTTTCACTAGCATAGCAAAGGAAACTATGTATTTCTAAAATGGATGCACCACCAATTTCATTTGATACGTTTCTTCTCGATATCGAGAAAGTTTTTCAGTTCAAAAACGCTACATTCATAGAAGTTCGAGATATTATTGTACAAATGAAGTGTTCTAAAAGCTTAGATGTATATGGGTTAAACATTTTACTTATAAAAAAAATCGTTAACTTATTGTATATTCCTCTCACTAATCTCATAAATAAAATATTTAAGACTGGCATATATCCTGATGTTTTTAAATTATCTTGCGTTGTGCCTATACTGAAAAAAGGCAACCCCGATGAATGTAGTAATTATCGACCTATTTCTTTGGTTCCAGTGCTGTCTAAAGTTATAGAGACTGTAATGAAAAATAGAATATGTTCATTTTTTGAAACACATAACTTGTTTAGTAGACATCAGTATGGATTCCGTAAAAGGCGATCCACCGTATCAGCTATTGACTCGCTTGTCGATTATATCACGAATGTATTTGAGAGGAGTGAATACGCCTTTTCTGCATTTTTTTGACCTTACCAAGGCTTTCGATTGTATTTCTCATGATATCCTAATATCGAAGCTCAAATATTATAATTTTGACTCAATGAGCATAAAGCTAATAGCATCGTATCTAAGCGACAGGAGCCAGGTTGTTCGATGCCAGGATAAATTTTCTGAGTTAATTGACGTTTCAGTTGGTATTCCGTAAGGTTCTGTTCTAGGTCCAATTTTGTTTTTGTTGTATATTAATGATATTGATCGATGTGTTCCCAATTTTAAGATAACTCTATTCGCGGATGATACAACGCTACTAAACAGAGATATTAGTTTCATTAATGGATCTCAGAACTTTTCGGAAGCTGTAACAAGTATTAAAAATTGGTTCTTAAGCAACAAACTTAGCTTAAATGATGAAAAAACGCATTACATGAAATTCTCTCTGAGAAATTTGAACCTTCAAACAGATAACTTTGACAGTGTAAAGTCCATCAAATATCTAGGAGTATATTTGGATTCCACTTTACAATGGCACGAACATACAGAATACATTGCGAACAAACTCACTAAAGTAATATATCTCATAAGACATTTAAAAACTTTTGTTCCTTGGTAGTGTTTTATCTGCTTACTACGGTCTGTTTCAATCAGTTATATCGTATGCAATTTTAGTCTGGGGCCATTGTTCTGAGGCTAAAAGAATTTTTATACTTCAAAAAAGAATAATACGTATTATGGGTGGCTTAGGGTATAGAGATAGCTGTAAGGAAACCTTCAAAAAACTGAAAATTAACACTTCCATCACTTTACATTTTAGAATGTTTACTCTTTATAAAATCTAATATTAATAATTTCATTGACCACCAAAAGAACCGCGAATATGACACCAGGTTTAAATCTGATATAGTGATGCCACAACACAGATTGAATAGGTTTCGTTATGGCAGCAATTATTATGCGGTCAAACTTTTCAATAAGTTACCACCTGAAATCCGTCAAAAATCCTTACCACAATTCAAATCTATTATCAAACAGTATTTGATAACGCATTCCTTTTATTCCATCCAGGACTTTCTTGAGCATTCTCATGTCTTTTAAAATACCTACATGTATTATCTATGTGATTGATTTTGACTGTATAACTTTATGTTTTACATTGTTTTATACACATATGCTATATATGACGTGTGAAATACTTTTTTGTATCTATCACAAATAAATTATTAATATTATTATTATTATTATTATAAATTAGCTATTTTTCGATAAAACAGTATGGCAAGTTGAAATTGAAGTGGAAGGATTTTGTTTCATAAACGCGTTCAGAAAATCATCAAATCATCAAATTTTTGAAAAATTAAAACAAAAAAAATCTCTTCACTCCAATACCAATAATTACGCCAATTATACCAATAATTCTGCGTAATGCTAATTGTAAAGTTTTTACTGTTTATTAAATTGATTTTAAATTATTATTTTTTACACAGTGTGTTTTGATTTTTAAATCAATTATTAGTTCAAAATGTGTTGCAAATAGGGTTTTATTAATGTAATTTCGTTTTTTTTTGGTAAATAGAAAAATAAGAAAATTCCACCACTTATCTTTCAGTAATTTACTATTCAAGCAGGTAGTGTGCGGTAGTGAGTTATAAAGACATTTTTGAATATTAAATTTTTGCTGCCACCAGGTAATTTTTAAGAATTTACTTGTCTATTTAATAACTCTTTCTAACTCTTTAGAAGGCTTTCGAGGATTCTTGGCTCAGAAACTGTACAAATAAATAAAATCCCTCATGTGCTACAATGGATTTATTCAGCACTAATGTAAATTGATACAAACAAAAATAAATAAGGACAAAAAATAAAAGAAGTAAAATTTAATTAAAAAAAAATTCATAAGAAAATGGTATTGATATATATGATAACAATTATTATACATTAATAATAATAATTAAAGAGCGGATTCTATGCTAAATGCATATTGCATGCATATTTTGCATATTTGAGCATTGTGTTCAATTTTCGCATATTTCTTAAAAACGTGCATATATATGCATATTTGAAAGAATTTGTGTCGAAGTGAGTAAATTTTTTCCTGAATTCTTAATTCGTCAGAACATGTTGCTGCATTAATTAGGGTCTAGTTTGCACCCTTCTTGGGCTTAAGCAGGCAGAGTTTTCCAAGTAGTGAATTAGGGATTTCCAAGTACTTTCTTAACGATGCGGTGGGGCGTTCATGTTTGCAATATTGTTTCATCACTTCTTCACGGATTATTAGTCGGTTATTGCTGCGAACGTTTAGTTCTTCCGTAAAAGTATTTTTGTTTGTGAGAATTGCAATATGCCGAAAGACAATTCGAGCCTGATTAATTCCTGGATCAGAAGCTATCCCGAGCTTGCTTACACCAATGGAAGCGTATTCTGTAAAGCCTGTAGTAAAATGGTAAGTTTTAAGTTTGTTTTCTTCCTCCTTAGGTAAATATTTGCTTGGTTCTTGAATATTGAAAGTTCAGACAGTTTAAAAAAATTGAAGTTCTTGTTGTAGATACCAACCCAACGAAAATTTTCGGTCACACAACATGTCGGGACAGAACTACACAAGTCAAAATGCAAGAAGATGAATGAATCGAAAACATTTCAATTACCCTTAGACAGTGGACCGTCGTTGATGACTTCATCTAATGAACAACAAGAATTTAATGCTGATTTATGCGAGGCGATGATTTGTGCAAACATACCTTTGAAAAAACTGCAAAATTCTATTTTTAAAAGTTTTTTGGAAAAATATACCAAGAAAAATGTTCCCGATGAAAGTACGTTAAGAAAAAATTACGTGCCTCGCATCTACAACGATACTCTAAAAGAAGTCAAGAAAATCGTAGAAAATCAATATATTTATTTTATTGTGGATGAAACTACTGATTCTTGTGGGCGTTACATTGTAAATTTGTTAATAGGGTCCTTGCGGGAAGATAAACTTTGTGAATCTTATTTAATAGCCTGTACACAGTTAGACAAAACTAATCATTTAAGTATTTTAAGATCTGTTAATGAATGTTTTATGAAATTTTTCTCACCTAATGTAGTTCCTACTGAAAAATTTTTACTTATGGTATCAGATGCTGCCCCTTACATGGTTAAAGCCGGGCAGCAATTTAAAACAATTTATAAAAATTTAGTTCACGTGAGTTGTTTAGCTCATGGATGTAACAGAGTAGCTGAACATATTAGATGTGAATTTTCTGATGTAAATCTACTAATTAGTACCATTAAAAAAATATTTGTCAAAAGTCCCCTACGAGTTCAGTTGTACAGGGAAAAATTGTCGAATGTACCTTTACCTCCCGAACCAGTGTTGACTAGGTGGGGAACTTGGTTGGAAGCGGCAATGTTTTATGCTGAACATTTTGTAGCAATTAAGGAATTGGTTGTAGAGTTTAATGCCCAAGATAGTGCTGCTATTGCAAAGGCACAAAATATTGTAACAAAAACTTCATTGGCAAATCAACTGAACTTCATCAAAATGCATTACAGTTTTGTAATACAAACTATAAACAATTTAGAAAAACCGAAAATGTCTTTAATAGAATCCGTTAAAATTGTTAAAGAATTTAAAGAGAATATTTCAAAAGTTTCAGGTAAAATCGGCAGTTCAGTAAATAAAAAATGTTTATCCGTTTTAGATAAAAATAGCGGCTTCAAAACCCTTGATGAAATTTGCGAAATTTTGAATGGAAACTTTGAAATTGACTTAAGTGTAGAATTTTCAGCTATGAGTCACTTTAAATATGCCCCAATTACCTCCGTGGATGTTGAAAGGAGTTTTTCAATTTATAAAAATATTTTGTCAGATAAAAGGCAAAATTTCCTGGTAGAGAACTTGGAAAAACACGTTGTAAATTATAATCGAAGATTTTTTTAGTCGTTATAATATTTACTTAATAATGTACATACATAATATACATACTTCCTTCATATAAGCGTTTACAAATAAATGTAAATAAATTGTATAAAATATAATGTTTTTTATTTGAATAAGAATGCCCATAAAACACAGTAGACCAGTTATTGCATTATTTGAAGTGTTCGGCTTATCTTGCACATATTTCGCCATATTTAGTGCATATATATGTGCATATTTCATCATTTTTTAGTGCATATATATGCGCATATTTCATCAAAATTACTCGCATATAAATCCGCTCTCTAAATTAATAATAATTCTTTATTCATTAATCATGGTGCAATGATGTAGAATTTGACAGGTATACACAGCTCACAAAAAGAAAATAGCAACACAGATCATAAGTTACTTAAAAATATCAAAATGTACATAAATATCACAAACATGATCAGATCATAGCAAGTTATTTAAAAATATCACATGAAGAAAAGGTACATAAATACGTATCACAAACATAAGATTGCTTACGAATTAAAAATTAAATGTAATATAGAGGCGTAATGAAACATTCTCAAGAAACATTGATATCATTTAAACACTATTGACTAAAAAATTCGTTGACAGTATAAAACACATCATTTAGAAGATATACTTTTAGTTTTTTAACATTACTCACATCCGTGATTTCGTTGGGCAGTTTATTGAAAATCTTGAAACTGTTGTAGAGAAATGATTTTTCATAAAGACTTGTTTGTGGAATCTTCAATTTGATTTGGTTTTTCTTGCGGGTTAAGTAGTCATGGGAATCAACTTTTTGTAAATCATTTCGACTGTTCGTAAATGCATAGATTGAGTTTTCATATATGTAAAGATTGATGATCGTTAAAATACGGAGTGAAGCAAAGTGGTTTCTGCAAGATTCGCGGGGAGGCAGATTTAATATAATGCGTATGCAATGCTTTTGTAGTTTAAGAACTTTGTCTAAGTTATCTCTGTTTCCCGAAAACAGTACAGCTTAGCGTGCAATTGACTCAAAATAGCCGTGATATGACGACAGTAAAGATACTTTATTACAGATCGGTCTTAAACGCCTCAAAGCAAAAACTGCCCTTGTCAACTTCGGACATAATTTATTGAAGTGTTTGGACCAACGTAATTCGCAATCGACAACTAAGCCAAGAAATGTTGATGTAGAAGATGGTTTTATTAGCAGGTCTTTATAGTTAAAAGAAAGAGTCGATTCAAATTTTGTTGAAGGGAAAATTAAAATATTTGTCTTCTCGGTGTTTATTTTTAGATTATTGGCGGTAAACCAGTTAACAAGTTCATGAAGCCTTCGATTTTGTTCTTTAATGAGGTTTCATCCTCGCAATACACGCCTACACTGGTATCGTCGGCGTAGAGTATAAGTCGGCCATCAATATTACACGGAAGGTCATTCAATTAGGAACAGAAAAGGACCTAAAATTGAGCCCTGAGGAATACCTTTATTTACCTGGAGTAAATTCGAATTCAAGTTTTGACCAGATGTCTTGTCTGTAATCTCCGTATACTGTTTCTTGTTTTGTAAATATGAACTCAACAGTTTCAAAGGAGTACCTCTTATACCGTAAAATAACAGTTTGTTTATTAATACAATGTGTCCACATTTCGATGCTCACCATTGGCATCTCGGTTATTAGAAGACATAGAGCAACGGTTAAATGGGGAATGTTTTGCAGAATTCAATGCTCGCAACAAATCTCATTTCAAATTCACCATAACTTTTTTAAATTTTAAGATAATTTAAGAAAACCAAAATTTGACGATTTCAATATTCCTCAATAACTCGATAACACCTGATGTGACCTCTTCTGAACTTTTACATTGTTCAGACACTTTTTTAAGACAAAGTTTTTGATGCAAACAGAAACCTCCGATTGTCATTTATTTTCAAGTTATTAACGCTAACTTTTGTTTTTCATATGGCACCCATATTAGGTTTTTGATTAGTTAGATAGTCTTTAAAAAGAGCTTTTCAACGATGTATAACATACCCGAAAAATTTTTATTTACAGGGGAAATATTAACAAAAACAAATTAATTTCCTATGAAATTAGTAGGCTATGGAATTAAACACCAGTGAGAAAGCTTAAAGATGTGCTAAGTATGCTGTAAAATAAGGAAATGATAATAAAAGTCATAAAAGAAAAAAAAAGTAAAGAAAGTGTACTAAAAGTTCAGGTTGACTTAAAGAAAGTGTTCAATATGACGACCATTCTGTTCCACACACTTTTGACAACTTATTCTAACATAGTTTCAGACACTGCAAAGTGTGTTTTCATTTAATGATCTTAGAACATCCATAATTCTTTGTTCTAAAATTCCCCGAGCTTTTGGCGGTGCAAAATTAACAACTTCGTTTTTAGTGGTACCCCATAAATGAAAGTCAAGGGGGGTAAGGTCGGGCGATCTCGCAAACAATTGTACTGGTTCATTATTTGAAAGTACTCTCATTAAAGTTTTCTCTCAAAAAATGTACGTCACGACTGTTATGTGCCAGGTAACCATCCTGCTGGAACCAGATGTTCTGCATGTCTTCAGGATTAATAATTTGTTTCGAAGCAGGTATTTTTCGTTTGTTAGTAGTTCCAAATATTTGTTACGTCAATATCGTTTCGTTATTTTACAGTATTGAGCTTTTAATTTCATAGCCTACTAATATCCTAAGGGATTAATTTATGTTTTTATTAATATCTCCCTTAAAAATAAAAATTTTTCGGGTACGTTATACATCGTTGACAAGCTCTTTTTAAAGACTATCTAACTAATCAAAAACCTAATATGGGTGCCATATGAAAAACAAAAGTTAGCATTAATAACTTGAAAACAAATGACAATTGTAGGTTTCTGTTTGCATCAAAAACTTTGTCTTAAAAAAGTGTCTGAACAATGTAAAAGTTTAGAAGAGGTCACATCAGGTGTTATCGAGTTATTGAGGAATATTGAAATCGTCAAATTTTGGTTTTCTTAAATTATCTTAAAATTTAAAAAAGTTATGGTGAATTTGAAATGAGATTTGTTGCGAGCATTGAATTCTGCAAAACGTTCCCCATTTAACCATTGCTCTATATCTTCTAATAACCGAGATGCCAATGGTGAGCATTAAAATGTGGACACAGTGTATATTGTGGTCGACCAAGTCGAATGCTTTGGAGAGATCACAATTCAAATAGGCCACAAGTTTTTTCTCATTAATAAGATTGTATAAATTAGATAAAAAAGATGTAAGGGCTGTATTAACGGATCTCCCGGCACGAAAGCCATGTTGAGCACTGTTAACAATGTTATTTTTCTCTAAGAAGCTGACAACTCGGGATTTAATAGCGGACTCAAAAATTTTTGATAAAGCCGGCAAAATTGCTATTGGCCTATAGTTTGAGACAATACATTTGTCTGATTTCTTGTGCGCAGGTAGAATTTTAGCGGTTTTAAAGCATTGCGGGTATTTACCTGTTTCAAAACTACAGTTGATAATATTACTTATATTTGCAAGAAGATCAATATTATATTTCAAAATTTTTATAGGTATGTTATCTGTGCCAGTAGCATTCGTGTTTTTTAGTGCTTTTACGATGACTTTAATTTCTGATTCATGTACAGGTAATAGAAATAATGAATGTCGGGATGTAAAATTCGTTTTCTTTAGTTTTTCATAACACTCACCGTTGTTTACATTTCGGACAGAACTGAGGAAGAGAGATCTTTGGGATGCTTCGTTTGAATTCTGAGCAACGGACTGGTTTCCTCTGCGTGTACAAACTCACACACTCACTGATGTTTCTGTGAAGGGGTTTTCTAGGAGGTTTTGGCAAAAATAACCGCATGATTAGCTTAGGAGGGTAACTTATTGGAGACTCTCGGTGAAGACTCTTGGTGGATACTCCCGATGGATACTGATTTAATTTTTCAGTCGCCCCGCCGCGGAGCCTGAATGCTTATCTTAAGAACGTTCCCCTCTCTCGCTTATCTTACAGGCGTTACAAAGGTCGCCTAAATCAGGGGGCAACTTTAATAAGCTTTTAACATTAATTTGGCACGACAGGGAAGGAGGGAACATAGTCGCACGGTTTCTGCGAGTAATGCGATCTCAATTATTATTAACAGATAAAACAACGACATCTTACGATCGCTTATTGACCTGACATTGCAGTGGGATAGACAAATTGAAGCGGATTTGCTCCTAATAAGTCCCCCATGCAAGGCGGCCATGCTTGCTGTCAAAGCGAACAAATTGGGCAAGTCGTTTTTGTTTGCAGTGGGAATGTCGAGCTACGTCTCTGCTGACGAAGCCCCAAGCAGGGCTGAAACAGCCGTACAGAGGCTGCTCGAGGTTTTCACTGCAATCAAAAACGATTTGTAACAAAATTTTTCAATTATTATTGTTATGACTGCAGTATTTCCTGTTCAGGTCGTTATCGGTTTTACTTTAAAATAAAACAGATTAAATTCCACTCGCAGTAATCAAACTAAATTAAAATTCGAGTAAAATATAAGCTCGACTTTTCCAGGCGTTTACATCGACTTCATGTCATTATGTAAGGACTGTCTTTCTGAAACTTGTATTTACTGATGAACAAAGGATTACCTGTAATTTTTATTTTAACAGGTAGTATAGTAATCATTTTGAATAGAATTTCGCTGCTCCCACATTGCTTTATAAGTAACGAAAGGGCATTGCAACTTTCGGATTAAAATGCTGTTAAAATTGACTATTTAATTATTCTCTCGAAAGCTGGTTCTTGAACTCAGAAACTGTACTAACAAAAATAAAGTTCCTTCATGTGTTAAACGCGAATTGGACTGGAGCACCGGACTGGAGGGTGACTGGTGAGTAGTACGCACCTTACAATTGGTAGGGTTGCCATACGCCCAGATTTTTCCGAACATGTCCGGGTTTTATGGTAGTCCAGGGATGTCCGGGCGGGTTCTGAAAAATGGTCCGGGTTTTAGCAAAGTCCCAAACCCAAAAACTGACTGGCAGGATAGAAGTCAGAATCTGCCTAGGCAATTGAAATTAACTAAAATAGTAAAGGAGACTGGTTTAAGAGATAATTGAAATTAATCTCCGCCCACAATAATTTTTATATCCGTAGATACGTATTTCGGCAGCTAAGCCGCCATCTTCAGTACGCTACCAACTTAAAAACACTAAAAAAAGGATCTAAAAACAACCTAATCACACTGATAAAATCATAAAAATGATAAGTTTAGCAACAATCTAATTATCCTAAAAAATATATATATCTAAATGTAAGTAAATATAATTAATATGTAAAAAACCTAAAAATAAACTATATATCTTATGTGTAAATCGAAAGAAAGAAAATATGTGAACACCTAAAATTAACTGTCAGAAAACCTTACAAATAAGAACTAACCAAACAACACGGAAATGCGGAAATAAATAGTCTAAAGACCCGAAAAAACTTCTTATTCTAACGAATAAATAAGAATATAATTCCTTGTTATTTGATACCTAAAAACCTAAAAATCCTGAAAAAAATAAAATATATATATATTATGTATAAATCGTCAAAAAACAACCTACAGATGAGGGCAAACCACACCCACACACCACAAGTTAAGAGCACTTTACTTTTCCTAAAGTGCTCTTTAAATTGAAATTAAAAGAAAAAATGCCATGTTCCGAGTTTTTTAAGTAGCCTTGTCCTGGTTTTCAAATTTTAGAGATGGCAACCTTATAAAAGGTATATTTCAGATTCGCAGGTTGACCACCGTACTAGACGATAAAAGTTTCAATTTGCATTCGTTTGTGAGTTTGCTTAGAAAGAAAAGGCAATTAATACATCAATTTCTATTTCCAGAATTTTACCGAGACATCAGAAATTATTTTGGTCAAGTGCGCGGGGGGGGGGGACTGAAATGGAAAGGACAGTAAGTGAAATCAAGGCTTCCGATAATAATTTTAAAATACCTGTCTACCCTCGACCAAAATAATGTTTGATATCAAAGTGTTAAAAAAATGATGATAATGTTGTTGCATTGAATACTATTACATTATAGGTACTTTATGCGTACGAAAAGTTTTAAATAAAATCTTTCTTGGAAAGCGGATTGGAAAATGTAATCTCATGTCAAACCATGGCCTCCTCGATTGCCTAGGCTAAATCTTCTAGATTTCCTTATCAAGGCGAATGTTTATTTCGAACTTGCTGTAGTAGCTTTTTATTTACGCTGATGTAGAATTCATCAACGAAGACATGTTCACCAGAAAAACATTCACATTTCTGCATTGCGTCATGGTAGTGTTTGCATCAAAGAAGGGGGAAACCTATTGTCACTTTTAAAGGGAAACGACAAATTTTTAGATGATAAAAACTGACCTCGGTGTCTGATAATGAAAAACATAAGTAGCGACATCCTGCGATCGCTTCTTGACTTCACATTCCATTAGGAATGACAAATTGAAGACAGTTTGCTATATACCGAGTGTATCAGAAAATCGTGTGTTAATTTTAAACCACAGAAGAATTCGCCAAGCTGACTGATTTTATTTTATGGCATTTTGAAAATATCGTCAACTTTTTCGTAATTTTTTTACCCCTATTTTTGAGCAAACGAGTCGATTGATGTTTGAACTGAACCATCTTTCGAAAAACTATGGCAACAATGGCGGATACAATTATTATGTACAATGTGTCCACGATATAGAGAACACTGGTACGCTCACTCGCCGCCATTTCAAAATTTTGTGCAAGTTGAGTAGTTTGTAAAAATTCGCTAGATGGCAGAACCGTATCGCGGACTGTCATTTTTATCAAATTCCGCAGCCGGTTCTTCTGAGGCTCTTGTGGTTAACACAAAACACATGGGCAGAGATAAACAGAGGTCAGTACGCAACAACTGGTTTGAGGTTAAATACTGCATTTTAAATTTTAACTATGAATTTAAAGCGAAGTTGTCAGGCGTAGAAATTTTAATTTAAAGAGGGTATGTATTGGCGAATAATTTAATTCGTTTCCTAATTTAGTTACATTGCAGTCAAAATAGAAAGACTTCTCAGAGTTAATTTGTATTGAAGCAAGGAGATTTTAACATAAACATGAACTCATCGTAAGATTGCTAGCTAACCTAGAATATCCACCAATCCATCTGGCATTAAACTGACCGATGTACTGATTAAAATGTACTCAATATAACGAGTGGATTTAAATTCACAAAAGTACCTATCTAGTAACATCAGTTCTGCATGCAAGTGACACCAAAAGTGCATAAAGTTAAAACACCTAAACGTTACTGCAGCTTGTTTCCTTCAAGTTTGATGACCTTGCAAATTAATTCCATCGAAGCTGAAAATATCAAGTGTTATGTGAGAGGCTCATAACCTTCTTTATATTATTTCTAATTTAATAAACATATTGTTTAATCTGATTACATCCCTTATTCCAAGATTACCGTAAGAGTAGCACTTGTCTTCATTTGCATCACAAGTTTGAAAAACTGATGATGATGACCAACGCAATGAAAGTTTATCTACGTTTCACTCTGGCTCTTTCAGAAAATAAAATGATTTATTAATCTCGAAGAAATTGACAAAAAACAGTGAAGCAAATAACATCTTCGATTCATTTGCACTGGTTGCAGTCAGTGTTTGCATCTTGTAATAACACAAGATGAAGATACTCGTCGTGCGTTGATTCAATGCCAGTGAATCAAAAACATTAGTAGATATTTAAAGCATCATTAAATTTTCAGTTAACCAGAATAAACTGCTGTTAAACCAATTTGGGTTACAGATGTAGACTTACGATTCATACCATTAATTATGAAATATTGTTAATTATAGATTTTGGAAAGGCTTCAAGAATGATCAAAATGCAGGTGTCACAATATTAAAGCAACATTTTGTGTGCTCGATACATTTTCAAGAAAAATTGTTAAAAATCGTTAAGACAGTGGAAATGAAATCATTCAAAGCACACTGACAGATGATGCTATTCCTCAACTAAATGTATGCTCCTGCTGAACTAATGCTAATCTCACATCTGTTCTTTCTTCCATCACTACCAGATACAAGAAACAAATAATACCAATAACCTCTGAAAGGTTTGTAAAAATCAAGGCAAAACGTACTTGCTCGTAACATTAGTAAATATCTTTTTACATCTGTTTGATTGCTTGCTAAATTTGACAGTCGCCATTTATTCTTTATTTCATTACACACCAACCAAAGTTTGTTAATACACACGTAAATACTGAACATACGTCGCACAGTGTGTCATTTCTCGGATCTAGCGGTACAAAATTCAAATTAAGGACATCTGCATGATTAATGTCAAACAGGTTCTGTCATGTAGATAAAACCCTACTGTTTTCGGAAAATATAAAATTTTGGAGTATAGATTACTTGCTACCGGGCTGAATTATTTAAAATAATTCAAATGTAAGACGGTTAAAATCTAAGTAGTTTTATTAGCATTGTTTGAATCTCTGTGTTTGAAACACCCTGTGACAATAGTGGGTTTTGTCAGGTTTAGTGTTTTTATGGTACATTTCTGAGATGGAGGCAAAAATTTCAAATGAAAATAAAAATTGTAAGTAGTCTTGCTGAATTTTATTAATATGTAGTGTAACTTCTAAATGAATTTTCATTTTACCAAGATGTACAAAAAAAGTTTCAAATCAATTCAACTAAATTATAATAATACATTCTTTTTCTTATAAGAACAATTAAAAATTAGCTGCGTAAACTTGCGTATCTCAATGATTCTGATTTTTATTTGCAGATGCGCACAAAATTACAAACAATATGCTGTTTGAAATATGGGAGACGTGTAAGGGTAAGGATTATTTAGAAACAATTTCGAATTGGATTATTCAGTTTAATAACATTAATCAACCAACTGACGGTGACATGCACAAATTAAAAAATATTGTCAAATGTTTTTGTTGCAACGTGGCGAAGAGATGGAAGTTAGCGTCAAGAAATAAGCATACATTCGCAATTCAAAATAAAGGCTGGCTTGAGAGGAATATCGAGTCACCTCTTAGGCAACAGTTAATACCTTCAACGCCAAATAGTGGGCATGTAGCACCCTCTCCTAAACTGGGCGCCCAATAAAACCTTTCGAAGAATGTACTAAAAGAGTGAAAAACAGAAAAGCTGCACAGCTTCTTAAAATAAAATCGCCGCAAGAAATTTTATTGGCAGCAGAAATTACAATGAGATCGGAAGGAAAGAGAGATGCAGCTAATATATTTAAGGAAATATCAGCATCTTCACCAACAAGAGCAACAAAATTAAAACATGCCAGGCAAAGTTCAACATCACAAAGTCAGCAAATGTCTCCAGAAAAGGCACTTTCTGTTATGGTAAACAATAATTTGACAACACAACAATATAAAAACATTAGAAAAGAATGCAAGCAATTTGGATCGTCTACCTTTCCTTCGTATAATTTAGTTAAACAAGCAAAACTACTTTGCTATCCACCTAAAGAGACGATCTTGATCACAGATACTTCTGCTGAAGTAAATTTACAAGATTTATTAAGTTTAACTGCACAACGCTTAGTTATTGTACAAAAAGATGTTCTTTTATCTCTCTCAGAAGCTGAAAATAACACATTAACATTAATATGCAAATGGGGTTGTGACGGAAGTTCATCGCAAAGCCGCTATAAACAAAAAACTGGTGTCAGAGAGTAGTGATGAAGCTGTATTCTCCATAGCATTTGTACCATTACGTCTAATAACACATACCAGTAACAAACAAGATACCATAATATGGAAGAACCAAAGACCTTCTTCGACAAGATTTTGCAGAGTAATAAAGTTTGCGTATAAGAAGGAAACAAAAGACGTGATAAACGAAGAAACTAAGGTTTTACAAGAAAAGATAAACAAGTTAACGTCAACATTAGTAAAAATTGAAGAAAGGGAATTTATAATACAGCATAAAATGTTACTTTCAATGATCGATGGTAAAGTTTGCAGTGCACTTTCGCGATTCCAGTCTTCTCAATTGTGTTACATATGCGGAGCATCGCCGAAAGAAATGAACACTATTAAAGAACTGACGAAAAAAAAGCCCATAGAAAGTATGTACGAGTTTGGTATTTCTCCGCTCCACTCTTGGATTAGAGCCTTCGAATTTATACTCCACCTCTCCTACAAATTAGGAATAAAGAAATGGCAAGCTAGGAGTGAGGATGATAAGCAATGCGTAAAGCGGAGAAAGACAGAAATTCAGGACAAGTTACGAGAGGAATTGGGATTACTTGTCGATATTCCAAAGCAATCTGCCGGCAACACAAACGATGGTAACACAGCTCGAAGGTTCTTCAGTAATCCGGCATTGACAGCGACCATAACTGGTATTGACGCAGACTTAATACATCATTTAAAAATAATTTTGCAAACTTTGTCTAGTGGCTTCCAAATCAATTCTGATAAATTTTATGAATATGCCATGGAAACCAAGGAAATATATCTATCCCAATATTGGTGGTATTATATGCCCGCAAGCATCCACAAAATCTTGATGCATGGAAAGGAAATTATTTCTTCTTGTATATTGCCTCTTGGGGAATTAGCTGAAGACGCTCAAGAATCGCGCAATAAAGACTACAGAAATTTCCGGGAAAATTATTCCCGAAAAATATCACGAAAGGCAACGAATGAAGACGCGTTACACAGATTTTTATTAACATCTGACCCTGTTTTATCAAGTCAAAAGATACCCACACCTAAGACATCTCAAGGATTTCATCATGACACTTTACAACTTCTAGAATGCCCTGAGATAGGGTTCCAATCTGAATTAGAATCTTCTTCAGAAGACTCCGACTAATACAGACAGTTTTTAACAAATTTATTCCTGCATTTTTACAATTTCATAATAATGGTCAACAAATGAAGTGGACCTCAAACAATGTCAATGAATTGACTTCTATACACTATTTTTTCTTGATAGGCGGAAAAATATAGATTGACGTAACGTGTTACATAATTAACTACCGACCAAAAATTTCAGAGTTGACCCCAATTGTTACTAACTAGTTGCTGTTATAATAAAATTAAAAAAAGAACACAAATAACTGACTAATATAAGAGTCATATTCATTTACAACTTCGTGTCTTTCGCCTATCAAGAACAAATTGACCTGATCTGATTCAAAAAAGATTTTAATAAAAGTATGCAATAAATTATCACCATATCTCCACAGTTTGTCGAAAACTGACAAAGCCCGATAAATTCTCAAAGAATATTATATTACATTATACTTACACTTATCTGTCCTCAAGTTCAGGCATTTGATAGATAATCGTTTGACATCATTAACACGTTTAGAAAACTTATGGTTTATGTGGAGCATTTATTTAAAATTTGTTCGCAATTAAATTTTTTTTAATTTAATTACGTAAGCTGCAGTTATTTTATTTATTTACTTCATCGTTTAATCTATGTTTAATGCAAGTCTTTTTTAACTGGTTCAGATAATTTAGTTAATTTATTTGTTCCATATGGATTAATATACTTGAATTTTTTTTATTCTATTGGAAATACATTTTTTATTTTAAATCGTACATAAAGATAAAATTATGTTTATTACAGTGTTTTGAATTTTACTATTTTTTTATACACAGTGTAACAGAATCACAGGCCGCTAGTTCACATATTCTACAAATAAAAATAAAGGAAAAAGTTTATATTATACACTATTAAGTTTCTTATTTGAATTTTTACGAAGTAGCTTATTCTAGAAACGTTTCAGAAAAAAACTTCTATACAGAGTATACGCGGAAAACTGTATCGATAGCTACAAAATCGTTTTCTAGAGACGAATTTAACTAGACATCCTGAATGTAATGCAGTGGTAAAAAGCTCATATTCTCGTGAAAAATAAAAACAATTAAAAATCTCAAAAATAGTCATTTTTTTTCGATACTGCCATAAAATCAAGCGAAAAGGTCCTCAAACTTTCCTAATTTAAGTTACTTCATGAAGTTTCAAATAAAAACTTAGCTATTGCAGACATATCTCTAAACCCTGATAGTCATTTGTTTTTCCGAAATTATCGTTAAATTGGACAGGAAAGGTCCTGAAACTTTTCTAATATAAGTTACTTCGTAAAAATTCAGATAAGAAAGTTAACTGTTGTTGCGGCTGTCATGAACACCCTGTACACATATTTATAGAAACTTTTTTCTTTATTTTGAAGCTGTAGAATATATCCCTGGAGTAGCGGTCTATATTTTTGTTACACTCGAAATTTTAGAAAGTGAGATGCGCCGTTTTAAATTAAGTACCGCTAGATTTAGCAAATAACACACTGTGCGTCGCCTACAACCGTGCCAACAACACGTAATATAACCTACAGGAGTACATTAATGACGTTTAGTGACAGTCCTTCATACATTGGTGTCATCTAGCGGTAAAATTTAAATCACGTAACTAGGCACTACTTTTGACTTCCTCGTTTTGTATGGGGAAGATAGGGAAGTGCGCGTACCAGTGTTCTGTATATCGTGAATGTGTCAAAACAGTTGTCATTTTTATAAACGTACACAACTTTTCTAATCAAGACTTAACGGATACTCTCATAGTGTATCGTAGAGTTTGTGGAAATGCTGAATGGAAGCACGAAGACTGCGGTTCGTCTTCTAATCGTATTTTACCCAACAGACATACATTTCAATTAACTGTCCAAATTCTCCAGGGTCATGGCTCATTTCAAGTTCTAGCCCAAGACTGTGGCCGATCTCGTACTTAATGTTGAAGAAAACATTTTGGATGCTGTAACTGTTGCTGGTACAATTACCCGAAGACATGCACTTCAGCAAGGCGTATCGCATTTGACAGTTTGGCAAATTTTAAAAGTGCAATAGTTATGTGCAATTATTAGTTTTCTTTCCCTTTGTTTAAGGCTTATGGAAACCTACAATAATGAACAATTATTTGTTTCCGACAAATTTAGGTGCTTTCTTTCTCTTAAAAGTTTAAATCGTGTTTCGAATAGCTTGGACCTGAATTGCAACAATTGTAGTTGTTGCAACAAACCATTTGACTTAAATTTTTGATTAACAGTTCATTTGTAAATAAACATAATTCAATCCAGACAAGTTTTAAAAATAGAGAGATTCAAAGAAAAGAATGTCTGTTTTTCAATCAAAGCAAGTTTGGATCGCGATTTTGTGAGGGAAAGAAAGCACATTTATAAACGCAGTTTCTGTTCAAATTTAGTAAATGTGATATTACAAGGATTGACTTGTTTGTATGACTTATCGTTTCTATGACAAGAGAATTTTTTTGTCTTAACCAGAGGCGGGTATAGATTTTAATACGTTTCAATTTTTAAATCAGTTTAGAAAGCTTTAAATGAAAAATGTCAAATAGAAAAAATATTTCATTTCTCTAACTGCATTCCGTGTTAAAATTAACACACGTATTTCTGATACACCTTGCATAATAAGTCATCCCACATAAGGCGGCCTTGCTTACTGTCAAACCGTAATGAAAATTTTTGCAAAAAAATTTGTTGCAAATCTTTTTTGATTTGTTACGTCAATTCCTGGACTTCAATTTTCCTGACGAGCAGGCTTCTCGCCGTACTTTTGAACGCAGCCTATTGCTACCTGCCCGTTACGGTGCTTTTTGAAACGCTGGGAAGCAGACGTTTGTTTACACGTTAATTAATGAAGTGAGTTCTGGGTGAATTTAATGTGTTTGATTTTTGGATCAGGCGACCCGACCGTCTTCGACGGATTTATGTCTCTTCGTTATTTGTTAGGAAATAAAGGATTACACCTTTCCCATTTAATATGATTCATAAGCAAAATATTATTTGGATCATAGCTATGTTTATGGCGGGGTTGGGGGCTTCCTATGAGTATGATTTGAAGAAAATTTCTACTCTTTCTACTTTAAGCCCGCTGTTTGTGGACCCGTTCCGACGAATTTTTTTCTTGACATGGAAATCTACGTTCTGTGGTTTGCTTTCCTTTTAAGCAGGGCAGGTGCCATCTTGTTCATCTATATTTTTTTACCTCTGCCTGTTTCCACGGGCGTTTATTGTTCGCGATGTATTACGCCGTTAATTCTTTCTGGTGCAGGGCTGGTTCAGGGGCAGTTCATCTCTCTTTCTTGCTTGCCGGCTTTGTGCGTGCCTTCTTTGCGCAGCGTAGACGTTCTCTATTTTCTTCACGTGCCTTCTTAGGAGAAGTTTAAGAAGGTCGCACCGCCTCCAATTTGAGCTTGCAGCCATTTCTCCCCTTTCGTTCCGGAGGTATTTTAAAGACCAGCAAGTAAGAATTTTCCGTTTCTCGTTATACCCGTCCGCTGAGTTTGCGTGACGTCATTACCATGGGCATCCGTTCTACCATTACTGTACAGTTGTGGGCCAAGTTGCGGGAGGTTCGCCGCGCAATTGACGAGGAGGGACGTGCTATTGATACACGACGTGGTCCAAGGGAGTTCTTTTGGGGGTCACGTTATTTCTTTTTCGTATCTGAGATATAATTACCGATTGTGTCATTTTTGTGTAATTTACTTTTTTTGGCTTCCTTTTGCAATTTTATCTTTACCTTGTACTGAGTTCACTGTTTGATTTATGGTCACTTCAGTTTATTTTGTTTTATTGCTGATTTACTGATGTACCTTTTTGTAAGCAAAAACGAGAATACCCGCGTCATTGCAGTCTTTGCTCTTAGTTTGGGCTTTGTAAGTAAGAATTTTCCTAACATAAAATTGATTGAACACTTCACTAGGGGGTATGTACTGTTTACCAACTTTGAAATTGTGTACAACTTAATAAACGGACTATTTTGGGCCGAAATCGAATTTATCTGTTGGTTAACCTTATTGGGTAGGTCACATACCTGTGAGAGGGGAACTTCGAAAAAAAAATGAAGAGCACCACTGGGGCTCCTTGTCTTTGCGTTTCCTGACGAATATCAGTTGGGGTATGTCAGCGCCGAAGAGGGTTCTAAGAAGTTGTACTTTTCGGGAACAAAAAGGAAACTTTTGGGTTGCGTAACCTCTACTGGGTGGCGCCCTTAACCGTAACACTCGTCTCCAATAAGTGGGCATTGTTACGTAATTCTCCTCACCATCATAGTCTCCTACGGTTAGCGCAGACCTATTCTTGTTCTTCCTTTTAGTGTGAGTCAAAACGCGCTATGTGCCCTTTTGTTACATCTTACAAGATTGTGGTCGATCCCTCGAGTATTCTCCGTACAGCTGTTTCAGCTCTATTTGAGGCTTCGTTAGCAGAAAAAAGTTCCGTTACAAGCCAAAACGACTTGCCTGATGATATTTGCAATTGTGATATAAAAGTTTAATAGTAAAAATAGATGTTTTTAAAAATTTTGTCATTTTTAAAAACTTTATAACTTTTGGGTTTATGAAAATTTCCTATTTAAGGCATTTTTAACATTTTTCTAACACGCATAGTTTTTGAGAAATAAGTTGAACTTCTGATTTTTTATTTGGAACAACCCGCGTGTTTTCACATTTTTGAACAGAAAATTTGAAATTACCTTTCCAGAAATATAAAATACACGGTATATTAATAAAGGAGTTTGCGAGATATAGGGTCTTTAATAATTTTTACAATTTTCAAGTAGGTATGGCCGTGCCTATCTGTTGAAAAAAAAAACAGGGCGTTGATGCACGAGGGACACAAAATCGTAGATATATTTCAAAGTTCAATAAAATGGTATTTTAAAAACACCTAAACGTGGGGAGAGAGCCAATAAATTAAAAAACCGTATCGTATATATAAGGCTCGCTTTAAGGTCCGAAATTTATAAAAAAAAATTACTTACGCACCTTTATGATTTAGGAGAGGCTAAAGAATTTGTCTGAGGTATCGGAATGATATGTGCGAAACCCTAGACACAAATGATATTATCAAAAATTTAGTGAACCCCGTGGTGAACCTATTCCAATTTAGGTTACATTGTTTCTTAACATTTACTTTAAAAAGGACGGCAAATTTTTGTAATAGGGCGCATGTTGAGGCAGGCACCGCCTTGCAAGTAGGTTAGGACTGACAATATATTCATAACTTCATACAGTTTCATCTGTTGGTACGTTTCGGTTGCAACATGTAAGCGTGTGCTTGGTTTATAAACTTGGCAACATATCCTGGAAGTGACGTGAACAGACTTGTTTCGTTGAATGTGGAAACTTAAGTAAGATCGCGTTACGAGACTCTGCTAAGCTGTTTGACTGGAAAGAATTACATTGTACGTGTTTGTTGGGGTGTTTGGAAACATCCTTTCCAACGGGTTGAAAAGATTCGTAGAATCTAAGATGCGTTTTATTGCGGGGTGTATCACTGAATATTCTGGGAACCGTTACAAGTACGGCGAATTACTGCTCTGGGCTGCAATAATAACTGTTTAACGAAGACACCCTATGTCACTGTTCGTTTTATACATTTCAGTTTCTTGAATCGAACCCCCAAAAATGCAGGCATTACTTTTAGGCCGCCATGTATTTGTGTCGATAAAATGGGTAAAATGAATTTGATTTGCTGTGAGATGTAATAATAGGATTTAGAACTCCTAGAGCTACTAGATAAACTGGTAACAGTGTACTGCAAAATTTATTAATATAACTGAAAGAAACCCGGCGAAATATAAATTAGAACTACTACACTGATGAAAGTTTTTGTGTAAATTTACTGTAATTATCGGTAGCTGCCAGTGACCACCGATAATTATAGTAAATTTCCATTCGTGTGTAAAAATACAATTTGTGTGTATATTTACATTTACACATAAATAAATAACGATTTGTGTAAAAATACATTTAGTAAAATTCCAGTGTAATATTACAGGGTAATATTGCTGATTACATTGGAATATTACACTGGAAATTTACTAAACATTTAATACATTGTTGTAACTTTACACAAATTGTTACTATGTAAACATATACACAAACTGTATTTTTACACACGAGTGGAAAGTTACTATAATTATCGGTGGTCACTGGCAGCCACCGATAATTACAGTAAATTTACACAAAGAATTTTATCAGTGTAACGCATCCTGAAAAAATAAATCGAGTTATTAAGCGACAAATGTATACTTACAACTTTAATTGAGAATATTTAATTATTAGCCATTCTTTATTTATTTATTTTTCACCAATGTGACACTAACAAAATTACAAATAAAAAATATTCTGTATAAATTCGTCAATAAATAAAAGTAAAAAAGGAAAAGAAGAAATAAATAATACATGTTCTGTACAAATTCGTATATAAGCAAAATACTTTATACCAATAAATAAATAACACTTCATAAATAAATAAATAACACTTTCTAAATAAATAAATAACACTTCATAAATAAATAAATAACACTCTTATTAAAAATAAATAAATAGAAATCTATATGCATAAATATCATTATATAAATGATCCGTAGTAAATAAACATAACATAAACATAAAATGCTATGAAAATACATAATTGCTAAGAAACCTAATTTTTTTAACTAACAATACAAATACTAATACGTAAAAATAAAACGCAATACAACTTTTTAAAACTTGAAACTAAAATATTGTATTTTTAAACACCAAGATCCGTTTTCATAATAGATTTTTTAAAGTTGCTTTAATATGAAAACATTTTTTCTCCTTTTAAGGGTCCTTTATTATTTCTATTATTATAAAAATATCTAACGAGACGCTACAGTTCTCTTAATTTATTTATTAAGGATATAACTTTTCGTTTAGATGAATTAATCTTTTTTGATTTTGTGCCTTAATCGGGATGAATTTTTAAATAGTACCTTTGCACCAATTCAAAGAATACAGATAGTTCCTTTGGGTATTGTAAGTTGAGGATGTAGTACAAACCAAAGGAAATTTCAAAAGCTTCCATAAAAGAGTGGCACTGAATAATTTTCTGTTTTTCTGCGTATATAAAGAAAGATTCTCCTTCTGTAAGAAATTATTTGTAATATTTATGTACAAGTATGATTCTAAACACAACATTTTAATTTGACTTACCAATACGAACGATGCTTGGATAATTACCAAATATTAGTTGGTCAACGTTTATTTGCTCTTGCTAACAAAATATAGAGTTAATTATTACTACTACTCAAGAAAAAATGAAATTACTTACGTCACATTCGTAGTACATCCTGGAAAAGTCTTCATTGAAATACTTTGCAGAAAATCGCAACGATTGTACGTTCCTGTTTTCTTGAAAACTGTCAGTCAATACTTTCTTTCTAATACCAAATTGGATAATTTTTTTCTGCTTTTTGTTCTAAAGATGTTGATAATACACCTAAATCAACACCCGTAAGTTTTTTAAAGAGCCACTGAATAACATGTTTTTTGAATATGACTGGCCATTCCGTTTTTATTTCTAGCACTGTTGGCGGTTTTCGTGTATTGTTTAAAAATAATCTAATTTGTCCACAAGTGATTTCTAATAAATTATAGAACTCTTCATTCTCCTCCGTCATTGAATTAATCAAGTCTTTGTTACTAGTTTCATTTACAGAACTTTCAACCGGTGGTTGCCAATTCTGACATCCTGCCATAGAATTGCGTTTCCTTTTTTTTAATTTGAGGTCAGTGTCATCACTAGAAGATCCACACTTATGAGGACGATTTAAATAAGTAGCTCTCTCTCGTAGTTTGCAAAATAATGTGCAAGACCCGTCACCTAAAATAACACCATCATCATCAAGATCCATAAACGATTTAGGATATTTAGCGACGATTTTGTTAGCTAGAAGTTTTAGAGCTTTCGAGGGTATTTGAGCCCTTATTTGTCGCATATCGTTTATTATAATATGCACTATCTCTGTTGTTAAATATTTGTCTCTTTTTCCTTCTTCACACTGTACTAACATATGCGCCGGAATGTTGTGCCATGGAATTGAAAAGTTCGACCAGATATATTCAGAATTTGTATTTACGGACAAGAATTCACTGTCTGACACATGTGCGTTCGACGTAGAAATATTTGGGATATTGAAGGTTTCTATGTTCTTTTCGGTTGATAGGTCATCATTACTTGATATGTATGTCACAGTTGTTGCTGTAGATAAATTTTGATTTAACATCTGGTCTGTAGATATCCACTGTTCATCTTTCGTTAATAAAATCAGTGTCTCCTGCTTTAACATTATCAAGACATCATCAGCTTCTATTGGAGTTCCGTCGTGTTCTAAGACCAATTTTGAGCCATCTATTTGTAACTTGATGCCATGAAAGACGACAGTATAAACTAAGCAGCAACTAAAAAAGATTAATTCAACTTACCATTTAAAATTAAATTTTCGTATAATTCTGGCCCTTGTAGAACTACGAAAGTTTTTTTGTCTCGATTGCGGGACCAGATTTTAAAAAGATGCATTCTAAAAAATATATAGCTTAGTCTACGTCAGTGTGTAATTTCTGATCCATGGTGTCATCGATGGTGTCATCGATACTAAAATGCACTTTCTTCACGTAAACGTCACCCTTAAGATTTACGCTAGGCTCACAAAAACGTCAAATTGTAGCGAATGATTTTTTTTAAACTTATGTAATATCACGGGATAGTAGAAGTATCTATTGGGACAAGTGAATAAAAAGAAGTAATGCCTGACTAGCATTTTTTAAAGAAAACCAAATACAAGGAGAAAATTGAAATTCGATATAACAGTGCAGCTGTAAAAGGATTTGGATAATTATTTGCCAAGCACACAGACAACAAATTTTACTGACAACAACGGAAGAAATGACTATGGTGTTATTGGTGTTTATAAAAATTCCAGCGGTGCAGATTTAAAATAATACGTAATCTTTCCACAATCATAATGCTGCAAAACGCCTTCTGGTGTTAAGAGATTTTCATATTCAGCAAATGTAAGATTTTCATTAAGAATGTTTGAACGATCCTTAAAGCGGTTATAAGTTTTAAAATTTAGTTTGCAATTGTGCAAACACCTGAAACGGGCACCACGTATATTCCGATGATATTTTAAGTGCAAATTATATTTTTGTAACGATTTTAGAGTTCCCTCGCAAATATCACACTTATACATTTTTAATGTGGATTCTTACTTGTGATGAATTTGTTTTTCGCGTTTAATTAAGTAGGAATTAAGTATCTAGGTTCGTTAATGCTTATGACAAGTAATTCGCAATGCGCAAAACATACTCACATTGTTGGTTATAAAACGCGCAGCATCTTCGGTTACTGCTTTACTTAACTGCCATTGGTCGTTCATCACACACAGCATGCGAAATTACATTCACATATATGTAAATTTACAACTGTAGTTTCTCTCTTGTGTAAAATCACATAAAAGATGGAAACTTACTTTTCTTTTTTACATTTTTGTTGTAAAATTTCATTTTCTTTGTAAATACCCTATCTAATGTGTAATTTTAAAGGAAATGTATTGTATAAAATAATTTACTTGCATTTTTATGTAAATTCTGGGCTGCAATAATAACTCGTTAACGAAGGCACCCTATGTCACTGTTCGTTTTATACATTTCAGTTTCTTGAATCGAACCCTCAAAAATGCAGGCATTACTTTTGAGACGCCATGTATTTGTGTCGATAAAATGGGTAAAATGAATTTGATTTGCTGTGAGATGTAATAATAGGATTTAGAACTGCTAGAGCTACTGGATGAACTGGTAACAGTGTACCGCAAAATTTATTAATACGTGGGCTGCTGGAAAAATGTCTGGAATCTAGTAGATTTAGAATTGTTGGCGTTTATTAACTGTCATATTTGAAAAATTTTACGTTTTTCGCCTATAATTCTATTGACAGTTTCTATCCAAGTGAATTAGTTTTGTTTGTACAGCATTTCAGAAAAAGTAATTTTGTGTAAACATGGAAATCACGCATGAAAATTTTCGTGCCATGATTTTTTACGATTTCAAATGTGGTCTAACGCCGAAACTATGCCTCGATCGGCTTCATTTGGCTTTTGGAGATGAAGCACCACCAAAGAGCAGTGTTTATAATTGGTTTACCGAATTCCAGCGTGGACGTACCTCTCTCAGTGACGAATTTCGTGAAGGTCGTCCATCAACATCTGTTGTTGCCACTAATGTAGATGCTGTGGTAAAATGCTTGAGTGAGATCGACATGTGACATACCGTGAGATTCAAGCATCCTTACGCATTGACATGAAAGCAATACACCAGATTTTGGATGATCGTTTGAACGTACAAAAGCTTTGCAGTCGTTGGATTCCACACAATTCAACAGAAGCGCAGGAGCAGAGTCGTGTCAAATGGTGCGAAGAAATGCTCAAAAAATTCAATGGAAGTCGTTCAAATTTAGTTTATAACATCGTTATTGGTGACGAAAAGTGGATCTATTCGTACGAGCCAGAAAGTAAACAACAATCTACCGTTTGGGTATTTCAAAATGAACCAAAACGAACAAAAGTTGTCCGTTCACGCAGTGCTGCGCAGCAAATGATTGCTTGTTTCTTTGGTTTAACTGGACATGTAGCATCCGTGGCTTTAGAGGATCGGAAAACCGTGAATGCTGATTGGTATACTACAATTTGTTTGCCGGAAGTCATGGATCAAATAAGAAGAAACAATCGAAATCGACGAATTATTCTCCATCATGACAACGCCAGCTCTCATTTAGCCCGTCCAACAGTTGATTTTTTGTCCAACAAAAATGTTGAATTAATGAGTCACTGTCCATATATACCTGATTTATCACCTAATGACTTCTTTTTGTTCCCAAATATCAAAAATAAAATGCGTGGTGAGCGATTCTCGTCGGCTTAAACAGCGGTTGAAACATTCCGGACACTGGTTTCTGAGGTACCATCATTAGAGTCGAAAACGTGCTTTAGAAATTGGTTCGAGCGTATGCAAAAGTGTATTGACGTCAAAGGCGACTACTTCGAAAAACAATGATACCGTTTACCTAATTTCATATGCGTTTTTTCATACCGTTTCCAGAAACTTTTCCAGCAGTCCACGTATAACTGAAAGAAACCCGGCGAAGTATAAATTTGAACTTCTACGTGTCTGTTGGGGTGTTTTGTAAACATCTTTCCCAACGGGTTGAAAAGATTCGTAGAATCAAAGATCCGCTTTATTGTGGGCTGTACCTCCGAATATTCTGTGAATCGTTACAAGTACGGCGAATTACTGCTCTGGGCTGCAATAATAACTCGTTAATGAAGGCGTCCTATGTCATTGTTCGTTTTACGCATTTCAGTTTCTTTAATCGAACCTCAAAAATGCAGGCATTACTTTTGGGCCGCCATGTATTTGTGTCGATAAAATGGGTAAAATGAATTTGATTTGCTGTGAGATGTAATAATAGGATTTAGAACTGCTAGAGCTACTGGATGAACTGGTAACAGTGTACTGCAAAATTTATTAATATAACTGAAAGAAACCCGGCGAGGTATAAATTAAAATTACATCAATTAGCGCGAGTTTATCAAGAAATTAAGCGAGAAAAGCAGAACGGGAAAGTCGGAGCATTCAGGATATTAACGCCGGGCGCTCCGTGCCTGTTACATGCTATTCACAGTTAACGGCGCACCTCGATGATGCATTGTTTTAATTGCGCGGCATCAAACTGCGATGATTATTTTAATGAATTTTACACGCTGATATTTTAATGAACGGTAGCGTAAATAATTTAGAATTATTTCGACTTTTAATTACCTAGTCTCTCGCGCTCCGGCTGGACGTCATCATCATCATCATCATCGTAAAATAGCGGTGTGCCCGCTTGCAAGACATTGCTCCCCGATGTTTAACGTCGACCATTGGACAATAAATCAGTGGCGTGGATTTTTCGATAATTGACCACCGCTATGTTTGTGGTAAGCGGAGATTAACTTTCCAGACCGGTGAGCTCGTTAGTCAATATTAAATTTGCGAAGACGAAAGTCGTTTTGGATGGTTCAGTTCACACTCTGGAAATCATGTGTCTTTATTAATGTACAAGCTGAAATCGAAAATTACGTAAAAAATAACTCAGTGTATAAATCCGAAATGCCACAGGTTCTTTTCACCAATTACTCACTTACTCTCATAATCCATTGCCTCTTCAGCCAGTGGTGCTAGTGTCGAGGATTCTGCTATTTACAACGTTTCTCTTTCTATCCTCCCAGTTATGCATCTTCTCCAGATCTTTCTTGTACTGCCACCTCGTTCCAGTCCATCTTCATCTCTTTCAAATACTTTCCCACTTCGACATTCTACTTTCTGCGTGGCTTACCTTTTCTCTTTTTCTTCGGTCTTTTCATCTTCCGCATTCTCCTGGTTAACCTTTCTGAATTCAACCTTATTAGGTGTCCATACAAACGGAATACATTCTCTTTTATTCTTCAGGTACTCGGTTTTACTCCTAGTCTTTCTATGATTTCTTTATTTCTTACTTTGTCGGGCAGTCTTATAGCCGCAAATCTTCTGAGATTCTTCATTTCTCTTGCCTATAGTCCTCCTTCTCTGTTCCTTCGACAACACCCATAGTTCTGTTCCATATGTTAGTGTACGGTGGTGTAAGATGTAGTGTAGCACATTATGTATTCTTATTTTTGTGCTTTTTGACAAAGTCTTTCTTTTGAATGCCTGATAGTACAAATTAGTTGTAGCTTTCATTCGTTCCTCCTTTTCCTCTTCATTGTTTTCGTCTTCCGACAATGTGGTTCCCAGGTATTTGAATTTGGTAACCTGCTCTTTTCGCCAATTAAAAAAGTTATATCCTTGATTGTCGAAAATAGTACACCGCTTAGACTGTCCTAAATGGAACTATTAAATAAATCGATGCCTTTTTGCCAAAGTATCCCAAGGGCCAGGTGTATCAAGAAGGTTTGAACACTATGTTCAAGTGAACCAGGTTCAAAGTAAACAAATTCGCATAGAATTTTAAGAACATATGACAATATATTCATACATAGATAAAATGTGATGCGATTTTGTTCACTTTGAACCTGGTTCAGTTAAACGTAGTGTTCAAACCTTCTTGGTACAACTGGTTCCATTTTATATATCTTATAGCGTAGGAGAGAACTTTACATAAATGCTTGTTGCGATAAAGTAAATTCAGTGATTGACTTTGAATAAAAAGCATGCTTTATAACCACAGGACGGACTGTGTGGTTCCTTTCGTAGTGGACCAGCCGTGTTGTCAGAACTTACATGCATGTTCATACACGACTATTGCGCTGGCTTGTATTCGCGCAAATAAGCAACTCTCGTCTCGAGTGTGTTTGACAGAGTGGTAGTATCCGACGCTTTATTACACTTGATTAATATTATACTTTATTATAATTACGTTAACTCCTTAGACGTTACAGATGCGATACCTGCTGGCAAGTTGCGCTGAGAAGTCTACAGCTGTCTCGAAGCTAGTCTCTGAAGGAGGTGGGTCTGGGTTAACAAAACAATTAGGGTGCAAGGGAGCAATCCCAATGTGATTAAGCGTATTATGGAACCGACTTCGAAGGTTCCACAGGATGCGCTGATAACCGCAAACTTCCAGAACTTCTATCACTCGCTTGTCCAAGTTAGTGTTTGAGACACAGGAAAAGATCAAAACTTGCTTAATAATACATATACAGGGTGTGGATAAAGTATGGAACAAAATTCATATTTCTGTTATCTTGGGTTTGATGAAAAAATACTGAAACAGGTCGATTTTAGTTTTGTCTCGTGCATTTTATGACATAGTGAATTTCATTCTGTAGCCATCTGATTGCATCCAGGTGTAACGTCATCAGTTTTTTCAAATGGTAACATCAGACTTTTATTATCCCTTGTCGTTAAGTATTCCATTGTGCATACAACGGTATAAAAAGTTTGGTATCTTATATAACAATTTTTTGGAGAAAAACACTTTCGAATTAAAAAAAAATAAAAATTTTATTCCTATGATAAACTAATCAAAAAATGATAAACTAATCAAAAATTATCAACAAATTAGATAAAATATCAACGGAGGTGTTCAAACTGTCCACCGTTGGCCATTTGACATTGGCCAAGTGTTCAAACTGTCCACCGTTGGCCATTTGACATTGGCCAAGACGGACGTACACACTTTCTACGGAACGTCGTATTGTCTCTGGGTCAATATTGCGAATTTCCTCTTAAATGCGAGTTTTCAGGTCATCCAAGTCATGTGACTTATTTGTGTACACATTTGATTTCACATGACCCCATAGAAAAAAATCAAGTGGGGTGAGATCTGGTGAGCGGGCAGGCCAGTCAATTGTTCCCCTTCGTCCTATCCATCTCCCTGGGAAAATTTCGTCGAGATACCTGCGAACATGCTGGCCAAAATGTGGAGGTGCTCCATCTTGTTGGAACCAGATTCTGGGATGAGGCGCATCAGGATTGGCTTCGTCCGGAAACAGTATTACCAATGCTGGCACGAGGTCAAATCTTAGAAAATCTAAATATCTTTCAGCGTTTAAATTTCCCTCGAGAAAGACAGGTCCCACAATGCGATCTCCTATTATTCCCGCCCACACATTAACTTTTTGTTGGGTTTGGGTGTGACCCTCCCGAACCCATCGAGGATTTTCGCCCGACCAATATCTACAATTATGGCGATTCACCTGACCGTTTATTTTAAAAGTTGCTTCGTCGCTAAAAACCACATTACTGAGAAATTCGGGATTCTCATCGCATCGTAGCATCAATTGTTCACAGAACTCGTTTCGACGGTCGAAGTCATCTTCATTCAGTTCCTGAACGAGATGGACTTTATATGGATGAAGTTTTTCCTTCTTCAAGTACTTTGCGACTGTGGAAAAGTCGACTGCATTATCTCTGGCAATGTTTCTTGTTGAAGTGTGGGGGTTGTTTTGAACTTCCAAGACAATGTTCAGCCTAGTACCTTCTTCAGTTCTTGGACGACCTTGTTTGGGTCTGTCTTTCACACTGCCAGTTTCTGTGAATTTTGCCACAATTTTGCTCACCGTTGATCGCGAAATCGGTGTTCGGTTTGCATTTTCTGCATTGAACAATTGACAGGCTTCTTCATGGCTACGTATTTTATCACCAAAACCAACCATAATAAGAATTTGAATTCTGTCTTGTTCGCTCAAATAAGCCATTTTCGTGATTCACTTTCAACACTACCAAATTTCCGTTTTAGTCAAAACGAATACTCAGGTGCAGTACTTGATATACGGTTATAAGCTAATTGACAGTACTTTGACATTACTTTCGTCTACGCCATAGTTACTTGCGTTTTTCGGTTCTAGGAACAAACGGTAAGGCCTGCATAGGGTTTTTTTGTTTCCCTTATGTCGACTGGTCGATGTTTCGATTGAAGACAATCCGAGGTACACCTCAGACGTATCTAATTTGTTGATAATTTTTGATTAGTTTATCATAGGAATAAAATTTTAAATTTTTTAAATTCGAAAGTATTTTTCTCCAAAAAATTGTTATGTAAGATACCAAACTTTTTATACCGTTGTATGCACAATGGAATACTTAACGACAAGGGATAATAAAAGTCGGATGTTACCATTTGAAAAAACTGATGACGTCACACCTGGGTGCAATCAGATGACCACAGAATAAAATTCACTATGTCATAAAGTGCATGGGACAAAACTAAAATCGATCTGTTTCAGGATTTTTTCATCAAACCCAAGATAACAGAAGTATGAATTTTGTTCCATACTTTATCCACACCCTGTATTTAGGCTCACGCTAACTTAGAACAATAAATACACTAGCCTTGAGGGCTTAGAATAACCTAAATAAAGTCAAAATTACGAAAAATGAGCCCCGCGTCATTAATAACCGAAGCAAAAATCGACAAATGCTTCAGTATTATTTCCGTTTCCATGGGAAATAAGAAAAGGATAGAGTTACGTATTATTTGTCGTTTTTTTGCTTCAACTTAAACAATGAACAAACTGACCTTCACAAAACCGTGAAACGGTGATTCAATCTTCTTAAATTAAACTTGGCTTAAAATCAACGAGAAAATGTTAAACTAGTACATAAACATGTTCCGAAAATAGGTGCTCTCTTTCGCTCACAAAAACTCGGTCCAAATGCGTTTAGTTTCAAAAACGGACGTTCTTTTGCAAACGGATTAATCCCCACTTTCCTTGAAATTTCAGTCCGGATCGATAATCCCCTTTGCTCTCAAACTGTTTTTATGTTTTGTTTGGACTGAATTGCAGTTCTTTGCAGACGAACTGTCAATCAATAATTCAGATCTGAGGCATTTTGTTACAACATCTAAAGAATCCAGATTCAAGCTGTTCAAAATCAGATTCAAACTTTTAAGCGAAAGAAAGCAGCTAATATTTATGAAAACAATTAAATTATGTCAATTATAAAACAGATGCGTTACATTTTTGAAGTTTCAACTGATCGGTGAAGCAGTACGACGGTCGCAGTCAAACGTCAACGGTGAGATACCCTCTCTCGTGAACGCGTCAAACTATTATACAAACAGTTAAGTGAGGTGAATGCGCCACAGAAATGGTTGCTTCCGAACAGGCCATCCACAACGGGTAGTGGGGAAGAAACATTTTGAAGAAGGACAGACAGAACCAGGAAACGACAGAACTCCATTTTCTATTAAAGAGTGTGCACGTGTTTTTTCAATTCTGCTTCTTGCTATAATTTTTTGACAAATAAAAGAAAAAATACAGTCCACTTTGTTATCAAATACATAAGCAATAGTACAAGAAACACAAACTATCGTAACATCAATGATCTTCGAGCAGATACGTCGTAATGGCGACCTCGAGGAAATGGAACATTCACAACGTATATAGTCGGACATCTCCCGGTAGGGGAAATAACAGGAGAGAACGTAAAAGTGGATTCCTATGTCAAAACCAGAAAATAATTTATAAACGCTGAAACATCGCAACTTACCTCAGGGTTTATCGCCTATCTGGTTAATCCAATCCGCTGGGAAGATTTGCTCAAAAGCAACTGAAAGGTTCTTCGAGCTGGTACGTCGTAATGGCGACCTCGAGGAAATAGAACATTCACAGCGTATGCAGTCGGACATCTCCCGGTAGGGAAAATAATTAGAGAAAACGCAGAAGTAGATTCCTATGTCAAAACAAAGAAATAATTTACAAACGTGGCCTACGCTTAAACATCGTAACTTACTTCAGAGTTTATCGCAGAACTGGTTAATCCGTTCGAAAGATTTTCTCAAAAGCAACTCAAAGGACACGTAGGGCTTACATAATTCCAGAAACACTGTTCTATAGAATTTTGCAACTCAATTCGCGACTCGTGCGATCGGTGTCAACCGGTATTACTCGCTTTATTGAGCTTTCTTCTCTGTTTTCCTAAGCTAGCTGACTGCCGAAGAGCTGATGTTCTGTCACCGCGTGTGGATGTTAGAATATTGAGTTGTGTATGTTAATTAAAAGCTTAAATCGGACGAGACTGCAGTGTTGATTGCTTGAGGTCTCTTTATGCTGTTTTTTTTGCGAAATTTCGGATTTTCAAGATCTTTGAAAGGACCGATTCATCCTTAGGGTTCGGTCAAAGTACGTTGGATTTCTTTAGGAGAAAAGGGAGAGAATGTTGCTTGTTGCGTTCCATTTTTGATGTTGGTGTTATAACTGATTAAGTCACCCTTTTTATTGTGCTGTGTGCGAGTTGTGGTTCTTACGATTCGCCGATTTGTGTTCTCTTTTCTTGTTTGTTTCCCCGTGTGGTTTTCGGATTAATTACTCCTAGGCACCGGATTTCCCCGTATAAGGAACCGTTCTCGGATTTTTGTTGTATTTACCGCTGTCCACCTGCCCGCTTGTTTTTCTCTGTTTCACGGATCATCTACGAGGTTGTAATCTTTTTGCCTCTTCCTTTTGCGCGACTGACTTCGTGTGGTATCCGTTTTGAGGTTCCTAATTTTCTTGTTTTTATCATCTTTTAGCAAACAGTATGTTACGGTTTCTCAGGAAATAACCTGTATATTAAACAGGACTCGTAATTATTCTCTGTTGCATAGTACACCTATTAGGTAACGTGTATGCGGGAAAGCGCTTCATGCCGCACCTATTTCGTCAGATTTTACTGCGTTTAAAAGCAGTTTTTTTTTCATTTTCAAATGATCTCACGCTGTGTGTTTTGACTCAGATGCTTTTGTGCATTCGTTTCAAAATACTCCTACCAAAAAACGGTATGAAATACTCGATGCATCGGCACTTTTTTGTCATTTTAATTAAATAATATCATTCGGAGTTTTTATTCTTAGATAGAATTGCTTCATCTTTTGAAACTGCTTTGTGAGAACCGTTCGAAATTAATATACCACGCGGTTGGACAGTCATAAAATTCCCGTCCCCGTCTATTTTTCTCTACTAGAATATGTGAATTACAATTTTTGCGATTTAATATTTAGAGAGATAGATTAAATTGGTTTCACTCTCTGTCTTTAATGCCATTCGTTTTTATTTACGTCATGTTGATACTCGTTGGTTCCTGCCGATGTTTTCGATTTGTGCAAACCTATCCTTCGTACATTTGGGAGCACGGTTAATTTTGCTTTATTAACTCGACAGCCAGTTGGTCGTTCAGCGATATCCTCAGCGACTGGTGGTGTTGTTTGTAGAGGGCGCGGCTCCATTTTCGCGTCATGGCAACCTTGTAGGTCGGTTCACATTTTGGTTTTTTGGGAGGAACCGCAGGGAGGTTTCCTTGTCGGTTCTGGTTTGGCGCTGGTGAAATAAGAACCTCGTTCTGAGTTTGTCTCAGGCCTCAGGATTTTTAGCTCCGGCTTATTTTTAGTTCCGACTTATTTTTAGCTCCGGTTTATTTATAGCTCCGGTTTATTTTTAGCTCGGGCTTATTTTGGAGTTCCAGGTTTTGTACGGCGTATTTTCTTTCGTGTAGTATGACTCCTAGCTTGGTAAATAAGCGTTGGTTGTCAGCTCATTGTTACGATCCTTCTGCCGAGCAGCGCAGCCGTATTGCGGATCCGGCTTTCGGCGAAGCTGTTCCGAACCGGATCATTTTCGTTCAATGCCGTCATACGTTATTGGTGGAGAAGTACGGAACCGACCCTACACGATGGCGATCAGGTGGAAGATATCCTTATTTGCGGCTACGGCTGTAAGCCGAATTTTATATATCATTGCTACTGTGAACATTTTACTTTGGGCGCTTCATGCCAAACTTATTTAAGCTCACGTTTGAATTTACATGTTGTAAAACTCTCAACGGTTAATTAGCATTACCTTTGAAATATTCTTGGTGTACATTTGATACTGTTCTTTCAGTTAAAGATCATTTAACTTAAAATTTCCTAGTTTTGGTGGTTATAGTTCTCTTGTTGAGTACGCACTTGATGGCGTTAAGCCCACCACACTTTATGCATTGTTTTGATTTTGGTTGACAATATTAAGGATTGTTCCATAAGTCGAGTCGTTTCCTTTTCCTTCGATCTAATCCTTATCTTCGGTTAACATTAGGTGGCGCTCATTTATTTTCGCTTTAATTAACACTCACACCCGTCACGACTGAAGCTGGCTGTGCTTGTCGTTAATTTCCTCAGCACCAATCTTGCTTCTGCTCGAGTAGGTAGCAAGTAATGGGCCTAATTCTCGCCGTTTAGGCCCTCTGTTTAAGGCGTGGCTCGAATAGCCGGTCTAAGTTCCATTCTTGTACGCCACCGATGCTGAACCGTTAAGGCCGCCGTACACTAAGGCCTTTCCTTACGACGACCACCTCGTCGCTCTCTCTTGCGTGAAGTTTTGCTTGGAATATTTATATAGGAGTATAATTTTTATTGTGTTTTTAAACTGATTTTTTTCCAAATTGTATTTTGTTTATTCTGTCAGCTCTTTTTACTATAATCGCGTGATCCTTCCATTACGTTTGCTGTATTTGAATAAACTTAGATTTTGAGCTTTTATCTTTCACGATGTGCTTACTTTTTTTTTTGAAATTTAAATTAGAACGTAGTACTGGCTTGTCTTGACCAATTATGTAATTCAATTTGAATTCGAAAAGTGTAAGAACTCATAAGAACTTTTTATTTATTTATTTTTTTGATTTATTATTTATTAGACTATTAGGCTGTATAATTAATTTTGATTGTACCTAGTGTGTATTCTGTGTTTTTCTTTTGTAATAAAATAGTTACTGTTGTAATTTAATGGGAATAATCTTCTTTACAAAAGACTTCACGTGAGACAATGTTTTTTATCTTGAACAAATATGGATTATAAATAATCGCTTTCCAGAAAGTCTCCTCCGTAGAAGGCAATCTTATTTACCGGTCGGATCGGGCCGGCACCACGGTTCGAAGATACGTTCACATAATTCAATAAATCCGAGTTGGCTGTGCACGCGGAATTTGGTTCGCCATGTTCTTTCTCGCGTGCACCGTCGCATTAAATTACGAGGAACAAATTAAAGCGAACCGATTTTTTTCTGTTGTCGGCGAGAACCATTCAGGACTGACAAATAAAACGGCCGTAATTTAAGTTTAAATAAACATTTAGGACAGACGTACACATGTGTGCCAGCTCCGCGTAATTTATTCTGTTCGTTTTTATTCTCATTTGGACGATTAAACGATGAATAATAATAATACGAGACGTCGTCGTCGTGACATGCTTGAAAATGGTGGTCCTGATGTTTCTGGTCAGTTGACCAGTTTCATACTGTATTTGTTAAAAGAAAAAGTCACAATTACTCAAAACACAATGGTTTGATTACAATAACAAAAATTTTCCGCCTAAAGACGGAATAAAATTAAATATTAATCAAAACTGTTTCATTCTACTTGCCAGACTAATAATTTATTTAAAAAGTAAGAAAATTTGGTGGAAAATTAATTATGTACTGCTCCGCCGCTAAATTTAAACATAGTGGTGCCGTAAAAATAATAAGATTAAGTAAGAATAAAGAAGGGTTGTAAGTTTTCCCTGGGGGGTGTGTTGACACGAGGGCGGTTATTAAAACATATCGCCACCCGGGGATCGTTTCATTAAAACTGCTAACGCATTATTAAAGCGACTTAGCATTCCCACAATTAAAAACATCTTAATTGGGTTACGTGTACTACACTGTTAAACTCGCGGAAAATAAAGCGGAAGGGAAAATTAACAGTGAAACTTTATTTTATTTTTGAAAATAAGGAAGTCGTAGACGCGTGTATAAAATTTTGCCGCCACTTTTACTAGTCCCGCTGTGATTTCAACAGCTGCCCCAATGCTAGACTCTGAAGGAGATAGGGGTGGGTTAGATGATAAAATACGGGTGCCAGAGAAAAACCCCAGCTGATGAACGCACTATGGAATCGCTTCCCAAGGTCCCACAGCGTGCGTTGATAAACAAAAATTTCCAGGAAGGGATTGATATCCTGCTGATGCTTGTGACAATAAATTAGCCTTCAGGGCCAAAATAAACTTAATAATTAAATGAATGACGTAACTCCAGACGTTAGATTAATTAACACAACAATTAAAATAATTACAGGTTAATACTGATCGCACAGAATCGACTGGAGGTCGCAATACGTTCAAAACTGTTAAACCGAACTAAGTTTGACTTAAAAGTCACGGTAATACTTTAAAATGACCACCAAAAATGCCGAAGATATTTACGTAATACGGCTTACTGATAACCCAATATTTGATACGACGCGCTACGGCGACGACTCTATTCTGTCTTTCGCGCTAAAACGCATTTTTGGCTATAAATCTCAACCCAGCTACCAAACAATAAAATCGTCTACCAGGGATGGCTCGTTGGTTTAAAAGACTACTCTTTTAGAGACGATTTTCTTTTTTGGCAGCTGGGTTGAGATTTATAGTCAAAAATGCGTTTTCGCGCGAAAGCCGGAAGAGAGTCATCGTGTCCAGTAGCGTAACTAGAAATCAAGTCGCTGAGTTGCATAATACAGGGTGTTCTTTTACTGTGTGTAAATAAAAGAACCTCAGTATAAGTACACGAAATGCTGCCTTCTGCGGTTATTTTTTGGTGGCTACCGTATCATAACCAAAATCTTTCGGATGGACCGCTTGTTTGGAACTGTTGAAATGTTCAGCAATAGAAGTTTCTTCTTAGGGTTTATTAGCTTCGATATCCATGACAAGAGTAAAATCGACCGTACCTATCATGTTTTCTTAAGCAAGAGACCTTCTTAAAGATTAATTTGAACATTTTGAATGTCGCGTGATACATAATAATCTTAGGGAAAAATAAACAAACAGTTTGTTTGCTGTGTAACCATAGCAACTAACATAAAGGTCTCAATATTTCATGTGTTTTTAAAAATCGTAAAAAAAATTTAATACTGAAAAACTATTAACGACAGGTATCGACAACCTATATCATTGAAAAGATAATTAAATAGCGCATCTAATAATGATAAAAGTTATATGGCATTCCATTAAAAAAAAAATAGTTATCGTGTTTGAATATTCTCAAGTTTATTAATTTTTTTTTTAAGAACTTATGTTGCCAGAATTTTTTCTTTACAGTGTAACGGAAAAAGCATTTCAAGACGAAATTTTTGCAAAAAAACAACATGTCGCTGACGTCATTTGTTCGGAAGATATTTGCATTTGTTTGAGGTACTGCAAGAGGAGCGATAATTTTTTTTAAAAGTTGAATAACGCGAAGACGGTTTAGATTAGACCTTATGTATGGTACACAAGGTCACATTAAAATTCAATCCAGAACCCAATAATGTAAAAATATATAGGATGTTCCATTTAAAATAACGAAGTGACCTGTTAGCCCAGACTAAACGGAACGCTCTGTACACGTCAAATTAATTTTAAAACATGCTCCACATGATCCTGTAAAACTTTCATTTGAAACATTTTTTCTTAAGCTTAATAACTTGAGAGGTATGAAAGAATCCACCTTAAATGGGACATCCTGTATGTATCGCGGAGTCAATCCGGGGACACTTTGTACACCTACACCCGCAAAGTTGTGCTTCTCTCGTTATTATCTGTAATTCATTTCTTATGTGGAGAGTGTTTGTATGTGTATTAAAATTTTTTCCTGGTCTTACTTTTATTTTTTTGATTGAAGTTTGTTCTTGTCCGATGAAAATAGTAAGTACAAAGTTTTTTTAAACTCAAACCGGACAGAAAAATGAAGGGAAACACACTCAACGTTTCGCTACAGATTTATAGATTTATACTCCTGACGAAGCTATAAATCTATAGCGAAACGTTGAGTGTGTTTCCCTTCATTTTTCTGTCCGGTTTGAGTTTAAAAAAACTTTGTATTTATTTTTTTGATTTATTAAATATCCCTGTGCACAAAAGTCAATCTGCGCAAATTTCTTTAAAATTTGTAATAAAAAAATAAACACTTATAAAGTAGATAAAATATTGTGCACTTCTAATTTAATAAAGTTTGAATAAAAAATGTAGCCGTGCTGGGAATAACAGTTCGGTTAATTTGGTTGCCTATATTAGAACACATCACCATTGCACATATTGAAATCCTAAGACTAGAAATGATATGCAATGTTAAAACAGAGAAGTCGGTATAACCTGTAGATTTGTTTACATATTCCACATTATAGTCGGCGTACCATAAGAGTGCATGACACAAAAGGTTATCATTTCTTTACCTGAGTGTCGCGATTCCCACAGTTTAATGAAAAAGTCTGTAGAAAATATCCTAACACAAAGTCCAAATTGTACAATACATAGTAAAGGCGCCTTTATTCTTCGTCCGCACTTCACTGCTGAAATTTGATTTAACCGATTTCAATGCATAAAACGTGGAGAACTTGTTTAAATTTTAACCAACATTAACTTGAGTAAAGAAACTGAGTAGTTCCTCTAATAAATGATACCACAAATAACACTTAATCGGGAGACACGTTATCACAATAATTTTCAGCACAAACTATTTATTAATCCCCGAAATAAAATAGGAGTGTTATTTTTTATTAAGTCATCTCAGCTGATCGCAATTGCGTCCATGATAAGCCTCTCGACCAATCAGGAGCTGTGTCTAACGTAAACAAACCCGCAGGTTATGCTGCATTCTGTAAACGGTATACTACATTCCTTCTAGGTTATGTTATTTTATTGATTGCAGATCACATACAGTACCTACAGTGTGTACCCCGATTGACTCCGCGATACATACAGGGTCCGTCTACCTCTCTAGTTATTAAGTTTAAGAAAAATTGTTTCAAATGAAAGTTTCACAGACTCATGTGGAGCGGGCTCTAAAATTAGTTTGACGTGTACAGAGTGTTCAGTTTAGCCTGGGCGTTAGGTCACTTCGTTATTTTAAATGGAACACCCTATATATTTTTACATTTTCGGATTCTGGATTGAATTTTAATGTGACCTTGTGCACATACATAGGGTCTAATCTAAACCGTCTTCGCGTTATTCAACTTTTTAAAAAAAATTATCCCTCTTGCAGTACCTCAAACAAATGCAAATATCTTCCGAACAAATGACTTTAGGGACTTGTGGTTTTTTTGCAAAAGTTTCGTCTTGAAACGGTTTTTCAGTTACACTGTAAAGAAAAAGTTCTAGCAACATAAGTTCATAAAAAAAAAATAATAAACTTGAGAATATTCAAACTACGAGGGTCTCAATATTTCGTGTATTTTAAAAAATCGTAAAAAAATTAATATTGAAAAAACTATTAACGACAGATATCAACAACCCTATATCATTGAAAAAAGAATTAAATAGCGCATCTAAAAATGATAAAAGTTATATGGCATTCCATTAAAATTATCGTAGTTTGAATATTCTCAAGTTCAAGTTCATTCATTTCTTTTTAAGAACTTATGTTGCTACAATTCTTTCTTTACAGTGTAATTGAAAAAGCGTTTCAAGACGAAACTTTTCCAAAAAACTACAAGTCCCTAACGTCATTTGTTCGGAAGATATTTGCATTTGTTTGAGGTACTGCAAGAGCGATATTTTTTTCAAAAGTTGAATAACGCGAAAACAGTTTAGTTTAGACTCTATGTATGTACACAAAGTCACATTCAAATTCAATCCAGAACCCGAAAATGTAAAAATATATAGGATGTTCCATTTAAAGTAACGAAGTGATCTAACGCCCAGGCTAAACGGAACACTCTGTACACGTCAAACTAATTTTAAAATATGCCCCACATGATCCTGTAAAACTTTCATTTGAAACATTTTTTCTTAAACTTAATAACTCGAGAGGTATGAAAGAATCCGCCTTAAGTGGGACTACCTGTATAATAGTCCGAAAATTTTTGAATTCAGATTTCATGTTTTGCAGTTCAGGTCTGCTTAGTGCGAAATTTGAGTGGAATTTCTTCAAGGAAGCGGAATTAACACAGGAAGAAATAAAATCTGTGTAGGTAAAGCTGCCTTCCTTTTGAATCTAGGGAGATATGCCAAATTCTAACATTCCAGAAAGAAAAATTGAATCACACAAAATTACTAATCGCATAATATAAATAATATTTATTTTATTTAGTAAAGTTGTAAAATATTTATTGACCAAAATACAAATAAAAAGTGATGATTCAAATAATAGTCAACCTCTGTTAGCGCCCGACGGCGTTAATTTCTTACAAATGTAGTAAAATATTGTCACGATTAAGGAAAATTTGAAAATCGTATTTAATTAATTTAAAATGTATTTTTTCCTATGCGATACGAGTTATTTGCTGATAAGCGGTATGCTGGTGCAACGACTCGATGAACGATGAACTTGTAGCGTGAATCCGCAAAGTTGCAAATACGCAAATAACTCGGGCACTGTATGTGTTTAAACACAATTAATTAATTCACGATTTAATAGAAATGACGATTGGATACAACGTTAAAATTCTGACATCACCTTTTCAGCAACCGAGCAAAGTACGGGTTCAATTAAAGTTTTGCGAAATTTGGTCTTGACGTCACGTACATTAGCAGTATAAAAGATGGGCGTAATTTGTAAAAAATATCAGTTAATCTGATCGTCGTCGTGGGATACAGTTATCTGTATTTCTGACCTTTAAACAATAAAGGTAATCCTTGTTGTTTTAATGAGTTAGTTTGCAGTTTCCCTGTTACTCCCTTTTCACCCACAAGTTACGCAACCCCCGCGTCTGGACGCCGACAGCTCGTAACTTGCTGGAGACGACCGACGCGTGACAATATAAATAGTCAAAATAAAAATAAGCCTAACTCTGACCGGGCGAATTGATAAAAAAGTCGAACAAATTAACAAAATGTAAATAGAAAAGGAAGAAACAAAGAAGCAAAAGACGATCGAATCATGTTTCTAAACAAAATGAAAAAAGGAACACAGAAAATTCTTTGCGCAAGCGACAAATAAAGAAGAATCCACGCCTGATTTTTTTTACATTTAAATGTCAATATTTCAAAAAACATTAGGTTTAGGTACATAACATCCTTATAAGAAATTTATCTACTCTTAAAGCCGAATCGAAATAAACCATAATACACAGTACATTAAGAAAAAAAAACATAACTTTGATCTGGCACAGCCACACGTAACAGCCTGTATATAATTGTAACTAATTTTAAATCATGCACCTATACCATAGGTAAGTAATAGCAAAAGTAGATTTTAAAAATCTGCATTAATATAGACGCTATGTACCGAATACGCACTATTGGCCCACCTGTATACTAAAATTTGAAACTTGTTAAATAACAGTCACATGGAATTATTTTATTTATTTTTTTTTAATTTATTTAGTATTTTCTGCTCTTTATAATGCAAATAAGACAAATTTTTTTTCTTAATTCAAGGGCCCCGCAAAGATTTCTCGCCCCTGGGGCCTCGCGACTATTAAGGCCGCCTCTGTTTCTTGCTACAATGGCGACTGGCGACCAAAACGGGCGAATCAATTTTTATTTGGCTTCCAGTGACAATTCTAAAATAAGGAAAAATTAAGTTTGGCATTTAACTGGTTTTCAATTTTTTTAATTTTTTGTTTTGATTGGATAGAACTAGGTTAGGTAATGCTGACGTGGAGATTGGTTGAGTTCTATTTTAATTGATTTTAATTTTTAACCATTAGATTTTATAAAAAGGTTTTTGCAATCATTTGATGTAATCTATCAGTAGTATTTGTGTCGATCAAACAGAGTAATCAGATCAAAATCATTAGCATTTTATTAGAACTACGTTAGAAATTCATTGCTGTATAAAGCAGACCGGCGGCAAACACAAACTTAATAACTCTTTAATAGAGTGATCTATCACATCGAGCGAGGGTGGTATCAGTCACCCCACGCTCAGCGCCCCGACATAGTCAAATCCGCTAAGCCCAAAGCCAACAAACACGTCCGCCAAATAATTTAATTAAATCTGCGATAGAGGGACAGTTTTTAATTTCGCCCGGGCGCCGTAAACAGTCGTGATTATCCGATGTGGATTACGCGGATTAAGAACGTCGATTTAAAGCGTGTCATTAGGGTCGAATGAACGCCGATTACCCTTTTGTAAATCTGATTGATTATCATGGTTATTGGAAAATGGATGGCCCCCAAACAAAGATAAATCACCCTTATATTTAAAATTGAGATTTTTCAAAAATGTTTATGGTGTAGGCCTTATCGAACTCATTGTTTTAGATTTAAGAATTAAATTTATAATGCTACTAAACATGTACACTAAAAAGCGCTCTGTTGAATTACCTACTCACCTATGTGATGTTAACAATTTAAATACTTATTTTTTGAATCCCGGTAATATTCGAAGCCCGAATCCTAATTTAAATAATTTTTACAAGACTTCTACAGCTATGGACTTTTCTGAACTTTTTACACTTCAAATCGTTTCTGAAGAGGTAATTTACAAACAACTTAATAGTATTAAAACAAAAGCATGTGGATCGGACGAAATCAATGCACATATGCTTCGTTTGTGTTGTCCTTTCTTAACTCCGTACATTACTTATATTGTCAATTTCTGTTTATTGAATAATGTTTATCCTGATTGTTGGAAAGAAGCATATGTCTTGCCTTTGGCAAAAGTTTCCGAACCCCATGAATATAAAGATCTTAGACCCATTAGTATATTATCTGTTATATCTAAATTAGTAGAAAAGTGTGTATTGGATCAATTAAGTTTACATTTAAATAAATTTCAACTGCTGCCATCCTTTCAATCAGGTTTTCGCTCCGGGTTTAGTTGCACAACTGCACTCTCTCTAATCATTGATGATATTTGTAAAGCTATAGATGAGAATAAAATAACGGTGTTAGTTCTACTTGATTTTTCTAAGTCTTTTGACACGGTTGACCATAATTTACTTTTATCCATTCTTCATTACATTGGTCTTAGCGATTCGGCAGTTACATTTTTCAGTAGTTACTTATTGAATAGGTTTCAAAAAGGCGTGTACAAAAATACTAAGTCAATATCTCAAGTACTTAAATCGGGAGTTCCTCAGGGAAGTATCCTCGAGCCAATTCTATATTCAATATACACTAGTTTTATTTTCAATAACCTTGAATTCTGTAAATGTCAACTATATGCCGATGACACTCAACTTCTGCATCATTTTGATCTAAATAATATTGATGAAGCTATTACACAAATTAACTCTGATTTGGATCAAATTATCACTACTTCCGCAGATCATTGCTTAGCAATAAATACTAATAAATGTTGTGCACTTGTATTTGGCAGAAATAAGGCGCGTAGTACAATAGTAAATAAAATAAATATATGTGTTAAAGACACATCTTTAGTAATTACTGATTGCGCTAAAAATTTGGGTCTTTATGTTGACATAAATCTGAGATTTAAAACACACGTAAGTAAATTAATCCAAAAATCCTATTGTAAATTGAAAGTACTTTACAACAGCAAAGAATTTCTGAACATGGACGCTCGCAAAATGTTATGCAACTCTTTAGTACTCTCGCAGTTCAATTATGTCGAAGTGATCTACGGTCCGTGCTTGGACAGTGTCAACATATCCAGAATTCAGAAAGTTCAAAATTCTTGTTTGCGTTTTATATACGGCCTTAGGCGCAGGGACCATACCTCACATTTTCTTGCAAGGGCAAAATGGTTAAATATGATCCAACGACGTCAGTTGCACTCTGCTGTATTTTTCTATAAAATTATACAAAGTGAAATACCTCCTTACCTTTACGATAAAATTTCTTTCAGAACGTCAGTTGATAACATAAATATTAGGAATAAAGGTTTACTTACGCCTCCTGCGCATCATACTTCTCTCTTTATCACAGATCGTTTATGTACAATATAATTAAAACTTATAATAATATTCCTGTTAATCTTAAATCTTGTACAGTTTCATCTTTCAGGCGTCAGATGTTGCTTCGTTTTCAATAACTCTACCTTTTTGGTGACTTTTTGGTAGTTTGTGCTCTGGTTATTTTCCTGATTATTAACTCAGTATCTGTGTTACTCAAAGATATTTGATTTTTGTATTATTTGTATTCATTGTGTACAATAGCTTACTCAGAAATATTTATGTAAACTAATACTTAATCTCTTATTAATCTATAATATTTGTCCTTTTTGTTTACTGCCATTTTACAATGTATTTATTTGTATTTACTTTCAACCTAAAGGTTTTAGAGGAAGAGCAGCATATCCTTTTGGGACTGTTGATCTAGAACTGTTTGGTTACTTTTTTTGAACCAATAAACATTATTATTATTATTATTATTTCAGTAGATATTAAAATGTATTGGAGATTGTGGTTTGTAATACAAAGAAATTAGATTTAATCTCCTAACCACAAAAGTTTGTTTAAAAACTAAATACGTATTTCAGTAGATGCCTTCTTCTTGATCACAAGAGAAGTGACTGTGTCATGCCTATCGCTACCTTATATACTAATTCATTTCGCTCCAATGAAGCGTGCTGTCTGAAACGAGCGTCTCACCGGATTACGTCAACCAAATCAAGCAACACGGAACCTGCCAAAGGTCGATGATCGGTGTTCATTAAATCTCTCTTATTTTTGTATATGAAAATGGTTTCAAACCCGTCTAATTTCCTGTTGCTTGACGTTGTTTTTATTAGCCTAAGATTGTTTAAATCTATTTTATGACTGGTGTCATAAATATGTTGGGCAACACTGGATTTTTTAATTCTATTGTACTTTAAATGACCTAAGTGTTCTTTAAAACGTGTCAGTAAATTTCTTTTTGTTTGCCCAATATATTTTTGAGTACACCCTTGACAAGATATTTCATAGATTCCTGATTTCTGATTTGGTTCAGTTTTGTCTTTAGGATTTGCCAGTAAACGTTTTAAAGTATTACGATTTTTTTTCTCTGTTATTTGATTTGACTTTATTTTATTTATTAATTTTTTTATTATTAACTGTTAGTCTTTTTTCTTCAATATTTTGCAGACCAAATTTTTGATCGCTTTCGTCATTTTTCACATGGATTTGATCTATTGTTAATTTCGCACAAATTTTTATTTTATTTTCGTCCTCACCACATCGATGATCATCTTTTGTTTTTCGTCTTCAATCGATGCGACTGTATTTTATTTTTATTTTGATAATCAATCGATCTTCTTTTTTTTTCTTCTTTGTTTATTCGAGTCAACACTGTACAATGTTTAAATTCCAATTTATTTAAAATTATTCATAAAACTTTCACTTTTGGAGTTTAATTGAGGTGAGTTGACCTTGAGATTTGTTGATTTTTTTTTACTATGATATTTTTTTAATATTATCATTTTTCTTAATTTTTTACTTGGTTCGGTTCGGTTGGATTGGGTGGACATTGAAATTTTTTTATTGTTTTTTATTTTAAATTTTTTTCATTGTTTGTTCTTTTTGGTAAATAAAGTTGAGTTCATATGTCCGATTAAGTTTGGTTTACCTTGAGATTGTTCGAGCTGTGCTTTAAGCATTTCTTAATTAACATATTTCGGCGCCCCTTTTGCTTCTGCGCCCTCATGCTTTGCTTAGCTTGCTTACCGCCTTCCGCCAACTTTGGAAACAACATTGTTATGCAGCCGGTCTAGGTAAATATCTCGTAAACAACGAAATTCGCTTCGATTTCATTTCGATTTTCGGAGAAATTTTTATTCTTTTAGGTTTGAATGTTTCATTTTCGAATTCAGTTTTATGTAGCGACTTGTCCGGGTCGGTTGCGCGCCCACAGGCTGCAAGGCTCGCAGCTCATTACTCTCATTACTTTACTAGCAAACAAATTAAAAGTTTATTGTAAATAAGTAATTAATAAAAAAAGTTTGTAAGTTACACTTTATCTTTTATCCTCGTGCCGATGATAATCAATCAATCAATCAATAGTAATTAGTACTGGTGAAACGTTTAAAGAATTAATTTTGCATACGGTGATTGAATCACCGTGTTCCTTAAAATAAACGAATAGGAAACAGTGAGGAGTGATTTTTTACTTTTGTGGCTCTGGTAAATATTTATTGGAAGAAGAGACTCATTCTGAATGTCAATTTTATTTATTGATTTTTTATTTTCGTGTTTATAAAATTCCAAAAAAGATTCAACTATTTATAACCAAAGAAATGGGCGGTGGTAAATGTCACCCTCACCTGACGCCAAATTTCAATGACAATGGTCCCTGATTGGGGGCGTTACTGTAACAGACCGAACCAACACAAGTATACATCACCTTCTCTCCCTAACAGGACGAAGGTGGCACGCACGCAAGACTGAAATTTAACAGTGAGACGTCACGAGCCCGGTCTTCCATCTAGGCGCCCCTTATCTCAGATCACGAAACTCACTGATATATTTCAGAAATATTATAACAAAGGGTATAAAGCGTTTGTCATATTTTTTACGGTTTTCATAATTCACTCGGTGTTTTTCTTTATTTTTTGCCCGCGTCTTCGACTTCGGTGTTTTGAATAATTTCGTATAATCTTTTACAAACTTGGGTTAGTTTCTAGGTATAGGGCTGTAAATTATCTTCGTTGAATTGGCTTGTATAATTTTTGATGGAAGCTCTTATGTTAAAATCAAATTTACATTATTTTAAACACAATGCTGTTTATATTTACTGTTTCACGAGGGATTCTTTGAGTTGTTAGTAGGTAGACTTCTGTTAGGACACGTAACGATTAGAAAACGGTTTTTTATATTTTTGAGTTTATATTATCCAGCAGCATGCTTTCAATGCATCATAACATCAAGACAAACAATATAGTTTTTCGGCTTTCGTCTAAAATTACTGATTTTCCATTCGCTCAACTTGTCCTGAAAACGGTCATTTGCATGCCAAGGCAGGAAAATAAAAATACGGATTCTGCATGAACGATTTTTAGATTGATAGCGCTGAGTGACATTGAAATGTCAAATTAAATCTCACCAACTGAAGAAAAATTATTATTTCAATGTTTTTAAACTTTTCTACAGCTAAAGTTTTCTATTTTTGTAAATCAAGTAATGCAATTCAGCGTTGAATTGTGTCGCTAACATAAGAAAGACATATAAATAATATAGTGATATATACTAAAATAGTGTTTTATTTAATTTATTCGTGTAAAATGGAATATCACAAAATAACAGCTAACAGTATCAAAGACAAATTTCCTAACCGACGCTATTTTGACAATTGTTTTAATTTAAAAACTTTGTCGTCGTCCGGAAAAAGATTGTGTATCACGCGTCCAGAAATTTTTTGCGAGTATAAGCACGTTTGTGGGGCCTCGTATTCGCTTGGACCCCACAAACCGTGGTCATCGTGATACAAACAACTATTATATACGAATACGAATACCGAATGAACAGACCTCGTAGGTGCTTTGACGTGAGTATGTCTCTCCTTGTTGGTAATAATCCTAATAAAATTTTAACGAATAAGTAATTAAAAATAAAATTTTAATTTGACATTATTTCTTTATGTAGAGGCTGTTTCAAATTCGACCCTCAGCATGTGGATCTCGCTTGTTTGAAGGGATAGACGACAGGTTTAAATTAGGCAAAGTTCTAACTCAAAATAATTAGACGACATGTTTAAATAAACGACAGGTTTAAATTAGGCAAAGTTCTAACTCAAAATAATTATAAATAACAAGAAAAATTGCCATTTTCTTATTTTGCCCAAATTTCCTACATTTGAAGACAGAGATCAAAAAAATAAAACTACCTATATGTTTAATTCTCTACATAGCGAAGAAAATCATTTTTCTGTAGCATGTGTCGTCAAATTGTTATCATTATCAATTTCATATTTTATTTTTTATGACGCCTATAAGTCGCAAAATGATCTACTCATTAAGCCGATTATGACAATATAGTAATATAGTACAATATAGTACAAGTTATATATAGTAATATATACAATATAGTACAAGTTATGAAAATTCTTTAAAACAAAGTTAGAATTTTTTTTTTAATTAAAATGATTAATGTGAGATAAGAACAGAAGCTAGTTTTAGATTAAAATTAAAAGCAATGGGTTTGGTAGATACTAGTTTAGTAAACATTCTTTTTATTCGTATAACAGAAACACAAAACTGTACTTTCGAAACAAATAACAGCTTAGATTAAAACAATACTATTATAATGTAGTGGATTATCTATGATATTAGTGACTGTAATTTACATATATTTAAATCTTGAAGTGCCTTAGGTTACTAAAAAACTAAAAACGCTGGCGGCTTGAAGTAGTTTATTAATAAAAGTCGTTACGATGACATGTTTCGGTCAAAAGACCATTTTCAAATCTACAAGAAAGAACGAAATTAAAGCTTAAATTAGTAGACCATTAACAAAACAAAGACAAACCTTGGTAAAAGTCGATTAAACATGTTGCGAAAAGGAGGATATATTGTTTGCGCTGAGTGCCGCTCAGGTGCGGTAACATAAAATATTCGACAAAAATCCCAATGGACGGCAAGTAAAGTTACTAAATATTAACTTTAAACACATTGACAAAATAGCCCAAAAAAGGGGCAAAATAACGATTAAAGTATACAATAACAAAGATTTGGTTAAAAATAAAACAAACAGAAGACCAAAAAATTTAAATCATAATGAATGAGCCAAAAATTTAAAAATCGTAGTGACAGCAAAATGGCAAAAAGACCGTAGTCTAAAAAATATTACAGCAGAAAACAAACAAAAAAAATTTTAAACCGAAAAGTGAATTTAGTAAAAAAAGGGGGGGGGGGGGAGGGTTAGGAGATATTCCAATTTATGAATTTGAAGAAATGGAATTGAGGGAAGATAAACTGATCGTTAAGTAAGGTGAGGTCTCTATCGTTCTTAGCCAAAAATATTTTTAATGCTTCAGTAGTATTTAGTTGAAGACCTTCAGGGAGTTGATGAAGTAATTTTATAGAGGGGTTGATATCTAAAGAATGACCAGAATCTAAAAGATGGGTAGCAAAATTATAATCAGTTTTTCCCAGCCGGGCAGAAGCTAAATGTTCTTTGACGCGGGTAGATAAATTACGACCTGTTTGGCCAATGAAAGTAGCAGTGCAATGGGGATGCATACACGAGATAAAAGGTTGTAATCATTTGAAAAAGTGATCTTTATACCCTCTAATTGTTTCAAAATTTGTCTGAGTTTTTCTTTTCTGTTAAGTAAGGTAGTGAAACATAAGTGAAATTGGGGATTGAAGTCGAAGTGACTTTCAGGCTAGGAAAAACTCTTTATTGATAAGTTTATTTTTAATATTACAAAACAAATTAGAGATAACCTGTATAGAAAAATTATTATTATAAGCGATTTGACAAATGAATTTGATTTGATTAGTAAAGTCCAAAAAACTCGTTGGTATAGAAAAAGCTCTATGAAAAAAAGCGGAGAAAGCAGACAATTTGTGTTGAAAGGAATTATTAGAATTAAAATTGATGATAGCATCAGAGTTAGTAGGTTTACGAAAAATGACCACACCGTCCGGTTGGGAATAAAAATTATTGTTAAATTGGAAAAAATTCTGTTTTAACGTAATTTGAAATAATTCTAAAATGCATTGTATATCATCGTCAGACAAGTAAGATTCTAAAAGTAGTTCATTGACACAATCTAAACAATCTTGAATAGGTATGGAAGTAAACAGTTCAGGACATCTAAAGATATCAAGATGCAATTTTGGTTGATATGACAATGGCTTAATTTACTGACCAAGTCAGCGGAATTTCTGTCAGTATATTTAAGAGTTAAAGGGAGGAGTTCTCTGAAAATAGAGTCCAATGTTGAAGTCACTTTATAAGCAGGTGAATTACAAAAACTGACTACCGGACGAATGGGGACATTAACTTTATGTATCTTAGGTAACCCGTAAAGGCGGGGTGTAAGTGGGTTCATACTTAAAAGATGTTTGTTTTTGATAAGAGGGTTATTTTTGAATTTAAAAACCGTAGATCTAAGGGTTCTATTGTATTCTTTTTAAGGCAATTAATAGTAAGAGAATCAGTGTTTCAATGGGTTTGTGAAGTACATGTATTCAAAACCTGAGAACATCTGAATCTAATTTGTTCTCCTTCGAAAAATTCGAATTTGAATGAATTCAGTACGTATTAAAATATTTTTTAACTTAGATTTATCAATTTTGGGTTTGATAGAAAATTTTGTTCCTTTATTCAATAAAGTAATCTCATTTTAGTGAACTCAACATTGGAAAGATTCAAAAACCGTTTGTGAAAATCGTGTGTTTGAACCACAGGAAGGCTAAAAATATGTCTGACGTTATAATCAAGGTTGTGAAAGATTTTTTCCCCAATATGGGGTTGTTGTAAAGGTTAAAAATAATTGTGGGTAGCATCGTATTGCTCTAAATTAAAGTTAAAAAGGCCATTGGGGACTTCTAATATAGTAGGGGTGGCAAAGTCTAACAATTCTGATTGGTTATTAATATTATAAATATGAATGATCTCTGATTGATTTGTAGGAGGTTCTAGTTGATTGGTTTCATGTAAAACTGAAATGGGAGTGTTAGTGTTACAATCAAATTTAAAACTAGAGTTAGTGTTAAAATTTAAACTATGACAAATATTAATCGGATGACTCTAAAAATTGACAGTTTTGGTTCAGCTTACTGTTATTTGAACTTACGTAAATATTATCCGTACATGAATCACCGTAAACTTTATCATTGTTATCATTCAAATTATGGTCTTTGATCGATATAACAACAGGGCTGTCTGATGGTTATGTTTTAAAGAAGTATTGGTATAGCTATGAGGCAAAAGACATTCTAAATCTACCTTTTCTTCAGGGTTTGCGTCTAACAAAGTCAGATTCTCCAAACAAGATGTAGAGCGATCTGTAGAGAGTGTTGAATTGAAAGTCATGGTTTGATCAAAGAAACTAGATGGACTTACTTCGGTTATAGTTAGCTCCTGTGAATCCAGAGTTTCTAATGATTCTAACTGGGCAGACACATCCGCGTTAAGGGTCCTGTCAAAAGAAGTATAACAGAGAAAGTTAGGATCAGACATCACAGTTTGATTGCTGTCAGAAGACTTGGTGGTAAGATTGCGTAACTTCTTCGAAAGAATTTCAAATTTCTTCGTACCCTTTCGCATTGCGATGTTCTTTACTATAAGCTGGAAGACATCCCATTCCAGGGGGTGGAGGCGGCTAACTATTTCCGATTGAAAGAAGATACTATTATATTTGGTTGCAAGAATTGAGTAACCTGTCCGTTTTAATATTAGTTAAATTTTCGAATTATAGCATAAAGTAAATTTTTTTTAATGGATCATAGTAGACAGTACTATCATTAAATAGAAATTTTTTTCTGTTTTCATAAATATATACTTTATTGGATTCATTTCTTATAATTAATAGGAGAAACTGCCATTTTTATTATTATCAAAACATTTAAGAAGAAGAAATCCCTAAAGATTATCATTATTAAAGCTATCAACCGTAGCGAAATGTTGAGTGCTTGTGCAATGCTGACCGTTTAAAGATTGAAAACAATTTTTCTACAAATTTTTGGTCATAACACATAACATAATAATACATAATTATATATTATATAATATATATAATATATAATTTAAAACATTCTTGTTAAAATGTTCTGTGAAACGTTAAGAATAATAAACTCATTTTCAATAAAAAGTCAGATAGGAGCTCTTATCAAAACGATCGCTCAAAACGATAAAACGGAACTTTGTAAATTAATGGGAATACGAAATTATTTACGCAGCCAAAACTGTGAAAATATCTGGAAGCTCGTTAGAATTTAATAAAACAAAAAATCGGCACCGCCACCCTACTAAGACTAGGATTAAAATTGTTCGCGCCATTTAAGAATCGATTCATGGAAGAATTCGCAATGGTCATATTGAAGACACTAACATCAAAGGTGCCGACACTCATTGAAAAGACTGTGCCCACAGCCTGGTAATCCTCTTATTATTTCCAAGTATTCTGATTTTAGAACACTGGTTGTTCAGATTGTCTGCACCTAATTCCAACTGAATTTTGATTTTCTCTTTTGAGATTTAGGTTTTTGGTATATTTTTGGCATTTTAATTTCTTGTGTTTGGTTGAGATTACTTGGGTTGAGTTCACTTTGTGATTAATTGAACTTTGATGAAGTGTCAGTTTGCACTTAGCAACAAGAAATAACGGCAGATTTGCCATTAAAACAAAAAATGCGGTAAATATGCATTAATGCCCTAATAAATTAAAATATGCATTTATTTATAAAAATATTCAAAACATGCATTTGCATACGCAAATACAGGGTGTTCATGGGAAACCGCTACAATAGCTAACACTCTTATTTGTATTTTTACGAAGTAACTTAAATTAGATAAGTTTTAGGACTTCTCCTCCTCGTTTTTATGGTACTTTCGGAAAAACAAATGACAATCAGGTTTTCGAGATTTTCAATTGTTTTCAACTTTTTTTTTAATGGAATGTTAGGTTTTTTATCATTGTATCGCGTCCAGGATGTCAAATTAATGATGTCTCTAAAATATCATCTCCTAAAGCCTACTATTTTAGAAATGAATTAGTATCAAAATCTTGGTGTTCACGGGAAATGGCTACAATAGTTAACTTTTTTATTTGAAGTTTCACGAAGTAGCTTAAATTGGAAAAGTTTCAGGACCTTCCCTGCTCAATTTTATGGTACCTTTGGAAAAACAAATGACTATCAGGTTTTTGAGATTTTCAATTGTTTTCAACTTTTTTAAATGGAACATTACGTTTTTTATCATGAAATCGCATTCACGATGTCAAATTAAGTATATCTGAGAAATAATATCTCTCAAAGCAGAATATTTCATAAATAATTCAGTCTTGATATTCGCGGGAAGACGTGTATCGTTACGATAGTCTTTTAATTCACGAATACAATATGGTGCACGTTGAAACAAGAGAATAAAGGAAGTGTGTTCAAACTGTCAGACCTTTGTGAACTGTCATGACTCAAAATTTGTTTAAATTTAGTTCAAACTAAAAACCCTTGGGTCCAAATATTGAAAGCGCGACATGTTAAAATATCTAATACTATTATTTACCAAATAATTTATAAAATAGTAAACTTAGGAGGGGAATATTTTAGAGAAATACTTAATTTGACATCCTGAACACGATACGCTAATAAAAGATATAATGTTTCACTTAAAAAAGTTGAAAACAATTGAAAATCTCAAAATTTTCAATTTAAAAACCTGATAGTCATTTGTTTCTCCAAAGGTACCATAAGATCGAGCAGGGAAGGTCCTGAAACTTTTCTAATTTAAGCTACTTAGTGAAACTTCAAATAAAAAAGTTAGCTTTTGTAGCCATTTCCCGTGAACCCAAGATTTTGTTACTAATTCATTTCTAAAATAGTAGGCTTTGGGAGATGATATTTTAGACACACAATTAATTTGACATCCTGAATACGATGCGATGATAAAAAGCCTAACATTCCATTTAAAAAAGTTAAGAACAAGTGAAAATCTCGAAAACCTGATTGTCATTTGTTTTCTTGAAAGTGCCGTAAAACCGAAGAGGAAAGGTCCAAAAACTTTCCTAATTTAAGTTACTTCATAAAAATACAAATAAGAGAGTTAGCTATTGTCGCGGCTTCCTATGAACACCCTGTATGCAAGTATATAATTATCCTAAGCCTACTAATAAAACACTATTCGAAAAGTTCTACGCAACTCTTTTAAAACATATAATATGCCATGTTATTGGAAAAGAAATTAATTTTAATTAAATTGAGCTTGAGGGCCTAAACTGATTTAAATTTGACAAAGCTTCGGCACGAACCGATACTGTACGGGGTTCATGCACACTTGCGGCGAAATCTTTATTTTTCAGGTTTCAGTGAATTCCTTTTCTTTACATACTTATCTCGATAGTGTGAGCAGCTTGTAGCAATGCTTTGATGTGAAATATAATTAAATGCAAAAACGAAAGCACCCTTTTCACAACATTATTTATTAAAAACTAGATTTAAATCCAATTTAGAATGCACATGAAAATTACCTTCAGTTTTATGTTAAAGCAACAAACGGATACAATAGAGAATGGATCACGTATAGAAAAAAAAAATCGGCGAACAATAAACATAATTTTTCACTGTGTGCCCAAATCGCAGTCCTTCTTATTTCTTTTGTGGTGATAAATTGTTTTAAACGACCAAATCGTTTCTCATCCCTCATAGGTCGCAGGTGCGGTGGTGCCTTCTTTTTGCCTGGATTGTGGGAAACCTCCGCGATTTAATCTGCGCCTTTGCTAGACAAAGAGGCGTCGGCTTTTTAATGACCGATCGCTGGAATTTTTTACGTAATTTCGAATTTCTCAGGTGTGATCTTCCCATTAGTTTAAAGACGAACACCTGTTCTGAGATGGTCGCGCCGAAGGAATTAGTATCATTGTGTGGAACTGAAAAAATCAAATATCACAAGTAGAGTGAGTACGCAGCGGCCCAATAAAAATGCATTATCCGTCACAATGGCGTCGGTATCTAATAGTCGGGGTATTGTGGCAGGCCGCTGTTAATAAATGAGAATCGATATTGAAATCCTTACAAGTCGGGTCTTCTTAAGGATCCGCCAAAGGGAGTCATCCACATTTCATTAACCGATTGCAGTCGGCTGTGTGTACGAGCGAATGGTCTTTGGACACGATGTCTATGAGGGATCGTATCAAATAATTTATTAATTAAATTGTAGAATAAAAAAATATCGACAGTTACAAAGTCAATTTTTATCATGCAAAATTGCTGATTTCTTTTAACTTTTCAATAAAATAAGAAATTGTAATTCTCCTGATAAAGGAAATCTGAACTCTGAACAGTGCTTACAGTTCCATTATTTGCGATTTCTTGTCTTACTTTGTCTTCTTTAAGTTCAGCAGGGTTGCGTTCAAAAACTGCAACGGGAGAGCACTTTGGGCGTTTAAAACGAAAAGTACAATATACAAAATCACTTACACCAGAGAAAAAGAATGTTACCCAGATCGTGCTCTTTTCAGTTCCTGACCGAGCCCCAGTTGTGATACATTCAGTGTTGTTAAGTATCTAGATGCAAGTATCTAGATACATATCTCAGATACTACTAAAAAAATGTAACTGTATCTGTATCTAGACACAATTACAGTGTATCCATTCATTTGAGATACTAAGATACATTTTAGGAACATTTTGAACTTCCATAAAAATAGCAGAGCTTGGTGGAAATGCAACCTCCAATTTTACAGTCTCTTTGTTTTGATTTTCCCCTCGTGTTAATTATGTTTTCCAGTTTGTCAAATGACTGTTCTATTTAAAATGCGATCTGATAGTTCAGAAACTTGAAAATTATTATAAAAATTGGGAAAGATAATCGACAAAAGAAGAAAATCAAAAGGAAAAGACTGTATTGTTGATTTTATCAACTTTTCTTGAATATGGGAACGCTCTCTTAGCTACAACAAGGTTGCAACTAAGGATCCTAGATTCACTTGACATTTAACTTGTCTGATACGGAAGTAGAGTCATTTCTGTTAATAACTTTATATTTTACGTTGATTTGACTTGGTTTCATACAAAACCAGGTAATTACTTATTGATCAACTTAATTACAAAGATAAATTTTCTATTTAAAAAGACATACTGCTGAAAAAAAATGGTGAAAATTATCTCAGATTTTAGTGTGTACATTATTCACATATTCATACGAAAACTTCTTCAATTTTCACAAAAAAAGTCGATTTGGATCGCAAATAATACCTTACCTCCACTACTGCATAGGTTATTGAATTTTACATTTGCAAGTATCTTGATAAACTGCAGATACTTTTTTTGTATCTGTACCTGCATCTAGATATTTTCCGGAAAAAGTATCTGTATCTGCATCTAAATACATATTTGTGAAAGTATCTGCATCTGTATCTAGATACTATCAGAAATGTATCTTTAACAGCACTGGATACATTTGCTATAAATCCTTTTTATTTTTGAAATATTTTTTGTTTGAACAATTAGTCAAAAATGATTTTTTTGTACTCTTAAGGTCACACACGGCGGTTTTCCTCGAATCGGTACCGGCATCGACTTAATTTGTTCTTTATTCCATATTCAAACTGCAAGTACAGTTTCTTGAACAATAAACTTTAAGAAGAAATTAAATGGACAGAAGTATTTCTATAAAAATTATAAAATGATGTCTTTGCGCTTGTAGTGGTTTTATAAGTACACAGGTCTGCCAGCATAACATCGGTTGGACAGTACTTACTCTGTACCTTTTTTTTTTAGTCACAAAGTACCTTCACAAAATAGTAAATGTGTCAATATGTTTCGTAGTATTAGACATCTTCTTAACTTAATTAATCTAAAGGCAGCTCTAATTATCTTCGTATACAGTGTGTCTCTAAACATAAGTCTTTAATAGAAACCACAAATAGTGGTCAAGAAAAGAAGCAAAATTTGTTATACTTTATATCTCGTACCGGACGACCGTTCGCGTGTAATTCTGCGTTTTAGTACTCTTTTCCTGATTATTCAGTCCTTGTAGCTTACGTTGTAGGAAATGTTTGCCTGCGTTCGTATTTTAAAGCCTGCATGCCTTCTTGTACTTATTAACGACTGGTAATCTTGTCCATGAGGATACCACTTTGTAACTGTTTTGGGTAACTGTAATTGAAATCACTTCACAGAAAAAACCATTACCAATTCAACGGAAGCAATTAAAATTTCACAGTCCCCCAGGACGTTTGAAGTTGGTCCTTCTAATGGTAAAGTTAATATGAAAAAATAAATGAAGTTATTATTTTTAAAAGTAAAAAAGTGGTTTAACAATACAACGTGTCTCTAAACCAATGTACTTAATTGAAACCACATATAGTAGTTAAGAAAAGAAGCAAAATTTGTTATGCAACTATTGGTCTGATAGCAATAATAACGCAGATAAAAATTATTTTACATTTTCATAGAAATTGTTTGAGGGTTGCTGAATGCTGCTTAAATGTTCCGGCGGAGCTTGGTTTTCACTATTCTCCGACGTTCGGGGCTATAAAAAGTCATAAAAACGAAGACCATGACCTAATGCACAGATATTGTACTTAAGGCTGGTCAAGTATCAAGTGTTTTTTGTTAATTTTAAAAATAGATAAATTTTGTAACTAGGTAAGTTCTCAATAGTTTAAAATATCTGTGCGTCTTGCATTAATTAATGAATAGTTTTGTGCTAATTTGTACATTAACAGTTAAAATTAAAAAATTCAATCTAAAGGCGATCGAAAAAGAGGAAATTCTTACGTCATATTAATTTGTAAATTGCCAATTTGTACAGCAAAAATAAATTTGCTTCTTTATTAAAGCTACGACGAAAATACAAAATTCGAAAATACAAGAAAACGTCTGCACTAGGCGTGAGTTTTTTTATGTCTTTATTGGTTTAAGCCGTCGCAGAAATTGAGGTTCAATATTGTCCTTGTAAAAACATGTGTTTTGTGTTGGAATGTAAACAATTGGTAAAATAGTTCGATTGAGAGCTAGCGAAGTCATTTAATCACTTATTTTGAACCCATAGATTGTAGTGTGTACAGGCAATCTAATTTATTTTAATTTTTTTATCGTACTCATACTCCAATTCTTGCTTTCCGTTTTTACAATAGGAATAGCTTCTGCTCTTGCAATAGTTATTTTGCAGCTATTAGTGCGATAATTAAAAAATAATTTCACGCATTTTCAAGGCAGTTACAAAACTAGAGTACGAAGATGTTTAATTACTTTAGCAAAAATCTAACGAAGATAAGGTACTCCTTTTTGACATAATTGTTGTTGTCTATTACAAATAAACATGCCGATGTCTGCAAGTCGGATTCATATTCGTATACAACGAGACCTTGACCGAGTTCTTCTAATCGTAAATGAAAAGTTTTATTGCGGTTTATTGCTTTTATCGGAATAAATTGCTGAAACAAGTCGTCAACCAAGCACATGTTTCAAAACATGGGACTGGGCTCGCTTGTGATAGGTCCGCTTTTCATTTTTGGGCAAAAAAATTCAGATTTGGAAAATTAATCTCTTACGTAATGAGGGACTTACAGTTTCATTTAAAGACAGAAGTTTTGAGACAGACTGTATAGTAATGGGACCGTCTAATGACTGTCATGAATCCGTTAAGCCTCCTGACATGCACTGGATAGAGCAATAAATTCTGTCTGTGCAGTAGATAAGGCCACACATGAATGTTTTCGATAGGCCCAACTGACAACATCACCATCTACCAAAAACACATAGCCACCCAAGTAACCAAAAACGCTTTATTAAATTCTTATAAATGTTTATACAACAAATCTTTAAAACTGAAATCTTTACTAATTACAAAATAATGATACAGGACATATCCTGGTGGTTGTTTCATGTAAATGATTTCCTTTAGTTTTCCATCTTACCCTTGACACACTGATGTTTTTTTTAGTATAAATGGCCATTAGGTAAACTGGCAATTTATAAATGCAAGTGACACACAGGAAAAGTTGCGCACATTACTATAATTGAATGAATCTTGTTATTTGTGGTTATGCGTTTGATTGACATAGAAAGAGGTACAAGGGCAGTATTTTAACAGTAAATCATTAAATATAAGTGCAAAGAAACCGAGAATAAAACGGAGTATAAATTTAGAATTGTCGTTATTGGATATTTGGGAAGCAAAATTAAATGATTTAAGAAAACAAAATTGCGGAATTGCTGAAAAACGAAACAGCTGAGATTTAACTTATTTAGACGTCATAGTTAATGTCACTTATCAAAGGTAAACATTTTTAAAATCACGGCCGATTTTAACCGATTGTTGGCGATGACCTGTTTCAAACGCCATCGGCATTTCCAATGGCTATAAGTTAAAATGGCGTTATTTATGGCCATTACTATTGTGATGATATGACACAAAACAATGTTAATTAGCAATTTGCAGGTAATGGCCATTAAAGGCATCAGTGTGTCCAGGCATCAGCGTCGCATCGCACAAAGATCCCCTGATTGGTAGCGATTGAAAACACAATTCTGAATGACTTGCCTTACCACAGGAGCAAACATTTTTGAAAAAATCCTTGGGCAACCAGTCGCGTTTTGTAACAGCGTATGCCACTATCTTCATCAGCTTTTATTTTGTAAACTCATATGCAACAAATTGCCTTACAGTCACTCGGCAGCTTACACAATACCCAAGTTCCATTTTTCTCTCATTCATTTGGCCATCCGTGGCTTTGATCCATTCGGCCTTCTGATTACTAACCATAACATTTTCCAAAGGTTTTGGCTCCGTTACCACAGTGTGCACCTTATTAATCTCTTCGATTAATCGACACTCTGGTATTCCTTTATCACACGCTGAGATACGGTTACTTGCCGCAACATTTTCTTCGTCAGTTGATTGATCGAAGCTGTCTTGAAGTAATTCGTCATCGTTTCTTTATTGGGTTGAGCTACGTCAATTCCAATATTAGCAAATTCGTCTGAATCTCTTTTTAGTAAATTTGAAATCTTTGTGTGACTCTTGATGAAGACCTTCCGTAAAGCGAACATCACTACTTATAACAATCCTCTTTCAATTTGGGTCGTAACATCTGAAGGCTTTCGCAGGTTCGTCGAAAATCGTCGGCGTCTCTACACTGTGCAACTTTTCCCGCTTTTCTTCCGGAATATGAATAAAACGTTTCCATTCAAAAATTACCAAATGTTTGGTACCTGTTTGCTTCCAATCCTTCACTCGTAAGGAGTCCTTTCAGCAGCTTGAGTTTGTGAACGATTTTGAAAATAGTTAGCGGTGTTAGCAGCCTCGGCCCAAAAATTAATAGGCAATTTAGCATCTCTAGCCATCGCAATGAATGTTCTAGTCTTTCTTTCAGCTGCTCACCTACTTACTGTGGAGTATAGGGTACTGTCATCTGGATCCCCTTCCTTCGTAAAAATTCGGTAACTTTGCTTGCCATGCACTCTCCTCCTCGATTCGATCCAATTACCTTAGGCTTGCTTTGTTTCGAACTTATTTTTCACTAGTTCTACATACTCTCTGATTTTTGTTTCGATTTCAGATTTCTGCTCTTATGGATAAGTAACTGTATACCAAGAAAAATCATTGATAAATGTAAGTATGTAGCGCTTACCACTTTGTTGAAACTGTTCGCATAGTTCCGCAAATATCGGTACGGATGGTGTCTAATACTGCAGTCGAATTTTGCGACGACGTTTTGGGAAATGTCAAACGTGTCATTTCACCTTTTGGATATACTTCACGCTACATTTTTGTGCTACAATCTTTATTATCAAATCATCAACTAATCCTCTTGAAGATAATACTTTTGTTCCTTCTGAATCTCGATGACCAAAATCTGTACGCCAATGATGCAGGCAATTTGGCTTATGCTTGGTCACTTTATATGCTTTACTGCAAACGTAGACATATGAATCTGAAAAGAGCCGGCTCGTAGAATCCCTTGTCTTTGATGGTCCGAATGAATCCATTAACAAACACTTGTGATCCCATAGAAATGACAAAAAAGTTACATGTGTCCATTGAGTGTTGTGATTAGCGCCCAATTAATGTTGTGAAGAAAGGGGATATACCCCTTTATGTTCCTCTACCATGCCAACGCCTGCTTTACTGGATTGACGTATTTAGAAATAAATCTGAATGTTCGTCCGCTTCGTCCATTCGTTTTCCCTTTTTCAAAATTTCACAAACATCTGGGATGAAATTTATTTTAAAGTCTATTAACTGAGAGTACTATTGCTCTCGAGAGCAAGAGCATACAGAACATCGGAAGCCACAGCAGTTGGTTCTTCATTTTTTGCATTGACGAATTCAATTCCTCAGGTACCATTTCAAATAACATTCACTTTTGTACCATTAGCCATACGAGGATCGTTGCACTTTACATGGTCTACGGAAATAAAATACTTTATGTCACTTGCAATATGACAGATTTCGCCTGAATCAATTGCCCTTTTCCTGTGTGAACCACGAATAAGAATTCTTCCAATTGCTCTACTTTATTGAGTTGCTCGTTGTTTACTTGCTGGCCGTTCTTAACTTTTTCTGATTTGCCCTGTTTTTCTTTGCATATCGTATATTTAGTATAATCGCGCTCTATGTGACCACTTTTCTTACAAAAGAAGCAAGATGTACTTTTCCGAGTTGTTTTGAGGACTGTTTCTTTATTTTCTTTCCGACTATCACCCATTTCCTTTCGCCGATTGTATTCACTGAGCAGCTTTTTACTTAACCAAACTCAGTTTTAAATCCGTCTCTAATCTTGTCTCTAAGCCGTAACAAACGTACCGTAATTTGGAGGTAACTTCTTTTTTTTTTAATTAAACTTAACAATAACTCAAAAATTATTCAAAAACATGACTACAAAATGTTGCAACCTAAAAATAATATTGTGAAACACCCAAAGCAGTAACAGAAAAGAGTAAAGTAGAGTACAACGTTAATTAAGCAGCGCCGCTAAGCTGAGCTTGTCAGTGGCAATTGGCAAGTGAAACTAAGTGATTCCAGAAACAAAACACTGCAACTGCCTACAAATGTTCAAAAGAGACTGTTAATCAAAATGGTTCAAGAAACAAAAACACTACGACTCATAGCCACAGTTTCAATTGTTTTTTTTACTTCACCTATCGATGACAATTGTCTCAAAAATGCAGGTATCATATTGAACAGTTTGGGAATTGACACTGATTTTAGTCTGTCTCCGAATTTGTTATGGCTTGGAGGCACCACACATTCGCCGGACACACTCGCTTGGGTATCCACACCATGCGTCAAAGGTGTTTTGTGCCTAGAAGAGAAATATTCGGATACCATCGACATGTAGTAGAGCAACTTCCTTGCAGGGAGCAGAGAGAGATAAAAATATCTATGTTCCGCTTTGATTCTGTTAGGCACGATATATTTAACTACTCTATTTTGCAGGTCTTCTATCCTCTTCATATGTGAGCGAGAAATCCAACCCCAAGAATATATACTGTATCTAATTATAGATTCTACCATGGTAAGGTATGTTAACCTTAAGGTATCTTCTGGTAAGTAGAATTTCAGGTAATACATTCTAGCTGCAATTATTCTTAGTTTCTTACTTAAATGGTTAACATGTACGTTCCATAGGAATTTATCACCGATGATTACGCCAATTTATACATGGTATTGAACTACCTCTATACAATTGGAGCAATTGCAATCGATCCTGTTTTTATGGTGACAATCTGTTTTATGACACACTATCCTGATGTTTGAATAAGGGGAGAGCGGATATGCAACAGTTTAGTTTTTACAATGTTGATTGCTAGCTGCTTATCACGTGCCCAGCATTGGAATCTGTAGAAATCCTCTGCGAGATTTCTCTTCGCGATGGATAGGTCTCTGTGACAGGAGATATTTGCTGTATCGTCCGCATATAAATAATAATTGCAGTATTCAAAGCAATCGCCTATGTCATTGACATAAATTAGGTATAGCAAAGGGCCCAGTATGCTACCCTGTGACATACCATGTTCCGTCAATAATCCTTCTCCCAGCTGATCACTAATACGTATAACGTTCATTCTATTATTCAGGTAATTTATGAACCAGTTTAATAAGGGATCTCTTACACCCATTCTTTCCAATATCGAAATTAGTCAGTGACTTATACAGTAAAATGCTTTGGAGAAGTCTACCAAAATGACTGCAACATGATAGCCCTTATCAAGTTCCTGATTAATTAGCTCGGAGAAATCTTCCAGAAGTTTAGAGGTACCCTTTCCCTGCTGGTATCCATACTGCTGATCGTCTATTATTTTAAATTTCTTACAGTATTGCAGAAGTGCTTCCGCAATGTATTTTTCTATAATTTTGTCAAATGCATTTAGAATTGATATAGGTCTATAATTTGTATATTCCGGGTGTGATATTTTTTTGTAAATGGGTCTAATTATAGCGGCTTTTAAGTTTTCAGGAATATACCCATTCGTTATAGATGAATTTATTAGAATTTTTAACGGACTGACCAGTAAGGAAACATTATCAACAATGTCGCACTTCCTCATTCCATCCGTTCCAGGGGACGTGCACACGTTCATAGTTTTTATTAATTTTCGAAAGTCATCATCTGTAGCTGGAGGAATTCACAATGACTGACACTGTGATCTGATACCTCTTACGTCATCTCCTAACTGTAAATTTTTTTATTGTAGTGAGTAATGGGTCTTTTAAATTTCCTTTAATCATGTCATCAACTGACGTGTTTGATTTGGAACACAGTACCTCATTGATCCCACGCCAAGTTTTTTTAATGCCATTTCTATGTGTTTCAAAGTATGTTTTGTAATAAGTGTATTTTGCAGTGCTTATGATGAGTTGGGTAACAATATTTCTAGTTTCTTTGTAGATATTTCTGTAAAATTCCTTGTTATCCTGGGTCGAATCTTTCCACATTTTGAAGATCTTGTCCCGTAAAAGTATTTTGTCTAGTATTTGTTGATTGACCCACGGTTTTAAGGAAGTGTTATATCTCTTTTTATTGCCTTTTGATTTATAGGAAGCTTCATCAAGTGCTTTAAGGTAATTAATCAAAGCAGCTTATATATTTCATCACATGTAGTTATGTGTTTATATTTTTCAGGTGTCAGGCTGCCCTCAAGAGTTTCTTTAAAGACCATTTTATTAATGTGTCTTCGATATTTTCATATGAGGACTGCTTGTTCTTGTAGTTGGTTAAGTCCAATGAAAGTAATATAATAAAATGGTCAGAGATAGTGGATTGAACTATTGTTCCAATGGAATTATTTAGGAATCCTTGATGTGATCTATACAAGATGATGAGACGTTTTCATCGATAATTTGAGTTCTCGTAGCGCCCAAAATTTTTTTCATGAATCCAGAAACAGACAGGTAATTTTTGTATTTTTCAACTGCTTAAAATCTTTCCAACAACCCAGCTATTTTGAAGTTCCTTACCAAGATCGGATAATTTTTGAATCAAGTTTTGTCAGTTTTGCAGTATATTCTTTCATGTTGTCATTTTCGGTCATTCTTGTACAGCAGATATGTTCGTCGAATCAGACGTATCCTTTTCGTAGTGATTTTGAGAGCCCTTCCTTTGCTGTTCTGCAATTTCTTATATGAATACAATCGACTGTCATCGACTAAAAGACCAATCCATCCGCGAGCTTGATCATCACGCATCTGCCAATTTTGGATTTCTTCAATACTTGAACTACTGCTACCTGGCTTATCCTCATTCAGAACGCTCCGTAACTCTTTTCCTTCACCAGTAACATTTTCATGCGATATTTCCACACAAAGTAGTCCTCTCCGTTCAATTTTGCAATGCTTACGAAGGATATTGATATCTAGTTAGCCTAGGTCATTTCCCTTAAACAGAACAAATGCTTGATACTATTCATAACGTTAATAAATTTATTAGCTTTTATAAAATTTTACATGTTTCTTTCCTATAACCTAAAAATGTTCGGCAACTACGTCGACTAAAATCGGCTGTGCACGCCTACAAAATCCGTAAGGATTATTTCCTGACTGGCTCCCTTATTTTAAAAAATAGCGTTCGGAAATTAGTTATACGGAATAATTTTCCATAACAACAAGGTTACAGTTTATAAAGAAAATTTTTATAACGGAAAACACACTACCGCAAACTCACTAATAAGTTGTAGCATTACAGTGAATAAAATTTAAAAGAAAGCATGTCAGCTTCAATTGTGAAAATTGATAAATTGAAGTATCGAGACATCATTAAGTACCCTTATTTGAAGGGGCTAAGAGGTAAGCAGATTTATGAAGATATGCTTACTACATTCGGGGATCAGTGCCCTTCAAACGCAACTGTAAAAGGTTGGGTTGCATCATTCAAACGAGGAAAACTTTCCGTTGAAGATGAAAAGAGGCCAAGAAGACCAATTTTGATGTCCACTCTAGAAAATATTGATGCAGTTCATGACATGATATTGCCAAACCGTTGGGCTGAAGTATATAGTGAAGACACTGAATGTTTCATACGAACGCGTACATCATATAGTTTATATCGATTTAGAGATTTAGAAAAAAATTTCTGCAAAATGGATACCCAAATGCTTGAATGTCGACCAAAAACGAGCAAGAGTGGAAACATCACGCTCAATATGTGCCCGTTTCCGAGAAGATTCAGACATTTTGAATCAAATTGTGATCAAGGAGGAAACTTGAGTGCATTTTTACGACCCAGAAACGAAGCAGCTACTGATGGAGTGGAAACATTATGACTCTCCAAGGCCTAAGAAATTTCGAATCCAAAAATCAGCTGGAGTAGTTCTTGCTTCAGTTTTTTGGGACATTCATGGAGTGATGATTATGATTGGTTATCTGGAAAAGGGCCAAACAATAACTGGAGATTATTATTCTAAATTACTAACCACTCTAAGAGAGAAAATCAAAAAAACGTGGCATGCTAGCGAAAGGTGTGTTGTTTTTGCAAGACAATGCACCTGCACGCAAATCACACATCGCCGTGAATTCAATTCGAAATTTAGGGTTGGAATTACTGAAACACCCATCCTATTCCCCAGATCTTGCACATTTGGACTATTTTCTATTTCCTCGATTGAAAAAAAAAACCTAAAGGGACATAAATTTTTATGTAACGAAAAGAATCTGTGGAGGGCTGGTTTGCTGAGCAAGAAGAACCTTCTTTTTAAGGGTTAGAGGCATGACTATGTTGAATAACACTGCATATATTTTTAGTTTCAACGTTTAGTTGTTTCAATAGAAGGCTAAGAACATATCGATACCTCTTCGTATTTTTGCTTCTGCTATTTTTCAATGCTTCTGGTAATTCACGTACATGTTCAAAGTTCAAATTACATGCACTTTACTTGCCGTGCTCCGAAAACTTCAGGCAGCCACTAACATAATTTTCTTCAGCTGGGCCCATAACCTACTGACTTTATTTCAGTAATTTCAGCGTACTAGGAGAATTTAATAACTTTAGAAGCAATGCATTTGACAGTAGTATTTATTTTTCTTTATGTACGTGGGCTGCTGGAAAAGTTTCTGGAAACGGTATGAAAAAACGCATATGAAATTTGGTAAAAGGTATCATTGTTTTTCGAAGTATTCGCCTTTGACTTTAATACACTTTTGCATACGCTCGAACCAATTTCTAAAACACGTGTTCCACTCTAAAGATGGTACCTCAGAAACAAGTGTCCGGAATGTTTCAACCGCTGCTTCAGCCGACGAAAATCGCTCACCACGCATTTTATTTTTGATATTTGGGAACAAAAAGAAATCATTAGGTGATAAATCAGGTGAATATGGACAATGAGTCATTAATTCAACATTTTTGTTGGACAAAAAATCAACTGTTTGACGGGCTGAGTGAGAGCTGGCGTTGTCATGGAGAATAATTCGTCGATTTCGATTGTTTGTTCTTATTTGATCGATGACTTCCGGCAAACAAATTGTAGTATACCAATCAGCATTCACGTTTTTTCGATTCTCTAAAGCCACGATTGCTACATGTCCAGTTAAACCAAAGAAACAAGCAATCATTTGCTTCGCAGCACTGCGTGAACGGACAACTTTTATTGGTTTTGGTTCATTTTGAAATACCCAAACGGTAGATTGTTGTTTACTTTCTGGCTTGTACAAATAGATCCACGTTTCGTCATCAGTAACGATGTTATAAATTAAATTTGAATGACCTCAATTGAATTTCTTGAGCATTTCTTCGCACCATTTGACACGAGCCTGCTTTTGCGCTTCTGTTAAATTGTGTGGGATCCAACGACTGCAAAGCTTTCGTACGTTCAAATGATCATGCAAAATCTGGTGTATTGCTTTCATGTCAATGCATAAGGATGCTTGAATCTCACATGTCGATCTCGCTCAAGCATTTCACGCACAGCATCTACATTAGTGGCAACAACAGATGTTGATGGACGACCTTCACGAAATTCGTCACTGAGAGAGGTACATCCACGCTGGAATTCGGCAAACCAATTATAAACACTGCTCTTTGATGGTACTTCATCTCCAAAAGCCAAATGAACCCAATCGAGGCATTGTTTCGTTGTTAGACCACATTTGAAATCGTAAAAAATCATGGCACGAAAATTTTCATGCGAGATTTCCATGTTTACACAAAATTACTTTTTCTCAAATGCCGTACAAACAAAACTAGTTCACTTGGATAGGAACTGTCAATAGAATTATTATAGGCGAAGAACGTCAAATTTTTCAAATATGACAGTTGATAAACGCTAACAATTCTAGACCTGCTAGATTCCAGAAAAGAAAAATTTCCGGCAGCCCACGTATTACATTATGACAACTTGTTTTTATGGCAAACTGAAAACAGAAAAATCCAAATGAATGTGTGATTGCTGTATTCAATAGAAACCACGGCCTACACACACGTTTAATAAATCAATAATTCTTAATACGCTTTCAATAAGAAATCTCATCCAAATCCATAATCAATAACGATACTTAATATAAATGTAAAACTACTGATACAATTTGATGAAATCTCACGAGTCGAATCGTAGTTGGATAAATTTTCTGTTTTATTTTCATGAATCTATTATATGCTTTTCATGACAGCCGAGAGAGTTCTTTGAAAACTTGTACCTGCATAATGTTTCTGTTGTTGAGGAGCACGCAATGAGAGAAGAAAAAAAAAAGGAAAAAGAAATTGAATAGAAATCAATGAACTTGAGTCCATTATATTTAAGGTCAAGTTCCATTTAAATGGAAACAAACGATTACAAAAGGTACTTGTCAAAGTGTAGATTAACTTCGGTCCCAGATATTTATCTCCGGGGCCAGGTACACGAGACGTTTATGAAAGTGTCTAGATGAGTGTTTGTTATTTCAAATATCCTTTTGTCATGCCGAGTTACAGCAAGGAGGCCGTGCAAAATAATCGATTATCTCGGGGTGTATCTCACCTGCGGCAGTCCCATCTGATTTTTGTAATTACGCCCGATATACATACAAACAAGATCAACCGAAAATAGCTTTCGTTATTATTGTTAATAATCGAGGTAAATTATGTTTCAGACGTCACCGGCGGCCGCCGTCGCGTCCTCTGTGCTGTAATTGGGTATTATCGGATGTCCTTCAAGTTTCGTGAATACCACATCATCAGGCACGTGTGCACCTCCGCCATTATTGAGAGGGGTGGTTTCCGTAATCACCAAGATTACGTCGAGAGCACTTATGCTCCCTTAGCTCATTACCGCCATTGTTTAAGCGATTCTTATCGTTGTGTTAAGTGGATGTTATTTATACGATGATCCAGCAGAGGACTAGGTTCGTCAAAACATTTTTTTTTTATTCATTCCGTTTTCTGATGCTCAAGAATTATCTTTGCATGACGACCAGTTCTTGAATGATTTTTTTATGAATGACTCTTGCTTCTTATAAATGGGAACATTCAGGCTCTTAATAATTTTAAATTTATGAGCCATAAACATTTAACTTCATTTACAATGATTTTGAAAAAGAATCAAGTAATTATGAACAACGATTTCTAATACTAAAAAAGACAAATTTAAAATAGATGGTGATCTTGATTCTAAGAAAACAATTTTCAAAGGTATTTTAATTTGTAATTAATTAATTAAGTAATTTGTTACGCGCCAAGAAGATTAACAATTCTAATACAAAGTTCTAATCTTATAACTGTGTTATTATTATCACTTACAGTGTAACGGACGCGGGTTATTTTTCTACTAAATTTAGGGATGGTTAACCTCAATACTTACTCGACACTCTTTTACCCCGAACAACATGAAACGTTTAGAAAACCCAACCTGCTCTTTTGACCAACGCGCCACTGTTGGAAAGCAATTTTCTTGTTCGGTAGCTAATTTGTGATGAAAGCAAAAAAACTATACTTTCAACGGTGTCTTTCTCGAAAAGTCGAAACAGTGCCGTTTTAGTTGCCTGAAGATTGTCAAATTTGTAAAATTAGTAAATAAAAGAGAATGGTAACGTTAACAAATCTATTGAAAGAAAAACTGTGGAAATAATACAACAATACGAAAATAACAACTAACATGAAGATGCAAGGCAACAGAACTTTACAAAAAGAAAATAACAATAATATAAAGGAGGAGAGACAAGAATTGCACTATCGAATGCAGTGGTTAGTTTTTAAGCGGTATGTTAGCTTAACAAACTGAATCGAAAGATCTTCTCGTTATCCAAAAATTTAAGGAAACACAATGATTTTATACAGGGAGATTCAGGCAACCCATTCATTAAGAGTTTACAGACTTCCTCTTTGAATTTCTATTTCATATTTTGCAGTTGTAAGTTAGCGATAACGATCTATTAAAATATAATAATTCCAACTTTCGGGCACTTCCGTTTGCACCGGAACTTGCTGTCAACTTTCTTATTTTAAATGGAATACCCCATTTTTTATTGCATTTTAGAAATGCATATGAAATTCTAAAAATATTTTGTGTAACATGTGATACAAGAAAAACTGGCGTTTTAGAGATATTTCCATTTTTTTTTAAGTTCAAAGTTGCAGTACCTTGTTTATGATACTGCCATCTTTGTGTAACAAAAGCCATAATTTCAATTTTTGCCTTGTAGTAGGTTATATTCATAGGCTTTCAGGCGATACCTAATTTTACACAAAATTATTTACGGGCTGGTTGAAAAGTAACTTCTATTCAAACTGATTTCAACTGTCGAAAAGTCATGTTTTTTAAATAGAACACCCAGTGTATTTTTACACCATAAGAATCACAATTAAATGTTCTTTCGAACTGTATTAGCATTCCCTATACCTATCTCTTACCTTTCTCTTTTTATTCATGATTTTCTCTTTGACATATCAATCTTTTCACTTTTTAGTGTTATTCCAAAATAGTGTACTATGGAAATTTTACAAAATGAGATTTTTTAAATTAATTTCTGACTGTAATTTCAATTTCATTTTAAAAACCGAAAAATAATATTTAAACATATATCTATCATCTGAATTTTTTATTTACATATGCCGTATCTATTAGAATTCTTGGTATGACTTTTTATACATTTACAAAGAGAAATTTGCACTTACAATACAAAATTTTATGAAAACTAAGAAATAAATCACAAATATTGGAAATAATACACAAATTGTTGGTTATAATATTGGCTCTAAGTGGTTTTCTACTATTATTTATTAGTAATAACTTTCTATTGTGTCTCAGTAATAACGTATTTTCCTCGATATAATAATTTTTTTTTTATTAACTTCTTGAATTGTCGGTTTTTTTATCGTCAGAAACTTTTAATGTCTGTGTTTGAATATTTATTTTTGGTTCTTCGTAGCGATTAAATTGTGTTTTTTTAATTCCTACGAGACGGATGATTTTAGAAATTATAATTTCTCTAGTTTTCATAGCCCACTATCTAAAAACAACAACGAAGAATGGAAAAAAATTAGGTATTAAAAAGAAATTATCGATAACGAGTGAACTGTAAGAGATAGGTATAGAGAATGCTAATACAGGACGAAAGAGCATTTAATCCTGAGTCACATGGTATAAAAATATACTAGGAGTTCCATTAAAAAAACATGACTTTTCGACAGTTGAAATTAGTTCGAATAGAAGTTACTTTTCAACCAGCCTGTAAGCAATCAAGTGCAAAACTGGATATGATCTCAAAGAATGTTACTGTAACCTACTACAGGTCAAAAATGGGCATCATGGTTCTTGTTGCACAAAGATGGCAGTATTATAACCAAGGTTGTGCAAGTCTGAGTTATTTTTAAAAAATGAAAATATCTCGGAAACGGTTAATTTTCGTTGTGTCACATGTTGCACAAAATATTTTTAGAATTTTATGAAGATTTCAAAAAATCATTAAAAAATGGGGTGTTGCATTCAACGTTTTGAAAATTGAAAATATATTTTGATAGATCTTTATCGTTAACTTATAACTGCAAAATATGAAACAGAAATTCAAAGTAGAAGTCCGTAAACTTTTAATGAAAGGGTTGTCTGAATCTCCCTGTATAAATGTTTAATTTTCTTAAGGAAAATAGGCATTATTTTCAAATGCAAGAGAATCGTGAAAACAGCATCTATTTAACCCGCCAAAAGGATAGATCCAATTCATAGACTGGTGAAATCCTAACATGGCGCCCTTTATATCAGCATGAAAATTTATAATAATTTACCTCCATATTTTAGATTAATAGAAAACCATAGTCGATTTAAAAAAGCTGTTTCTGATTTTCTGATAGAACTAGAACCTTACTCATTAACGGACTACTGCAGAACTTGTTTTTTTTTGTTATGTTTTCTGTTAGCTCTTTTATTTTTGTTTTGTTTGAATGGATTGTTTAGTTTTGATGGATTTTTCAATTTTATTTCAATTCTTTTAAGATTTTTTTTTCCTTTTTAATTACTTGTGTTTCCTTGTTTTTAAGTTAAACCCTTATACTTAAAAACACTTTTCTTTACACTCTACGTAACTGAACGTTAAATGTTTTTTTAAATCGTTAATTTTATGTTTCACTTTAGTTTAGTTTTAAGTCGGATTTTGCTTTATTTTCCTTGACGCTTTTCAAACCTATGTTTTTGTTAACTTATGTTTCAAATAAAGCTTCTTATTATTATTAATAATAATATTACGAAATTTTCTTATGATGGTTACTTTTTAAGTTGCGGTAACATTCATTTAAACTGGTTCAGCAAGCAAAAATTTATCAAAATTAACTTTTTAACATAAATTCTTGAAAAATAATGGATATATTCAAATTAAAAAAAATCTTGCAACTACGGAATTGTTTACAATACCGTTTCTGTAATCGATTGCATGCTCTGTAAGAACTAACAATGTCTGCTTATAAAAGATGCACACTATTTATTTCACGTGAATTTGTTTCTTTTTTAAGGCGCTAAATACTGTTTTGCATAAGGGCGCCGATTATCCTTCGTCCGGCTCTGCTAACTTTACCGTTTCACTGAGGTAAGTTGATTAGGAAAAGTCTGCCCTGCAGTTTTACTTATTTTTGAATCAACGAAAATATATCGTTGTTTTGATAAATGGTACATACCACGTATCATACTGTACACAGTGGCGTAACAAGAAGTCAAGCCGTTGCAAAATTTCTGTCAGCGCCAGTCAGCGCCTTACAATTATTTATTATTATTAACAAAGTAAAACAAAAAAAAAATCATTTAACTATTTCATTAAAACTTTCAAGAACAAAATTGTTTAGCCGTTTTATTTCTATGCTAAGCAAATCAAAGCTGCTTAACTGCTTCTGGATTACCCTCTTTCTAAACAAAATTAGAGACGCTCCCGACAACTAGCGCTTCAAACACTTTCTTGAAGAAGAAATTTGTTTTCAACTGCTTTGAAACTGTTTCCCGAAAATTAAAGCGAACAAAATGAAGTACGACTGTAGAGTAACAGATGGCGCTGCTTATACGTGAAACCAAGGTTGGTAAAACTAATATTGCATCTAGTAGGTTGCCTCGTTCCCATTTAATATGCAGTTTGAAATTTCCTCAAAAGTAACTCGTGATGTCACATGAAACTTCTATCCGTCACAGTGAAGTAAATAGAATGAGTTTCAACCTGCTTTCTAAAGCTTAATCTAATTCATTAAAAATGGAATCAATTCTATGGTCCTATTGATTAAATAACGCAAAAATCTCGTTAATATGCCCAATGGAATTTATCATGTGACGTGACGTAACGAGATACGCACCCTCCGTCTAATACACAGTCCAGCTCTACCAACCTTGCTTGAAACTTCTTATATTTTAGCTATTTTTAGCTATCTTTTCTAATAAATTCTTTCGCTTTGCGTTTAAATCTTATTTATTAGAAGTTTTCAGTTGTTTTGAATTGTTTCCGCACATAACAAAGTTGCAGCTCATGGTAACAGATAGCATCATAAGTGTTTATTATTTATTAAAAAAGTAAAGCTCTTCAAACGTTTTGTTTTTGTATTGTTATTAATGTGTAATTATGTTTAATGTATTGGAGACTGTGGCTTGTCTAACAATAAATTTGGATTTGACTCCTAACCACAATATGTTTTTTAAATCACAGAAGTGACGGTGTAATACCTATCGCTACCTTATATACTAAGTGCATTCCGCTTCAATGAAGCGTGCGCTTCCAGTAGTGAGCGCCTCACCGGGTTGCGTCAACTAAGTCAAGCAACACAGAACCTGCCAAAGGCCCGTGATGGTTTCAAAACCGTTTAATTCCCTGTTGCTTGACGTTGCTTTTACTATGACTGGTGTCAAAAATACGTTGGGCAATACTGGATTTTTCAATTCTATTGTACTTTAAGTCAGCTAAGTGTTCCTTAAAACGTGTTAGTATGTTTGTTTTTGTTTGCCCAATATATTTTTTAGTGCACCCTTGACAAGATATTTCGTAGATCCCTGATTTCTCATTTGGTTCAGTTTTGTCCTTGGGGTTTGTTAGTAAACGTTTTAGAGTGTTGTTATTAGTATATGCAATTGTGTACCCTTGTGTTTTAAAAATGTTATTTAAACCTTTAGAGTAGCTTTTGTCAAAAGGAATTTTAATATATTTAGACGTGTTTGTTTCTGCTGGTAACAAAGTGGTAAATTTTTTGATATTGGCATTATTTACAATTTTCCTTAACATATTTTCTACAATATCTACTGAGTAACCATTGTGAATTGCTACATCTTTAATAAATTTAAGTTATTTGTTGTACCTGTCTTTGGACAGTGGGAAGTTAACTAATCTATTAAGTAGAAAAGAAATTGCAGAATACTTATGTGATATTATGATAAGGTATGTTGTGAATAATTAACAAAAAATCTATTGGTGTTTGTTTCTTTCCTATATATACCAAATTCTAATTTGTTTTCACTATTTCTAATAACCAAGGCATCCAGGAATGGTAATTTTCCATTTACCTCTTTTTCAAACGTGAATATAATACTAATTTAATACTTTAGTTTAAAAAAAAAACTTATTGCGGTTAGGAGTCAAATCCAAATTTATTGTTAGACAAGCCACAGTCTCCAATACATTAAACAAAAACAGAACTTTACAAAAAAGAAACAACAATAATATAAAGGGGGAGAGATAAGAATTGCACTATCGAATGCAGTGACTATTTTTTAAGCGATATGTTAGCTTAACAAACTGAATCGAAAGATCTTCTCGCAATCCAAAAATTTAAGGAAACACAATGATTTCATATAAAGCAAATGAAATACTCTGTTTGGAAAGGTCTTAAATACACAAATATGTATTCACTTCAAGGGGAAGCTTATGCCTTCCGTTGGCGAATTTCAAACTTAGAGGAAATTATTAGTTTTAATGAAATAAAATTAATATTGAAGTGTAATTCTGTACGAGGTAGAGACGCGAACTTTTTCTGAAGCTGATGTGGCGACCGCGAACTAACTGTCTGTTAATTCAATTGTTTAAGATTTTTATGAATTATCCAGCGATTTTCCCCCCGCGTACCTGTGACGAACTTCTGCACTAGATGCTTTCAAAAACTAGATGGCGTAACGATGTCATTTTGCCCAAGGTTAGTAGAGCTGGATTGTGTATTAGAAGGTTGCCTTGATCAGCAGAAGGTACAGAGGGTGCGTATCTCATTACATCACGTCACGTGATAAATTCCATTGGGCATATTAACGAGATTTTTGCGTTATTTGATCAATAGGATCACATAATTGATTCCATTCTTAGGCCCGGTTTCTGGAAGCAATTTATGGGCCGATTAGTTTAACTAAGGTTTAGAATGTGACATACGTTATGTTATACTGCTCACTGTTTACATTCTAATCATTAGCTAAACTAATCGGCCCATAAATCGCTTCCAGAAACCGGGCCTTAGTGAATTAGATTAAGCTTTAGCAAACAGATTTAGCCCGGTAATCATAAACCAAACTTACGCTATGCGTTCAGTTACAATTCGCCATAATTCATAATCTGTACGTATTTCCCGCATTTTGTGCACATAACCAGTGAGAACTGAAGAATATTTTATAAATTACTTTCCCAAAAGGCGGGAAATACGAAGGATTTATGAACTATAGAAAATTTTAAGTGAACGCATAGTGTAAGTTTTGTTTATGAATACCGACTTGAAACTCACACTATTTCCTTCACTGTGACTGATAGAAATTCATGTGACATCACGAGTTACTTTTGCGTCGTTTAAAGTAGCAAAAGTTTAGCAGAACTTGTTTGTGGGGAAGAAATTTCAAGGCAAATGAAAAAATTCAAAAATTCATGTTACAAGAAAACAATTTCGAATAAACAAAATTGAACGGAAAAGAGAAAATTCAAAAAATTTCAAAGATTCCAAAGATATTTCAAATATAGGCAAGTGGCGCCATTAATCTGTAAACGGAATTAATTTTATATCTCCTAATTCCGACAGTTTCGGCTGTTTTCGGCTGAAAACAAATTTCAGAACGTTCGAGACCAATGTTTTTAAAACAACTTGGAATAAAAATCATTTGCTTGCGCCGTCTGTTACCATGAGCTGAAACTTTGTCATCTTTATTTTGTAGGGAAACAATTTCAAAGCTACTGAAAATCGATAAAAAAATTCAAGAAATAATGTTACAAAAGACGATTTCAAATGAATAAAGTTTAGCGGATATTGTTTAAAAAAAAGTAATTAAAAGTAATTTTAAACAAGGTTGGTAGAGCTGGACTGTGTATTAGATGGTTGCCTTGATCAGCAGAGGGAGCGCATCTCGTTACGTCACGTCACGTGATAAATTCCATTGGGCATATTAACCAGGTTTTTGCGTTACTTAAGCTTTAGGAAACAGATTAAAACTCACTCTATTTACTTCACTGTGAAGGATAGAAGTTTCGTGTGACGTCACGAGTTACTTTTGCGGGGAGAAAATTTCAAACGGCATATTAAATGGGAACGAGGCAACCTGCTAGATGTAATATCAGTTTTACCAACCTTGATTTTGCCTTGTTTTTTGGGATCTTCTCCGGAGCCTGGGATCGACAGAACGTTCCAGATTAAGCAGAAAAATAAATATAAAGATTTTATAAGATAAAGTATAGCATTGAGTACGCGAAATGTAAGAAATGGAAAGGATTGTCGACGCAGATTCCACAGTACTTATTATCCACTTGATACAGAAATGAAATTAAATATTTTTACATTATACGTATTGAAGTTTTAGAAATCTTACAAGTTTTAAAATTCTTTTGAAAGTATTAGATTCGCGATAAAGAATAGGAGTGTAATCAAAGTCAAATTTAAAAAATTAAAATTACGTCTACCTTCCTTTGTCGAAGTTTCTAAAGAGACAGACGAAACACCCTATATGTAAATATTTTTGAAATTAAATTATTTAATTTTTTTTGTTTCATGATGAGGTAAACTTGCTGGAAAATTAACTCAAGATCAAATGATCTAAAGGCATTAAAGTATTGGTGTAAAAAATGCGAAAGAAATAAAAACGATCCGGATGAAAAATGAACAGACGAACATATAAAATAGCGACATGTTACTATCGCTTTTTGACCTAACATTGCAGTAGGATAGACAAATTGAAGCGGGATTTGCTCCTAATGAGTCCCCCATGCAAGGCGGCCATGCTTGCTGTCAAAGCATAATGAAAGATTTTAGAAAAATTTTGTGCAAATCGTTTTTGATTGCAGTGAGAACCTCGAGCAGCCTCTGGACAGCTGTTTCAGCCCTGCTTGGGGCTTCTTCAGCAGAAACGTAGCTCGACATTCCCACTGCAGACCAAAAACGACTGCAACGTTAGGTCAAAAAGCGATAGTAAGATGTCGCTATTTTATATGTTCATCATTCTTACATCGCATTTGCGAATAAATTGGGCAAGTCGTTTTTGGTCTGCAGTGGGAATGTCGAGCTACGTTTCTGCTGAAGAAGCCCCAAGCAGGGCTGAAACAGCTGTCCAGAGGCTGCTCGAGGTTCTCACTGCAATCAAAAACGATTTGCACAAAAAAATTTTTCTAGAACAAACGAACGTGTAAAATAAAAAATTTTAAAAAAAGCACGCGACAGGTTATTTTTTATTTGAAAATATTTGGAGACAGAATTTAGGATTCTTTGGTTTGTCTTGTTTGTTTTGACCGTCATTTGTTATTTTCTGTAGGAATTCTTACTTTTATTCCATTATTTCGATTGAGTTTGACGATCTAATTTTTTCTCCTTTTTAATTGTTTACCAATCTTACAGGAATTAACTTTCGACTCTTTCCTTTCGTAAATGTTGCAATTGTGATTTTATTGTGATCTTCATTTGTTTTCTTTTTATTTTATATAGGAATGTTTCTCGCTTGTCACACTTTTTTGTTTTTAATTGTTTATTAATCTTTTATAGGAGTTTATTTTGAATTTTCTTTTCGTAAAAGTTACCTTCGTGCCTGCTTCTTTTTCTCTTTTTTTTTCTGCTGCAATTCGTTATTTTATTTTTTATTATGTAATTTGTTTTCTTTCAAATTTTTTATGGTAAATTATGGTTTCGTGTTAATGCATGTTCTAGTAACATAGCATGATTCTGATTATTTTTTTAAATGCGTTATTTTATGTTAATTTAAACGCTTCTTCATATTTTGACAAGTTTCTCCTGTACCGGCTGTCCCAATAAGGGCGACGACCGACGATACGTAGCAAACCTTAACACCTACAGCTTCGGAAGAAAAAAAATTATAGTCAAAGTGACTAAGAGAACTTCAAAGAAATTTATGTATCTGAGTTGGTCGCAAGGGAACGCAATCACTAGGCACAACAATAAAAATTAATTTTACTAACAAAAGTCTCAGAATAAGCTATAGCTTTGATAGCGTCATTGGAAAGCTGAATTAATTCTGCACAACTTTCATTTTAGACTTATTATCGTATTGACATTAATAAGAGGGGAGGAAACAATTGAATTATATACTTTAAATAACTTCGGCTAGTTTGAAAACAAATTTTAAGCTGACTTAAAAATTCTATTCAACAACTCTGGCTAATTTATTATAAAATAGCTACAGGACGCTATTTGCAAAAATAATAGTTTTTCCCAGTTTTACAAGAAAATGTAAATATAACGTGTGTTTCTTTTGCAGAAATTACAAAGCTTACAAAATGGTGAATATTACTGTGAAAACCAGAGATTATTATTTTTTCTTTGGTTCTCGAGTTATTATTAAATATGTCTCTTAAATGATGACATTAGCGGAAGGAAAAAGTTCGAAGAAATGTTATCGAGTAATACTTTTCATTTTAAGGTTAAATAATGCATATAAGTTTTTTTTTTAATGTTAGGACATTATTTAGAAGAAGAAACAGAGAATATTTAAACACAAGAATAAAGCCTGAAGATTGTCAAATCATCCACTCCCGTTGTTTCTCTCCTTACGAAGGTTTCCTCTCCAGAATAATTTTGTGAAGGTAATTGAATGAATGACCTTAAAATTAATGAAATAAAAGAGAATGGTGATTTTAACATACAGCGTGTTATTGCAACTAGTACAGATATTTTAACCGACGTTAGTGCTTGTCAAATAGATACTAAGTACCCACACATACCTTATACAAAAGTTTATGGTTTTTGAGAAAAAGGTCTTGAAATTATTAATATAAAACTTTGAGAGCCGCTGATGTTTTAGAAAAATTTAATTGTAAGAAAAATCAAGTAATTCAGCGATATGTCCTTTTTTTATTGAGAATGTCAAATATTTTAATAAAACTTCACTTGAATTTTTTGTAAAATTATTTATTTATTGTAATGAATTTTACAAACGCAGAAAAACGGACATAGTGTTTGTCTCCGGTGACGCTCGCGGAAACGTTGTTTCGTGAACGTTGGCCTCATCGAAAGCTGCCGTCATTTGAAAGAATTTGGCTCATTTAAAATGAACACCACCGATATTGGTCATCGACGGAAAAATGAAACCAGATTGTTTACATTGTCTACATTATTTGTATTATCTAAAAAAATGTTAAAATCAAACTCAACAATATTCAAACTCAACCCAACTCAAGTGCATTCAACCTAACTACCTATATTCAATTAAAGCAAAAAAATTAAAAGTAAAAAATTTAAAAAAGAAAAACCATTAAAGTTCGACCAACCTAGATCAACCGAATTCGATCCGACAATTAAACTCGTTTGTATGCAACCCAAGCAAAAAAAGTGAAAAAGCCAACCCAATCTAATTGCACTCGACTTAATTCTATTCAACCCAAGTTAAAAATTTAAAACAATGTTTAAAGAAATTAAAAGTACAGAAAAATATTAAAGTTTGGTAAGAATCTCCATATGATGTTAATATCCAGCAGGTAGGTTACTAAGGAGAAACAGATTTCGAAACAATCTATGTATTGGACACATGTTTCGACCGCAGTAGAAGGCCATCTTCAGCACGTGGAAGTCTTAAGTAAAGTGGGGGAGTTTAATTGTACATTTTACTGAAATCTTCCACGTGGTGAACATAGCCTTCTATTGAGACCGAAACATATGTTCAATACATAGACTGTTTCGAAATCTGTTTTTCTTAGTACCTTACACGTCTATTAAATTTTTCTCATTAAAAATATTAAAATTTGTACACGAATTAAAATGAACCTCAACAAATCTTAAGGCTAACTGAAGGCATCAAACTTATTATATCATATTGCACTCCATTCTATGCAAGTAAAAAATTAAAAAAAATTAAAATTAAAAGAAACGATAAAATTTATGGATGAAAGTTAAACTCGGCAAATCTCGAAGTGAGCATGAAAATTTTTAATAATTTACCTCCATATTTTAGATTAATAGAAAACCATAGTCGATTTAAAAAAAGCTGTTTATGACTTTCTGATAGAACTAGAACCTTATTCATTAACGAACTACTGCAGAACTTAGTTTCTTTTGTTATGTTTTCTGTTAGCACTTTGATTTTTGTTTTGTTTGGATGGATTGTTTTGTTTTAATGGATTTTCAATTTAATTTCAATTCTTTTAAGAATTCTTTTTCCTTTTTAATTACTTGTGTTTCCTTGTTTTTAAGTTAAACCCTTATACTTAAAAAAAACTCTGTTTTTCTTTACACTCTACGTAACTGAACGTTAAATGTTTTTTTTTTAATCGTTAATTTTATGTTTCACTTTAGTTTAGTTTTAAGTCGGATTTTGCTTTATTTTCCTTGGCGCTTTTCAAACCTGTGTTTTTGTTAACTTATGTTTGAAATAAAGCTTATTATTATTATTATCATTAATATTACGAAATTTTCTTATGATGGTTACTTTTAAGTTGCGGTAACATTCATTTAAACTGGTTTGGCAAGCAAATTTTATCAAAATTAACTTTTTTACATAAATTCTGGAAAAATAAGGGATATATTCAAGTTAAAAGAAAATCTGGCAACTATGGAATTGTTTGCAATACATTGCAATAGATTGCATACTCTGTAACTAACAATGTCTGCTTACAAAAGATTTATTTCACGTGAATTTGTTTCTTTTTTTTAAGGCACTAGTTACTGTTTTGCATAAGGGCACCGATTATCCTTCGTCCGGCTCTGCTAACTTCACCGTTTCACTGAGGTAAGTTGGTTAGGAAAAGCCTGTTCTGGCACTTTTAATTATTTTTGTATCTATGAAAATTCAACGTTTTTTTTTGATAAATGGTACCACATATCATATTGCACACAGTGGCGTAACTAGAAGTCAAGCCGCCGCCGCCGGGCTGCAAAATTTCTGTCAGTGCCTTACAATTATCTATTATTATTAACAAAGTAAAACTAAAAAAAAATTATTTAATTATTTCATTAAAACTTTCAAGAACAAAATTGTTTAGTTGCTTTCTTTCTATGGTAAGCAAATCAAAACTGCTTAACTGTTTTTGGATTACTCTATTTCTAAAAAAAGAAAATAGGTTAGAGAAGCTCCCGAAAACTAGCGTTAAGCGGGGTTCGCTTCAAACACTTTCTTGAAGAAGAAATTTGTTTCCAGCTGTTTTGAAATTGTTTCCTGAAAATTAAAGGGAACAAAATGAAGTGCGACTGTAGAGTAACAGATGGCGCTACTTGTCTTCAAACCAAAGTTGGTAAAACTGATGCTGTACCTAGCAGGTTGCCATGTTCCCATTTAATATGCAGTTTGAAATTTCCTTCTTAGGCAGGCGAGTGGTGCAGCGGTTAGCCTAGCCGACATATAAAGTCGAGTCAGGGCCGGATTATGAACCAGCTTATCAAACAAAGCAAATTGTCTGCCATAAGACAATAATGTGCAGATTGCTGCGCAAAGCAGAAAAAAAAAAAGAAAGAAAAGAAATTTCCTCCCCGCAAAAGTAATTCGTGACGTCACACGAAACTTTTATCCGTCATAGTGAAGTAAAGAGAGTGAGTTTTCATCTGTTTCCTGAAGCTTCATCTAATTCAATAAAAATGGAATCAATTATGTGGTCCTATTGATCAAATATCGCCAAAATCTCGTTAATATGCGCAATGGAATTTATCACGTGATGTGACGTAACGAGATACGCACCCTCTGCACCCTCCGCTGATCAAGGCAATCTTCTAATACACTGTCCAGCTCTACCAACCTTGCATGAAACTTCTTATATTTTAGCTATTTCTCTTCAATTTTATTTATTCGATTTTTTTTATTTTTTGAATTTTTTCATCTTTTCTAATAAATTCTTTCGCTTTGCGTTTAAATTTTATTTATTAGAAGTTTTCAGTTGCTTTGAAATTGTTTCCGCGTAAATGAAGGGGACAAAGTTACGACTCGTGGTAGCAGACAGCACCATAAGTGTTTATTGTTTATTAAAAATGTTAAGTTCTTCAAACTTTTTGTTTTTGTATTGTTATTAATGTGTAAATAAAGTTTTTCTATCTGCCTGGACGCAGAATATTAACGTTGATAATTCATTCAAAGCAGTCTATAAAGAAAAGACATTTTCCTTATAGACGGCTTTGAATGAATTGGTATTACAGTATAGAGCGAAATAACCTCAACTATGAATGTCAACAGACAATGATTTTCTACATTGTCTACACATTGCTTACATGTAAAAGTAGACATTGTTTACATGTAAAAGTAGACATTGTTTACTTCTAAAAGAACAACACTGGTTTGGCCAGAAGAGGCAAATGAAGTCTCCTTCTGCCGGTGTTCAGAAATTAATATTCAATGTGGAATCTAATTTTGCAAAACTACCAAAGCATCATTAAGAAAGCCATACTTTGGAGTCATTTATTTTTCTATGCAGTAGATGGCACTTTGAAGTTTTCTGATGCTTCCTCGTAGAAATTATCTATTTGCCAAATGTATGAATAAACCGGTAGTTAAAGAGTCAATGACACAATTTTTATGATGTAACTCTTTTAATAGAAAAAAAAATAGGGAACTCTAATTTGAACGCCCAATTTGTCAGCATTAATATCAACAAATTGTCAAACTCGTTTCTATTGTACCGTGTGAATAATTTGAATGTAAGATGTAAATCGATTACACTTTGCCCGCCCATCTAATTTTTTCGAGGTGCTCCACTTTCACTTGCTCGTGATGGAGCCGACTCTGGCCGCCTCTTGTTTTTGACAAACGACCAGATTTGTTCGCAATGGTATTTCGTCAGTCAACAACAACACAGGTGTTGCATTGTTACTGAAAAGTGAAAATGCACCTGAAAGCAAACGCTCGAGAATAGTTAGTCTCCAAATTCCACTTTCGAGGGCCTTTCACAAGAAATATTAACACATATTTTATTTGTCGCATAAATAAAAAAAAGGGCGACGCTCGTTGTTTATTTAAAATCTTAACACAAATAAGTTGACGTCTTTTATTGGCCCTTTACCTGTCCCCGCGGCGCGATAAAAAACGAGAGTGTATTCATAGCCCAAATAGAAAAGGATATTTTTATGATCGGAGGACATAATTTTTGGGTGTCCTTTTTTCACTGGAAATGGAAATAAAACGGACGACCGCGGCTCGTAAAATAAATCACAGGGGAATTAAAACGAGAATGGACGAAAGAAACGGTAACGGTGATTAAGCCATACGTTAATATTTTCGAGTTTATTATTGTTGTGTTATTTGTTATAAGAACAACAAATAATCAAACAATTCGAAAAAGTTTGCAATTTACCTTACATAATTGATAAAATATTTTCAATAATCATAATGCTTAATAATTGAAAAAAAAATTGTCGCAAATTTATAAAACTCATTATGCTTTGATAGTAAGCATGGCTCTTTGCAAGGGGGACTTATTACGTAGCAAACTCGCTTCAATTTGTCTATCCTACTACAATGTCAGGTAAAAAAGCGATCGTAGGATGTCGCTGTTTTATCTGTTCTTAATAATTGACTTCAGTAGGTACAATGCGAAAGGATTTAATTTCATTTTAGTTTTAAACAGACGATAAGCTATTGCAAGAAATGCAATTATGTTTTCCCCACATGTAGCTGATACGCTTGTCTTAAATCACGTGCATTCGAAGTAATATCATGTTGTCACAATTCTTATGCTTCATCTTCTGATGAATTGTGAAATGGTGACGCAAGGATTCTCAGACTCCTGTTTGAAAGCGCGTGAGGCTCGAGAAAAACAACGCCAAAGGATATCATCACGCCAACTTCCGGGCAAAGATTTAGTTGGAAAAGCGTCCCGTTGGAAAGACGGGGTGAGGTAGTGAGGCGGGTAATAAAAAACGTTAACATTTAGAAAAATTTGTTGCAAATCGTTTTTGATTGACATTCCCACTACAAACAAAAACAACTTGTCCAATTTATTGGCAATTGCGATGTAAGAATGATGAACAGATAAAACAGCGACATCTTACCGTCGCTTTTTGACCTGACATTGCAGTAGGATAGACAAATTGAAGCGGATTTGCTCCTAATAAGTCCCCCATGCAAGGCGGCCATGCTTGCTGTCAAAGCATAATGAAAGTTTTAAAAAAAGTTTTGTGCAAATCGTTTTTGATTGCAGTGAAAACCTCGAGCAGCCTCTGTACAGCTGTTTCAGCCCTGCTTGGGGCTTCTTCAGCAGAGACGTAGCTCGACATTCCCACTGCAAAAAAGCGATCGTAAGATGTCGCTGTTTTATTTGTTAACATTTAGATTAAGAGTTAGTTAATAGTTAAGAAAAAGGCATCCGTCTTTCTCGTACAGGGCGATTCTAAATGGAACTTCAAATTCAATCTGCTTTTAATTAAATTTAGTAATTTTTCCTAAATTTGATAATCAAGAGCGGTTCAATACCAATACCGCTTGAAGAACTAATCAATGCAAACGATCCAAAATCCGTGTCTCTCTATCTCTTTCTTTTATATTATTATATTCTGTAAAATTTCATTTTTCTGTGTTAATGTTGTTAGAATCTATCTACGTCAGTTGTTATTTTATTATTTTTGTATTATTCTCCTTGTCGATTCTTTTTATCTGTGTTTAAAATGTTAGTTTGATAAGTTAAAGAATCTAGAAGTTACTGCCAAAAAACAAACATTTTTATCCCTCTTTCAGGGGTTATCTTTTATTATTCAGTTTTGGAAAAAATATTATACAGGGTGTAACAAAAATATAGGCCGCTACTTCACCGACGTATTCTACAGATAAAAAGAAAGAAAAAAGTTCATATAAACATGTATATAGGGTGTTCACGGGAAGCTGCAACAACAACTAACTCTCTTATTTGAATTTATACGAAGTAACCTGCATTGGACAAGTTTCGGGTCTTGTCCTCCCCAATTTTATTGCAATATCGGAGAAACAAATGACTGTCAGTTTTATTAGATTTTCAATTGTTTTTAACTTTTTTTTAATTTCATACAGAAGAATTATTTGGTCTGCTGAGTGCACATAACGAATAGTAACTACAATTAAAACTGTAAATATTTTTAAAATTATTGTCGAACGACATTTGTCGTTTATTGTTGCAAATTTCCACGGCCGGCTTAAAAATTTCATTCATTATGTTAATAATAATTTTCTTAATTTTTCCAATTAATTGCGCACCAAATAGTAATTTTGAATACTTCATGCGATTTAGAAAAAAAAAACGCGCTATTGGATTAAAGCTAAAAAAAATGTAGGCAGCTATTTGAAAAAACAAAGTTGACTATCGATAGATATTGAAGGTAACAATAGAAATATTCAATATTAGAGCCATTTTAAAATACATCTAAAGCCATTTGTTTCGTTTTTTTATTCATTAAAATCGGAACATAAATAACGTCGCTACGGGATGGAACATTTTTTAGGAAACACAGTGTATACATACATACAGGGTTAGTTAAAAGTATGGAGACGGCGACTTATTGTCGTTAATATTAATTTTAGGAAATTATATTCAATACAAAAGTTTGTTATGATATTATTATCTACATTTGAGGATACTTGAATTTTTTTTTTTTTCAATAAGTTTAAGTTACGACGTCATCGATATTTGTTTGAAATGACAACCTATATTTCTGATTATTGATTTCGATAGTTCATTCTATTCTCTTTTCAACGGTATACAATGTTCAGTGTGTTACATTTGAAAAAAAAAAATGAGAAAAAGTGCCTTAAAGTTGAAATATTAAAGATCCATTAAATTAGCAGAATTAATCTAGATAGCCAAAGCGAGGCGATAAACAAATGCGAGCGAGGTAACTTTATCAGTGGTTATTGTTTATGCCAAATAGTTGACATATTTCAATTCTGCTAATTTAATGGATCTTTAATATTTGAACTTTAAGGCACGTTTTCTCAATTTTTTTCAAATGTAACATACTGAACATTGTATACCGTTGAAAAGAGAATAAAATGAACTATTGAAATCAATAATCAGAAATATAGGTTGTCATTTCAAACAAATATCGATGACGTCGTAACTTAAAAACAATTGTAGAAAAAAAAATTCAAGTATCCTCAAATGTAGATAATAATTTCATAACAAACTTTTGTATTGAACATAATTTCCTAAAATGAATATTAACGACAATAAGTCGCCGTCTCCACACTTTTAACTAACCCTGTATGTGAGAAAGTCATTCAAAAAGCATTTAATACCAAGGTAAGGAGTTTGTTAATCAAAGAAATACTATCTCAGAGAATGGTGTCACTATAATCACTATATCACTGAAACAAGTAATAGTGTCAAAAGATAAAATTAAAATTTTCAACACAAAAACAAATGTGACCCTAAAATTAAGTTTCTCGTTTGTACTGAAACGTGTAAGTGTCTTACTTTTTTTTGAACATCATTTCCTTGCTTTTGATTGTTCAAAAAATAATTTTCTGAGAAAAGTTATGGTAACGAGGTAATTTGAAGATAATATAGAGTTCCATAAACACGCCGTTATCTTATAAGCGCAATCATTATAAAATTAAAAAAAAAATCAATTACTGCTTACAAACGAACAGGAGAAGCACCGCAATCAAAAATTTTCTAAAGTTACGGATATACAGGGTGTCTTAAAACCTCTGTCTTTAAATGAAACTGTAAGTTCCTCGTTATATAAGAGATTAATTCTTTAAATCTGAAATTTTTTGCGCAAAAATGAAAAGCTGACCTATCACAAGCGAGCGCAGTCCCTTTGTTTTGAAACCTCTGCTTGGTTTACGACTTGTTTCGGCGATTTATTCCGATAAAAGCAATAAACCGCAATAAAACTTTTTATTTACGTTTAGAAGAACTCGGTCAAGGTCTTATTGTATACGAATATAAATCCGACTTGCGGACATCGGCATGTTTATTTGTATTTTCAACGTGCGATAAGTAAGAACGTTTGTTTTTTTGTAACAGATAATAACAATCATGTTAGAAGGAGTACCTAATCTTCGTTAGATTTTTGCTAAAGTAATTAAACATCTTCGTACTCTAGTTTTGTAACTGCGTTGAAAATGCGTGAAAATTTTTTTTAATTATCGCACTAATAGCTGCAGAATAAGTATTGCAAGAGCAGAAACTATTCCTATTGTAAAAACGGAAAGCAAGAATTGGACTATGATACAATGAAAAATTTAAATAAATTAGATTGCCTGTACACACAATAATCTATGGGTTCAAAACAAGTGATTGAATAATTTTGCTAGATCTCAATCGAACTATTTTATTAATTGCTTATATTCCAACACAAAACACATGTTTTTATAAGAATAATATTGAACCTGAATTGCAGCGTCGCACAGCTCGTCGAGCTGTGGACAAAAATCGAAAATGCAATATTTTTTTAAGGGTCAATAAGATTTCAGTACTCATCAAATAATGTCCAAAAACTAAATAAAATCACTATTTCTTTCATTTCTTTGTTTCTTGTAACTATTTATGATATAGTTTTTGAAAATTCAAGGACCGTATGCCACAGGGACATTTACGATTCTATGAATGTTACCTTACACAATCAACTAAAAAAAAATCTAAATAATTTTATCTTATTAATCCTAACAATGGAGTCTTCTATTACAGATCTGAATAATTTCAAACTAATTTCTGAGGGTATTTTAACATTAAAACTGCAAATTAAAATTATCTTATTTCAAGAATTAAAACTAAAGTTTAATCGAATATTATAAAAATACGTAAAGAAACGTATCGAATATTTTTTTTAATCTGATTCCTTCATTCACGCGTTTTACGAAAACAAGAAATTCTCCTGCTACTAGCTGCTAATATACTGGTAATTCAACGAAAAATTGTTTTAGCAACGTTTCCCATATTACCAATAGACAAATTTTTAACAAGTGTGTTCTTGTCAAGGAAACATCAAAATCGATACAATCAAACGTAAAAGACACATTTTAAAACATTTAAATATATCAAAATGTCTGAATAGTGTAAACAGAGAATTCAAGCTTGTTCTTATTTTTATGTTAATTGTAGTAGATTTTGGATGCAATGTTCTCGAAATCGAATTTTATTCACAATGCGTTACCATATTTTCTTAGAAAGGCAATTTCATTTAGCATAAAGTTTGTTTAGTTTGGTGAAAAAAGACCTACGGAGCTTCCTACATCGAGTGGAGGCGAAGAACCATCTTTCAAGAAAATAAACAAGAAGGAAAGGGCACAATTACGTTTCTCTATTAAATCTCGCAGAAATATTGTCATTTATGAGTGATCCGAGAACATAAGTTGGCTACTAAAACTGGTTACAGCTCAAATGAACTATAGGTATATATAATTACTATAAAAAAAAAAATTCAAAATATAATTTTTATCTAATGAAAATTTAACTTTATTAATCCTTAATTTATTTTCGACATCTAATAGATATCCAACGATAATGATTTGTTAATGAAAATGTTTTAGCCTCTAGTGTTACTTATTTTTTTTTTAATTTGACAAAATACGATTGAATATTAAAAAACGTAAGGCACGTGTTTGCAAAAATCAGCTAAAAATCATTAGCCGATATTCAGCAGTTCCCAAGATATCGATTAAATGTTGAAAATAAATTGAAGGATTAGTTGAGTTAAATTTTCATTAGATAAAAATAATAATTTGAAATTTCTTGCTTGAACTTTAGCAATTAATAAACTTCAGTTGTAAGAACTCCTTGTAGTGAACTTACGTTCTCGGATTACTTATAAATGCCAATACTTTAATGAAATTTAATAAATCTAATTATTCCCTTTCTTTTTTCTTCATTTATTTTTCTTTTTCAGAAGTTGGATTATACTATAGCTATTTAATTATGTCAAAATATATAGGGCGTTACATTTAATTTTCTTGTAAAATTTAAACTTTTAAATTTCAATTGTTTCTATGCAAACATACAGTCGTGCGCACCTTAAGTGCTACAATTTGACATTTCTGTGAGCCTTGTAGTATAAGGTCTTAGGGTGAAGTTTGCCTGTAGTTGGTGCAATTTAGTTGCGCATGACTGTACATTAAAAATGTTACGTTTACTCATAGGGAATATTCTACACGATATTTATAATTAGTTAGGTAAATATTCACCGCTGATTATGAATAAAATACCTCTACATTTTAGCTCTTTAATTCAATGGATTTCGATTTAGAGCTACAGTTGTAAGTTTGTAAGAGCTTTATCGAAATTGGTATACTCCAATTAAAAAAGTATAAGTTTGGTAGATAACTCACTTATGGAACATGCTGTACATGTGAAAATAATTATCTGATATAGAGTTAAAAACAGACAATAACTTTTTTATAAGACATTTTCTCTTATAATTAATAGTTAAGATGTTGTTGAAGAAATCAATACTAATGTCACACCCTGTATATTCTAGTGGTACTATTCTATTTTCAATTACTGCAACTCTTTATAATATGTATATTTCCAAGACCAAAAAATAAAAGAAAGAAGAATTATAATTTTTGTCCATTTACGACATTCGACGCACTGTGCGTCGGCTTAAACCAATAAAGACATTAAAAAAACTCTCGCCTGGTGCAGACGTTTATTTCATCTTTTTTCGTCGTAGTTTTAATAAAGAAAAAAACTTATTTTTGCTGTACAAATGCAATAACTTTAGTAGTTAACATTGTAAATCGCCTTTAGACTGCATTTTTAAATTTAACTATTAAAGTACGGATTAGCATAAAACTAATCATCAATTTATGCAACACTCACATAATATTTTAAACTATTAAGAACTTACCTAGTTACAAAATTTATCTGCTTTTATAATTAACAAAAAACACGATACTTGACCTGCCTTAAGTATAATATCTGTATATTAGGTCATAGTCTGCATTTTTATGACTTTTTATGGCCCCGACCGTCGGAGAATAGTTGAAAACCTAGCTCCACCGGATTTAATCTGCATTCAGCGACCCTCAAACAATTTCTATGAAAAAGTAAAATAATTTTTATATGCGTTATTGTTGCTCTCTAACCAATAGTTGTATAACAAATTTTGCTTCTTTTCTTGACCACTATTTGTGGTTTCAATTAAAGACAGTTTAGAGACACGCTGTATTTTTGAAATTTTGTGTTTTCCCTTCTCGTTTTGAAATATGAACTATTTTCTCTAATTTATAACGATGCATTTATAACGTAAAGGCGCCTTTGTGCAAATCCTATGATAATTAGAAAGTACATAATTTAAAGATAAAATTTATTAACTCTACAACTATTTATTGAAGTTAAAGGTCATTTGCGAGTGTTCTGTTGTTAGTAGTTGTCAATATTTTATTAACCAATTAGTAATACAAAGTAGTTATATGGAGTTCATTACTTAATTGTCTGTCTTTATTGTTATTTGTTTTAATGTTAAAGTTCTATTTGCATTTCACGATACTTTCATGGCAATTATTGTTGTGGTGTCACATAACGGAGTTACCTTATTTTATATGTGATTTCATACATTTATGTATGTAATAACGTTTTAACGTTCTGCGAGTCTTAGATTTACTGCCAATTTCATATTTAGTCGTAACAATCCCTTTCCTTTCTCTATCATTTACGACCTCACTGGAGCAATTAAACATTCTCCGTTTTCATGCAGATGTTATTTTTATTGTTAATCATTCACATTCACTTAAGGCTCTTAATGTTATCGATGGCTATCAGTTATCTTTTGGTGTATTTCAGGCCGTAGTGGTACGAAATATCATTAATAGTTGGCAGAGCAGTCGCCCTCACGGACGCCCCCTCGCGTTAGCAGATGTTCTGGGCACACATTGTTGTTACCCAGCGGGGAGTTATTGTTGGGCCCCCAGCACACCTTTTTTACACTCTGTGTAGACCTGCCTTCCACGGATGATACCGTTACACCTTACTTCCAAAAAGCATTTTTTTTTTAATATCCGCGATAAATTCATCGTCTGAAAGTCCGAGTAGCATAAAAATCAATTACTTAACGAAATCCGGATTGGAATACTTAAAACAACCACAGCGGTAAAAAATAAAACAATTACGATGTGGTCGAAAGAACAAGAAGGAAAAAAGCGGCGTCCAGACAGTAACCGAGGAGCCCGTACAATCGTGTAAAGAAGCAATGGAATAAAATAAAAGAACTGCCCACATCATGGTGGCAGCGTAAGACAAAAGATGGACAGCCAATGGGGAGTTGCTCAACACGAATGCCCTAAGGCTTGCCAATCAGACGGCTTGATACTCACCTGGACAGGTGAGAGTCCGGTGTTTTACACGTTTGCGGGCCTCACTTAAAATTTCGTGTCCGTGGTTATGTTTGTGTATGTTTAACACTTACGATTTCTTCTAAAATATTGCCGCCATAACGGCGCTATTACAAGAGGAAAACTGTAGGAGGTGCGACTTTTAGTTGGTGATGCCTTGCAAGAGAAATTACCTATACCATCTCATCCGTACAATATACTTTCAGCGATTATTTAAAACAATAATATACATACTCATCTTTTACGCTACAAATATTTTGAAGTTTTCACAAATACAAAAAATATTTGTTAGTATCACTATCACATTTTCTTCAATTTGTGATGCGTGATGCTTAATTTGGCATTTTAATGTCATTCAGCACTATCAATCTAAAAATAGTTCATGCAAAATCCCTGTTTTTATTTTGCCTGCCTAGGTATGCAAATAACTATTTTCAGGACAATTGGAACGAATGGAAAATCAGTAATTTTAGATGGAGGTCGAAGAAAAGTGTTTCTCTTCCTTTACACAAGCGTTTCTTCAAAGGGGGGCACAGCACAATAAATAGGTACAAACAATTGAACGCAAAATGAAACTAATTTATCATCTTATTTTTTTACAAGAAATTGCTTATACAGCCCTTCCCGCCCCCTTTAACTTCTTTATTTGTGACTTTAGAAAGAAGTCCTTATTATAAAACTTATACATATCGACTGATTCAAAGTTTCTGCTGATATTTACAGAAAAACAAATGAACATCGCATAACTGAGATATAAACTGAAATTTTAATTTTTTAAATGGAACACTTAGTATTTTTATAATTATTTGGTATCTGAAATAACAATCGCCTTTCTTTTTCCTAAACAAAATTTATCTTTTAAAACTTTGTTTAATTAAAACGTAACATTTTATCCAAGAGGCGATTATTCACATTTTATAGCACGGGTTTCTAACGAGATCGGTATCGACCCCTTGGAGGTCGGTGAAGACTTGAAAGGAGTCGATGAACCTTTATTAGGGGTCTGCTAGGGGTCTTTAAGCGCGTCGGAGTTGTTAAGTCTTGTGTAATGAAGGTCTTGTTGAATTGTTTATAAAGAAAAGTAATAAATTTACATGTAATATTAAATGAATTTTAATTAGCTCGTATAAAGGAAAAAAAAGACGTTCATTTGATTATCAAAACCAAAACACTCCTAAAATACAAATAAAATCTCAATGAAACAAAAACAAAAGACGATCGTCAAACAAGACAGGACGAAAATAAAAATCGTGTGAAACTCATTAAGTCAAATTGATATAAACTGACTTTCACCAGAATCAAAAATTTAATTCAATTTAATAATTAAAAAATAAAATATATAAAATAAATTCGCCAAAAATGGCGATCAAACGACGGAATTTAAGTGTAAAATAAAATAATCTTAAATCGTTTAAAAAAGAAACAAAAGGCGTTCAATTGATAATTAAAAAAATCGAAAGTCATGTCAAATAAAATCAAAATTAATTTCAAAGTAAAAAAAAACAAAACGAATGAAATCGATTAAAAGAAGAAACAAACACTTGATTATATTAAAAGTTAAATAAAATACAGTCAAATGAGAATTGTATAAAAATAAAGGGTGATGATAAAGTTAGGACCAAAATGAAAAATTATATAAAACTAGCATTAAGTCAAATTTTTTATCGAAACTGGACGATCAGTGAATAATTTAAAAACAAAGTAAAGTCAAATCAAATAAAAGAGAAAATAAAATGGCAATCGATCGACGGAATTAATGTATAAAATAAATTCACACTCAATAAACGAAAATCAAAACAAATCATGGTAAATGGTAAATGGTAAATAGTAGTTAAAAAATAAAAAAAAAACGAATAAAATATATTAAAAGTAAGGGAAATGGGGCGTGAATCATAACATAGCTCAAAAGGGGGACGCGAAACCTAAAAGTCTGGGAAACGCTCCTTTACACAGTTGTAATATTCAATTCAGTTAACTATAAATCATTTATTGTAAACATGCATTAAAATAAGATTTTGCATTACAAATAATAAAGTCGGTAGATGAATAATAAACACATTTATTTTATTTTTAGCAGTTTCAATTAATTTCATTTCATTTTTCTCGGTGAACAAACATCTGTTACGAGTTACAAGTCTGGGTAGCTAGCTATTTATCTTGTGTTTCTTTTTTTCAATTTCTTAATTTATAATTGGGTTACATTCCTGTTCAGTTAGAGTTGATTTGCTTGCTTTTTTTTCTTCTTACTTTCGTAGTGGAATTTGATCTTGAAATTGAAAAAGAAAATATTAATTGACCTATTAATTTTTTCTCTTCGTAATTAATGATGCTGCTGTAGTTGTGCTGTATCGATTTTTATCAATAATGACGATTACTCTACGATTATAGTTTTTACAACGGCAGTATGGGACGACGAAATTCCAGTGGCATTTTTACAATTCTGTTTCGAAATCCTAGCAGAACCAATAGCTCCTATTATAAATATGTCTTTTCCAAGCAACATGGAAAACATTCTTCTTAAAGATTGCAGTGGGTATGATTGAAAGCACAGTTAAGTTGAAACAGAACTTTAATATATGTTGACAAATTTATACAAACGTAATTGACAAAACTTATATATGAACATAATCAAAATATAAACAACAGCCAACTTTTCAGGTCAAGTGAGAATACTGTATATGTTTCCTCAACACTCTCCCTCGAACCGAGCTGCGTTTTTCAAACACGTTTTCTTTTAATACCCAGTGTGTTCAAACATTTCCAATGTTTTGATTTCGGCAAACCTTTCGTCAATACATCCGCGGGCATATCTTCTGTTGACAAGTGGTTTATCTTGATCTCTCCAGCCTCAAGCGCCTCACGCACAAAATGATGCTTTATATGTATATGTTTCGTACGGGCATGAAAAATGGGGTTGCCTGCAAGCTTTTTGTAATATAGTTGTATGTGAAAGACACTTTATGTAGATATAGGTGAAACACACACATGATGGTGACATTGTAGTAAGATGGCTGAAAAGAAATAAACGTGATGAGCAAATAGAGTTTACCTTCATTTATATAAATAAGGGTCATCCCGCCTTATCGGCTACGGTATCACATATTTTGGCGACGAGGATAACGCTGAAGTAAAAGGCAGCAAAGTATTTTTTAATTACTGGGAATTGTGGTTAACGGCTAACCTCAATAATGTCGCACGTGGTTGTAAGAAGCACAAATATTGGAAAGGTGCCTGAATATGTGCAAAATGATGATTTTGGATTATACATTGAACGCTTGGAGCAGTATTTTGTGGCTAATGCAATAGAAGAGGAGAGAAAAGTTGCGGTGTTGCTGACGGTTGTTGGACCTGACGTATACAAAATCCTCAGAGACATATGTGACCCGGTGTTACCTAAAGAAAAGTCATATCAAAATCTTTGTGATATTTTGAAAAAACAGTTTTCTCCACCAGTATCAGTATTTCGAAAACGTATTGCATTTTACGAAGCAAGGCAAGGAGCAACTGAAAATATCAGTGACTGGTATGTTACTATAAAGAACCTGGCGATGCCCTGCAAATTTGGAAATCTACTGGAAGAAAAGCTGAAGGACAAATTCTTGACAGGACTGCGAAGGGGCCCAATTTTGGATCGTCTCTGCGAAGAAGAAGAAACGAAGACGTTGCAAGAGCTCGTAGAAATTGCGTTGAAGAGAGAAGCTACGACAAAGCAACAGGTGTTACCAGAGGTAAATAAATTAGCTGTAAAGAAGATCATATATAAGAAAAAGGAAGCGGAGAAGAAGGAAGATGTGAAAACATGCTACGCTTGTGGGAAGCCAAACCATAAGTTTAGTAATTGCAAGTATAAAACTTTTACATGTAAAATTTGTAAAAAGGATGGGCATTTGGCCAAAGTTTGTAAAAGTAGAAAGGATAGTTGCTATTTAGAAGAGTTAGGTAAGAAAGAAAATGAAAATGTAGTAGAAACAGAGTCAATTCAGATGTTTTCATTGAGCCTTAGTACGAGAAACAAATCATTGGAAGTAGATGTTCTAATAGGTAGTATACCATTAAAAATGGAATTAGATACAGGTGCAGGTGCGTCTGTTTAGTCTGATTTTATTTATAAAAAGATGTTTTCACATATTTGTTTAGAAAACACTGACGTTTGTTTAAAAACATATAATGGAAATTTAATAAAACCGTTAGGACAAATAAATGTTACAATGAAATGTAATAATAAGAGAGAAAATGTAAGATTGTTAGTAATAGAAGGAGGTTGTGAAAGGCCGTTATTTGGCAGAGATTTGTTGGAGATTTTTGAAGTAAGTGTAAACTTAGATAAGTTAGAATTGGGAAAAGATGAGTGTATTCGAAAATTAGTTGGAGAATATAACGATGTTTTTAGAAATAAGTTAGGAACATATAAGTACGAAAAAGTTGAGTTAAAGTTAAAAGAGGAGGTAACAGGTATTTTTAGAAAACCAATGCCTATGCCTTATGCAATTAAAGATAAGGTAGACAAAGAGCTGGACCATTTAGAAAAGGAAGGTATTATTACAAAAGTGGATAATAGTAGTTGGGGGACACCTTTAGTTCCTGTTGTAAAGAGCGATGGTTCAATTCGTTTATGTGCGAATTATAAATTGACAGTTAACAAGTATTTAGAAGACTGTAATCATCCATTGCCTAGAGTAGAAGATTTATTTTATGCATTACAAGGGGGAGTAGAATTTACAAAGTTAGATTTAACTTGTGCTTATAATCAGCTGGAGTTAAGTGAAAGTAGTAGAGAGCTGTTGGCTTGGAGTACGCATAAAGGAATTTATAAGGTAAATAGATTTCCTTATGGCACTAAGCCAGCATGTCAGATTTTTCAAAATATTATTGAAAAGACACTTTTGGGGACAAAAGGAGTTGTGAATTTCATGGATGATATTTTGATAACTGGGAAAGATTTTGGTAGTCATGTAGAAAATCTAAGAGAGGTGCTGCAGAGATTAAGAAAAGCGGGATTTACAGTAAATTTAAGAAAATGTGAATTTTTTAAAGATAATGTTAAATATTTAGGACATATTATTGATAAGCAAGGTTTAAAGAAAGATGCAGAGAAAGTAAAAGCAATAGTAGAAATGAGAAGACCCGAGAATGTAACAGAGGTTAGAGTATTTTTGGGAATGGTAAATTATTATGCAAAGTTTATAGAAAATATCAGTCAAATTTTGAGTCCTTTGTACAAGTTACTACAGAAGGATGAAAGATTTAAGTGGGATACTAAATGTGAAGTTGCATTTGAAAGTATAAAAAGGGAATTAACCTCAGATGTAGTACTAATGCACTTTAATCTAGATTTGCCGATTAAATTAGTATGCGATGCTAGTAAAATAGGAATAGCATGTGTTTTGTTGCATAAATTAGAGGATGAATCAGAGCGTCCAATAGGTTATGCCAGCCGTAGATTAACTAAAGCTGAATTCAATTATTCAATGATACAAAAAGAAGCTCTAGCAGTTTATTGGGGTGTTAAGAAATTTTCACAATTTATAATTGGTCGAAAATTTGAATTAGTGACGGATCATAAGAATTTACGTTACGAATTTACACTTTTTGGGGAAGAGAAAAGTTTACCGGAAGTAACAGCAGGCAGAATTCAAAGATGGGCTCTGTATTTATCAGGATTTAATTATAGATTGAGATATACAAAAGGTACACTAAATGAAGCAGATGGACTTTCTAGACTGCCAATACATTCTTCGAGTAAAGATGATGTGGAATTTGAAAATTTCAACTTTTTAAATACGATTCCAGTAAATATTGAAAAAGTTAAAACGGAAACTAGAAAAGATCAGGTTTTGGGACAAATAAAATATTTTATTGAAAATGGATGGCCAGAAAAAATTAGTTCAGCAAGGGAATCGGAGCTTAAAAGATACGTGAACAGAAAGAAAGAATTATATGTTCATAATAATGTAATAATGTGGGGTTTTCGATTAGTTATGCCTTTTAATTTGAGGAAATAACTATTAGACCAGCTTCATTCAACACATTTAGGAATGAGTAAAATGAAATCTACTGCAAGGTCATATTTTTGGTGGCCTGGTTTAGATTTAGAGATTGAGAAGATATGCAGAAGCTGTAAGATTTGTATGGTAAGGGAACCAGAACCACAAAAGAGTGTTTTAAAATTGTGGCCAGAAGCTACAAAACCCTTTGAGAGAATACATATTGATTTTCTAGGACCATTAAAAGGACAAATGTATTTGTTAGTCACCGATGCATATTCCAAATGGCCCGAAATATTTGAAATGTCAATTACAAACACAAGCAAGACACTGGACAAATTGAGAGAATGTTTCTCAAGGTTTGGGTTACCAGAAACTATAATTTCGGATAACGGTCCGCAGTTTGCATCAGAGGAGTTTAAAATTTTCTGTATTAGAAATGGTATAACGCATAAAACGAGTCCACCATACCATCCACAAAGTAACGGGGCTGCAGAGAATGCTGTAAAGTCATTTAAAAATGGTTTTATGAAATGCTTAACGGATAAAGGAAATTTGGGAGTGACTAAGGATACTTTGGTGCAAAGGTACTTATTTACGTACCGAAATACAGTACATAGTGCAACAGGAGAGAAGCCCAGTTCGAGAATGTTTAAAAGACCCATAAGAACAAATTTTGATTTGCTGAAAGATAGTCCGAGTATGGAAAGATACAGACTACAGAAACAAAGACAGATGGAGGAGAGGAAGAATTGTTAAACTTTTAAGTGACAGAGTATATCTAATAAAGGTGGAAGGAGAAGAGTCAGTATGGAAAAGACATGTAGATCAGTTGAAGAAAGCAAATGAGTCTCAAGAAAGTGAAAAGAAGATAGATAGAGAAATAGTAATGAGGAGGATATTTGATGAAGAAAAGAATAGAGAAAGGAGTATTAATATTAGTGTAATAGGCGAAGGCACAAAGAACGAAGAGGGAAATAAAGCAGCAGTAGTAGTAGAAGAAAGAAAAGAAGATTCAGAAAAGGAAAACAAAGAGGAGCCTAAGAAGAAATTACAGGAAACTGAAACAAGCCGAAGACTGGAGACTGAGAGTAGCTTGGAAAGATCAAGTAATACGGTAATAGGTTTAGCAAGAGAAAGAGGGAGAAGAACGATTAAGAAACCGCAAAGATTAGATCTTTAGTTAGTTTATGTTATTACCTATAAGTATACATTGTTACTGCATGATTTCGTATTTTTGGGATAAAGTGGGGAGGCATGTAATATAGTTGTATGTGAAAGACACTTTATGTAGATATAGGTGAAACACACACATGATGGTGACATTGCAGTAAGATGGCTGAAAAGAAATAAACTTGATGAGCAAATAGAGTTTACCTTCATTTATATAAATAAGGGTCATCCCGCCTTATCGGCTACGATATCACACTTTTGAGCACCGATATTGTCATTATATAATTCCACTGTCTTTGGAGTATCTGCGACCAGTTCTGCAAGAAGTCTTCTCAAGTAAATAGCTTCTTTTGAAGCTTCGCTCAGCGCCATTGTACTCGGCCTCTGTCGAAGAAAGAGCTACTGTTCTCTGTTTCTTCGATTCCCATGAGATTACTCCGCAATTAATCGTGAACGCAAATCCAGTAAATGATCTTCTATCATCGAGACATGCACCCCAGTTTGCATCTACGAATCCTTACAGCCCGTCTCCGCTAATGTTGAAGATGATACCTACATCTGCAGTGCCCTTTAAATATCTAAGCACATGTTTCGCGGCTGTCCAATGACTTTTTCCAAAATTGTCGTTGAACTGGCATAACAAGCTAACTGCATGTGAAATATCTGGCCTAGTCGCTACTGATAAGTACATCAGGACTCCAATCAATTCCCTGTAAGGTGGTTTTGGACCGTCCTCTTCTGACCAAACGTCCGACTTTGATAGTTTCGCACCGGCATCAATTGGTGTGGATAATGGATTGCATGTCGACATTCCAAAGCGTTCTAGGATGTCTTTGATGTATGTTTCTTGATTCATTGTAATTCCGTGTCTATTCCGGGAAAAACAAATACCTAGGCAGTAATTTACTTCACCTAAATCATGAATCACGAAAACTTTCCACGTCAAGATGCTCCGAATCTGTCAATTCTCTCCGAACTTCTAGACAAGACTAATATATCATCTACATAGACAACTATTATAAAAAGATTGTTTTCCTTGTCTTTAACATACACACTTGGATCGCTCTTTGTCGGAACTGCGCCGATATTTCTGAGCTCTCGATCCAAGCGCTTGTTCCAACAGCGTCCGGATTGTTTTAAACCGTATAATGATTTCTTGACTAGACAAACTTTGTTTCCAGCAGACAAGTCATGAAGCATGTTCTTCGCCTTGGTCACTAATTCTGGAGATCCGTATTTCTTTTGTACAATATACTCAAGTACATCTGCCGTATAATTGGGAACCTCCATAAAAATCTCTTCATCAACAAATCCGTTTCGGTACGCGGTAGTTACATCAAATTGTCTCACGTGCATAAGTTCACAAGCGGCAATTGCCATCGCTAACCTAACTGAACTTAGCCGCGCCATAGGAGCAAACGTTTCATGAAAATCCAATCCTGGACGCTGTCAGAAGTCTCGCGCTAACACTCGCGCTTTTCTTTTGGGAACCGTACTTGTTTCGAAGCACAATCCTACTACCTATAGTAGCCCGACCCTTCGGTCGTTCGATGATGTCCCATGTGTTTTTTTATGAATGGACTCGTATTCGCTTGCTTCCACTCTTGTGACTCAGAACCGCTCATTCCAAAATCCAAAAAATGGAAGTCATGGGTTTCCGAGGTATAACATCAAATTGGATTGCATCGTATCTATCCCACAGAAGGCAATGTGCAATTACAAACGATAGCAGCGGTAAACAAATAAGTTCAGAATGGGCTAAAATATCACTTGGAGTACCACAAGGATCCATACTAGGACCTCTGCTTTTCATTCTTTATGTAAACGACGTTCCTGAAGTAGTAGACTGTCTTTCAATACTTTTTGCTGACGACACATCTATAGTTGTGAAAGCGCAAACCACTGAAGAAGCAGTTCATAATCTTGAGACTAATGTTTCCCCCTTGCATAAATGGTTTACAGATCATAACTTAAAATTAAACTTTTTGAAAAAACGCAGAACTCCAGAAAACTTAGAAATACAATAAGGAACTTTACCTGTCTGTGTGAAGAAGCTTCATTTCTCGCGCTAAAAATTGATGCGCATCTATCCTGACAATCTCAATTAGACGATGTCGCTGGAAAAGTCTCAAAGTTTACCTATGCATTCCGTGTAGTTTCAAGATCAGCTGGTATTGAAGCAGCCATGAGTGCCTACTATGCATATGTGTACTCCAGATTAAATTACGGCATCATCTTCTGGAGCAACGCAGCAAATGTTGAGCGTCTTTTTAAACTTCAAAAGTGTGTTAGAGCCATTTTCGACTTGACAGCAAGAGATAGTTGTAAAGACTTTTTAAAACAGTTTAATATACTTACGTTACGACCCATGTATATTACGCAATGTTGCCTGTTTTTTAAAACTAATTACACTGACTTCCTCAGTATCCCACGTACATAATACAAGAGCGATATTAAATGCGTATCTACTAGCGCCGATAACTCATTTAACTCGAATACAAAAGACACGATTAGTCAATGTATCAAAATTTTTATCTCTTAGACAACTGATCTTCAAGATCTTCCAACTAACATGTTCAAAAAACCAATTAAAGTGTATCCTTTTACGGAAAACGCTCTGTTCTGTAGGAAGTTCCTTTAGTGACTCTGTTAATAAATTTCAGTAATTTTTTCAATACAAATGTTTGTGAATACATGTATATGTTCTTTGTTGTGACGTGTTTTATACATTTATTGTAATATGACACAAATATATTATTATTATTATTATACTTGCTTTTTTCTTTACTGATCGTTGGTTATGCTACTAGCAGTATTGGATTAATAAATTTGTTAGTTTTGTTCTAAATGTCTTATCATTTAAGATCTTAATAATATATGGAACTTCTCGTAAAATGATAGTTTGTGACAAGGGATTTCTAGTGAAAAACCATTTCGTGTATTATAACTTGGTATGAATTATGAATGAACTGTTTTCCACCGAAGTGCATTTTCTCTCGCATAATTTAACAATTGAATAATAAATATTCCTGTTATTGTCATTACTTTCCATTTCTTTGCTACATGATCCCCAAACTATTGTGGCATATGAAATCAGCGAATGGAAATTTGAAAAATAATACTGTGGCGCGCCACCCAGCTCACTACGTCAAACTGAAGGCGTCAAGAAGTCGGTTCGTTATACGTCAAGGTCCCCCATGGCAAACCCAAAGTAATCCACTTCAACCGGATAGCCCCTTACCATGGAGAAGCAGATGAAGGGACGGTACAAAGGGCGCAAGTTTCCGAAGTGAACTTCGAAACCTTCATGTCTCATCACGCCGAAGGAAGCAAGGGACGGTTTGGAGTGACCACGGAGAAGCAACAAGATCTCTTTAAAGTGCCACTGGAGTACAGTCTGGCTCACTGCGTAGCATAAGACCTGAAAATTTGGCCAAACCGAGGAGCTCCGAAGACAGCATCCCATGGTAAGCAAGAGTCTGCAGATCATCGATTCGACGGCAGATCAGAGGCGCCACGTGCATTATTTAGTCACTAAGAAGACATCAAGCGGTAAACCTGATTATTAAAGTATGTGGAGAGCTCTATATAACCTGAGGAGACAGCTAATAGAGAACCACCAGATGAAGTTAGCCATCCCCAAATTGGGCTGCGGATTGGATGGACTAGACTGGAGAGTAATTCGAAGCATGCTGGAAGTCATCTTCCACAGAACGGGAATTGAAGTCCTAGTCTGCAGCCACCACCCACAGGCAACAGTCAGCAACAGCAAAACCGTAGACTGCTACTTCTTCCAGACGGGAAGTTGCAAGAATGGGCCAGCTTGTAGATTCCGACACCCTCCTTCAAGACTATCACCAGGAACATTTCGAGACGAAACGTTTTTAAGAAGGGGGCAGTGTGGCGCGCCACCCAGCTCACTACGTCAAACTGAAGGCGTCAAGAAGTCGGTTCGTTATGCGTCATTGGCTGCCCCGCCACCGGGGCCTATACCGAACAAACTAGACTTTTCCAGCGATGGAACAAACGAGAAGGCAGCGTAGAATATAAAATCGGCCGGGGTGGACTAAGGAGTCAGTCGAATTATAAATAGCGATCGTCGAAGTTAAGATTTAGTGTGTAAATAAATTGTTACAAATAAATTAGATTGTAAGCATTAATAAATTACGGTTAAGTTTTTACCCAGTGTTTTATTCGTTTAAATAAATTAATTTAAACCCTAGAAACGTAACAATACGTTCTTAATACATTGGAATTTACATATCTTTTGAGATACTTCAGTGTAAAACAAATTGGGGTTAAGTTATTACATAAAATATCAATATGTTTTACCCATCGGTACTTACTGTGGATGACAACACCCAATAATTTGGTATCGTCGCTTTGTTTAATAGTATTATTATGATAACGGATGTTAATCACAAAGCAACACAAAACCTGTGGCTGTAATCCAAATAAATAGTGAGAAAACCCCTCGACCACATTAATTCACTGAAAGCGAATACGTATTTCGGTAACGAAGTTACCATCTTCAGCGCTAAACTGATATTAAACTTTAAAACAACAAATAAACTAAACTAGACTAGCCGCACTCCCCCCCTCACTTTCTTTGTACCGTATTATGCATGCAAAGCAAACCGGGATTCTTCGAAAATCTAAAGGTCGAAGAGGCAAGAAGCGGTCGGCCCGGACTTCTCAAAATTCATTAATCTATTCCAATTTTTGTGAATCTCCAAGCTTTCGAAAGAATCTAGGTTTGTTTTGTTATTAATTTGTTTGATTAAATCTATTTTATTTACCGAATGATTGTTTTCAAGCATGTGTAAGGCAACACTGGATTTATCAAAGCGTTTGTATTTTAAATGAGCCAAGTGTTCTTTGAATCTAATTTTTAAGGATCTTTTTGTTTGCCCTACATAAATTTGATCACAATTTTTACAACTAATTTTATATATACCTGATTTATCCTCCGAATCTACTTTATCTTTTGGATTTCCCAGCAACGATTTTAAGCTGTTATTGCTGGTGTAAACTATTCTTAAACCTAATTTTTTAAAAATTGTATTCAACCCTTTAGTATATTGAGGATAAAACGGCATTTTTACAATTTTCTTATAATCTACCTCACCTATTTTGTCAGATTTTAGTGTGGTTATTTTATTAATCTCTAATTTTTGTTTTTGTTTTCTAATAATGTTATAGATTACATCGGGTTGGTAACCATTGTACGTGGCGATTTTAATAATTTCTTGAAGTTCTTTACTATAATTAACAGTTGATAAAGGGTATGTCAGCATCCTATGCACTAAGAAATTTAAGGCCGCTAATTTATATTGTTTGCAATGATTTGAATCCGCGGGAATGAATCTATTAACATTAGTAGATTTCCTATAAACGTTAAATTCTAATTTATTACTATTTCTAGTTACTAATGTGTCTAAAAAGGGTAGTTTATTGTTAGTTTCAATTTCATAGGTAAATTTGATGGTGGTGAATTTAGAGTTTAAACTTTTAAGGAATTCCTCTATTGAACATTTACTTTGGTCAAAAACACAAAATATATCATCGACGTATCTCACCCAGATTTTAGGGAAATAATCTAAAGAGGCTTTAAGTTCCGTTTCAAATTTACCCATAAACAGATTTGCCATAAACGGTGACAAGCTATTTCCCATGGCTGCCCCTTCCAATTGTTGGTAAAACTCGTTGTTAAATTTAAAGAAATTTTGATTCATGCATAAACTAGTGAGTTTTATTAATTCATCCACTTCCTCCTTATCGAAGCTATTCTTTGATAAAAGTTCTTTCAGGTAATCTAAGGTGGTTTTTACAGGTATACTAGGAAATAACGAAGTGACATCGAAGGATACTAAAATTTCGTTTGGTTTTATTTCTAGATTTTTTAATTTTTCAATAAATTCTAATGAATTTTTAACAGAAAAATCGGGTAATTTAACTGGAAGGTTATTAAATTTATCACTTAACCACCTCGATAATGAAGAAGTCGGTGAATTTATACAGGATACAATGGGTCTCATGCTGTTACCTGGTTTGTGTATTTTTGGTAAACAATACAATCTAGGGATTATTGGGTTAGATGTTGTTAATTTGTAACGTAAAGCGTTCGTAATCGCTTTACTGCAGTCTAACATGGTTTTTTTGGTCTCCGTAATCATTTTAGGTAAAGGATCTTTTTTAACTTTCTGGTATTGACCTTGATTAAGCATGCCATTTACTCTGTCGAAATAATCTTCTTTATCTAAAATGACCACAGTATTGCCTTTGTCCACCTTGAGATAAAAACAATCTTTTTCTCTAAGTGTTTTAATGATTTTCAAATTTTTAACCGCGTGTAAAATTCAAATTTCCGAAAACAAAATTCAGTCCTCCCCCAAAAAACAAGATAAAAATTTGAAAATCATTAAAACACTTAGAGAAAAAGATTGTTTTTATCTCAAGGTGGACAAAGGCAATACTGTGGTCATTTTAGATAAAGAAGATTATTTCGACAGAGTAAATGGCATGCTTAATCAAGGTCAATACCAGAAAGTTAAAAAAGATCCTTTACCTAAAATGATTACGGAGACCAAAAAAACCATGTTAGACTGCAGTAAAGCGATTACGAACGCTTTACGTTACAAATTAACAACATCTAACCCAATAATCCCTAGATTGTATTGTTTACCAAAAATACACAAACCAGGTAACAGCATGAGACCCATTGTATCCTGTATAAATTCACCGACTTCTTCATTATCGAGGTGGTTAAGTGATAAATTTAATAACCTTCCAGTTAAATTACCCGATTTTTCTGTTAAAAATTCATTAGAATTTATTGAAAAATTAAAAAATCTAGAAATAAAACCAAACGAAATTTTAGTATCCTTCGATGTCACTTCGTTATTTCCTAGTATACCTGTAAAAACCACCTTAGATTACCTGAAAGAACTTTTATCAAAGAATAGCTTCGATAAGGAGGAAGTGGATGAATTAATAAAACTCACTAGTTTATGCATGAATCAAAATTTCTTTAAATTTAACAACGAGTTTTACCAACAATTGGAAGGGGCAGCCATGGGAAATAGCTTGTCACCGTTTATGGCAAATCTGTTTATGGGTAAATTTGAAACGGAACTTAAAGCCTCTTTAGATTATTTCCCTAAAATCTGGGTGAGATACGTCGATGATATATTTTGTGTTTTTGACCAAAGTAAATGTTCAATAGAGGAATTCCTTAAAAGTTTAAACTCTAAATTCACCACCATCAAATTTACCTATGAAATTGAAACTAACAATAAACTACCCTTTTTAGACACATTAGTAACTAGAAATAGTAATAAATTAGAATTTAACGTTTATAGGAAATCTACTAATGTTAATAGATTCATTCCCGCGGATTCAAATCATTGCAAACAATATAAATTAGCGGCCTTAAATTTCTTAGTGCATAGGATGCTGACATACCCTTTATCAACTGTTAATTATAGTAAAGAACTTCAAGAAATTATTAAAATCGCCACGTACAATGGTTACCAACCCGATGTAATCTATAACATTATTAGAAAACAAAAACAAAAATTAGAGATTAATAAAATAACCACACTAAAATCTGACAAAATAGGTGAGGTAGATTATAAGAAAATTGTAAAAATGCCGTTTTATCCTCAATATACTAAAGGGTTGAATACAATTTTTAAAAAATTAGGTTTAAGAATAGTTTACACCAGCAATAACAGCTTAAAATCGTTGCTGGGAAATCCAAAAGATAAAGTAGATTCGGAGGATAAATCAGGTATATATAAAATTAGTTGTAAAAATTGTGATCAAATTTATGTAGGGCAAACAAAAAGATCCTTAAAAATTAGATTCAAAGAACACTTGGCTCATTTAAAATACAAACGCTTTGATAAATCCAGTGTTGCCTTACACATGCTTGAAAACAATCATTCGGTAAATAAAATAGATTTAATCAAACAAATTAATAACAAAACAAACCTAGATTCTTTCGAAAGCTTGGAGATTCACAAAAATTGGAATAGATTAATGAATTTTGAGAAGTCCGGGCCGACCGCTTCTTGCCTCTTCGACCTTTAGATTTTCGAAGAATCCCGGTTTGCTTTGCATGCATAATACGGTACAAAGAAAATGAGGGGGGGAGTGCGGCTAGTCTAGTTTAGTTTATTTGTTGTTTTAAAGTTTAATATCAGTTTAGCGCTGAAGATGGTAACTTCGTTACCGAAATACGTATTCGCTTTCAGTGAATTAATGTGGTCGAGGGGTTTTCTCACTATTTATTATGATAACGGATGAGTAAACAGTTCTTCCTTTACCGTAAAGTTAATGAAAATAGATTTATTAGTATTCAGAACTAATTCATTTGTAGCGTAATATGTTCCAGCTAGCGTTAAAACAGATTTTGCATGTGAAGAAGTATGGTTGGTACCAAAATCATGAATCAGTAAAGACGTATCATCAACAAAAATTGTAGCGTTAGTGAAAGGGAAGTCATTTATGTATAATATATACAAAAGAGGTCCTAAAACAGATCCCTGTGGGATACCTCGGTTTAATTTTGACATTTCCGATTTAGAGCTTTTAATTGCAACACAGTGAGTTCTATTATGAAGGTAACTGTAAAACTATGCGTATAATTTTTCTAATAGTGTGCAATGACTTACCAGATCAAATGTTTTGCTGATATTCAAAAAGAGGCCTAGGCTAACCTCACCTTTGTCCATGTACGAATACAACTCTTCCAAAAATGTTAATATTGAAAATGTAGTACAACGTTCTTTACGAAAACCAAATTGGTCCACGTTCCAAATTTTATGCTTTTCAGGAAAGAATTTTTATTGCTAACAATTTTCTCGATTATTTTGAAAAATGAGCTGAACAAAGAAATTGATCTGTAGTTTTCAATTAACAGTTTAGATCCTTTTTTATGTACTGGTTTAATTGCTGCTATCTTGAGTTTTTCTGGAAATGTTCCCTGGCTAAATGAATTGTTTACTATCGTGGTAAATGGTGTTATAATTTCTAGTATACAGCGTTTCAATATAAAGGAGCTGACATTGTCATATTGTCACGATTACGGAAAATTTGAAAATCTTATTTAATTAATTTAAAATGTATTTTTTCCAATGCAATACGAGTTATCTGCTGATAAGCGGTTTGCTGGTGCAACGACTCAGGTGATTAACTTGTAGCATGAATCCGCAAACTTGCAAATACGCAAATAATCAGGGCATTGTATAAGTGTTTAAACACAATCAATTAATTCACGATTTAATAGAAATGACGATTGGAAACAACGTAAAAATCATGACATCACCTTTTTAGCAACCCAGCAAAGTACGGGTTCAATTAAAGTTTTGCGGAATTTGGTCATGACGTCACGTACATTGGCAGTATAAAAGATGGGCGTAATTTCTAAAAGATATCAGTTAATCTGATCGTCGTCGTGGGATATAGTTATCTGTATTTCTGACCTTTAAACAATAAAGGTAATCCTTGTTGTTTTAATGAGTTGGTTTGCAGTTTCCCTGTTACTCCCTTTTCACACCCAAACTACGCAACCCCCGCGTCTGGACGCCGACAGCTCGTAACCTGCTGAAGACAACCGACGCGTGACAATATCCTACACTAAAGGTTCACTTGAGTGAAGATACAAGTTTCAATATGTCTGCTTTAATCACTGAACTAAGAACAAATGAAGAATTGTTTTCAGGTATGCTAACAGATTCGTGACTTACTGTATGAGCGTTTCTCAAGGTATCAGCTACATTATTGAAGTATGTATTAAAGTGTGAAGCTATTAAGTTCGGGTCTTCAACTAATTTATCATTAATTGTAAGTTTTACGTTAATAGCTGGATGTAGATTTTTGTTAGAATTAATAATATTCCAGGCAGTTTTCGACTTTTTAGTCGAATGTAACATAAAAAAATTATTATATTGTTACAGCCGTGATGCGCAAACAGATCTGTGTTTAGCATCAGTACGCTACCTTGCGTCACAGAACATGACCGAAGACTACTCGATCATTCTAGTATGTGCGAGCAACAGAGGGCTCTGCTATATAAGCCGTACGATCTGCCAGGAGTAGTTAGTTATTAAGATAGCCAGGGAAGGGTTCGTACCTCGAATAAATAGAAACTACATTTAGTAACAGTGTTATTTGATAGACAAGCTCTTCTACTACTGTGTTGTTAATTGTGTAAATCAATAGCTTATAATTAAAGTGTTCTGAAATTTAACGACTATAATTTGTGAACCCCCAAGTTCGTAACAATATTGTCTTTTAGCCAGGGATACTACTTTCTTGTAAACAGTTTTGTAGCGCTTATAATATTCTTTAATTGAATTTTGCTCCGCTAAGCATAACTTATACAGTTCTTTTAAGTCTATTTTGGTGATATTCTTCTGTTTTTATCACTTTTGTTATCTATTTACACGAATTATTATTTCTACTGTTCTTATACATATGTAATTGGAAAACCTATATCGTACTTATTAATTTTACGAAAAAACGTTTCTAGTATACAGCGTTTCAATATAAAGGAGCTGATATTATCATATTATCATAATCACGATTACGGAAAATTTGAAAATCGTATTTAATTAATTTAAAATATATATTTTCCAATGCAATACGAGTTATTTGCTAATAAGCGAAAAAATGTTTCAAACGAAAGTTTCACTGTATCATGTGGAGCATATTTTAAAATTAGTTTGACGTGTACAGAGTGTAACGTGTACGCAGTTTATAAGCAACGAGAAGAATGCAGACCACCTAGTGTTTTAGTGCTTTTGAGTGCTTTTTACGCCGAATGTACTATTTACCTTCCATCATTCCGCGGTATCCATATATCGAATTGTTATTGAGCGGGAGGGGCACGAGTGAAATGCGAGCGTCCTCGTTTCGTAGAGATGATTGTGTGGCGGGGCTAATACAGTTTGAGTATAATTTTTCGCACTGTCCACGAAAAAGTGGCCCGAATTCTTTTCCTTGGCTATAAGTATACAAAGTATACAGATCAATAATGATGGTGTCACAGGATTTCTCCGTTATCTGTAGGAATGAAGGAAAACCGTTTTCGCAAATAATGTTACTTTTTCGAGAAAAATTCAGCAAGCACAACAAAAGGTAGCAATCTCAATTCTTTCGGGCGAATTTTTACGAAAATTATTTTTCACAATATCTCAAGTCATTTGATATTTTTAAAATTCGAAACTTATTCTTATTCCGAGATTAACGCAGACATCACTGCACAAAAAATCGAGCAGTAACGCATGGAAAATTATATTAAAAATTAGACTGAATATAAAGTGTCTTCGAAAACAGAATGTGTTCTATATTGCAAAACCGTCAAAATTTTCTGTTTGTCAGAAGTTAAACAAATCTTCTACTGGGGCAAGTAAAAAGGCATTTGTGGGAATATGTTTTTCTTTTAGTTTGAAAATAATTTGGAACTATCATTTTCAAAAAATTAGTTTATTAGACATAATTTGTGCTTTAAGTTTACAGTTGGGGTTTAATGCGTGAAATGATGGTTCACTCGAAATACATGGCGTCTCAATACCTCTGTCTTTAAATGAAACTGTAACTTCCTCGTTACATAAGAAATTAATTCTCTAAATCTGAAGTTTCTTGCCCAAAAATGAAAAGCTGACCTATCACAAGCGAGCGCAGTCCCTTTGCTTTGAAACCTCTGCGTGGTTTACGACTTGTTTCAGCAATTTATTCCGATAAAAGCAATAAACCGCAATAAAACTTTTTATTTACGTTTAGAAGAACTCGGTCAAGGTCTTATTGCATACGAATATGAATCCGACTTGCGGACATCGGCATGTTTATTTGTATTTTCAACTTGCGATAAGTAAGAACGTTTGTTTGCGTACCTCTCTGTAATAGACAATAACAATTATGTTAAAGACGAGTACCTAATCTTCGTTAGATTTGTGCTGAAGTAATTAAACATCTTCGTACGCTAGTTTTGTAACTGCGTTGAAAATTAGTGAAATTATTTTTTAATTATCGCACTAATAGAATAAGTATTGCAAGAGCAGAAACCATTGCTATTGTAAAAACGGAAAGCAAGAACTGGAACGATGAAAAATTTAAATAAATTAGATTGCTTGTACATAAAATAATCTATGGGTTCAAAATAAGTGATTGAATAACTTCACTAGCTCTCAATCGAACTATTTTATTAATTGTTTAAATTCCAAAACAAAATACATGTTTTTATAAGGATAATATTGAACCTGAATTTCTGCATCGGCTTAAACCATAAAGACAAAAGCTTTCGCCTAGTGCAGACGTTTATTTCGTCGTTTATTCGAAGTTTTAATAGAGAAACAAATTTATTTTTGCTGTACAAATACAATAAACTATTAGTAATCAACATTGTAAGTTGATTATTGGCAATATACAAATCAATATCATGTAAGAATTACTACTTTTTCGATCGCCTTTAGGTTGAATTTTTTAGATTTAACTGTTAAAGTACGGATTAGCACAAAACTAATCATCCATTAAATGCAACACGCACATAATATTTTAAACTATTAAGAACTTACCTAGTTACAAAATTTATCTGCTTTTAAAATTAACAAAAAACACGATACTTGACCTGCCTTAAGTACAATATCTGTGTATTAGGTCATGGTCTGCGTTTTCTGTTTTCTGTTTGACATTTCTGTGAGCTTTGTAGTATAAGGTCTTAGGGTGAAGTTTGCCTGTAGTTGGTGCATTTTAGTTGCGCATGACTGTACATCAAAAATGTTACGTTTACTCATAGGGAATATTCTACACGATATTTATAATTAGTTAGGTAAATATTCGCCGCTGATTATGAATAAAATACTTCTACATTTTAGCTCTTTAATTCAATGGATTTCGATTTAGAGCTACAGTTTTAAGTTTGTAAGAGCTTTATCGAAATTGGTATACTCCATTTAAAAAAGTATAAGTTTGGTAGATAACTCACTTATGGGACATGCTGTACATGTGAAAATAATTATCTGATATAGAGCTAATTACAGACAATAACTTTTTTATAAGACATTTTCTTTTATAATTAATAGTTAAGATGCTGTTGAATCAATACTAATGACACACCCTGTATATTCTAGTGGTACTATTCTATTTTCAATTACTGCAACTCTTTATAATATGTATATTTCCAAGACCAAAAAATAAGAGAAAGAAGAATTATAATTTTTGTCCATTTACGCCATTCGACGCACTGTGCGTCGGCTTAAACCAATAAAGACATAAAAAAACTCTCGCCTGGTGCAGACATTTATTTCATCTTTTTTCGTCGTAGTTTTAATAAAGAAGAAAACTTATTTTTGCTGTACAAATGCAATAACTTTAGTAGTTAACATTGTAAATCGCCTTTAGATTGCATTTTTAAATTTAACTATTAAAGTACGGATTAGCATAAAACTAATCAACAATTAATGCAACACGCACATAATATTTTAAACTATTAAGAACTTATCTAGTTACAAAATTTATCTGCTTTTAAAATTAACAAAAAACACGATACTTGACCTGCCCTAAGTACAATATCTGTGCATTAGGTCATAGTCTGCGTTTTTATGACTTTTTATGACCCCGAACGTAGGAGAATAGTTGAAAACCAAGCTCCGCCGGAACATTTGAGCTGCATTCAGCGACCCTCAAACAATTTCTATGAAAAAGTAAAATAATTTTTATCTGCGTTATTATTGCTAACTGACCAATAGTTGTATAACAAATTTTGCTTCTTTTCTTGACCACTACTTGTGGTTTCAATTAAAGATATAGGTTTAGAGACGCGCTGTATATTCGAAGGTGTTTCTATAGTACTAGGCAACGAGTGAGTCTGATTGTTTCGCGCGTGGTAGAAACAAAGTGATGTTTTTTCTTCCTACGGTATAAACCGAACAAATCAGACAATGAGGCGCAGAAAGGGTGTAGAAAATCGATCAAAATTTGTCCATTATATAGCGCGTTTAGTGCACAGCCGCATCGTCGTATTGAGCTTGTCTTTTGTTCGGCCCAAGGCCCACTTAATTGGATTATAAATTATATCGGGTTTTTTTCTCGGCGTGGAAGACCGAGACGGCGATTTATGGCAGTCATATTTATTTATTGGATTAATACATGTAACATATTGCCAACACACGAGAGATATAAATAACCAGGGAATGTATGGTATTAATTTACTGGGCCTGGTTCTTTATATCTTGTTATATATTGTCCTCTGATATAGTGAAACTTGGCAATAAATAGACACTGTACCGGTGAAATATGTGGGATTTGCTTTATATCTCGTACCGGACGACCGTTCGCGTGTAATTCTGCGTTTTAGTACTCTTTTCCTGATTATTCAGTCCTTGTAGCTTACGTTGTAGGAAATGTTTGCCTGCGTTCGTATTTTAAAGCCTGCATGCCTTCTTGTACTTATTAACGACTCGTAATCTTGTCCTTGACGATACCACTTTGTAACTGTTTTGGGTAACTGTAATTGAAATCACTTCACAGAAAAACCATTACCAATTCAACGCAAGCAATTAAAATTTCACAGTCCCCCAGGACGTTTGAAGTTGGTCCTTCTAATGGTAAAGTTAATATGAAAAAATAAATGAAGTTATTATTTTTTAATGTAAAAAAGTTAGATAGCAATAATACCGCAGATAAAAGTTATTTTATTTTTTCATAGAAATTGTTTGAGGGTCGCTGAATACAGCTTAAATGTTTCGGCGGAGTTTGGTTTTCAACTATTCTCCGACGTTCGGGGCCATAAAAAGTCATGAAAACGCAGACTATGACCTAATGCACAGATATAGTACTTAGGGCAGGTCAAGTATCGTGTTTTTTGTAATTTTAAAAGCAGATACATTTTGTAACTAGATAAGTTCTTAATAGTTTAAAATATTCCGTGCGTGTTGCATTAATTGATGATTAGTTTTGTGCTAATCCGTACTTTAACAGATAAATTTAAAAAATTCAATCTAAAGGCGATAGAAAAAGTGGAAACTCTTACTTCATATCATTTGTAAATTGCCAATAAGCAACTTGCAATGTTGATTACTAAAGTTTATTGAATTTGTATAGCAAAAATAAATTTGTTTCTTTATTAAAACTTGGAATAAACGACGAAATAAACGTATGCACTAGGCGAGAGCTTTTATGTCTTTATGGTTTAAGCAGACGCAGAAATTCAGGTTCAATATTATCCTTATAAAAACATGTGTTTTGTGTTGGAATGTGTTCAATTAATAGAATAGTTCGATTGAGATCTAGCGAAGTTATTCAATCACTTGTCTTGAACCCATAGATTATTGTGTGTACAGGCAATCTAATTTATTTAAATTTTTCATCGTATTCATACTCCAATTCTTGCTTTCCGTTTTTACAATAGGAATAGTTTCTGCTCTTACAATACTTATTCTGCAGCGATAATAAAAAAAAAATTATTTCACGCATTTTCAACGCAGTTACAAGACTAGAGTATGAAGATGTCTAATTACTTCAGCAAAAATCTAAAGAAGATTAGGTACTCGTTTTTAACATAATTGTTATTGTCTGTTACAAAAAGGTGCATAAACAAACGTTCTTACTTATCGGATGTTGAAAATACAAATAAACATGCCGATGTCCGCAAGTCGGATTCATATTCGTTTACAATAAGACCTTGACCGAGTTCTTTTAAACGTAAATAAAAAGTTATATTGCGGTTTATTGCTCTTATCGGAATAAATTGCTGAAATAAGTCGTAAATCAAGCAGAGGTTTCAAAACAAAGGGACTGCGCTCGCTTGTGATAGGTCAGTTTTTTATTTTTGGTAAAGAAATTTCAGATTTAGAGAATTAATCTCTTATGTAAAGGGGAACTTACAGTTTCATTTAAAGACAGAGGTTTGGAGACAGCCTGTATTTCGAATGGACCATAATTTCTCCGGTAAACAAAGAATACAATGTTATGACTCAGGCCAACAGATGTCGCCACAGATATGTAAATTATTTCGCTTTAATTATTTAAGCAAAGAAATTTATTTATTCGAAGTTCTTTTGAGATCATCGTCCTTGAACGTCCTTAACGTTTTTCAGTTGTTTCGGAATCAATTCCTGGCGAATTACGAGTTTAGGGCTCGGATTAACAGAGGGCGCTAGAAACGATGTTCATTCGAAATTGGTACTTAAATTTTTTTTACTTAGTTTTTCTTCTTTCGTTCGTTTTTTTAAATTAATTCAGATTATTCTGTATTTGAAAATATATTTTTCTGAAATCTTTGAAATAAAAAAAAATGGGACATACTTAAAACTGCGCGGGACGCGGGATAAATTGTTAAAAATCGAGACTGTCCCGCCAAAATCGGGACGTTTGGTCACTTAAAAGATAGATCACATTATGCCGTATCTTCAAATGAATTCCGGATTATAGTTGAGGTTATGATTTCAGTCCTTTTCTCTTAAAAGTTTGCAGCCACAGACAGCTGTTCAATTATTTACAGCAAAATTAAATATAAATACAAATGAGGTAAAAAACATCCTTAGAATATATTAACAAAGCAGCTTATACTATGTCTGAAGATGAATATAAAGAAGATATGTGAAGACATGAAAAGTGAATTACCGAGTTCAGTAATGAATTGATATGTAAAAAAACTGGCCAACTTTTGTCGTGAATGGCTCAAAGGACCTACCGTCAACACTGGAAATTTTGCCAACTTTGCTGATAGTAGACTAGAAAGTTTAAACGCCAAACTTAAGTAATTATTTATCTTATTGAATATCAAGAAAACTGAGACAAAATGATTTTTCAAAAGTGGTATTTGTATTGTCGTACAATAAACTTATCTAGGTTTAAGAAAAACAAAGTCGGAAGTTTGTTAGAGTGACGTTTCACAAATGGCAATTTGTATTATCGCATAACCTAATACATTTTTGACTACACAGGCCATGACAGTCGGCCGTTAACTATTACCAACAATCGTAGTAAACAGAATTCCCTAAAACTGTTGCTTTCCTTGTTGCTCTTGCGAGATTTGTATTTGTTATCTTTGTTACACAATAAACTCAGAATGGAAATGGGATGGCATTACATGAGCACGTATAATTTGTTCACAAATTAAAAGACCACTAGCGGTGTTGCCTTGTGAAAAATACAACCGGCAACAGTGTTCTAGAAAAATTTGGTAACAAAATTGGCAAGTGCTTGAAATAAACGATAAGGTTATACGACAAACTGACAAGCCACGCTGACAAGTAGTATTTGAAATAAATGACAAGGTTATGTGTTCTGAACAAATTTATGATTCTAAATTTAATAATTATGATAGATTCATGTTTTTTACCTTATCGTTCGTGAAGGAATTTTATAACAGACAAGCTGTAATTATCCATTGTGTCAGTTTCGTACGAATTTTTTGTAGAAATACGCAGGCAGATATGTAATTACATTTTTACATTTGCAGAGAGAGAAAAGAATGAGAACATAAGTTGAAATGTGACATGAAACTATTGAATTTAAATAAACAATATCCAAAATCAGGAAGAAGTAGTTACGAACCATTGGACCCAAGTATTTGCCGGTTGCTTAAATCTGGCGCTTTTTTATTTCAACACAACATTTGTCGAGTACTTCTTTCATTTTAACATTTAAAATATTTCTGTGCTTTCCAGGTATTGAAATGACTTGTTAAAATAAATGTTATAACACTAAAATTGAGATGAAAAACTACTTTGACATGAAACTATAACTATAAAAATACCTTGCCAACTTAATATTTTGAAAATGTTCTATAGGGGACTTATGTTTTATACCAATATAATGCAACAGGTGGTGGTTTTTTAATTTGTGAACAACGTATAAGTGTGTTGATTAACTGACCTTAAAGGAATAGCTAAAACAGCGACATCCTACAATCACTTTTTGACCTAATCTTGCATTAGGATTGACAAATTGAAGCCAGTTTCCCACACAATGGGGTCTATTCTGTAACACTGATATGAACTTGATATTGCTATGTTTCAAGTGACCTTGAAAAATTGGAATTCTGTAAACAGTTTCCTAACAACTTGCAATCCATTTGGAGTGTGATTTCGAGTTAATATGCATCTCTCTTCAATTTGCGGACGGCAATCGACGTGAATTGTTATGAAATCGTAACAAATTATTGAAGACCATATCAATTGATATGCATATCAATGTTACAGAATAGCCCTGAATAAGTCATCCCATGCACGGCGGTATTATTAACATTTAACTCATTTTGCTTTCAAAAAGCTCGAACCATATTTTGAAGCTATTAAAGCTAAGTTGCCCAATACATCTTTTTATGTTTACAAAATGAAATGATATCATTACCTATGAAAATAAATAATAAATAAAAATAGTTATACAGTGTCAGAAAATACTTGCTCGTGCCAGTTCTTGAAATCTATGAAACTACCGTTACTGCATTTACTGTCTTATAGAAATAATTTCAAGCTAGACGTGTTTGACAGACACCCAGTTAGTACACAAGTAATGAACAAGAACGCATATTGAATCTCGAACTTAAAAAAGGAAAGCAAGTTCTGCTAAACTTTTGCTATTTTAAACGACTTATTCTATAGTTTTTTTGGATTCATTAATATGTTAACTTTAATTAATAATATTAAAATTTATTAAAGAAAAAGCTTAAACAAACTCTCCTAACCAACCAACTTTCAAGATCAATCATTGTTGATTTTTTTTATTTTCAACTCCTAACTTGACAAAGCTATCAATCGATAATAAAATGTTCGATTGTGTTCGATTGTGCGATGCGATTTTCAGTGTCTACTGAAACGTTAAAAGATTTTTAAGTAAGATTTTAGGCCCACATGACACGGTGATATTTCTTGTATCAAATTTGCGAAAAACTAACAGAGAAATGTCGAATTAACTAATAAACATTCACTATGGTAACCTATGTCTGTCATTTTGTAAAAAGAATTATGTAAATATTTTATAAAAATTATCATCGGGTCATATGACTCTTAGGAACTTCTGTATTTGTATTTTAGTTAGTAACCAAAATTGTTTTAAGCTAGTGATAATAAACAATGATTGCTTATGAAATGAACGAAACTGTATAATACTTTTATATCACAAAATTTATTGGTGGAAATTTAACAGCAACCGGTTTCGGCTTAAGCCATAATCAGGCTCCAACAATAAACTTTGATGAATAGATAAAACAGCGACACCCTACGATTGCTTTTTGACCTATCATTGTATAAGGATTGACAAATTGAAGCGGGTTTGCTATATAATAAGTCACCAACATACAAGGCGGCCATGTTTGCTGTCAAAGCATAATGAAAGTTTAAAACTTTCTTTCCATTCCTGACGAAGCTATTAATCAATAGCGAAACGTTGAGTGTTTTCCCTTCATAATTTTGTCCGTTTCAAGTTTAAAAAAACTTTTTACTTAAAAAAATTTATTGCAAATCGTTTTTGATTGTAGTCAAACCTTCGAGCAACCTCCCATTTGTCAATCCTTACGCAATGTTAGGTCAAAAAGCGATCGCATGATGTCGCTGTTTTATCTATTCACCATAAATCGGTTATATATAATTCATAACTATTACTAATTGAAGTTTGTACACACCCAAAAATTATAAAATTGCAACTATTATTTCATTAACAGATCGAGCTATTTTACTTTCTGATAAAGTTTTCATTTATGATAACTTAAATTTAATAAAGAAAATTCTTATCCAATAAATCTTATTGAATCAGTAATTAAAAATCGTATTAAATACTTACAAAATTCAAATGTCTCTAATAACATTAGACAAACTTCGAACCATAAATACATGTCATTGCCTTATATTGAACCATGACACAATACATTTAAACACGTTTTCAAAAAACATAATTTAATTTTAGCCAGTAAATCTGTGAATAATTTAAATTTAATTTTTTCGAATTTAATAACCAAAATACCGAAATTAAAACTACCTAACGTGGTTTATGAAATCAAATGTTCAAATTGTAATTCTGTTAATATAGGTGAAACGAGCCTAAATTTAAAAGAAAAAACGTTTAGACCAACATAAATATCATATTAAAAAAAAATAATCAAAATCATTCAATGCTCGTAGAGCATTCATTAGTAAATAAACATAATTTTGATTTTGATAATACTGACATTTTGTACAGTGAATCTAATATTTTTAAAAGACGTTTTATAGAAACGTGTAAAATTAAAATGTCTCCAAATTCTATTAATAAACGTACAGATTTTGAAAATTTAAATGACACTTTTTGTAGTTTTCTGAATTCTTTAAATAGGATATAGATCTGTCAATTAAAAAAAAATTAGTTTTAATTTAGTTCTAGTTCCTTTTACCTTTATTCCGGACAACTCGTATGTTAGTTTAAAATCATGTTACCTTTTCGTTTCTTTTGACGACTTGTTTCTCTTGATAACTTGTTTATTTATTTTTTTCACTCCTGACGAAGCTATAAATCTATAGCGAAACGTTGAGTGTTTTCCCTTCATATTTCTGTCCGGTTCGAGATTAAAAAAAACTTTGTACTCATAACTATTACATCGCAATTGCGAATAAATTGAATAAGTCGATTTAATAAACTTTGTGGTTTATAAGTATTAGGTTGTTCGGAAAAAATGTCGTTTTTTTTCTAATTTAGAATGCTTGTATTAAACCAAATATATTAATTTTGATTAAACTATGCAATTGCCATTTTCATTAATGCTTCTTTGCCATTATTCTGCCAGCATTTGTATTTCTCGATAATACCAGCCAAGTTCTCTGGAAACAAAAAAATCTTGATGTGCCGTATCGACTTCGCAATATTCATTAAAATTTCTGTTTTTAAGGAAATGTTTCATCGAAGAAAACATATGATATTCCAAAAGAGCACTGTCCGGACTTAAAGCAGAAAGAGGAAGACAAATCCATCCAAGCTCCATCAGTTTTTATTGAGACCCAATTGTATTATGCGGTTTTGCATTATCCTGGTGGTGGATCACGTGATTTGTATTTGCTTATGCAGGGTAACCTAAATGTAAAAGTTCGTGTACTTTGGTCAGTTGAGCACAACAGACTGCAACATTAACTATGGACATTTGAAAAATTCAGTTCAAAATAGATCACGCCAAAGATATTCCACCAAACACTGAACATTACTTATCTTCCAAAACGATCTTTGTTAACGACTGAAAAAGACACTTGTCGAAGATTAAGCCTGTTTATACCAGTAGGGATTCTTAAAAGAATCCATATTTCTTCATAAATCATGATTTGTCACAGAAAACGATTGTGGTGGGGAGTTTGGAGTAATTTTGTACAAATGTTTAAGGTGTATAGATTGAGATTCATTTAAGTTATGTGAAACTTTTTTTGGAGAACGTTTAATAATCGTACTACGACCTCTTAAGTGGCGCCAAATGGTTGAATTGAATGCATCCAACTCGTCTGACAATCGATATGTTGTAGTAACCGTATTTTCTTTAATAAATTGCAAAAAAAGTGGTTAATCTTTAAAGGTGTTACGGGCAAAACGGGGTAGTTTGTAAATTCGCGCACGTTAACAAAAAAAAGAAATATTTTATAGTGTTGTTGTTGTAGCTGAAATAACAACAACACTGCTCCGGCAGTCGAGTCGAGAAGGGGGGGAGTATGTTTTTTTTTCTTTTCTCTCCTATTTTATTTCGCATACCATGAAAACACATCGGATCATTGCACATAAATTTTAATTAGCCCAAAAAACATGGAAATCATTACAACAAACTCCAGTGTTCAACATTTAGCGCTATGTGGCTTTGATTAGTGACTATAATGTCGCAATTACCGCTCAGATCTGATTGGTTCACAAATTTTGCCGGTAAAATTAAGAAAGTCAAAAAAGTTAATTACCAAAATATTAATAAACAAAAGATTAAATTAATGTAAAAAAAAGGAATGATTAAATTAAATTGAATTAAGTTAAACAATTATAAATTTCAGAATTAAATGCAATAAAAAAAACAGGAATAATGGAAAATCTTATCTGGTGGATCGACGATCCGGGATGGGTCCAAGAAGAGTCCTTTTGATTCCTTAACGGGATCGAATGGGAGCGGCAATAATTCGGCGAGCTCCGTGGCCCCGTAGGCAGAGTGGATCAATTTTTCGTGCCACTAACCTTACCAGAAGTAGCCCAAAAAATATTGGAGAAAGTTTTCAACAAACTTATAGAATTGCTTTTCCCAAACACAAAAAAAAAAGAACCTGAAGTAAATGAAAACAGAATATAAGACCAAATGTACAAAGAAACAAATAAAATAAATTTAGATACCTGATGTAACGTTCTCTTCGCGTGAGACGAGTGAAAAACTTCTAAAACCTTCCGTAGAAGACGCACCAGCCCACTCAAAATGCAGAAGGTGCTGAAGAATTTTCTTTATTCAAAAACCAAAATAAAATTGTGGCGGTAAGACGGTAGCCTAAATTCCTTGGAATAGTTCAAAACTTCGGTAATTTCACCAAAAATACCGTCAGACAAGCTTGCAGAATAAAGTAAAATTTTACGAAGAAAACACCTCGTTCTCAGGCGGAAACTTAGTGAATAATGAATTATTATTTTCACCTGAACGAAAATTCGCGAAGCAGGGATAAGGATAGTTTCTCGTTACCAGCGAGAGTGCGAAGAGGATGGACGCTCGGATAAGAGAACCTGCACGACCACAACTAAAAGAAGTTTGACTAAGAATACAGATAACAACGTATCAACAGCGAACCGAAATTAATTTTAAAACCTTAAATGAGATTTTATTATGTACAGAAATTAATGTTAATATATAATTGTAATAAAGGGAAACCCGAGGTACGACTCCTTCGAAGAGTAAAATCGCCATTTCTAAATTTTATAAATGTTAAGCATGTCTTAACATTAAGAGACTCTGTCTTCTTCTCACAGATATTCCAAGTCACTTGTGCAGCCACTTTCCTTCTTAAACTCGTATAACAATAGGTTCAAGAATTCTTCGTTTTTGTTTATTCTTCGTAAGAACACACAATTAGGTACGGGTTAACATTTTCGTAGTATATTCTTTAGAGAAGTATACTCTCCAATTTGCAAATAAAAATATATATCTCGCTACCCTCGAAATATGAATTAGTTGATAAAGCAAAAAGAAAAAATGTTTTCCGAGCAACCTATATTATACACTTTCGTTCATTTTCCACTCGACCACACATCTAGAAGCATCGATTTATGAATGATTGCTTATGCCTAATTGTACAATTTCCGTTCCAACTTTAAGTTTTAAGCTTAAATCCTTGACAATAATTTGTAAAAATATAATAGTTATCATGGATTTAAGCCTAAGTTTAAATTTAAACTAATATAACTGGGCCATGTCAGCTTTTTATTACGATACGAAAAACTGAGAACTGAAAGTTGGAATAAATGAAAGCTGCCGTTGGATTTGAGGAAGCTTTTCTGTGTTAGAATTGCAAGAAGGTCTCGTATGTAACATCAGATTTATTGCGATAGATCGTTCTTACATTAACATTAATTTCCTTTGCCCTATTTAAGAGTAAACGTGTTCGCAATTAATTGCAAATGTAGGAAGCAATTAAGCTCGAGTCGTTTCGCCCGTGTTACTTTTACTCGGACGTGAAGGTTCTATTACGATTTTTCTGCGTTTTTCCTCGACTCCGGCAGATAATTAGCGCAATTCATTCTCGGAGTGACACTAAACAGGTGTACACACGTACCTACTCACCGGACATTAGCTCATTTATTAATCAGTGACTCGCTCTTCTGGGCAGATTAATATCGGCAAATTCCACTCACCGACCCGGTGGAAGAAGAAGCAGAAGAAGAAGAAGGCACGACGACGGACGACGCGGTTACATTGTCACGGTCGTGAAGGAGCGTAAGTAAATCATGAACGGCCCGGTTTACAGTTAGTGATAAATTGAAAAAGATATTGACTTAACAACATAAAGAAGGATAAAAAAGGTCATGATTTACTCTCACTGGATTCGTTTATCGCTGTGATTGCGCACACTCCTCGAAATTTATTTCATTTATCAATCATTGAGCATCACTAATCAAATTTTTTGAACAGGTGCGGCCTAAGGCCTCCGAGCTGTGAAACTCGTGAAAGCGAAATACTTGTACTTGTTTTAAAATAACCATTGTTTTGGTTTTGTTATTAATTGCAGGATGTTTTATTGTATAACCAGATCAAATGTTTAATTTATATTATGCTTATAACTGTTATAATATAAACTTACACTGACTTAGACACCTCAAGCTTAAATAAGTATAACATGAAATGATACAGCATAGGGGTGATCATGAGTTTATGTTTGAGGAATTTTCTGCGAGGTTCTTTTGCATAAGTAGGGTTCATTGACCATTTACTTTATTTGATTTATCAAGAAACTGTGTGTTAAGTAACGTGAATTATTACTGTAATATTATAAAATTTAATAACTGTAACAAGCCTGACAAGAAATCAAATAAATTGTTTTAATTACAAATAGATGCTAACTTTCCATGGTCTGCTTTTATCAAACATTTTTCTGGATATATCGTATTTTCAACTTCTGACGAATCCCAGGCGTTCGCCAAAATTAGGCAACCAAACTCACACTTATGGTAATACTAAAATATGCTAATTACAATAATAATAAGTTGCGTAACAATTAATTTTGTCCGAAAATGGAAAATGCAGTTTTCACATAGCGTCCGATACAAGAATTAAAGCAAATGCTTGTTTTGTTGTTTACTTTACAAGGTCCAATAAAAAGTTCATTAGTGCACTGGCGTGAGTATTCTCGCGTAGCTTACACTCTCTGAACATCCACAAAAAAAAATGTCACCTCTCTTTCGTTTGGCAACCCGAAATGAGAGTTCGGCGCGTTCGACTCGCTCCGGAGAAATGAGAGGGCTTGCGCCAATCCGTAACTTACACCGGCATAGAAGTCAGATCGGTCGTCCTCCCGAAAACGAGATGGGAAATCGGAGTTGCGTAATGGTGCCCACTCAGTGGAGACGGCATGGGAAAACTCTAGAAATGTTATGGAAAAGGGCGCCACCCAGCGGTGGTTAGCAATTTAGGTGTGTCCGGAACACGTTCTCGTCAAGGGCAAACCCCTTGCACCCGCTTCCTCAACAGCGTACCCCAAAAAGCGATGAATAAACTTCCCTCACCAAGGATAGACAAACCCAAAATCATTGAAATGAGCAAAGTTCGGTACGGGCAAAAGCAGTTTAGTCACCCAGGCAATCGTTACAAGACGTTTACAAATCCAAGCAAACACTCAGAACGGGTTATCGACCGTTTTCTTATTTGAAAAAAAAAAAACATAAAAAGAACAACGCCCAAAATACGGCAAACGTTGCTTCTACGAGAGTACTCTTGCGACTCCGCACAATAGCATAACATTTATTAATCTGTATGAAATTTTAATGTCCGCCAAAGCGCGAAGTAACCAAAATAACGCGTGACGCGTGAAGGGCAACAACGTGAAAAACGTTCAAAAATGATAAATTCATAAAGACTTTGCTCTGAAGGAGCCTCAAATTAAAACAAAAAAAAACGAATAAGGCGTAACCAGGTGTAAAAGGATTTCGTAAAAGTATATAAATTACACAGAAATTACCAAAACAAAAAATTGAGCGAACAGGGGAGGGGGGCAAAATCCAAGTAAGGTCGCCACCGCAAGAATCTAAAAACTCAAAAGCCGCGCCATTCCGCGGGAGGGCACGTCACCACGTGCCAACGTGGCGTTTCGCACAACGCCAAAGCCGGGAGTTGACCAGAGAGAAGAAAACAAAATATTGGAATGAGCTTACGTTGTGGGAAAGTTCCACTCGACACAGCGTATCCCGCCTGCGGTGTTTTCAGGACGGCAGATAACGAGTCTTCTCCCCTCGGGCGTTAGATTGTTCTCGAAGCGTCAACGACACAAAAAAAAACGGAGATGGAATGCGACGTCGGATTCCCAAGCTTGTTTCAAAGCGTCTTCCTCATAATCAGGGGGGTAGTAAATAGGTCCCGTACAAGTTGCTTTAGAAAAGGGGAAACAACATAAAATTAATAAAACGCCGCGAAGAAAAGAAAACGTAGTCAACAAAAGGCGCACGTATAGCAGGGACGGGGAAGGACAAAAAACTACTCACCTCGTCGGTAATCCAACGAGCCTCAAGGAGTCACACGTCGGTAGATCCGCAACAGCGACCCCAAAAGCAAACGGGGAAAACAAACTTTTATCACAGCAAACAAAATCGACCGTCCACCTCGAGTAAACGTGAGTTACCAAGTGTCCCGAACAATCTTCGCGCGCACCTCAGTGCGTCGCAAACTTGCCTCGAAACGGAGAGTCATACGCAATCTCACGGCAAAGAGCTAAAGTCACACCTAAGATTGCAATCACGTGATTAAAATTCGACGTGAAGCGCGCAAGACCTAAATAATCGTGAAATGCAAAAAAAATCGCTCTCTGAATTTGAGCCAACTAAGCTGATAGTTACAAAAAAAAAAACTAGTAGACAACGGTGTAAATAGACTCCATATAACAAAAAGAAAAAAACAATGAAATCCTTGCCTACGTTACAACAATTAGACAAATAAGAAAAAATCTCAATTATTATGGTCCTCCCTCAGCGTTCGTAATTGGGAGAAAATTCAAGCAATTTCCGACCCCGATGATGGCTCGAAATACGCCCACATTGCCACTTCTCTCTACGACAATTCCCACAATCATACTCCGAATTGTGACGTCACGTAACGCGTCACCAGGAAGAAAAACAAGACGGAAATATCTTACGCTTCCTCACGGAAGTTCAACGTCGGAAGAAGAGTCCGGGAATTGCCGGAGTTGGAATTGCTTCCAAAGAAGGAAAACTATTCACACCATCGTGACGCCAGTTGAAGTTGAAACAGCGTTTTCGGTACTAATCAAGGCGTTAGCCCGGTCTGCTCGAACTCAGTGTTCCATTTGCCCATGACTACTTGGTTGCTGTAGGATAGGTAAGCCGAAAATAGCGTGGCACAACTCAACAAAGTCGAAAAACGATCCCTCAGATGTGGGGACAGCAACAGCGATGCTGCCGACGATCCGTTCGAAACGGCTGGTTTAATTCTTCATAAAGGAAACTAGGCACCAAAAGTACGCAGCGCGATAAGAGATGTAACCACAACTGATTTGCTCACTGATCAAAAATAGAAAGGGCTCGAAGCCGCCCGGTAATCATTCAAACGTCGCCTACGGCACTGTAGAGGAGAACGACCGCAACGTGCTCGACGCGCATGTGAAAAGAATAGTCTACCCGACCGTGTCGGTCAAATCAAAAATTGTCTGTAATACAGTTTCCACGTGATTACAAACGTTCGTGAAGGTCGTCCATTAACATCTGTTGTTGCTACTAACGTAGATGCTGTGCGTGAAATGCTTGAGCGAGATCGACATGTGACATGCCGTGAGATTTAAGCATCCTTACGCATTGAGATGAAAGCAATACACCAGATTTTGCATGATCGTTTGAACGTACGAAAGCTTTGCAGTCGTTGGATCCCACACAATTTAACAGAAGCGCAAAAGCAGGGTCGTGTCAAATGTTGCGAAAAAATGCTCAAGAAATTCAATGGAGGTCGTTCAAATTTATTTTATAACATCGTTACTGGTGACGAAACGTGGATCTATTCGTACGAGCCAGAAAGTAAATAACAATCTACCGTTTGGGTATTCCAAAATGAACCAAAACCAACAAAAGTTGTCCGCTCACGCAGTGCTGCGAAGCAAATCATTGCTTGTTTCTTTGGTTTAACTGGACATGTAGCAATCGTGGCTTTAGAGGATCGAAAAGCTGTGAATGCTGATTGGCATACTTCAATTTGTTTGCCGGAAGTCATCGATCAAATAAGAAGAAACAATCGAAATCGACGAATTTTTCTCCATCATAACAACGCCAACTCTCACTCAGCCCGTCAAACAGTTGATTTTTTGTCCAACAAAAATGTGGAAGTAATGACTAATTGTCCATATTCACTTGATTTATCACCTAATGATTTCTTTTTGTTCCCAAATATCAAGAATAAAATGCGTGGTGAGCGATTTTCGTCGGTTGAAGCAGCGATTGAAACATTCCGGACACTGGTTTCTGAGGGACCATTTTTAGAGTGGAAAACGTGCTTTAGAAATTGGTTCGAGCGTATGCAAAAGTGTATTGACGTCAAAGGCGAATACTTCGAAAAACAATGATACCGTTTACCAAATTTCATATTCGTTTTTTCATACCGTTTCCAGAAACTTTTCCAGCAGCCCACGTAATATAACGTATGTAAACATTTTTCAGGTTGAGGTGGAAATAAATCTGAATTATTTGATACAAGTTCAACAATTGTGTTAAAAATATCTACAACTCCTTTTTACACGTAATTGTCATTTCTATCTGTGAAAGTCCCGTCCTGTTCACAAAGTTCTTCGTAATTCCATGTTACAACGAACACCATAATAGAGTACATTGTTCCAGCATAACAGCCATTTTAAATTCACCAGCCGGACTATTAGAATTATTGATGGTCCGACTGAACGGACGATTGATTGATGAATTGCGGTGACGTCACTAATATCATCGAGAGACGGCCGATGCCCACGGATAAATCCGGCTGGCCGACGCCGCCGCTGAAAACGGTGTCGTAAAAAATCCGAACGATTTTAATGAAGGACAAATTCCAGGTCGTGCCGGAAAATTTATGTCTGCCCTAAAAAAGTCACGGCCGCGAATTGAATTAATTAAGCGAAAGTGAAGTTTAACCTAATTTTTCAGAGAAGCTACTTCTATGTAAGGAGTTTCAAAATATTACTTATTTGTATAGACCACGGAAAAAATATGTGTAATCGTACATACATAAGTGTATGTTGTGCGATCTTTATTTATTTTATTATTTTACACAAGAGTATAAAATTGTTTAATGAGCTACCGAAAGCGATACATTGAAGCTAGTTAATTTAAAAAAAGATGTTAAACAACTCTTCCCATTAACACATAAAGGATGTTTGCAAAATAAGTGCACATTTTTTAACCACAGTACGCTGACAGCACAAACACGAAAAATATAAAAAAAAATCGTATAAAAAAATAAAATTCCTTTATCCATCCCTTATTCGGCGCTCATGAAATAACAAAAAGAAAACGGAATTTGCTTCTCTGACAGTAAACATCTCGGGAAGGACCAATACGCAAGACACACTCACCGAATATCATCTTTGTGGAGGATCCCATTCAAACAAACGTTCACTATTAGACATTTAGAAATGTTTATAATAATTGTTTGACGTGGCGTCCATCATAAGCGACACACAAAGGAGCTTGGCGAAAAGTGATTCTTGTGTTCGTGTGCATGTCAGGCGCAAACACCGTCGACATTATGAACATTATGAATACACTCCTCCGAAATGCTGTTCTCTCGCCGTTCGTGAATTGCGGAATTTTAATAATATCTTCTATAAATAGAATGGCGTTCGTGGTCGCTTTTCGTGTTTATAAAAAAGTTATAATTGCTTCTTAAGAGTGCATAATAAAGTCTTAAAGAAGAGTGTTATAGTTTTTATTATTGTTTTATAATGTGGTTTAAATACTATAGTAAAATATTAAATGTACTGTAATTTGTCTGTATTAGGGAACAATATTTGTTACACACCATTACAAAGAGGTTTTATAGATGATGTACAGGATGTTCTTTTACTATATGCAAATAAAAAAACCTCAGTGTAAGTACACGAAATGCTATGCTGTTTTGCGGGTATCTTTTAGTGGCTACCGTATCATAGCCAAAAAATTTTGAATGGACCACTTATATGGAACCGCTGAAATATGCGAGAAAGATAGGTCAACTACGCCTTCCTCTCGGTATAAACACGACCACCGTTACCGCACTCGATGTTCAACGCAGAGATTCGTAATAATAATCACTGATATTGTTTATTAATTATTTTATTTAAAATTTTAATTGACTGAGCGAAGTAATATGTTTTACGATATCAACTATCGGCGAATAAATCCGAAAATTTAAGCACCAATTAGGCAAGCGCGTTAAAAATGTACTTCCTTCACCCTTTTTCGTAAATAAACTTTTAATGTCATGTACCTACCCTGGCCTACTTCGGCTGCGGGTCATACTTGAAGAGGCGGCCGCGTTCCACTTTTAACTATGCCAGCAGTTCTCAAACGGTTTAGTGAAAATCTGTCACTGTATTTTTCTCGAAAACTATTACATTTATGTTAAGAACGTATGAGTTTAATCGTTGCTATTTATGGTGATATATTGCAGGTTTAAATATTTGCACACAGTAAAAGAACACGCTGTATAATAGACGATTGTGCGGGTTTTATATAACGATTATCGAACTAAAACGTCAAACGCAAGTAATGTAGATTTATAATTGTTCGAATAATAGTATATTATAAAGCACTCGTCTGTCACTCGTATGTGCACTAGTGTACACTTTTTTTGACAAAATACGCTTCAGTGCAGCGTAATTCTTTCATAAATATGTCAATACGATTCACACTGACATATCACACAGAGATTTTAGGATGAAGTAAAGCATATTTTTTGGAAAAAGCATCTACTGGTGTATTGAAATGCAAGATAACAAACAGACCTAATACACGTATGTATAATAAGCCATTTTTATTTTATCATTTAATTATTAATTATAATGTGGAAGCATTCATAAATAAATTGCGTGAGCGACGTGTTTTTCTCTTCACATAAGAAGCTGCTCGTTTCGTAGTTTGATTAATGAATCAATCTCAATTGATAAATAACGAATTGTCGTTTATTAATTTGGATCAATTTAAAAAGTCAAATTTACGTAATATTTGAGACCGAAAAAATGAATGCGTTTCACAGAACTGTTTTATGTTTGTGTACGTATATGTATAACTTTCTTATACAATGAAAAAGAAAAAAAAAAGAAATTTGAATCGAAATTCTTTTAATTTAAATTTGTAGAAAACTGTAGAAAATTTGTATAGTCGCGAAATTCAGAAGAATGTTCTGTATGATTCAATAGTGTCCTAATCGTTTTTTGGGGTTAACTGATCTTGCACTAAACGAACGTATACATTTATTTTAAATTAATTTAAATCTGTTTTTTAATAAATAAATTCGCGGTCTATTTTTTCTTTATCAGTGATAATTCATATTCATGCATTTTATTTGCATATTCGTGCACATTTTAGCTAAAAAGGTTACCGGGTGAGTTACATATCTGCGTTTCTATACTAACTTTCCTATCAATAGAAATAGAGCAATAAACATTTAAGAAAAATAGTTTGTCAATGTCGAGGACTATTGGCCGGTTTCACAAAGCTTTGTTAAATATTTAAGTTCCGATTAACTCTGTAACGAATGATTAAATAGGAAAACAATTGCATTTAACGATGATTACTAAACGGCTCGCTCTGTAATCGGTCGTCAAATAATATTAATGTTCCGTTAAGTGTTTCACAAAGCTCGATTAAGAGATAACGCTTCGTTTACTTCTGTCTAATCAGGCGTTAGATTAATCGATAGAATTCCAGCGATTAAAAAGTAACGAGTGAATTTTCCATATTATAAAGCTTTCTTGATATAAAAATTCCACACATATATCTAAGAAATAATTATAATTTTATTTAAAAATGTAACGTACCTTAAATATTAAAAATAATGACATTTCTGTACTTTTTACTCACTTGGTTTATTGATTAATTTTTACGACATTTATTTCGGAAATTATTTTCAACAACAAACAATTCAAAATTATTTCAAAATATCTGCAACCTCATTTTCTTCTCTGACGATAAAGAAATGCCTCCTTAAGGTAGGATTCATTTTATAAGAGACAGAAATAATCCTTTTAATGATTTGGATGATAATGAATTTAACGTTTCGCTTTTCCAAAGGAGTTATGGAACTCTTTAGTCCCACACTAGAACCTGCAACAAGCAAAAATAAATTTATTTTATGGTACAAATCAGTTGCTGATAAACTTACGTTATTATCCACTGAAATATTTCAACAGCTGATTCCTGATACTTTCAGAAACCATCGAGACGTAGAATAATTCATCGTGTCACTCATCTTATTGCAAGGCAAAGCAAACAGTTAATTAAATTGCCAATAGAAGAAGCTCCGCAAGTTAACATTAGGCTTTTCTCATGTCATTGGCAGCACAGATTGTATCCCATGTTAAAATTGTTTCACCTGGTGGTAATCCCACTGAGCTGTACCACAACAGAAAATGTGTCTTTGCCATATATGTTCAAGGAATTCAACTGCACTAAAGTTTCCTTCCTCCCTTTCTTTTTTCCTTTTCCATTTTTAAAAATCATTAACTGCACTAATGCGAATAATTTAAGATGTATTTATTTATTTTGAGTTTCTAACCTCACACTACCTGACTGCAGGCCTGACGCCATGCCGGACAGATTACTTTAAAGCGGTGTGAAAGTGACAATTTTTCGATGTTGCCAACTCCATTTAGTTAATCAGAGATTAACATAATAGTTTCTTGTTTTGTAAAACAGCATCAAATTTTTAACACTAATTAAACTTAACGGTTGATTAGTTAATCAATTCTTAAACAAAGCTTTGTGAAACCCGCCCTATATATTTGTTAAATCAATTAACCTCGATCTGCAGTTGTTTTCGAGTGGCCATGCCTCCTTCGATTTTTTTTTAATTTACATAGTATATTTCTAATTATGAATTTTGATAGAAATTTTCTTTCTGTTTCTGATGGTGTAACAGTTTTGCCATCTTAGATAACAAAAATTCTGCGAAAAAGCTCAAAAACTTTTCCATCGCAGTAAGCCACGGACTATAGTGCGAAAGTGATTTTATTCCTTGGATATCATTTTCGAGAAATGTTCGTACCATGTTAAAGGGTTCTTTACTAATTTTATAATTTGCGTTTTAATAGATATGTTTTATTTCTAAATCTAATTGCCCATGACTAATAAAACAAACAATAATCCTTCATTGTTTACTAACTGACAGAGTTTGTACGAGACATTAGAATCTCTAAACTTAAAAGGTACAGTTTTAACTTAAAAAGTAGGTATTTGGTAGTCATTAATACGCATGCTGAATAATAATACGTGCTGAAATAATTGTGTTTTTGCTGGTTTTGCAATTTGCGTTAAAAGCGAGGTAATGTATTACTGTAGAAGGGTTGTAAAATTGAAGGTGTTATTTCGTATGATAACTTAGAAATTTGTTAAAGTGGTTTTGTTTATTAAATTCGTTGGGATTAAGGTAATTTTCAAAAAATCACAAGGAATTCGCTATTAACCTACAAACTTTCACCCGAAATACAAATACTACAGTTAGTTAAAAACACCCTGTGTGGTCAGCTTCAGCAGAAATGCAGAAATATGACTCTCACCCAGTGTATGCGCATATTTTCTTCATTTTGGCTTGCATATAATCCCAGCTCTAGTTATCACAGTTAAATATTGTATAGGCACGATCATCCTTATCAAAAGATCATTGTAAGCTAACTGCGACCTTATTGACGGTGGGAATAAGGGTTAAAATACCATCAATCTCTCTCGATTTTAGCTTGATCGCGACTGTATTCTTACCTTATTTTAGGAAAGTTCTAAAAAGGTTAAATTTAATTTTTTAAAAAGAAATTATTTATCGACTGGCAGAAACACTTTTATCGTAAATTAATTAAATAATATTTTTAAAGGGAAGCAGTAATCGAATGCCGTTTGCTTTATCTGTTTTCGATCATCTGTTACGGATTAGCATACATTATTTGCGTTCCTTATTTATTACCCGTGCTCCGTTGCCGATTGCTTACGTTAAGAAGTCTGTAGATGCAAACGGGCAGGCTTAAACGTAGAAATAGAAATTGTCTGGCCGACTCTGGACCGGTATGATTAATGACTGGACCGATCTGATTCGATAAACTAATGAACTATTGTGTTTGAAATAACTTACTCGCCCGGTCTGGACAAATCGGACTACAATGGCCAGGCCATTATACTCGAATATCCGATGTGTACGCATATCTCAGAGACCCACTATAAAATGGAAATGTCAAATTTATTGGAATGAGAATGGAAATGGGATGGGACGATACCATAGTACAGGCGTACATCATTGGACGTACACACATCTTTCTACGAAATTAGGTTTTTATTTTCATTAAGAGGGTCTTTATTCCGGGCTAATAGCAATTTTCCGTCAGCATGACTTGCCTTTCCGTGACAGATAATCTGCTAAATTCTCGATATATTAATAATAGACCCTCCGAGGATTCATTTTTTACAGCGTCAGTTTTAAGCAGCTGAAGGAGAGGATTGTTGATGAAGTTCTTTTCGTTCGTTTTCAGGCGGTGATTATTTTTTCTTGATTGTACGATGTAAGGATAAAAAGGTTTAAGTTGATCAAATTAAAATAATACACGAAAATGATTTGGTGAGTAGTTGGCTTATTAAAGAAGAAGTTGGTTAGCGCGAGTGTCTGTTTAAATTCGATATCAAATTTCTCAACTCCTGTTTCTGTATTTCTTTATATTCCTGCATGTGTTTCCTTATTTCTTGTTGTTTCTTTCCTGACTTGGTTTTTACTGGTAACAGTCTACCCTTTTTTACAACATGACATGTCTGTCCACCCGCCCTTCTACTACTTTCGTGTTGATGGCCTTTAATCTCTCATTAATTTTTATTATTTGTTCCATCCCATTTTTCTGTATTATTGAGTCTGTTTTTATAATTGTCTCGTTTATTTTCGTTTCCATTTCAACAGTCGTCTGTTTTAAATTTATCTTCTGTATAATTATATTGTGTCTGGCTTATATTTTTCAAATAACTTTAAAATTTCCTCTGTACTTGTTCATGATCTCTACCTTATTATCGTTCTCCCTTAATCTATCTTTTACTTCTCTTATACTTTATTCGAATCTTTACTCAATTTTACTATTTACCTCTTTTAATTTTTCTTCTCGTTTTGTTACCATCTTATGGCTTTTTCCATTTTTGTATTGTTCTTTCTCATTTCTTGCATCGTCATGTCAGGCATCGTTTTAATATCTTCTGTTTTCGTTCCTGTTGACTCTTCTGTCGTCTGTGTGACGTCTATCGTTGAGTCTTGTAAGATATTCAGGAGAAAAAATATTAAGTAGACCACGCGTCTCCCGGAACACATAAGTTTAGTTTGAAGCAAAGTCTCTTTAACAAAAGGTTAGCACAAAGGTTAGGTAAACGTTGAAGTAATCAATTATCAAATAGATTGATGTCTATATTCAGAATTTTCTTTGTAATCAAGTAACTAGAAAAATTTGTTGACTGTATATTAGTCTTGTTTAATAAACTAATGTCATTATCTTTAATGAGAATCAGTGTCCAATTTTTTCAATAATCTTCATCAGGTTATGGGCCCAGAAGACACTGAGTGACAAAGGTTGGTGATAAAAAGACTAAAGTTTAGTATGAAGAGTTTTTAAAGCTATTTCCGTTAAGTAAAAATTAACTTTAAAAGCGATGGATGGTGACGTTATGAGAATTACAAAATTGAGAGGCGTTGATAATTGGGCGTCATAGAAATTTCAAGTGCGTGTAATTTTGAAGGCAGTCAGTGCATGAGATGTTGTTGTAGGCCAAGCAGTCAAGCCCAAATATGATATGAAAATTCATGCGACGGCTATGAAGTCCTATGAAAAGGAACTAGCAGATAACATGGCCCAAAAAGTTATTGGAACATCAGTGGAAGAGCAACCGTTGCTTCATATATTAAACTGCGAAACGTCAAACGCAATGTGGGAAAAACTTCTATCAGTTTATAAGCAAAAAAATGAGGCAAGCGTTCACATGTTGCAGCAGCAGTGGTACAAGATGAAAAAGAATGCTTCGTGTGATGTGGCTACGTACATTTCGCAACTAGAAGATCTTTCTCATCGGTTGAAGACTCAAGGTGAAAATATTCCAGAGTCAATGATTATTACGAAATTGTTAATGACACTGCCACCAGAATACAATCATTTCCTCAGTGCGTGGGAATCGACCCATCGGGATCAACAAACGTTGTCAAACTTAACTCCAAGGCTCATAATGGAAGAGAAACGTATGAATCTTCAAGAGAAACCTAATGGAAGTGCATTCCTGGCCGGTAAGCATCCCAGAAGCACGAACGAGAATGGTAAACCTCATTTTGACAAAGAAAGTCCACGAAAAGTGGGTAAGTGCTTTAAATGCAATAAGGAAGGTCATTGGGCCAGAGAAAGCAGGAATGCTAAATCAAGAAACCAAGTAGAGAATAAAACTCGATCAAAAGGTGACGCTTTTATTGGTGAAACATTCTCATCAATAGCACGTATCCACTTTGATAAATATTCCTGGTATTTAGATTCTGGCGCTACTGATGACATGTGCAGTCGGATTGAATGGTTTTTAAATTACAAACCATTTGAAAATGAACTTTCAGTTCGTATTGGTGACGGAAATTATATTTCGGCATATGGAACAGGCGACATAAACATATTAGCATTTGATGGAAAAAGATGGAACGAGAAACATTTGTCAAATGTTTTATATGTACCAAAAATCCAGTACAATCTCTTCTCATTAGGAGCTGCACTAGACAAGGGAATAACCTCCAAGTCGAATAAAACAATATGTCAGTTGTTTAAAGAAGAAATTGTCGTTGCAGGGGGAGTTCGTGAAGAGAAGCTTTACAAAATGAAGTTTAAAGTTGTATTAGATGAAGACAGTAATATTCAAGCAAACGCATCTGTCAAATTGGAACTTCAAACTTGGCACAAAAAACTTGCACATCAGAATTTTCAACATGTGAAACAGATTCTGAAGAGTAACGGAATTCCACTCAAGAATGAAGACACAAGTTTATGTGAGGATTGTATTGTTGGAAAAATTCATAAATTACCTTTTCCAAAAGGTGATTCCAAAACAAAGAGAATTGGAGACCTCATCCACGCAGATTTATGTGGGCCTATGCAAGAAAGCTCTATAGGAGGTTCAAGGTATCATTTTATATTAAAAGACGATTATTCTCATTGGAGAACAATGTACTTTCAAAAACAAAAATCCGAAACATCTCGTTATCTTGAATACTTTATACAAGCCAGCCAAAAGCAAATTCAGCCAGGAATAAAAACTATTCGAACAGATAATGGGCTGGAATTTGTAAATAATGAAGTACAAAAGATTACCCGAAGTTATGGAATAATGCATCAGAAAACAGTCGCTTATTGCCCTCAGCAGAATGGTTCAGCAGAACGAGAAAATAGAACGCTGGTGGAAATTGCAAGAACAGGATGACAGCTCCCACTTCATGCAAGTGGGATGCCAATTAGATTATGGGCTGAAGTTATTAATGCCGCAGTATATGTCTTTAATAGAACGGGTACAAGCACTATTGAAGGAGTAACATCACATAAGTTATGGATAGGAAAGGACAGCGATATTACACGATTTAGGATTTTTGGTAAGCAAGCTTTTATTCATATTTCAAAAGCGGCAGAAACGGGATCCTAAGGCCGAGAAAGGTTTCTTCGTAGGTTACGACATTGAAACTAAGGGATACCGCATTTGGTTTCCTGATAGAAATACAATTAAAACACATAGGGATGTTATCTTCACTAATAAGTTGTGCAAAAATTGTCAGCCAGAAAATAAAAATGATGATGATAAACAAAATACAATTTTTGATTTATTCAAGAGTAATAATCAAGATCAGGAAGAAAACCGTGAAATAAACAAGCGAGAAGATCCGCACATATCGTTAGACGAAGAAATTGAAATAAACGAGGGAGAAGATTCAAGCATATTATTAGACGAAGAAAATAAAGAGCAATAACATAAATGTAAAAAGCAACATGAAGAAATGAATCAGGTTCAACCTGAAATTCAAAACGAAAACCGGAACTTAAGAGACAGAACAAAGATTAAAAAATCAGAAAGATATGGTAATTGCTACATGAGTTCGACATTTGTAGCGAATCACTACGAACCAGTCTCATATCGGGATGCAATTAAATGTAAAAATTCTGTAAAATGGATGCAAGCCATGGCAGAAGAGATGGATTCGTTGAAATTGAATGAAACATGGATCTTGACTGAGCCCCCCAAAAATCAAGAAGTAATTGATAACAAATGGACTTTTAAAGTTAAAAGAAATACAGATGGAAGCGTGAGTAGATTCAAAGCACGACTAGTTGCAAGAGGATTTCGACAACAACACGGAGTAGACTATAATGAAACTTTTAATCCTGTAGTTAGATGTGATTCAATAAGAATTATTTTGTCTGTAGCAGCTTACAGGGCTACGAAATTGAAGCAGTTCGATGTGAAAACTGCATTTTTATACAGCGAAATCGATGAAAATATTTATATGCAAAAACCTCAAGAGTTCGAGGACGGGACAATTTATGGTCTTACACGGGCATCAAGATTGTGGAACCAACATTGACTGGTGTTTTTAACAAATTTGGTTTAAAATCAACAGAAGCAGATCCCTGTGTTTTCGTCAACAGCGATGATAAGTCCTTGATTATATTAGCCATTCATGTTGATGATGGCCTGGTGGTATCTGAATCTCAGGAATTGATTGACATGGTACTGTCTGTATTAAAATCAGAATTCAACGTAACTACAGGTAACGTTAATCATTATCTTGGTTTGCAAATTGAACAGTTGCAAGATGGCTCTATATTTCTTCATCAAGAAGCATATCCACGAGCTGTGTTGGAACGGCACAATATGGAAAACGCCAATGCAGTTGCGATTCCTGCTGACCGGAACCATCAAATGTATTCTGCCATGCACACCAGTGGAGATGCAATAAATATAGTGAAGGAATTGGTAGTTTACTATACTTATCGATAGCAACGAGACCAGACATTACTTTTGCAGTACATAGTGCTAGTCAATATATTGAAAATGCAAAGAAGATACACTGAAATGCTGTATTCTCGAAATAATAATATTCAAGTGTCAGTTTTCAGCGATTCAGATTACGTAGGTGATGTTGAAACCCGAAGATCAACCACAGGATTTGTTATAAAATTGGAAAGAGCTACCGTGGCATGGAATTCGCAAAAACAAAAAGTAGTTGCCCTATCAACAACCGAAGCAGAATATATGGCTTCATGTCAAGCTGTAAAAGAAATCATTTGGACGAAACCTTTACTCTGCAGTCTGATAAAATCGAAAGATGTTTGCATTACTTTACATGTGGACAATCAAAGTGCGATACGCTTGATAAAAAGCCCAGAATTTCATAAGAGATCCAAACATATAGACGTAAAATATCATTTTGTCAGAGAAAAGTTTCACTCGGGAATTTTTAATTTGGAATATGTCAGTTCTCAAGATCAAGAAGCAGACATATTAACAAAAGCACTTGCCAGGAGCAACTTTGAGAAACAACGAGAAATGTTAGGTGTTATCTCTGTTAAAAATCTGAAATAGTTTTCATGTTAAATTAAAAATATTTGCTAATTGAAGTGGGAGTGTTGAAGTAATCAATTATCAAATAGATTCATGTCTATGTTCAGAATTTACTTTGTAATTAAGTAACTAGGAAAATTTGTTTACTGTAGATGAGTCTTGTTTAATAAACTAATGTCATTATCTTCATCACGTACAAATGTCAGATGCCATCATTGCGGGAAAATAGGTCACATGGAGAAAGTATGTTTTTGTAAAAAACGAGACAGGGAGCAGAATGAAAATAAGAAGAGAGGAGGAGACAACAAAGAAAACAGGAAACAAAATTCTTATCATGGGACTGAAGAACCTGAAGATAAGTACGGAAGTTTTTTATTCAATGTTGATGAAGTACCAGCAACTCTTCCTTTAAAATAACTTGTACAAATAGATGGCCAAGAGATTACTATGGAGATTGACTCCGGCGCTGGGCGTTCTTTTGTAGGACGTCAAACATTCAATGAATTATGGCCTAATAGTAAAATACGGAATAAATCTAGAGTTGTGTTGCAGACATGGTCAAGGCAAAAATTAACCATTTTGAGAGAATGTTTGGTCAAGGTGGAATTGAAGGAGAAGCAAGCAATTCTGCCACTGCTTATAATGGAAGAGAAGAGAGGACCAAATTTATTGGGCAGAAAGTGGTTTCAAGACTTAAATATTTTCATTCAAAAGTTAAAGAAAATTCGCTTCCGCCTCAAATACAAAAGTTTTCTGATGTTTTCTCTGAACAATTAGGAAAGTATTCAGGAGAACCAATCCACAAGAAAGCGTCGAACCAATATTCAGACGACATCGTCAAATTCCGTACGCTCCTCGAGATAGAGTCAAAGAAGCTTTAAACAAAATGGTTAGCGAAGGTGTGTTAGTACCAGTTAAACAAGAGGACTGGGCTACACCGGTAATAAGATCTAATGGTGAAATTAGGATATGTGGAGATTACAAAGGAACGGTAAACCCAGTTACGAAGATAGATTTATTCTCTACCTAGCATTTCTGAAGTATTATCAACCTTATCCGGAGGTAAAATTTTCACAAAATTAGATTTAGATCGAGCTTACACTCGGGCAAGGTGTGATGAAGAATCGTCAAGAATTCTTACATTAAATACAACAAAAGGATTATTTAGAATAATGAGAGTAAGATATTCGGAAGAAGAAATATCAAGTAGACCACGCGTCTGCTGGGATACATAAGTTTAGTTTGAAGCACGTTTTGAAGTAAACAACAATCTTGTAAGAAAGTAATAAAGTTCTTGCACAAAAGTTAACACTATTTCAATACGTATCTATTATGTCTTCTTCTTCTTCTTTTATTGCTTTCTCCTTTTCTTTTGCTCTTCCTTTTCACTAATTTCTTCTTACCCTTCTGGTTTTCCCATTGTCCTTCTTTTTACTACTTCGCTGTCTCTTCTTTGTCTTATCTTGTTTCTCTGTTCCTTGTCCATTTTCCTTTTTTTCTGGCTCTAACCTCTTCGTATTCCTTCCTTCCGATCTTTCTTTTATTGAGAGGCCTTACGGTTGTTCGCCCATTGTGGGCGATCGTTTCTGCTTTGGATTGCGCCACGTTGGGTGCCAATTTAATTGCCGTGCAGACCGTGTAGACAACTTCACAGCAATATGCATCAAAAATTACTATCTTCTTCCTCTTCTTTTTCACCAATTTCTTCATCTTCTTCTGGCTTTTCCCAATCCTCTTCTTTCTACTATTTCAGTGTCTTTTCTTTGTCTTATCTTCTTTCCCTGTTCCTTGTCCATTTTCCTTTTTTTTTGGCTCTAACCTCTTCGTATTCCCTCTTTCCGATTTTGCTTTTATCGAGAGGCCTTATGGTTGTTCACTAATTGTGGACGATTGTTTCCCCTTTAGGCTTGCTCCACGTTGGGTGCCAATTTAATTGCCGTGTAGACAACTTCACAGAAATATGCATCAAAAATTGCTTTCTTCTTCCTCTTCCTTTTCGCTAATTTCTTCGTCTTCTTCTGGCTTTTCCCATTGCCCTTCTTTCTACTACTTCACTGTCTCGTCTCTTCTTTGTCTTATCTTGTTTCTCTGTTCCTTGTCCATTTTCTTTTTTTTGGCTCTAACCTCTTCATATTCCTCCTTTCCGATTTTTCTTTTATCGAGGGGCTCTATGGTTGTTCGCCAATTGTGGGCGATCGTTTCCCCGTTAGGCTTGCTCCACGTTGGGTGCCAATTTAATTGCCGTGTAGACCGTGTAGACAACTTCACAGCAATATGCATCAAAAATTGCTTTCTTCTTCCTCTTCCTTTTCACTAATTTTTTTATCTTCTTCTGGCTTTTTACATTGCCCTTCTTTCTACTACTTCAGTGTCTTTTCTTTGTCTTATCTTCTTTCCCTGTTCATTGTCCATTTTCCTCTTTTTGGCTGTAACCTCTTCGTATTCCTTTTTTCCGATTTTTCTTTTATCGAGAGACCTTATGGTTGTTCGCGAATTGTGGGCGATCGTTTCCCCTTTGGGCTTGCCCCACGTTGAGTGCCAATTTAATGGCTGTGTAGACCGCATAGACAACTTCACAGCAATATGCACCAAAATTGCTTTCTTCTTCCTCTTCCTTTTCACTAATTTCTTTATCTTCTTCTGGCTTTTCCCATTGCCCTTCTTTCTACTACTTCGCTGTCTCTTATTTTTCTTATCTTGTTTCTCTGTTACTTGTCCATTTTCCTTTTTTTTGGCTCTAACCTCTTCGTATTCCTTCCTTCCGATTTTTCTTTTATTGAGAGGCCTTATGGTTGTTCGGCCATTGTGGGCGATCGTTTCCGCTTTAGGCTTGCCCCACGTTGGGAGCCAATTTAATTGCTGTGTAGACCGTGTAGACAAATTTACAGCAATATGCATCAAAAATTACTTTCTTCTTCCTCTTCCTTTTCACTAATTTCTTCGTCTTCTTCTGGCTTTTCCCATTGCCCTTCTTTCTACTACTTCACTGTCTCGTCTCTTCTTTGTCTTATCTTGTTTCTCTGTTACTTGTCCATTTTCCTTTTTTTTGGCTCTAACCTCTTCGTATTCCTTCCTTCCGATTTTTCTTTTATTGAGAGGCCTTATGGTTGTTCGGCCATTGTGGGCGATCGTTTCCGCTTTAGGCTTGCCCCACGTTGGGTGCCAATTTAATTATCGTGTAGACAGTGTAGACAACTTCACAGCAATATGCATCAAAAATTGCTTTCTTCTTCCTCTTCCTTTTCACTAATTTTTTTATCTTCTTCTGGCTTTTTACATTGCCCTTCTTTCTACTACTTCAGTGTCTTTTCTTTGTCTTATCTTCTTTCCCTGTTCATTGTCCATTTTCCTTTTTTTTTGGCTGTAACCTCTTCGTATTCCTTTTTTCCGATTTTTCTTTTATCGAGAGGCCTTATGGTTGTTCGCGAATTGTGGGCGATCGTTTCCCCTTTGGGCTTGCCCCACGTTGAGTGCCAATTTAATTGCTGTGTAGACCGCATAGACAACATCACAGCAATATGCACCAAAATTGCTTTCTTCTTCCTCTTCCTTTTCACTAATTTCTTTATCTTCTTCTGGCTTTTCCCATTGCCCTTCTTTCTACTACTTCGCTGTCTCTTATTTTTCTTATCTTGTTTCTCTGTTACTTGTCCATTTTCCTTTTTTTTGGCTCTAACCTCTTCGTATTCCTTCCTTCCGATTTTTCTTTTATTGAGAGGCCTTATGGTTGTTCGGCCATTGTGGGCGATCGTTTCCGCTTTAGGCTTGCCCCACGTTGGGTGCCAATTTAATTACCGTGTAGACAGTGTAGACAACTTCACAGCAATATGCATCAAAAATTACTTTCTTCTTCCTCTTCTTTTTCACCAATTTCTTCATCTTCTTCTGGCTTTTCCCATTGCCCTTCTTTCTACTACTTCAGTGTCTTTTCTTTGTCTTATCTTCTTTCCCTGTTCTTTGTCCGTTTTCCTTTGTTTTGCTCCAACTATTTAACTATTTCCCATATTTTATAGATAGCAGTGAGCCTTATTTATGAAAATAATAGTAATGGTGATTACTATGATTCTATTAACAGAAAGTTATTTCTAATAAAAACAAAGAAAGAGTCTAAAGCAGACTCAATAACGACGAATAAACTTTCCAGAAGGAACAAAAGAACTGTTCATATTTTCTGTAAATTCCACGATCCAAAATCGGTGGGTATCCTGAGCCAAAAAGAGAAAAAGTGGGTTAAAGGATTACGAAAAAATGTGTATGTTGTTAAGAATATTCAGTTGTTATGAAAAAAAATGTAAAGGTACGAAATTCGTATAGGTAAAATATACAAATATTTAATTTCATTTAATATCTCAAACGAGAAAATAACTTTCTTCTTAAGTTTCGAGCATTTGATGAAATACGACATTTAGTTAATCTTTATGTTCCATTTAATGTTGAGCATATAAAAAGCTGACGTTGCAATTCTTAAGTAGAACTTCGACACGCTTAGAGAGAAAAAAAGCAACGTCAAACGGCATCACTGCGCTACCTAGCGAGTGTATATGGTAAAATGTGTCCCGGAGGAAGGCGGGCTGATGTAGCAAGGAAGTTGATAAAACAATTAACATTTAATGTCCGACGTGTTTTATATTTTTTAGATATACTGGTCGTTGTTGTAAAGTGAGCACATAGCCAATACAAGACAGATATGTATACCGGTACTGCTTAATGCTTCTCGCATCTTCTCAAATCAGCATCAATTTAAAACTGCGAATTGTAATACTCCCTTTATTTTGAAATTTGTTTTAAAGCTTTTCTCTTTTAAAAGCTATTATTTTTTATTTTAAAGGTGGTGGATATTTTGCTTTATTTCATATATTTTGAATAGACAAAGGGCCGATTTCATAATAGGAATTTAAATTTAGAGTTACTTTAACCTAAAAAAATGCATTTGTTTCCCTATTCTTAAAGTGACTTTAAGTTAAAGCTTCCTTAATATCTGATTATGAAAACGGCCATAAGATCGTAAGTGCTTGATAAGGTCAGTTGTAAAAGATTACAGATATTTCGATTCGATATTATTTGTCTTCTTCATCCTTTGGTTTATTTGATATTCCCAACCACTTGTAATTCCGAGAATAATATTTCCATTTTTTTGTCGTTCGTGATTAGTTTAAAATTACATCATTATCAGCACTTTGCTGTCGAACGCGCCGAAGTAATATCAGTACAGGATACGAGTAATTTAAATATAATGTGTAACGACAAGGAGAAATACAAATCGTCTGATTGTTATTCAAAGCTACTTTTCAAATTCTAATTTATTCAACCTGTTATGATAAGTCTGCCATTAACATGCGTTATTATGTGCATTAACGACAGTTCCAGGTCATGTTTTGGTGCCTACTGCGTATAAAAGTTGTAAAATATTATCGGCCCCCGTAATCAAATACGTGTTCGGTTAATTTAATTAAAATAAAATTTACGTAAATGCAAATATGTCGCGCGTCAAGAATGGCAATTGCCTTGAAGGTTCGATTTTCAAAATGACTTTCAAGTTTAAAAAAATCAAGAATAATAAAGTTTGTATCATTTTATTTTTTGATTACTTATTTACAGTGTATCTGCTAATGATGATCGTCTGCCGATTATTTTAGTACCATTGATTTTATTTTTTTACATTCGATCAAATCCAGTAGCGTGCTATAAAATCGTCGTTTGACAATATAACGGAGACTAACCAATGAATGTGGTACTTGGAGACTTAAAGGACAAATATGTAGTGAATTATGACATGATGATATCCAAGACTCTTAGTGATTGGAACGACATGCTGCAGAGATTGAAATTGGTTTTTGCGAAGTGAAAAACAGCAAATTTGACTTTGACGCATTGCCAAATGTTATTTTGGGACATCCAAAATTGACAATCTTGGTTACATTCAGGCTGCGGTAAGTGAACGGCCGAAGTAGTCAGACCAAACCACGTGATCACTTTTCTCAATTGGTGATTAGTCGGAACGCTGACTTAACGATTTTGTGCAATTTGACCGTTCACTTAACGCGGCCTCAGACTCAATCACGCCAGGTAAGAAGAAAACGAGAGCCGCATCATCATAATTTCCGCCACCTACCGATGAACACGGAGTAAGAAGATTTTAGTGTTTGCTGGTCTACTTCCGAAGATTTATATGTAACTGCGCCGAAGAAGCAAGACCTTTAGGCGATTTGACAAGAATGAACATAAAATTCGAATGGAAGGAAGAACAACAACAAAATACCTTTGCAAGTTTAAAATCTGATTTAGAGCAAGAACAGTAACAGAGTTATATACAGACGCTTCATCAGTTGGGATAGCAGGAATGCTTCTACAGTCTGACATTGAGAAGAAAATGCAACTAGTGCACTGTGTATCAAAGAAGGCAATAGAATCAGAGGCAAAATATCACTCGAGCGGATTGGAGTTACTGGCAATAATTTGGAGTGTGGAAAGATTGAGATCCTATTTAATTGCTGTATACATTTCACGATCGGATTGCCGGATTGCTAAACTTTAGTTTATCTGCATCAGAAGATGTCGTTGAAACTAGAAATAGTGCGATGGTACAGTTTGCTTATGGAAAACGACTTTGAAATCAAACACCGACTTGGAACAAAAATGTTATACATAGATGCAATGAGTGGAGCGCCTGTTGAAGAAGCCACGTATACTATAGCCGAAATATGTGAAACCAGATTAGAAATATTTCTAACTCTGGAGATAGAAGACCAAGTGACACTAATGCAGAAATCAGATAAAAAATTGTTGGAATTAAACGATTAATTGCGAAGAAAGAAGTGACAGAAGAGTCAAACCGATGGTTACGAGCTTACAGACGGCAGATTGATGCAGAAGGTTGTAGTAAATGGAGAAGAAATAAAAGTATTTGTAATACCTGACACAATGAGGAGAAGCATTGGAGTAAAATATCATGACATAGAAGGACATTTCTCTATTGACAAAATGGTTTCAAGAATCTTAGAACACTTTTGGTTTTTAAAGGAGTGAGACGGTACTTAAGACGACATGTCTTCTTGAATTGAATGTTTTGTGACAAAAGTTCCGAGCGGTAAGCAAGCTGGTTATTTAAATCCAAAAGCACTACCAGAAAAACCAATTAGAAGAGCGACCAAGGCAACAGTTATCTGTTGATAATGACAGATACGTTGACAAAATTTGTAAAATTGAATCCTGTTCCAGATGTAAGAGCGGATTTTGGAAAATTTCATGTTAGATTATGGTAGTATAGTATAGTATCGATAACGGATAGAGGCACAGTTTTCACGTCAGGCTACTGCAGAAAAATGGGAATTTGTCACATTCTAAATTCAATAGAAAGAGCACCCGCTAATGGACAGTGTGAAAGAGTGAACCTAACTGTACATGGAAACAGAGTCAAGTTGGGATGAAAACACGAAGAAAATGGAATTTGATTTATGTAAATACTGCTGAAAATAAAAGCACAGGGAAAACGACTTACGAAGTATACTAAAAAGATTAGAAAGATACAGAAGGCTGCCAAAAGTGCAAGACGAGATTAGAGAACGAGTTATACAAGAACAAAACAAATACAAGGAAAGATACGATCAGAAAAGATACAGAGGTGTACGCTACGACGTAGGTGATATATAAGGACTCCACAACAAACAGGAGAACCGACGAAAACAGTTGAAATATAAAAGATCTCTAGTTCAAAAATGCCTCCTTGAATTCATTTTATCAATAAAATGTCTCAACAAGATTTGTGTAGGTTTTCATTCCGCATAATCTAAAATTATTTTCAAATATATAGGTTGTTCATTTAATAAGTTACAAACCTAACTTATTTTTTTTAAACGGAACACTGTATATTTTATTGCAGTTTCGGTTAGCCCTTGAAGAGACGATAAAAATGATATAACATTATACTTAATTATTTTTAGTATTTACCGAGTTATTTTTAATTTCATGCAAAAAATGGGTCATGTTTGAACGTCAGCCATATTGTCAATTTTAATGATACGACAAACAACTTTGGACCAAAATATTTCTAAATCCCTCTATTTTTACAACATTCGTCATTTTCATAAACCTAGCGACTATCAACAACACTACGATTCAGTTTGCGTATTGTAAAATTAGCCATTTTTTTTCAAATGGAACACTCTGTATATTATAGTATATTTGGATAATACGAGCTTTCCAACCGTATCATATTCTATGGTCTTAAGATTTATAACTTGTGAGTTATTATCACTTCTTTATAACCAACTTATAGAACGTGCAGTATAATATTTTCATTCGCCTAGAATCATTTTAGTTATTTATCCATACAGTTTATCGTACTTTTCGCGATTTAAATAAAAATAAATAAATAAAATTAGGAACTGAACGGTTTTTTCAGGTAATTCCTGTCATGTAAGATCACATTATGAATCGATTGGATAATCGCTTGATAGAACATGATAATGCTCTGAAGTGGTCGTCGTGGTTACCAGATTTGTCTCTCGACTTCCTTTATGGGGATATGTGTAAACAAATGAAAAAAAATATTCTCTTATCGCAATTTGTTTATAATCGTACATACGTATTTCGACAACCACGCCACTATCTTCATTTCTATTAGAGATTCAATGAGAATATCCTCTGGCTCATACCAACCAAAGAGTGTGTGCGTGTGTGTACGTAAAGAAACAAGAGCATAGTGTGTACTCGGCAAGTTCAAAGAGAAGAAAATGCGTGTTTAGCAATACGACGAGTTTCTTTAAAAATTTTTTTTTCAATAGTTTAAATTTTTATTATTTTTTAAACCTATTTGTGACTGGAGACATTTCGCTTTTCTTAGTTAATGTGTAAAATATGTTAAGATTCAATTTGTTTCTTTGATATGTAGCTTCAAAATAATAGAATATTTTAAAGTGTAAGTAGATTCTTTCCATTGGTTTTCATAGCGTAATTGGAATTATGTAGTGAAAATCGTTCTGTTCCTGTTTTTATTCCGTATTTTTATTGTAACCGTTACAACAATTACAAAGAAATTGTTAATTTGAACAAAAATAAAGTGTTTGGATAAATATCTTGAATGATATAGCAGATAAAATATTTCTGAGACAAATAAAAATATTATACAGCGCGTTTCTTAATTGGATTGTAGAGAAGTGATAATAACTCACAAGTTATCAATCTTGGGACCATAAAATATGATATGGTTAGAAAGCTTGTAGGAAGTACTATCCAAATATACTATATTATACAGAGTGTTCCATTTGAAACAATTGACTAATTTTACAATACGCGGACTGAATCGTAGTGTTGTTGATAATCGCTAAATTTTTAAAACTGATGAATTTTGTAAAAGCAGAGACATTTAGAAATATTTTGGTCCAAGGTTGATTGTCGTATCATTAAAATTGACAATTTGGCTGACAATCAAACATGACCCATTTTTTGCATAAAATTAAAAATAACTCGGTAAATACTAAAAATAAGTAAGTATAATGTTATATTATTTTTATCATCTCTTCAATGACTAACCGAAACTGCAATAAAATATATAGTGTTCCATTAAAAAATAATAAGTTAGGTTTGTAACTTATTAAATGAACGATCTGTATATTTGAAAATAATTTTAGATTATGCAGAATGAAAACCTACACAACCTTTTCTTGATAAAATGTATTTATCAAGAAAAAAATTATAATTTTTGAACTTTTCCAGACGTTTAGAACACCTTGTACAACAGCGCATGTGTCTCAATTAAAAATGTACAAAAACCATGAGGAAGAAGAAGACGAAGATCAAGAATATAGCTCTGATTTTGTGTGGAAGAAGATGAATTTGTTGCTGAAGATAAAGATTTAGTCGAGCCAAATGAAAGAGAAGATAATAAAAGACCAACTCTAGAAGATACGGAAAGAGATGATAATAAAAGACCAACTCTAGAAGATACGGAAAGAGAAGATAATAAAAGACCAACTGTGGAAGATATGGAAATGAAAAGGGGTAGAGAAGAAGATGAATTTGTTGCCGAAGCTGCAGATTTAGTCGAGCCTGAAGGAAGAGAAGATAATAAAAGACCAACTCTGGAATATACGGAAGTGAAAAGGGGTAGACAAAAACGAATGCCCACTACGATTCGCTGACTACGAGATCTACAAGCACTAACTAAATTGTGCGAGGACGCTAAATCCATCAGGACGACCGAATGTTGGCAACACTGATATAACCCGACGAGAAAGAAAAAGGAATCACAGGCGTGTGTGGTATGAGTTTGAAGAGGTTGGGAAGACGTTAAGAAGAGGTTGGGTTTGCTGATCAATAAATTTTGATAAGATAATAATTTGATATTTTTCTGCATTATTTGTTTAATGAAGGCATATTTTCCCTATTATTCTCCGTCTTGATGTTGCAACCTAAATTTCAACTTTTATCGGATGCAAATCTGTTTCAACAGAAGTATAAGGCGGCCGACGTGCGTCATGTATTGTTTGTTTTCTGTTCATGTGTGTTAGACAAAGCAAGTGCCCTGGGAGTATGTCTGCAGCCTACCCAAATAGGTTATGCACGAGTCGTGGCTGGTATAAGGGTTCTCTGTAGTCCACGTTAGGTATATCTGCCTATTTATACCGGGTGGAAAGTTTAAAACCCGTTTCTGTGAATTGCTGCTCGCCATTTGAAGACACAAAAATGGCAATGGTATTAAAGAAAAGAGAAAATTATGGACAATATTATGATGTTAAAATTATTCCTAAATATTAATACTTTCGGAATATAAATTAAATTTTCAAACTTCAAACGAAAAATTTAGTCGCCTATGTCAGATTGGAAACTTTCAGTTCTTTCTATTAATGGAAAATAATTTATACGTCATGCGTCAGTCAGAAAGTATTATGAATTATTGTACAGAGCAAATAATAGGTAGGTACTTTTGTTGTTTAAGTTATAACAATTATTTCTTTATTAAAATGATAATTGTGTAATTGCATACAAAAGTACTGTCGTTTCCGACTATGGTTTCTGATACTATCAATAAACTTGATAGAATGCTATTTTTGTATCTTTAAATGGCGAGCAGTAATCTACATTAATGTAGTTCTCAATGCAAGGTTGCTATATTCGGATTTCAAACTTTCCACCCGATATAACCTGATAAATGAAACCATGCCTCATCGCTGAAAAAGGTTAAATCAAGTAAATCGCCTTTAATTAGTTTCTCATTAAACTATTCACAGTGCACTACTAGTTGTTGATAATCATTGAGGATGTAATTGCCGAACGATAAGGACCTGCTCGATGGGAATGCATATACATTTTTTTATGCAAAGCTTTTGCGCAACGAGTCCTACAAATAAATGCCTACAAAAAGCACATAATTAAGGACTTTTAGTAGTATGGCTCACAGTACTACATACCTGACAGTGCTGATAACTGTTGCGAGTTAATTCATAGTTATAGTTCAGCAATGTATACAGGGTGTGCCAATAGTGCGTATTCGGTGGACAGCGCCTATATTAATGCAGATTTTGAAAACCTGTTTACGCTATTACTTACCTGTGATATAGATGCATGATTTAAAATTTGTTACAATTAGTTACAGGGTGTTCCAAAGACAGGGTGTTCAAAAGACAACGCAAAGTTGTGCGTTTTTTTTTAATGGAACGTACTGTATATTATGGTTTATTTCGATTCGTCTTTAAGAGTAGATGAATTTATTATAAGGATGTTAAGTACCTAAACCTAATAGTTTTTGAAATACTGAAATTTCAATGTAAAAAAGCTATTATTTGATGTTTTACAGATTAGATGTTTATTAAAATTCGGCACTTAAATTTTACAGTAACCTTACATAACCTCAATGGAACAGAAAACAATTTCCATCTCGCACATATTCCTATTATTTTACACATGGTGATTCATAACTCTGATGTTTATTTTACTCGGTTATTTTAAATAGAACACCCTATATTTTATTATTGAATTTAATAGGTCTTTGATTAAGCTTTACAATGATATAGGGTTCACTATGTGTTACACGACAAACCTACACATAGTAAGATGTCAAATTTGTAAATCCATAAAACAGCATTATTCCATCTTCTAATGGAATATTTTCTCCATAATATCGTTGATTTTATTTAGAAAATCTGTATTGAGTCTGTTTCTAGTTTCTAGTCTGTTAAAAATGACACTCATTTGATTTATGACATCACAAACGAAATGCATACTTAATTTCTTTTTTTAATTTTAATTTACCAACATTGCCTGATTATTTTAAGTAAGATTAAGTAACGCTAAGGAACGACAATAACAATAGCAATGAAAATTTTTGTAAAATTATAACCATAATAATAATAATAACAATTGATTTAACATTAACAACAATATAGAAAATTTTCAAAATGATAATCCTGGTCCTCTTCACATAATTGTTTTCTATGATAAGGAGATTGATTCACATTTAAATCACATGTCATAGTTATTTGTATTATTACTGTTATTTTTATTGGTATCTTTATTGATATTGTTGTTGTTGTTGGATGTTGTCTTATTTAAAATAATCAGATAGTGTTGATAAAATTAAGTTAGGGGGGGGGGGGCATCTTTAGGCGTGGATTCTTTCCCCACTGCCAGTGTGAGAGATGGAAGAGATTTGTCGGTTATCATTTGGTGGTATTTGCTTCGAACTGGTGTTCCAGTGTTTCCCTGGCTTGTAAGACAAAGAAGGTAAACATGTAGTAAGACGGTCGCAGTCATCGTTAAGGATCATAATTACCAACTATTACAATGTTACAATATAATGTTCCACTTAAAAAAGTTGAAAACAATTGAGAATCTCGAAAATCTCATTTGTTTCTCCGAGGGAACTACAAAATCGAGCAGGGAAGGTCCTGAAACTTTTCTAATTTAAGCTACTTCATAAAATTTTAAACGAAAAACTTAGCTATCGTAGCCATTTCCCGTAAACACCGAGATTTTGTTACTAAATCATTTACAAAATAGTAGGCTTTGGGAGATGATATTTTATAAACATAATTAATTTGACATCCTGAAGGCGATGCGATGATAAAAAACCTAACATTCCATTTAAAAAAGTTGAAAACAACTGAAAATCTTGAAAACCTAATTGTCATTTGTTTTTTTTTAAAGTACCATAAAATCTAAGAGGAAAGGTTCTAAAACTTTCCTAATTTAAGTTACTTCGTAAAAATACAAATAAGAAAGTTAGCTATTCTAGCGACTTCTCATGAACAGCCTGTATATGTGCTTGATTTAGTCAGGTGGTATCATTGCGTCCCGGAAGTGACGCCGTTTGAAATCAAAACTTTCATTGGACTTAGGTGATCATGCTCTTCACATTCTGTTTTTGGATTAGCCCACCATTTCGATCGTAGAGAATCGTTTCCGGGTGGCTATTTATATTAGGACGTCGACTATTTTATAATAATAATAATAATAATAAAGGCCTTTATTTTGTTGGCGAAGTTCAGCTGCGCTGTTCTACCACTTAACCCACCATATAACCTATTTCAAAATATATATAAATGTAATAATACAACTTAATACTTACGCACTAATTATAAGATTAAAGCTGAATGAGAGAATAAGGAAAAAGAACTATGTCTAAGTAATCAAGTGCTCGATCATCTAATGCACAGAAAGCATACGTTCCTTTAATTTTCTTCTAAAGGAATTTATCGGTAACAGTCTCAGCTCACGTGGTATAGTATTATAGACTTTTGATGAATAATATGAAAAAGATCTTTCGAATAAAGTAGAGTCATGCAACGGAATGTCAAGTCCACTAGTACGTCTTAAATTTCGACTATGAATTGACTTTCTCTGTATTATTAAAGAACTGAGATATGGTGGTAACGAGGTAACACATACTCTGTGGATTAAGCAAGTGATGTGGTGTAATCTTCTGCTATACATATTCAGCCAGGTAATATTTTGAAGTTTATGACTAACATGTTCCCATTTTCTTAAACCGAAAATAAAACGAAGACAGGAATTCTGAGTTTTCTGGATTCTTTGACTAGTTATAGCATCAATGCACGGGCCATAGACAGCATCATAATAATTAAAATTTGACAAAACCAAAGAATCACATAATTGAATTTTTAATTTAAATGGTAGAAAATGTCGATTCATGTATAAAGATTTCAAAGAACAATATGATTTCTGAATTAATTTATTTACATGCGAAGTAAATCATATGTTTTTGTCAAAAATAATACCTAAATTTTTAACCTCACCGGTAAATAAAAGCATACTGTCATTAATGAAAATACTCATACAATCTACGGCCCTCTGTCGATCTTTAGCATTACCAAATGCTACAGCAGATGATTTCTTTGGATTCACACATAAACAATGGTCATTAGATATTGATAGTAAACACTTCAGATTATCATTAATTAAATCAATTGCTAACTGTATGTCTGGTGATTTAAAACTGGAATATAGTTGAGTATCATCGGCATAGAAGTGGGAAGAACATGCTTTAATATTTTTATAAAAATCAAAAGTATACATGCAATATAAAAACGGTCCCAATACAGAGCCTTGTGGGGCGCCAGACGTAATTGACTGAAATGAAGATTTATTATTATTTACTACTACCGCCTGGGTTCGTTCAGTGAGATAAGAAGTGAAAAATCGAACTGATAGATCATCAAAACCAAGGTAATGTAGCTTTGCACACATTAACTGATGATCAATAGTGTCAAATGCTATTGAGTAATCAATGAGTACCAATACTGTTGTCTCTCCCCTATCAGTTGCTCTCAGAATATCTCAGAATATTATGACTTTCAATTAAACTGAAACGCAGTGTCCCATGTTTAATTTAAGCCATAGAAATAACTTTCTATTTCGTTAAATTTTCGTAATTTTAGTTCTTTATGTTTCACTTTAAAAATGACGACCAATTTCAAATCTAGTTTCATTTCTTAAATGCAAAACCAGTTAAGTTTTCGTTTTCGTTCTCTTTCCGATATATTCTATTCAAATATTTACCTACCCTTTGAAAGAAATAAATTTATAATAATTTGTTATTATACTTAGGTCCGGTTTCTCCATTATAGTTTAACTTTAAGCACAGTTTTATTCCTACGGAAACAATTATCGTTGCAATTGTTGCCATGGGAATAAAGCGAAGTTTAAAGTTAAACTGTGATGGTGAAACCGGACCTTAGTAAAGTCGTATTCATCTGAGAGTAATAAATAGTAATCAAAATTCCGATTTCCAGTTTGAAAGGTAATTTCAGCAAAGTGTCCAAACTACAGGTAAACAAACAGGAAGGAAAATTTCCGCAATTTTCTATAAACCACCCTTCTAAACCGGAGCTAACGTGAAATTAATTCCGTACTTAACAACTTCAGCTGTCCTCGGCAAGGTTTCAGTTTTAGGCATCGTTGTGTCTCTCTTACGCCATCGAATGGAGTAAATAAATTTCTTAGAGCGATACGCAAACAAAATGCGTGTTGCGTTTGATAGTTGATGGGGACATGGGGGAGTATCGATTGCCCCGCCCCCTGCTGTGAGCTGTCGCCATGGAGACCGCGACAGTTTTGTGGGGGACCACAGCACCCCGACGACGACGGCTTCATCGAGAGACATAGACTTAATATGAGTATGTCGAATATCGTGGGATCGACTCGTGTCCACTGATGAATTAAACAATTTATCAAAAATTATTCCAAATTTTTGCGATGCAATTTTATTAGCTTAATGCAAAAACCAATGAACCTGCACTACATTTTCTTTTAAACATGATTTTAAACATGATACAAAAGCAAAAAAAACCTTGTCCTGTGTATTATATTAACAATGGTACCTTCTTTTTTGCTTGGTTTACTTTGTGTTAATAAGTATTATACCGCCATCAAAGAAATAACCAAAATCATAATGAATAATAGTGTAGGACCTTTCACATTAAGAACATTTTTAGTAAAGTTGAAAATTAGAAAAATAGTATGGCATACTACGAGTTAATAAAGCAAAACCAGCCGTGCCTCTAAATGTACAAGAATAATGTGCAAAACGCAAAATCGAATTCAACATTAGAACTCCAACATAAAACTGGCAGCCAACATAAAAATTCTAACGTAAAATTGGCAGCCAACATAGGAAGCCAGCCTGGAATTCCACTCTTAACGAGCTTAAGGTTCCTCCAGCACTCAGGCAGACTCGACGAAACGTCGTACCGACGAGGAAGCCTTCCACAAAGGTCCTCAACCAAACTAAAGTTGGACCGACCATCAGGACAGCAACAACGCGAAAATGGGGCAACGCGCCCGCAAACAACACCACCGGGTGCTAGGGTGATCACTAATATGACTGGTGCTCTGAAGCGCGCCATGAGTTAATAAAGAGAAACGAAACCTGTCCCCAAACATTCGAATCGGAGGGTTTGCACGAATCAGAACCAATGTGGATCGACGAGTATCAATCACATGTCAGCAAAAGTCAATCACGTTAAAGGCCAAAAGTGAGACCAATTGGACCATGCATCAAGATGTTAACTCGCAAAAACCTGAAGTTCGCATAACTGATCTAAGGAAAAAAAAGCAGTAGAAGCAAGACGGAAATTTTATGGCTACGTAAACGCTTAAAATAATAAGTTCGCAAAGGAAAATCCCACCAACCAAATAAAATACGCCTGCACTTGTTTCGAAAAAGGATATCAATCCTATCAAAAGAAATAAGATTTCCATACGATAAGATTTTTTTAAAACCCCCATAAAAGTTCTGATGAAGAAATTCGTACCAATTCGCGGTCGGATTATTTCGAAACAAAGTCCAAACAAATGTGTTAAAATAAAACGTGAGATTATTTGATGTTTTCTAATCTAATTATTTCAGAGATAATAAATACTGGCTGTAAATGCGATTGATAAAATAATTGAGCAATTATGGATTAAAGTGTCAATATCGAAAAAAAAATTTTTTCTTTTAACGATTTTATTACTGAAGTGGAAATTCGTTTCCACTTAGTAATATTAGGTACTGACGTTTTTGTACAGGAGACTTTAATGTTGAGTTCCTAAATGTCTCGGTACCTAGCACTACAAATCTAAACAATTTACTGTGCTCATTAAATATCAGCCAAATAATAAATCAACCCACTAGAATTTTCAAAACGTCACGATCTTTAATTGATATCATTTTAACTACATATCCTGATATTGTATCAGATGCTAAATCTGTTAATGTAAATGTTTCTCACCGTGAAATGGTACATTGTAAATTGGTCTTAGCTAAACCACCAGTAAGTTCACAGTTAATTACTCATAGGAATCCCAAGGATAACGATTTAGAATTGTTCTATAAAACATTTTATGAAATACCCTTGCATTTTATTTTTCATTTAAATAACAATAATGACAAGTTACATTTTTTAATATCTGGTATTAATGGTCTATTAGATATATTTGCATCTATCAAAACGATAAAAGTTAATCGTTGTTCTTGTAGCTCTTGGTTATAGCTTATAGCTCATTTAAGCAAACAGGAGAAATGTCTGACTTGAATTATTATAAACAAACTCGTAATTTTTGTAATTGATGCTGAGAAAAGGGCATATTTCAATTTTAAATTTTCAAACAGCAGTCAGAGGGAACGTTGGCATGAATTGGTAAAGGCGAATATTTACGGAAAAAAAATGTTACAATTCCAAATCCTTTAAATGGTGTAGAAAATATTAATACGTATTTTATAAATTCCTAACTAAAATATAGATAATGATGATTTAGTTCAATTTTATAGCAGTAATCCAAAATGTACGGATATTATTGAAATTTGAAAGTGCAGATCAATGTTTAATACAGGAGATCATCAATAAAATCGAGTCGAATTCAACAGGAGATGATGGTATAAGTATTGAAGTTATCAAGTTATGTTGTCCGCATATTATACAGTTCTTAACACATATAATTAATGTTTGCTTAACTGAGGATGTATTTTCTGATTTTTGGAGGTGCTCATTAATTACACCTATAACAAAATGCGATAATCTGACAGATTTCAAAGATCTTCGACCGATAAGTAATTTACCTACATGTTCTAAGATCTTTGAGAAAATACTAAACTTGCAGCTGAGGCGACATTTAGTAAAAAATAATATTTTGCCTAGTCATTAATTGGGATTTAGACCTTCGCACAGCTGTGCAACTGTCTTATCAAAGATTACTGATGATATTTCTACAAATTTAGATAAATATTGTATGACTATTCTTGTACTATTAGATTTTAGTAAGGCTTTTGACACTATTGATCATAGCATGCTTTTATCTATTGTAAAATATATTGGTTTAGATGAAATTTCAATCAAAATTTTCGAAAATTATTTAACAAATAGAACTCAAAAAGTTAAACATCAAGGCAAAATATCTAATGCTACTACTGTCACCTCTGGAGTTTCCCAAGGATCAATTCTTGGTCCGACTTTGTTCAGTATACATACCTGCCAGCTGAAAAATGTCTTACAATCTTGTGAATATCATATGTACGCCGATGATGTGCAACTTTATTATTCATTTCAAATAAAAGATTTAGATGAAGCTATAACCAAAATAAGTATAGATTTAAAAAGCTCGTCGAATATTCTGCACAACTTTCGTTGTCAGTTAATCCTTCTAAGTCGGCAGTCATGCTGTTTGGTTCAGAAGAAATTGTAAGTTCAGTAAAGCTCACTATTAATAATACACTAATACCTGTAGTAAAGGAAGTGAAAAATTTAGGGATAATTATTGATCAATCATTACGATCATTACAATCATATTTCGAAGTGCATTCAAAAAGCATATTATGCTCTCAAATTATTATATCCGCATAGACTGATTCTTAATACTGAGACAGAGAAAATGTTATGTGAATCTCTTGTAATATCACCTTGTTTGGATTGTCATGATAAGAAACGTAAGCAATTGATACAAAATTCATGCTTACGCTTTATCTACGGAATTCGGAAATATAAACACGTAACATATAAACTTAAAGATGTAGAACAGATAAAACAGCGAAATCCTACGATCGCTTTTTGACCTGACATTGCAGTAGGATAGACAAATTGAAGCGGGATTTGCTCCTAATAAGTCCCCCATGCAAGGCGCCCATGTTTGCTGTCAAAAACGATTTGCAACAAAATTTTTAAAGACGTAGGGTGGTTAAACATGGAAAATAGAGCAAACCTTCAGACTGTTGTATTTTATCATAAAGTTATAAAAACTGAATTTCCGCCGTATCTAACTGCTAAAATAAAATATAGAACTGATGTTCATAATTTAAACGTCAGGTATCGAGGAAAAATCTCGCCTCCTCTTCATCGAACTGTACTCTTTGAAAAGAGCTTCTCATTCAATATTTATCTCACTTACAACTTGTTACCTGATTATATCAAAAAATTTAGTATAATAGTCTTCAGATCGAAATTAAAAAAAATGTTATTGGAGAAGAGCTAAACAGGGTTCGTGCTGTCGGGTGAGACAAGTGCATTTCCTTTTCTCTTGATTTTCTTTTTCTTTAATTGTGTATAAATCGTTATTCGTGTAAGCCGCGTTGATTATATGTTGATTATATGTTCGTTGATTATTTGTTTAAAATGCTTTAAAGTACTTCAAGGTGGTACGGTAGAGCAGAGATGCCACCTCGTGATATCCATTGACACTGTATGCATGTATGATTTGTGTGCTGTAAACTGTACTAAAATGGAAATAAACAATTTATTATTATTATTATTATAAAGCGCCGAGAAGCTGAGTGCGGCAACAAAGCCGATGCACACACGCAAAAACAATTTCTAAACGTTGGGCAATCAGAAATAAATGCGAGCCCGAGGGAATATACATGCGTTCCTTGAAAGCGTTTTCAATACAGTAATTCGTTACAAAAGTGGTAAATGGGTTGTAACTGATATGTTTTTATTAAATTGATTTACTTTATACAATAACATTTTTAGTAAAATTGAAAATTAGAAAAATAGAGATTAAAAGTTACGTTTTTGTGAAAATTCTCCTCCCCGAAATATGAAAAATGAACTACAATTGCAAAAATGATTCTCGGCATAGTACGAGATAATAAAGTAAAACCAGCCGTGCCCCTAAATATAGAAAGGAAGGGTTTGCACGAATTGAAAACATCGTGACATCAGGAGGAACCAACCGCATTTCAGATGATGTCAAAAAAAAAACAATGAAGTTAAACGTCAAGAGTGAAACCAAATTAATCTTTCAGTCGAAACATTAACTTCCAAAAAACTCTAATGCGAAATAAACCAACGGTCCAGTTTCTTTTCAAATCCAAAGTGACGAACGAGTTTGAAATTCCTCTCGAACGGAAGCTTCTTTTAATGTAATTGAATTAGTCGAGTTTGGGGCGATAATCAACACGACTCCCAAGATTCTTGAAAAAATAATTGGTGAAATCTACAACTTCTTAAAACCACTTTTGTAGGTTTATAGGCAATCCTCTGCTCCCTCCGACCCTGTATTGTAACTCGGGGTCTCTTTTTATCCTATTCTTAACTTAGTTCTTAACCATTAACTTCAAAGGGTGGTCCTTTGTCTTTCGTTCACCTTCATCTCTTATTGTCTCTTTCTTCCTCATGCCGGCGTCCTCTCTTGTACATTCATCTGAATCTTGGGAAGATCTTTTTGGGTCGAATCCCCATTCGAACGGTGATCTCTTTTCTCGATCTACGAATCCTTTTCTTTTTTTCTTGGACAGCGAAACTTGGATCATCTTTTTGGGATGTCAAGGTCTTTTTTAAAATTTTTTTGTAGGTCTGGTTTCCTTTTTAGTATAAAGTGAAGATCGTGTTTGAAATAGTTCTTCTTCTACTTTCATTTAGGGTTTGCTCGGATTTGGCGGTCACTACATTTTCCACGTCATTTCAAAAAAGAAAAAAAAATGACGACAGCTGTAACTTCTTAAACTTCCTTTTCCTAACAATAAGTCAAAACCTAGTTTCTAAATTGAGAAGAAGAAAAAAGACGGTTTTCCTCCACGTTCGCTGGTCGCCTCGAGCATCAACAACCATCTACTCACTACCACTATCGGTATAAACGAGTTTTCTTATTGGAGGAAGGTGTCATCTGATTGGTTGATGATGTTCGGCGACGGTCGTAAGCGACTGGTAAACGAGCACAATAAAAAAAATAGATTTGTTAAAACATAGTTCATTGATAATTTTGTAAAAATAATTGCATGACTCCAGTTGTCTCTTATATTTTGAATTGAAAACGTTGACAGAAAAAAAGAAAATCAACTCTGAATCAATTAAGGCTTAAGAGCCAGAAGTAAGTACTAGCTACATACTACTGAACTTCTGGAAAAAGCGAAACGTCGATTAATTAACGATTTAAAAATCTGCAGAAGAATGTAATTTAGGTAATATTTCTAATTCTTATTATAGTATAAATTTTAAAAGAAAATAAAAACCTAAATCTAAAAGTTATTCAAGTTAAAAGGTTTAGACTGAGAAAAATATTTTCTAATAATTAGAAATTGCTGTGCGGAATAAAAATTAGCTGTTGATCATTCAATCGGTTACGGATCAGTTTGCCAAACTAGATAATAAAAAATTGCAACTGGAATATTTAAAACGCTTCACAAATGTCTAAGAAATGTAGGTTCTTTACTGTAAATTTATTTTAGAAAAATTTTGTGCAAATCGTTTTTGATTGCAGTGAGAACCTCGAGCAGCCTCTGGACAGCTGTTTCAGCCCTGCTTGGGGCTTCTTCAGCAGAAACGTAGCTCGACATTCCCATTGCAGACCAAAAACGACTTGCCCAATTTATTCGCAAATGCGATGTAAGAATGATGAATATAAAATAGCGACATCTTACTATCGCTTTTTGACCTAACATTGCAGTAGGATAGACAAATTGAAGCGGGATTTGCTCCTAATGAGTCCCCCATGCAAGGCGGCCATGCTTGCTGTCAAAGCATAATGAAAGATTTTAGAAAAATTTTTGTGCAAATCGTTTTTGATTGCAGTGAGAACCTCGAGCAGCTGCTCGAGGTTTGCACAAAATTTTTCTAAAACTTTCATTATGCTTTGACAGCAAGCATGGCCGCCTTGCATGGGGGACTCATTAGGAGCAAATCCCGCCTCAATTTGTCTATCCTACTGCAATGTTAGGTCAAAAAGCGATAGTAAGATGTCGCTATTTTATATGTAAATTTATTGATAAATCGCTTTTTTGGAAACAAGAAAAAAATATTTTCTATTGCATTTTCAATAATATTTTAATCATTAATCCAAACTATTCTATTGTATTCAATAAAAAAATAGACGATGGCGGAAATTTTATGACTGTCTCAACATTGTGGATCTTTACGAAATAGATGAAATGCGCTTGCAAACGTTTACAAAAGATGAAGCAATTATCTAAAAATAGAATCTGCGAATGATATTTTTTTTATTTAAAACCACAAAAGAGTGTCAACGCTTTGAGAATTTTACACTATTTTATGGCCGGAGTATTTTAAAATGAATGCAAAGAAAGTGACTTTACTGTGATAAAAAAGCAGTTTCTTTGCCGTCGTCTTCTTCATCTCACGCTTTCTATTTTAACTCAGACGCTTTTTTTGCATTCATTATAAAATATGACCGGAGTATTTTTTTTATCATAATAAAATCCGACGAAATAGCTGCGGCAGGAAGCGTTTTACACACAAAAGAATTTCTTACAGTGGTGTAATCGGGAATAAATGCGAGTTAAACTTAATGTACAGGTTGTTTCTTGAAAAGTGGTTTTCACACCGTTAAAAGACAGTGAGCCTTTGCAGACGATCTAATTATATGTACACCAGGACAAAAAGACTTAAAAATTCAATATTGAATTATAAAAAGAGGATGAACATATAAAATAGCGACATCTTACTATCGCTTTTTGACCTAACATTGCAGTAGGATAGACAAATTGAAGCGGGATTTGCTCCTAATGAGTCCCCCATGCAAGGCGGCCATGCTTGCTGTCAAAGCATAATGAAAGATTTTAGAAAAATTTTGTGCAAATCGTTTTTGATTGCAGTGAGAACCTCGAGCAGCCTCTGGACAGCTGTTTCAGCCCTGCTTGGGGCTTCTTCAGCAGAAACGTAGCTCGACATTCCCATTGCAGACCAAAAACGACTTGCCCAATTTATTCCCAAATGCGGTGTAAGAATGATGAACATATAAAATAGCGACATCTTACTATCGCTTTTTGACCTAACATTGCAGTAGGATACACAAATTGAAGCGGGATTTGCTCCTAATGAGTCCCCCATGCAAGGCGGCCCCAAGCAGGGCTGAAACAGCTGTCCAGAGGCTGCTCGAGGTTCTCACTGCAATCAAAAACGATTTGCACAAATTTTTTCTAAAATCTTTCATTATGCTTTGACAGCAAGCATGGCCGCCTTGCATGGGGGACTCATTAGGAGCAAATCCCGCTTCAATTTGTCTATCCTACTGCAATGTTAGGTCAAAAAGCGATAGTAAGATGTCGCTATTTTATATGTTCATCATTCTTACACCGCATTTGCGAATAAATTGGGCAAGTCGTTTTTGGTCTGCAGTGGGAATGTCGAGCTACGTTTCTGCTGAAGAAGCCCCAAGCAGGGCTGAAACAGCTGTCCAGAGGCTGCTCGAGGTTCTCACTGCAATCAAAAACGATTTGCACAAAATTTTTCTAAAATATAAAAAGAGGAATTAATGATGAAGAATATGAAAATATATACAACGAAGACTAAGATATTGGCAAAAAATGAAGAGAAAATAAACAAGTAGAGCTGGAAATAAATCAAGAAAAAATTGAGCAAGTAGACATATTCAGATATCTACATAAAATGGCAAAGAAGACACCGATATAAACGACAGAATTAATATGTATCATTCGTTATTTACAGCGTTTCTAGGAAAGGCTAAAATGACCCTATATAAAACTGTGTATTAGACCGATATTGACCTACGGATGAGAAGGTCGGTACTGTTCACTAGGATACAATTACCGTACAATGAACGAGTCAATAAGAGAAGAATTGCAAGTGGAGCCAATATTGGTTAGAATTAGAAAAACAAAAACTGAAATGGTCCGGACACCTAACAAGAGTAGAAGATAGTAGACCTACAAAATCCAGATGGAAAGCAAGAGTGAGCATCCGAAGAAGAAGAGGAAGACCTTCGAAGAGTTGGGTAACAATTTTGGAAAAGAGGGGAGAAACGTGGTAAGAAACGAAGAAGTTGGTAAAAAACAAAAGATAATGGGCAAAGTTTGTCAATGAAGAAAGATTAACATAAATTAATGTTACCTTACACCTACAGGTGTTAAGGGTCTTGATTAAGTCATTGCTAAATGTTTAGAAATACAAAAAAATGCTCCTATAAATGAGATAATAATAATTTTATAAAAGTATTTTCTAAGAAGTATAAATAAAGCGTAATATCTTCAAAATTATTGGACATAGGGAACTTTCATTATACTCACCTTAAATAAACCTATTACTAAATAATAAATAAATATAATAAAAAAACTTAAACTTGGCATAAAATATTCAACAAGGTTACATGTCGTACACACAAACAGCGACATCTAGCATATTTCAAAATAATTTTAAATTATGGGGAGCTGAAAAATTGAAACTTATACCCTGCCTTCAATTGAATTCCTCATTAAAGTAAGTTGTGATTTTTTTATGAGGTTAGCGACACAATTCTAGAGCAAACAGTTGTCATTAACTGTCAGTACTGATCATAACATCAAATAAAAGCACAACATTAAAGTTTAAAGTAGATGCTCAAAGTGCTCTCCTTCAGCTTGAATATATAAGCGTACTCTGCGTTTCATGTTTTCAAACCCGTTTGCTAAGTGTTCGGGGGTTATGTTAGCACACACATCTGTAATGTCCGCACGAAGTTCTTCGATTGTGTGACGCGTAGTTCTAAAAACTGTGTTTTTCATGTGCGGATAAATGAAGTAATCCATAATTGTGAAATCCGGAGATCTTGCAGGAAAATTCACAATCCGATTATCGAAAAACTGCTGCAGGCAAGTCATTGTTTGATGAGCTGTGTGGGCAGTAGCATTGTCTTGCTGAAAAACCGTTCTGTAAGTTCATCATCATGTAGTTGATTAATGAAAGGTTCTAATAACTCATTTCGGTATCTTTCAGCAGTTACTGAGTTGTTAAAAAATATTGGTCCGATGATACGCCTTCTTGACACTGCTAGCCAAACACCAATTTTTAATGGATGTAATGGAGTTTCCACAAATTCATGGGGATTTTCTGCTGACCATATTCTCATATTGTTTATTTAAATACCCTGAGAGATGAAACCAGGCCTCATCGGAAAAGAAACACTTGTCAAGAATGTCGTCGTTGTTTGAGTTATCAAGAAACCACTGACAATATTCTGTTCTTCTGTGAAAATCTACTGGTCTGAATTCGTGGACTGCTTGAATCTTATATGGATAAAGCTTTAAGTCTTTTTTAAGAATAATGTGACATGTTCCCACTGATAGCTGAACTTCTTGTGAAAGTTTCGCAATTGATTTCTTGAGAGAGTGTTCCATTCGATCCAGAACATCTTCAATGCAGGCTGCAGTCCTTTTCTTAGCTGCTCCGCTCCCTGTTTTGCGACCAAGTGATCCTGTTTCACGAAATTTAAGAACACAAGCATGGATATATTTAACTAGCTGTTCATAAGTAATAGCAAAATTAGGAAACTGCTAACGAAACTTCTGTACACACTGATTAATTGAATAAACTAACTGTCCATTTTCTATTCTACCGGTTTGAAAATAACTTTCAACAATAAATATTTTCTGCTGTAATTCTAACATTTTGAATTAATTGAAAATACAAAGAGTCAATTTGACATTTGTTTAATTAAATAATTGAACGGCTATCAGTGCTGCAAATCTTAGGAGATAAAACAGTGAAATCATAGCCCACTTTAATGAGGAATTCAATTGAAGGCACGGTATAATTCGTATCGCACATAGTAAAACAAATTTTACACTTTTAAATTAAACGTTTTCTATAATTATCCAGTAATGACGACATGACCTGCTCATACAACACAATTTATTAGAACAGTAAATTAAATGGAATTTGCAGCGTTATCGATCCGAGGTGCATTGTGTCTTCATAAGTGGTTATATGTGGGCAATAGAATTGGAAGTAGTCGAAATGAAACGATAAATGTATAAATAAGGGCGATAAGATCAAATCAGCCATAAAAACAATCAGATTGGCAAAGGTTAGGACTGTATAAGAGCCGTGTTTATAATACTATTGTCCGCTGATGTGACGCCGATGCTGAGATAACCCCGAGTTCCTGACGATCCGGGCATTCTCCCGTGTGCAGGACTACCACCGTTAGTTGAACAATCAAAATCCACGTTGAAACGTTTTTTTTTTTTTTGGAGCTGGAAGAATCTCCTAAAACATCGGAATTAGAAAGTTCTGTTAATTACAACTCTTTATTTATTTGTATTCAGACAACGCCCGCTTTATATAGGCCTCATTCATTAGGTGGGAGAATACTCCGACTTGAAAACTGATTCATCTGAAATGCAGTCTACCTCAGAAATTCACCATTTTAAGTTATCTTTCCGTCCTTATTAGTATGCGGTGTCACCGAATTTACTCTAAGGCCCGGTATTATAAATGAAAGTTAACTTTAACTCCCAGTTTATTGCCATAACAGCAGTTGTGTTCACAATTATTACCATGGGAATAAACCAACAGTTAAACTAACTTGCCTTTATAATACCGAGCCTAAAACGAACAGCCTCCATTCTTACTTGACTTGGTGACAAGTCTGCGCTGGATCTTTCATCAGTTTTTCTCCTCGGCTAGCTACAGCGAGAATGGGGTGGGTAAAATTATGATGGTAACGTATTCGGGCGCCAGTACGGCGTTCAAGCTGATTGCATAAAAGCACCTCGTCAGCGTCCCTGAACTGACTTAGTGATTGCAAAAGGTCCCGTAAGCGTACCTCACTCTTCAGCGAAGGTAGAATAGGAACGAGACAATAAATCTACAAAATTTGGGCTTTACTTAAAGCGTTTTTCGCTGGCTGCACCAGTATGCACTGAGTGTATCTCTATCTCGTTTTATTACATAAAGCTGAACCGAGATGGAGATACACTCAGTGCGCACTAAGTCCAAGAAAGTGCGACCAGTGAAAAACGCTATTAGCTACAACAAAACACAATACAGACACTATGCACGGTATCAGTAGATAAAACAAAAGTAAACAATAAATCTTACGTTATGATTGCTGCTACTTAAACCATACGTATAACGTATCTATAATTTATGAATTCAGCCGAAATTCGCTCTCCGTAAAGGGCATACATTCATCGAAACGCGGTATCAAAATTGTTAAGTAAAAAAAAACACATGATTGAATCACGAAGTTGAATGTCAAACGTGTCGCTGCGGTGGTCAGGTTATGTTTTCGGTATGGAGTCAGTGGGGCAGCGTCACCTGATGATACGTTTGAGAGCGGGAGAGTTTCGACATGACCCTAGAAGATGGCGGGGCCGTCTCGGTGTGAACTCAACTCGAGTGGATAAAACGATTAACTACCAGGGGGTAGTATCGTACGTGAAGCAGGAAAGTATAAAGCGAGATTAAAACAGAAACTGCAACTGAAAGCCTAAAAAGAAAAGAAAGAAAGCCGTGGACACACGCAATTCGCTCAATTTACATGAGTTTACTGCACAGGCTTAGCATGAGGCTTTAAAATACCCCAAAACTCGCTGGTGGTGTAAGGGAAGATTCCGGCGGAACCGTAGATAAGTTCTTCTACTAAGTTCGAGCAAGAACTGCGTTAAATTCACAACCACAAAATAACACACCTTTGGCCGGCAAGAGTAAAAAACGAATGAAAAGTAACGGCGAAATGCGTTGCAAAGCTAAAAATACCAGCCAATCAGCTGAGAGGTCGAATACAATTTTAATGCCTCGATAACCAATGAAATTGCCCGTAACCGTATTTTGTCAGATAATTTCGACTTGCATCGTAAGTGCGGAGAAAGCAACGGCATACAGTGTTGCCAGGTAAATACGAAACTCGGTGGATGATGAGTTGTTGCCATGATTTGAAATGTAAGGTCTAATACATACTTGGATGCAAAGTCGCGCAACTTTGTTTCAAAGTCTTGTTTCGCGATTGTTTCGAAACAGTTGCTAGACAAAATGTGATGTATCTCGAGTGTTCAGGGACAAAAATCGCAGAATCTTTGTTTCCCATTTCAAATGGGAAACTTGAAACAGTGTTCCGCAACATTTGGACGTGGGAGAAAAAAGATGAAGATCAAAAATTCGATAAATCTCGCTCACAATCAATCACCTCCGTATTTTATCGGCTCTACTGTGTTTCTTTTTAATTATGTGGTCTCAAAAAAAAAAAAAAAATTGATTTACATGGTACAGCTTGCTTGTAGCCTTGTAGGACGTCTTTTTAGTAGAGTATAAAAATCGAATAATAAAAATAGATATACAAGATGTTATCGAATAAAATGACAATGATTATACCACGTATAGACCACATTAAAGTATTACAATTTAACCTAATTTATCTACATACAAAACTCTTTCGTTCCTGAGGTATAACCTCCTAAAGAGGCAACTTGAATAGAATATTTCCTCAAATATATCTGTAACGGTTTGAGGTAGATCGTTGAAATTTGACATGCAGTATAAGTGAAATACAGGGATGAATATATCATATGGAAAATTGAGCGTTCTTCGCCAGTGGCGTAGATCTGGGGAAATAGGTTATTTCATTTAACATTAATTCATTAACCACAAATAGTGATCAAGAGAAGTAGCAAAATTTGTTATACAACTATTGATCAGATAGCAATAATAACGCAGATAAAAATTATTTTACTTTTTCATAGAAATTGTTTAAAGATCGCTGAATGCAGCTTAAATGTTACGGCGGAGTTTGGTTTTCAACTATTCTTCGACGTTCGGAACCAGAAAAAAGTCATAAAGACGTAGACCATGACCTAATGCACAGATATTGTACTGAAGTCAGGTCAAGTATCGTGTTTTTTCGTAAATTTTAAAAGCAGAAAAATTTGTAACTAGGAAAGTTCTTAATAGTTTAAAATATTCTGTTCGTGTTGCATTAATTGATTATTAGTGTTGTGCTAATATGTACTTAAAGAGATAAATTTAAACAAGTGCAAATTCTTGCATCATTGATTAAATTGCCAGTAATCAACTTACAGTGTTGATTACTAAAGTTTATTGTATTTGAACAGCAAAAATAAATTCGTTTCTTTATTAAAACTTCGAATAAACGACGAAATAAACGTCTGCACTAGGCGAGAGCTTTTATGTCTTTATGGTTTAAGCCGACGCAGAAATTCAGGTTCAATATTATCCTTATAAAAACATGTGTTTTGTGTTGGAATGTAAACAATTAATAAAATAGTGCGATTGAGAGCTAGCGAAGTTATTCAATCACTTATTTTGAACCCATAGATTATTGTGTGTACAGGCAATCTAATTTATTTAATTTTTCATCGTATTATACTCCAATTCTTGCTTTCCGTTTTTAGAATAGAAATAGTTTCTGTTCTTGCAATACTTATTCTGCAGCTATTAGTGCGATAATTAAAAAATAATTTCACGCATTTTCAACCCAGTTACAAAACTAGCTTACGAAGATGTTTAATTACTTCAGTAAAAATCTAACGAAGATTAGTTACTCGTTTTTAACATAATTGTTATTGTCTATTACAAAAAGGTGCTTAAACAAACGTTCTTACTTATCACATGTTGAAAATACAAATAAGCATGCTGCTATCATATTCATATTCGTATACAATAAGATCTTGACCGAGTTCTTCTAAACTTAAATAAAAAGTTTTATTGCGGTTTATTGCTTTTATCGGAATAAATTGTTGAAACAAGTCGTAAACCAAGCAGACGTTTCAAAACAAAGGGACTGCGTTCACTTGTAATAGGTTAGTTTTTAATTTTTGGGCAAAAAATTTCAGATTTGGAGAATTAATCTCTTATGTAACGAGGAACTTACAGTTTCATTTAAAGACAGAGGTTTTGAAACACTCTGTATTACGCTGTTTTATGTACAGTTCTAAGTTATAATATTGTCTGGGAACAAACTTCTACGAGCGAAAGAATTTTCGTATTGCAAAAAAGGATCATACGATTAATTTTTAACTTATCACCTCTGACTTAATGCAGAGAAACTTTCAGTAAATTTAAATTACTTCCGCTGTTAGTTTGAATGTAAACACCTCGTACAAAGTCTGGTACGGAAGAACTCCAAATTTAAGCTATCCCGGAGAGTTTGGTTGTAAAGTTTATTGTCTTAACACTAAAGTAGACAAGTGAAAATTCGAGGCTCGCTCAAAAGAAGGAATACTGCTAAGATATTCAGATACTTCGAAAGGTTATAGGGTCTGGATTCTCAAAGGCAAGAAGGTTCAGATTACCCGTGATTTAAAATCTTTAGAGACCACTGTTTCAAAACCAAAAGATTAGTAAGAATTTGTTCCTGCAGAAACCGTTGCTGAAGATATCCAGGAATAACAAGATTTGGACTTCGAGATACGTAACGACACATTAGAAAATGATAAATGTTCTGAATTTCGAGAAGTATTCGATGAAAACGAAGTAAAAAGGGAAGATGTAGTACACTTAAGAGCAAGAGGAAGACCAAGAACCGGTAGGAGAGGAAGACCTAGAAAGCAGTATCAAACCCAGAAAGAACTTGTACCGGAAGAAAATGCACAAACTATCAAAGAATATAAAGAATAAGGAGTGTTAATACCGCAAATACCAATGATTGAAGACGTGTCAAGTCCCAATGCAGATAAATGGTTGGATGCAAGCAGGCGAAGTTTCATCAATTTTGAAAAACGACACGTGGGAAGTCGTCAAATATCCGAAAAATAAAACAATTATTGGTAGTTGAATCATTCTAAGTAATAAACTAAATCCTGATGGATCAGTACATAGGAGAGAAGCTCGACTAGTTGCCCAGGGTTTTTTTTTTACAAAAACCCGGTGTACATTTCAATGAAACTTTTTCGCCTGTAGTGAAAAGTAATTAGTTCTGTACAAATAATCACAGCTACTGCAATAAAATTGAATATATGAAAGTTGGGCACTTTGATGTTTCCACAGCCTACCTGAATGGCGACTTGGAAGAAGAACTATTCATGAAACTACCGAAATTTCTGAAGGAAGCTTTGAAACGAGTTGCTGAAACGAAGAAGTTTGGAAATCAAAACAACAAGAAAGCATTAGAAGCTTTGGACCACCTCCAATGTGACGATCAAGTAGTATTATTTTTGAAGAAAGTCCTTTACGGACTTAAACAAGCTGGTAGAAGTTGACATAGGATAAGAAGCTCGATGGAGTTCTTAAATTATTAAAAGCTCGTCCTCTGAACGCTGACCATTGCGTATATAAACTTGAACAAGGGGGAATTTTAGCTTTTACTGTAATTTATATTGATGATTGATGGTGCGATGAATTACCTAGCAACTACCACTCGTGTAATGTGTTATGTTCTTCGCCGCGTTAAATGTTACCAGAGAACACTGGAAGACTCTAAACTTCTGCACACGCAAACCTCTGAACGCCAAATTACAAAAAAAAACAACCGATATAATAACGTAGTAAATAAAATATAACTAATGAATTGTATTTACGGAAAATAATTAGTTTAGATTCACGATAATCTTTGTATGAAGTCGATCCCCATTTTCTCTAGTAATCAGAAGCCCTTTTGTGAGTGGTTTGATAAAAAGCGCAATAAAATCTGGGCAAACGCGCTGCGGAAGAATGGATCATAAAGTGTTTCGTTCACGTAATAAATAATAACGCACGGTATGCATAAGAGTCTATAAAGTGAAGAAAACACGCGTACAGCTCTATTACGTTACAGGAAAGTATTTCTGTTTCCAGACGAATCGATCAACCAGCAGTGAAACGTTGAGCCACTGTGCAATACGTTAAAGTGTCCTTTAGAAGATTAAAAATTTTCTGAAAAAATCAAGATATCGAAAAAGGAAGTAGCAAAAATATTTGAACATTACAAATCATAATAACTAAAAGACAAAATGTAAATATCTTCTTGGAAGTACAAAGGAATTATTTTTGCTTTTATTTGTAAAAAAATAATCATATTAAAGGGTCTATTCTGTATCAAAACAGTTAAATTTAAAGGGGTGTTAAATTTTGTTGCTACGGTAACAACCAATCATGGAACTGTGTTTTAAATTTTAGAGGACCTCTAAATTTTAACAGCCTGTTAATAAATTACAGAATCTGCTCCTAATTACGTTTGTTTTGTTTATGTGTAAGTAAATTTCGATATTATTAGATCTCATCAGGACAGAGTATTTAAGAACAAAGTTATTTTTACCTGTTTTAAACTATTTAACAGTTTATTTACCTTGAGAAGAAGAAAACTAATAGAAATAGGTATAGGAAATGCTACCACTAATCCATGAAGAATTTGAGTCTGTATCTCGTGATGCAAAAATATACAGGCTGTTTCATTCACGAAAACTGAAATTCGGGCAATTAAACATAAAAGGTTCGACGCCATATTTTGACCATTCATTGAATTTTTCAATGATAACTAGGACATGATTTGAAAGGCTGAGCATTATTCTTTCAAACGGGAGGCAAGTTGAATCTTGAAATTTGATACTGTCGTAAATACATTCTCTTAAATGAAAGGTCACCGAAATAATTTTTTTTCTGAAATTCGAAGATATCTCAAAAACCGTTGCGTTTAAGCAGGGAAGCCTTAGCAACTTTTACTTAAAGTAACGTACAGAATCAGAATTTGCAAAAAAAGTATAGTATTCCATTTAAAATAAGAAACTTCATGCCGACTTCCTGCATATCCGGAAGTGATATAATAGTGAAAATAATTTAATCTGAAGGGTTACTTCCTGCTAGGGCAATGTATTAATTTTCAGAATGTTTGTATGTTCTCTTCTTCGAAAACTTTTAATGGGGCACTCAACTTGGGATAGCCTGTATATAATAAAAAATAACGCTTTGCGTTAACCAAGCAATTTAAGATGCGCAAATGAAATTAAAACATCTAAAAATTTGACCTCAATGGAACGCCATTGTACAAATAAATTAAGAGGCAGATTTACAGTGTAATAATCGCGACCTGTTCGAGCTTTATTTGCAAGAAGAAAACATTTCAGGAAATATTTAGAGTATTCCAGACTTTCTATCCGCACTGTATCATATAAGTTATGATTTTATGTTACATGATAAAACATAAAATAACATAAAATTACAAACTCGGAATAAAATCCAAAATAATCTTGCACTTTCCGTTATTTTTCAATTTTTCTGCAAATTTTGGTTGAAAGTGACAGTACCTAAACATAATCTGAGCAACTGACTGTGATCGAGTTATAAAGAGATGCGTATAGAACGGAGCGAAGCAGCAAACATTGCCCCCGCTTCCTTCCGAAACATATAAAGCAATTGTGCCCCCGGTAGGGCGGGGGCGGCCGGCTGATGGCTCGTGTCAACTGCAGGCCCGCACAAAGAGATGGCTTCTTTCAATCTGTAATTACTGTCCTGACCTGCAAGTGAAGAGCGGAGATGAACCTTTATAATTTTACTTTTCAGATACTTTAACCCATTTCATAAGCTGTTTTCTGCAGTTGCGGAGCTTTAAAAGCTTCTCCGTCAAGGATACAGAGTTGATGGAAGGAAAATGACGAAAGTGGTTAAGTATTCGTATACGATTCTGAAGAAGAACAAATCATTTTTTGTTCTTTCAACGTGCTTGGTTGGTTTTGGATTTTCTGTTAACGCGCCGAAGTGAATACGTAATGATAACTGATGATTGTGATGTTCTTACGAAAGACAGACGGACAGACAAAGTGTCATATAAGCGTGACAATAATTTATCATGTTTGCGTTGAGCATGGATTTGCAATTTGTAATAGTCTGCACGATGCCGGTTACATGGATTTAGCGTTGACAAGATGAACTTTGACTAAAATTGATTTGTTTTAAGAACACAATATACCAATAAGACAATGTAATTGATGTACTCAGATTATTTTTTTACATATTTTTACTGATTTGGCACATATATTTTTTTACATACAGTATACCTTTCGGCAGTATTTTAAATAAATAAAATGTTAGAATTATAAATTATAAATAAGTATACCGGGTGTCCCGCGCCATGTGCTCACCTTTCTAGAATCTTTATTTATTAATCGATTAACCTCAATTTTGGAGACGATAAACTAAACAATAAATGTAATTTTTCAACATACTGACAGTCGTCATAGGACTTCCGGTTTCGCCGGAAGTGATATCCACTTTCTTATTTTAAATGGAACACCCTATATATTTTTACATATTTAAAATCTACGGAGCATTGCGAGTCCGAATACGTTTCAATTGTTAATTTTGGTTTCCATGACAACGAAAAGAACTTTTTTATTTTTCAGTCTAGAAAGCTATGAATCGCATTTTTTCGATCTAATGCGATCAAGTGTTTCGAAAAAATCACTCCTTTGATGGTATTTTGATTTTTAACATTTTTACATTTTTTGAAATTTTCATTAGCTCTTAACTCATTTCTTTCGATAGAACCTCATATGTTTCTTAGCTTAGTTCAACAGAACATTTTTTTCTGAGTACACTGATACCAAATACGTCATATTTTCTTTGAAAGTCATTTGAAATAAAGGGAGTGTAAAATTTCAATAAGACATGCTCTGTTTTAAATTATTTTTAGAGGAAATATGATGTATTTGGTATCAGCGTATTCAGAAAAAAATGTTCAGTTGAACTAAGCTAAGAAACATATGAGATTCTATCGAAAAAAAATGAGTTAAGAGCTAATGAAAATTTCAAATGCTGAAAAAATTATAAAAAGCTAAATACAATCAAAGAAGTGATTTCCTGGAAACACCTGATCGCATTAGAACGAAGAAATGCGATTCATAGCTTTCTAGATTGAAAAATAAAAAAGTTTTTTTTTCGTTGTCATGGAAACTAAAATTAACAATTGATACGTACTCGGACTCGCAATGCTCCATAGATTTTAAATATGTAAAAATATATAGGCTGTTCCATTTAAATAAGAAAGTTGAAAACGAAACCGGAAGTCCTATGACGACTATATCGGAAAATTATATTTTTTGTTTAGTTTATTGTCTCCAAAATTCAGGTTAATCGATTAATAAATAAAGACTGTAGAAGGGTGTATAAAAATATAAAATAATTGAAATTAACCTCCGCCCACAATTTTTATATCCGTAGATACGTATTTCGGCAGCTAAGCTGCCATCTTTAGTACGCCACCAACTTAAAAGCACTAAAAAATGTCTAAAAACAACCTAATCATATAGATATTAGACATTTTTTAGTGCTTTTAAGTTGGTAGCGTACTGAAGATGACAGCTTAGCTGCCGAAATACGTATCTACGGACATAAAAATTATCGTGGGCGGAGGTTAATTTCAATTATCTCTTAAACCACAGTCTCCTTTACTATTTTAGTTTAAGTATATAAAATATTACATACACAAATCTCAGATTAAAGCCGCTCCCAGACGATAGACATTATTGGCAATTAAAGTTAACGTCGGAAAAATAAATTTAATGGCTTAGCTGGCACAGAAAAATTAAGCCTCGAGGTGCGTTTACTTATTAAACCTCATAAGAACATTAATAATAATAATAATAATAATCTTTAAAACGAAGATATAAGGTGTCGATGACTTAAAAATAAACAACGAATATGACGCCTATGAAAGAAATAATATTAGCAAATCTTTAAAAATTAAAGCTTCAGTATTTGGTCTTATATACACGTTCTCGATATTAATAAAGCACTTAAATGTCCAAAATGGATACAAGTAATAAAACAATGCATCAAGGAGTTTTTTGTCTGTTGGGAATTAAAGTATTATCAAAAATATAATATACTAACATTACCTTATAAAAATGAAAATGATTATAATGTAAAAAATTCTTTTGTTTCTGCAGAACAATTTCAAATCTATCAATGATCTGAGAATTTTGTCTTACTTTCTTTAGATGTTGTTTCCTTATTTACTAACATCCCTACAAATCTGTTATACGTGGGCTGCTGGAAAAGTTTTTGGAAACGGTATGAAAAAAACGCATATGAAATTTGGTAAACGGTGTCATTGTTTTTCGAAGTATTCGCCTTTGACGTCAATACACTTTTGCATACGCTCGAACCAATTTCTAAAGCACGTTTTCCACTCTAAAGATGGTACCTCAGAAACCAGTGTCCGGAATGTTTCAACCGCTGCTTCAGCCGACGAAAATCGCTCACTACGCATTTTATTTCTGATATTTGGGAACAAAAAGAAATCATTAGGTGATAAATCAGGTGAGTATGGACAATGAGTCATTAATTCAACATTTTCGTTGGACAAAAAATCAACTGTTTGACGGGCTGAGTGAGAGCTGGCGTTGTCATGATAGGGAATAATTCGTCGATTTCGATTGTTTCTTCTTATTTGATCGATGACTTCCGGCAAACAAATTGTAGTATACCAATCAGCATTCACGGTTTTTCGATCCTCTAAAGCCACGGTTGCTACATGTCCAGTTAAACCAAAGAAACAAGCAAACATTTGCTTCGCAGCATTGCGTGAACGGACAACTTTTGTTGGTTTTGGTTCATTTTGAAATACCCAAACGGTCGATTGTTGTTTACTTTCTGGCTCGTACGAATAGATCCACGTTTCGTCACCAGTAACGATGTTATAAACTAAATTTGAACGACTCCTATTGAATTTCTTGAGCATTTCTTCGCACCATTTGACACGACTCCGCTTTTGCGCTTCTGTTAAATTGTGTGGGATCCAAAGACTACAAAGCTCTCGTACGTTCAAATGGCCATGCAAAATCTGGTGTATTGATTTCATATCAATGCGTAAGGATGCTTGAATCTCACGGTATGTCACATGTCGATCTCGCTCAAGCATTTCACGCACAGCATCTACATTAGCGGCAACAACAGATATTGATGGACGACCTTCACGAAATTCGTCACTGAGAGAGGTACGTCCACGCTGGAATTCGGCAAACCAATTATAAACACTGCCCTTTGATGATGCTTCATCTCCAAAAGCCAAATGAAGCCGATCGAGGCATTGTTTCGGCGTTAGACCACATTTGAAATCGTAAAAAATCATGGCACGAAAATTTTCATGCGAGATTTCCATGTTTACACACAATTACTTTTTCTCAAATGCTGTACAAACAAAACTAGTTCACTTGGATGGGAACTGTCAATAGAATTATAGGCAAAGAACGTCAAATTTTTCAAATATGACAGTTGATAAACGCTAACAATTCTAGACCTACTCCAGAAAATTTTCCAGCAGCCCACGTAGAAACTGTAAATGAAGATTGGTCTAACAAAATTGAACCATATTGTAATTTAAGTAAAGAAAAATTCTTAGCAATTTGAATTTTTTTATTTAATAATAGTTATTTCTCTTATATTGATAGTTTTTATAAACAGATTTATGCTGTTCTGATGGGCCCTCCTCTTAGTCCTATTTTAGCACAGATTGTGATGGATCGTCTTTTGGATTACGTAATGTCATACCTCAATTACCTTTCTAATTTGGTTTTATAAAAAAATATGTAGATAACATTATTTGTTTTTTACCAAGTAATATGATTGTTACTACGTTAGATGTTTTAAATAATTTTCATCCACAAATTCAATTTACCACAGAAGAAGAAACTAACAATTCAGTTCCATTTCTGGATATTAAATTAAGAAGATTAGAAAATAATACAATCATAATGAATTGGTATCAAAAACCAACACATTCAGGTAGATTCATTAATTTTCATTCATGTAATCCTTTAAAATTGAATGTTTTAATTTCTTTTAAGAATAAAATAAAAACGTTATGTCATCCAACGTTTTTAAAAAATAATTTAATTAAACCTTGAAATCTTTCTTTGTAATAATGAATATCCCTTAAATTTAGTTAATAAAATTATATTTCAATGTAATCAAAATCAAAATCAAAATATTCAGAATATTAACAATAATAATTCACAAAATAACCAAAATCAAAATATTTTAATTTATAAAAAATTTCCACAAATAACTAATTATACAAATCTGATCATTAAAAAATTAAAAAATAATTAAATAAATTAAATAATTAATATAATTTAAAAACAATTAATAATCACTTTGGTAAAACCAAGGATAAATTTCCCTCTTTTTTATCAATACGGTACTGTTTATTGTATTCCTTGTACTGAATGTGATCAGGTTTACGTAGGACAAACTTCCAAATTTTTGGCTTAAATCACCACTATCACAACATAAATCTGATTATAGATTAATAACTAAAAAAGATAAAAATTCAAGTGCTTTAGCACATCATTTTAAAGAAAAAAATTATTTATTAGTTTTCACTAACACAAAATTTTAGAAGAAAAGAATTATTGTGTAAGATTATCCTTAGAATTATTTCACATTAAAAAAAAAAACAGTAATCGCAATATGGAATAACAGAATCCAAGGGTAAAGGTATTTTTAAACAATTTTCTGAATCTTGATTCTCCTTAAAAAAAATAAAATTTGTTTTTTCGACAAATACTTTGAAATTCCGAACTTTATAATTTTGGAATGTAATTTTAATTGAAAAATATGTAAGTGATTCTACTGTATGTAATTCGATCATTGCAACCTTCTTTTTGTAATTTTTGTTCTGGTGAAGGCAGTAAAGGTTGCCAAAAGTTCAACACAAAAATAAAAAAGTGTTTTATTGACCGCTAGCCAGATATCTTTGATAATACAAGTAATAAAGTTAAAGATAAAAATGAAGAACTTTTCAGTTAAAACTTTCTCCATATTTAACACCGATTAAGCAGGTTACAATTTAATCCCAAAAATTTTTATACACTGTGTTGAATCGTTTTTCAGACATAGCAAAGTAGCATATAAAATTAAATACTTGCATTTATTGGCTCTCTTGTAAATTTTTGAGCAAAATGGCAAAGGAAAATATTATCCGGAATATTAAAATGCACCTAATACAATATTTAAAATTTTTAATTTCGCAGCCAGTTTCCTTTAAAAGGGCATAAATCTTCTCAAAAATCAAATACCATCTTAAAAGAGAATGTTTGCGAAATTTAAAGTTCTAAATTTGATATGACGTGCACTTTAATATTCCGAAGAATATTTTCCTTTGCCATTTTGCTCTAAAAGTTACAAGAGAGCAAATAATGGCAAATATTTAATTTACATGCTATTTTACTATGTCTAAAAAACGACACAACACAGTGCATATGTAGGTTTATAATATGTATTTTTTTTGCCTAATTTCTGTGGACTTCTTTTATACAAATTCTAATAAAATATTTCGCTGGATAATAATTAACAATAGTGGAGTTTCATTTTATTACAGTCTCAAAATAGAGTATATTTGTTATTATTTAGCTTCAGAGAATTTTAAACTTTAAAGAATGAATCACGATTCTAGTTTACCTAAGTCGATATTTTTAAGGATCGCTAGGTTACGAAAATAAGAGTTCTAACTCGCCTGAGCAAAGTGCAGTTGACAATTATACGATCGAAAAACATTTTTTTTTGAATACGTGCCGGTATGATCAAGAATGACTTTTTAACCTTGGTTGCAATGACAGGCATTAAAAAAAATAAACTGTAGGGTGCTATCCTTTTCTGATGAGAGAGATTGAAAGTAAAGAATGAACTTAAAAAGTACGTAATGAAGATACGAAAAATTGATATAATCATTTCTCGCTGTTGGTTTTGCGGTCGATTAGGCTTCCCTTCATGCACGTTTGTCTTTGGGGTTGTTGATCGTCGCAGGATCACTATTCGTCCGAGGAGCTAATTTCTTTTTCTTCCCTGCCAGCAATGAGACGGGGCAGACGTTGTCGTGTTCGATAAGTTCAGGAGTTTTCGGTGTGCTGGAAACGAAGTTATTGTTGGACTCGTTACCCTACCGTCCTGTGCGGATACACTCACTCCGTTAGATATAATCCCCGACTGTTTGTAGGACCGATTTCTATGGGTTTTGCGAAAAATATATCCTTCTCGGACTTGCTTTCACCGAGCTAGCAAGTGTTAAGGGGCAGATTTTCACCGGCAGTTTGGCTCCAGGTGTAAGCCTACGTTCAATGTCGTGAGCAGCAATTGCGATCTGGGAGCCGTCACCGCTCCCTACATGCTTCCCTGAAAGAGAAGAAAAGGTATTGCCGTCTCCAATTTGGATTTATTGCAGCCGCTTACTATCATCCAGTTCCGAAGGAAATCTTGAGTATGAACATTTCGAATTTTTCTTCTTGACGTCATTTCTCCAGGCGTGCATTTCGTCAGTGGCATAGATTGAGCTATGCTGCGGGAATTTTCCGCAACGAAATCAGCGGGAAGAGACGCTGGGCACTGTTTGCTGGGAAGCGCAGTCAGGGAGTTTTTGTCGCTTTCGGGACGAAAGGAAGTTATTGTTGGATTCGTTGCCCTACCGTCCAAGGCGGATACACTCACTCCGTTAAATACTTTTTTCTTAATAAATTTTAGGTAAAAAATCTCTAACTTAACAATTGCAAGAGTTTAAAGTGAAATTAATTAACTAGCAAAAGTTACTCCCTGTGGTAATATTTTACGTTTTAATTCAACTTTGAGGCATTTAAGAGTTAGTTGAACACTTCTTTACAATAAAAAACTATTTTAAAAAATGTGGTCACGTTAAAGTGTGTTATGTTATGTCGTGCAACGTCCACTAATTAAGAAAAAAATTAGGAAACAGATTAACATAGACATTTTATGAATGATGGTTTTGATAACTTTAGAGTTTTTTTTTAACAAAAGTTACAAAGTTGCATTTTGTGAAATAATTTTTATTAATTAAGTAGGTGTAAATTAAAGAAGAAATTAAGAAAGTTAAACTGCTGTAACTTTCTTATTATTGGGTTTTGGTCAAAAGCTAATAAAGAAAATATCTTTATTTTGATGTCCTACAGCTGCCCTTTCAATCTCCTCCGTACGTTGTGAGACACCCAGTATAATCCCTGAGTGTCTGTGAGACCGATTTCTACGGGTCTTGCGGACGTGAAAAATATATGCTCGGTTTTGCTTTCCCCGAGTGAGCAGGTGGTAAGGGGCAGATTTTCACCGGCAGTTCGGCTCCAGGTGTAACGCTCCGTCCAATCTCGTGAGCAACGATTGTGTTCAGGGAGCGGTCACAGCTCCTACGTGCCTTCGCTGAAAGAGAGAGAGAGAAAAAAAAAGTATTACCGTCTCCAATTTGAATTTGTCGCAACCGCTTACTATCATCCTGTTCCGAAGAAAATCTTGAATAAGAACTTTCCGAATTTTTCTTCTTGATGTCATTTCCCCGGGCGGGCATTTCGTCAGTGGCGTAGATTGAGTTGGGCTGCAGGAGTTTTCGGCAACGAAATTAGCGGAAGTGGACGCTGAGCATTGTTTGCTGGGAAGCGTAGTTTTTGTCGCTTTCATCATATCTTTTTGACATCATATTTACACTGTTTTGCGTATTTCCTTTACTTCTTGTCTTATAATTTTATCTTTACATAGTAAAGAGTAGTTTGTTAGTTGTATTGATAGTTGGCTCCTTCACAGCAGATGCGTGAGTACTCACGCCGATGCGCCTTTGTCCCTCGGTTCCGTCATCTACCGACAACCTCACGAAGCAAAAATGTTTTGGTGTAATGTAAAACATTTCGGTTAACCGTACACTGTTGAAACAAAACGTTTTACTGCATTATGAAACAGACGAAAAGCGTTCTCTAAGGCGGTGTTCGCATGAGCGTTTTCTAAAACGTTCGGCCGCTCGCTTCTAACGTCGTGAATAGAACTTATCGGTTTAAATATATGTGTTCGCTCTACAGCGCTTTTCTAACGACCACTGTAATGGTCACATACGGTAACATAATTATTAAATCTGATGGGTCCTATTCACCGCGTTAGAAAAAGCGAGCGCTTGAACGTTGTAGAAAACGCTTGTGTGCATGAGGCCTAAATAATATTTTACCTGTGACATATAAATTAAACAGCTTGTTTTGTTCGCTGAATCATGTTGACGATAAAGCAAATGGGGTTTCGTCTTCTTTTGGATTCGCTAACGATCGTCATTTGGGGGCATACCAACGAAGAAGCGGGTCTTTGGGAGTTATATTTTTCGGGCACACAGGGATACACTTTCCCTGCTGTGTATCACCAATAATTTTGGGGTTACGTAACCATTGGTGGGTGGCGCCGTTAATCGTAATATCTTTTGAGTTTTCCCACGCCGTCTCCACTGAGTGGGCACAGTTACAGAACGGCCGACCCTGCTTCAGAGATTCGATAGGTTACGGTTGGCTAGGCCCGTCCTTTTTCTTTTCTTATGCACGAGTGACAAAATGAAAAACAAAAAAAAACAAGATGATAATTTTAACTGACATGAAATAAAACATTTTCCACAGTTACTATTCACGTATTTGTCGTAAAACAGTCAACAGATAAACACAGAATTAAACGAAAAGAAGAAGATCGTTGATTCTTTTCTGATTGAAAATCAAATGTCGTGACACGTGGTCCCTTAACAACTTCCATCTACCACACACTTGATAATGTCCTTACGGACGAAACCACGGTCGTAAGCTTTAATAAAAATTATATTAGCAAGACCTGGCTTTTCCTACTAATTTAAACATTTTGCTACAAAAATAGAAAATCAAAATGAGTGAACTTCAAAACTGCATGAAGAAAATATGAAAAATAAAGAACAAAAAAACAAATTGATGATTTCAACTGACAGGAAATAATTGGAAAACCTATTAGAAAGAATAATTAAAACAAGAACAATAGAACATTCACATAAACGGACAAATAAAAGCAAATGAATAACGTAAGCAAGTTTCTTCTTTTACTTCCCGTTGTTTTTCTCACATTTCGCCGAGCAATCGTCTACCTTCTTTTGTTTTTGAACTGACATATTCTGCATACTTATTACTAAAGAGCGGATTCTATGCTAAATGCATATTGCATGGATATTTTGCATATTTGAGTATTTTGTTCAATTTTCGCATATTTCTTAAAAACGTGCATATATATGCATATTTGAAAGAATTTGTGTCGAAGTGAGTAAATTTTTTCCTGAATTCTTAATTCGTCAGAACATGTTGTTGCATTAATTAGGGTCTAGTTTGCACCCTTCTTGGGCTTAAGCAGGCAGAATTTTCCAAGTAGTGAATTAGGGATTTCCAAGTACTTTCTTAACGATGCGGTGGGGCGTTCATGTTTGCAATATTGTTTCATCACTTCTTCACGGATTATTAGTCGGTTATTGCTGCGAACGTTTAGTTCTTCCGTAAAAGTATTTTTGTTTGTGAGAAGTGCAATATGCCGAAAGACAATTCGAGCCTGATTAATTCCTGGATCAGAAGCTATCCCGAGCTTGCTTACACCAATGGAAGCGTATTCTGTAAAGCCTGTAGTAAAATGGTAAGTTTTAAGTTTGTTTTCTTCCTCCTTAGGTAAATATTTGCTTGGTTCTTGAATATTGAAAGTTCAGACAGTTTAAAAAAATTCAAGTTCTTGTTGTAGATACCAACCCAACGAAAATTTTCGGTCACACAACATGTCGGGACAGAACTACACAAGTCAAAATGCAAGAAGATGAATGAATCGAAAACATTTCAATTACCCTTAGACAGTGGACCGTCGTTGATGACTTCATCTAATGAACAACAAGAATTTAATGCTGATTTATGCGAGGCGATGATTTGTGCAAACATACCTTTGAAAAAACTGCAAAATTCTATTTTTAAAAGTTTTTTGGAAAAATATACCAAGAAAAATGTTCCCGATGAAAGTACGTTAAGAAAAAATTACGTGCCTCGCATCTACAACGATACTCTAAAAGAAGTCAAGAAAATCGTAGAAAATCAATATATTTATTTTATTGTGGATGAGACTACTGATTCTTGTGGGCGTTACATTGTAAATTTGTTAATAGGGTCTTTGCGGGAAGATAAACCTAGTGAATCTTATTTAATAGCCTGTACACAGTTAGACAAAACTAATCATTTAAGTATTTTAAGATCTGTTAATGAATGTTTTATGAAATTTTTCTCACCTAATGTAGTTCCTACTGAAAAAAATTTACTTATGGTATCAGATGCTGCCCCTTACATGGTTAAAGCCGGGCAGCAATTTAAAACAATTTATAAAAATTTAGTTCACGTGAGTTGTTTAGCTCATGGATGTAACAGAGTAGCTGAACATATTAGATGTGATTTTTCTGATGTAAATCTACTAATTAGTACCATTAAAAAATATTTGTCAAAAGTCCCCTACGAGTTCAGTTGTACAGGGAAAAATTGCCGAATGTACCTTTACCTCCCGAACCAGTGTTGACTAGGTGGGGAACTTGGTTGGAAGCGGCAATGTTTTATGCTGAACATTTTGTAGCAATTAAGGAATTGGTTGTAGAGTTTAATGCCCAAGATAGTGCTGCTATTGCAAAGACACAAAATATTGTAACAAAAACGTCATTGGCAAATCAACTGAACTTCATCAAAATGCATTACAGTTTTGTAATATAAACTATAAACAATTTAGAAAAACCGAAAATGTCTTTAATAGAATCCGTTAAAATTGTTAAAGAATTTAAAGAGAATATTTCAAAAGTTCCAGGTAAAATCGGCAGTTCAGTAAATAAAAAATGTTTATCCGTATTTGATAAAAATAGCGGCTTCAAAACCCTTGAGGAAATTTACGAAATTTTGAATGGAAACTTTGAAATTGACTTAAGTGTAGAATTTTCAGCTATGAGTCACTTTAAATATGCCCCAATTACCTCCGTGGATGTTGAAAGGAGTTTTTCAATTTATAAAAATATTTTGTCAGATAAAAGGCAAAATTTCCTGGTAGAGAACTTGGAAAAACACATTGTTGTAAATTATAATCGAAGATTTTTTTAGTCGTTATAATATTTACTTAATAATGTACATACATAATATACATACTTCCTTCATATAAGCGTTTACAAATAAATGTAAATAAATTGTATAAAATATAATGTTTTTTATTTGAATAAGAATGCCCATAAAACACAGTAGACCAGTTATTGCATTATTTGAAGTGTTCGGCCTATCTTGCACATATTTCGCCATTTTTAGTGCATATATATGTGCATATTTCATCATTTTTTAGTGCATATATATGTGCATATTTCATCAAAATTACTCGCATATAAATCCGCTCTCTACTTATTACGCTTCTTTTTTTTTGCTTTTCGTCGCAAATTTTTTCCCATTTCATCGATTCCTTTATAGCTTCGTCTTTTACTTTCATGTCGGCCTTGGCCTTGATTCATCGTGTTTCATTTGTTTTCTTCTTCAAATACTCTTTGGCTCTTATACTTGAAGAGAAGCGCATTAATTTTTGCTCGCATTCGCGTTTTGTCTCCTGCTCTTCGTCAACCCCAGCTTTAGATTATCATAGTTAAAAGCATACTTACGTTATTTATTTGTTATTTAACAATTCGAACTTCACAACTCTGGGTCATTTCCCTATTAATCATAAATTTTAAACTTTTTACTATTTTTCTGTGCACATAAATGATTTGTAAGTTTGCAACTGTAATTACTGTTACTTCATACCAAGTGATTTGGTTGTTTTCTTTTAATGATGGATTCACTACACGTTCTCCAAGAAGTTCAATAATAGAAGCACTATCTTGTGCAATTAGAATATTCATTAGGTAACATTATCCTGTCCAGAACAATACCTCGATTCTCATGGAGGCCAGGTGTTTCCTTTTGAGTGACGACAACTGAGCCTGACCTACGACCCTCACCGATAATGAGTTGCTCAACCACACCCTCGGGTCATCCGCGGCCGATCTTTTACATCGGTGAATCATCTGCTGAAATAATTTATGGCGTGCGGAAAAATGGGTGGATCGGCCCGCAAACTGCGAAAGCCGTGCGTGTAATCGTGGCCGGGGATCCTCTCGACCTCATCGGCGAGTGAGTCGTTAAAAAATTGTTTCTAATTAGGAGGCGGCCACACGCGGAATTCCGAAAATTTCCCCGAGGCGGTCCCCCTATATTCCTTTTTCGTTCTTATGTCATGCTAAAGTGTGGGAAGGCTGGAACGTGATTTTTTAATTGGTTTGGATTCAATGTAATTCGTGCGGGTATGGGGTGTCTGATAGATTTATGGAAATTAATTTTTCAAATAAACAAACAATAATTAATAATTTAAAAGTGAAAAGAAACGAAACTTGTAAAAAATGAAAACAAAAGAGAAACTGAATTTAATCTTCACACCGACCATCATTTTTTTAAAGTTAATTTACCTACAGAAATGTAATAAATTATTTTCAAGCCCTGCACGTTTCCTTCTTCTTCTTTCAGAATTCTGGTTGGTATTTACTTCCTAATTCAGCTCACCATTTTAATAAAAGTTATCTATCGTGGATAGATATAGGTGATTTGCAAGAATTTCAAAGAAAATCCAAGAATTAAATCTGTCATTAATAGAAGCCGAAAGTACGATAAAATAAAAGCAAACAAACGGAAGAATGTAAGTGCAAGAGATTTGTTACAAAACAAGGAAAGGGGTTAAAATTTCATGCAAATCTAAACAGAATGAAGGTAAGATGTAAATATATAAACGAGGATGTAGCAAAAATATAAATACATTATAAACTTAATGAGACAAAAATACAACGCAAAGAAAGTCAAATAATGACAATTTAATTTGTGAAATTGTTGTTAAGTATCTAGTTGCAAGTATTTAGGTGCAGTATCTAAATACTTTTTGTGTATCTAGAGAAGACAGTATCTCAGATACTACTAGAAAATTGTATCTGCGACTGTATCTAGATACAATTACAAAAGTATCTGTTTATCTGAGATACTAAAATATATTTTAGGTACATTTGAAACTTTCATAATACCTTGGCCGAAAAGCAACTTTCGCTTTTACAATCTTTTTCTTTTGATTTTCTCCTTTTTTTTAATTAGGTTTCCCAGTTTATCAGAAATGACTTTTCTGATTCATATTGTCAGGAGGATAAAAAGGTAATGCGGAAGCTTACGGTGGTTTATTTGGATCACTAATTACATCTTAATGATTAATTAATTAAAGTCAAATCTTTATGTCACACTAATCGTAAGATAGTTCATCCGTCTGCATTAAACTAATTGTTGCGTTACTTCTCCGGAAAGTACTTATTTACGTTTTATATTACGTTATAGAGACACTCGCTTGCATGCTGGTGTAGCATTCTCAAGTAAGTTCAAACGAGTTGGGTGTCATTTGTCAGCATGGAATTCCCTTTATTAAAACGCTAATTTTGCATACGTCCCATCGACCTAAAACAACTTAGACATGCGAGTTACGCAGACGTAGGTAAACCATGCTAGACAACTTCCCCAGCAATTAAGCCGTGTCGACGCACAGTGTTGCCGAGTACTAATAAAAACTTGGACAAAATAATTTAATTTTTTTTTTCATTAAAGATAGTTATATTACGTTGAAATATACATGAAAAATATAAAAATTCGAAAAGTACTTTTTCGTTTTAGGAACGATAAGACAATACATAAAATGTGAAGAAAAAGTTTGGTAAAGTAAATATTTCCGAAAATATTTTCTCTTTGCAAAATGCTCGGACAGAAAAGTTATTACTATAAATCTACATTTCAGTTCATTTATCTGTACAGTGGCGTACCATTGGGGTACTAAAACAATTTTGTTTTTTTTTAATGGAAACCTCTATTTTTATTACGAACTCCAAGCGGGCATATTTTTCTACAAAAAAAAATATAGTCACATAAGTATCTTTTTGAAACAAATGTTCAAGTATTAATAAAGAAACAAAACAAATAGAAGAAGTATTTTGAATGCAGATTATCACATCAACGCTCATTATTATGAAATGTGAGAAAATTTTCACTGTCTCTTCAAAGGAAATTATTAAAGATAAATGCAGGTGCACTGTGACTAACAAAATATTGAACTAAAATGTCAATGTCAAAAATGCATCATTTCACTGTTTAATAGTGAACGGGCAATAATTTTATATTTATTTAATTTACTTCATTCAAAATTAAATATTTATTAAAACACTAGGTAAATAAAAATGAAAATAGAGATTTATTACAAAAAGAGAAATTTATATTGTACCCCAATGATTGCTAAAAATAAATAACCTGAAATGTAGGAATCGAGTTCGAGCGTTCTTGTAAAAACAAAACAGATTAGCAAATATTTAGGTGTTCCAGACTTTTATCCTCAGTCTATAATAGAATTTATTTTACACTGCGTATAGAAAGTAGCAGGAAAAGGATAAAATACTGCTGCAACTTCCAATTCCTGAATGTATGTATTTATCTCACATGTTTGATCGGAGCATTTTTATCAATTCTTCTTCTGTAATTATGACTCCTCTGCTGAAAGAAATGTTCCATAATTTTTTCTTTTCTTAAATTTGATACAATTACTCAAATTTTCTAGTTAGTTTAAATTCTTTAAAATTCATTTTTCATTAATTTTTTGAAAAATATAATTTTTATGTCGAGAAAATTCCACGAAGTGACCTACAACAAATAATAAACAAAAAGTCAGAGTGGCGCAAAAACGCGCAAGTTTTTAAGTTTTATTATGAAAATACAAAGTGTATAGAACATTTAAACATAGGTCTCCAACAGGTGATATTCGGAATTACTAAACAAAAAGTTTCATCAAAAAGATATAACAGGTGTAAAATATTTGTATGATTTGAACGATTATTTCTAAACCGTTAAACACAAAAAAAATAATATTACGTGAAACGATTAATTAAACATACCTTCCGTATTTGATTACACAGTTCAGTTTTGTACAAACTCACTTCAGAAGGAAAATATAATTAACAATGTTGCGATAAATTTATAGCGAGTATAATGACATAACAATTAATATGACACTTTGTCTAGCACTTACTCGATAATTTCAAAAGGTACTTAACCTCTTTTTACGATAAATAATAAATTAACTTCTGATCTAATATTTATTAAGTTTCTTTTCGTCTACCTTCATTTTAACATTTTGATTTTTGCAGTGTCTTGGCCACAGTGTGCGACGGCCGTACTTGCGAAATGCTCACTAAATAAATTTATCCTAAAAATACGCGCGTTAAATTTTGTGTTTTTCGAAAAAGAGAAAACTAATTTACATAATAATTTTCCAAATGTGATAATATGCGACCTGCGGCCCAGAAACGGAAAAATGATTTGACGAATTGGGAAACATAATTGACAAAAAGGAAAAATCAAAAGAAAAAATTTGTATTGCTGATTTTATCAATATTTCTTGATTACGAGAACGCTCTCTTAGCAACAAAAAGGCTACAACTAAGGATCTCAGATTGATTCGACATTCAACTTGTTTGAGAGGGAAGTACAGTGTCATTTCTGTTGATAATTTTATATTTTACGTTGACTTGATTTGATTTCAAACAAAGTCAGGTGATGTGATCATTTATCAACTTATTGACTGCAAATAAAACCTTATCTCGATAAGGATAGGTTACTGAATTTTACACTTATAAATATCTTGATAAACTGCAGATACTTTTTTATATCTGTATCTGTATCTAGATATTTTCTGAATAAAAGCATCTGTATTTGCATCTCGATACATATTAAACTATAAACTACTCATTTAAACTATTTTTTAATTCGGAGAAGTACTTTGAAATTTTAGCGCTAAAAACGAGCTTCGTCATTGGTCAATTCCGGGCAGATGCCAACGACAAAACTCGCATTTGGCGCCAAAACTTCAAAGCAATCCTTCGAATTAAAAAAAAACGGTATAAAGAATTGATCAATGGTAAGTTCAAAGCAATTGTCCGGATTATGATGCAGATTATCAAAGTAAATTGTCCGGAATGGTGATGTCATAAGCCAATAATGTGTAGATTGCTACGCAAAGCAAGAAGAAGAGTGTTACGTGTTAATTCCTGGTTACTTTCAACAATCACGTGGGTATGTGTTTGCTGCAGTGAGGTGGTAACATTGCATTCCCTGTTTTCACACCCTTAGATATCAAAGCTTTCATTCGTTTTGGATGGTCACGCTGTCTACACTCTGTGTTCTGATTGGTCGCCATTTTGAGCTGGTTGATTTTCGCTTTCGAAATTCCTAAGTTCTAAGCTACGGCGTCATTGTTCGTGTCGACACATCAAGGTGAAGCGATAGCTACGCAACCCAATAGTATCAAATATACACAGCCGGTAAAGTGTATCCCTATTCGTCCTTGAAAAATACAGGAGCCTCCTTTTAGTTGATATACCCTCAAATATCGAACGTTAGGGAATGCAAAAGACCGGAAGGAATCCGTTAGGGAAATGAAAATACTTCTTTTTCTTAAAACAAACCTCCCTGCACCGTCTATAAGATTTACGTCCTCAATAAGAGTAGTTAATCAACAAATAAATCATAGTTCGGCCCAAAAACAAATCTTTTATTAAAGCATACACCACTATAAAAGACGGTAACAGAACAAACTCTCTAATGGGATTATTTTATTTCAGTAATTCAAAGTTAAAAAGCCCAAAGCAGGGGCAAAACGCGCTTCGACGTGAGTACTCTCATGTCGGCTCACAAAAACCAACGTCAATAATCATATACAGTAACAAAAAAAAGTTATGCGTGAAGCGCATCAGACGAAGTCTGCAAAAATATCCCTTTTTGCTCTGAAAGCGCCAACAATTAACGAAATAAACACAGAACTGAGTAAACTTACAATTGCAAAAGCAAACACATGAAATAAATTGGCAAAATTGTCTCTACAAATCTGAAATCACCACAAAAGAGACAAAATCCTTCCCTGGCCACGTTTCCTAACCCAAATAAAGCGTCCTTCTCTGCTGACTTCGTAGCCGACTACTCCCGCCGCCCAACTCAGTGCGACGCTACTGGCGAAACGCACGCAAAACTCCGCAGATGAGAGGAAAAAATATTTAAGAACGTTCTTACTCAAGACTTCCTCCGGGCGAGATGAAAGGGGTAGCTGTTACGAAAGAGTTTGGAGGTGACAAATAACTTCGACTCCTTTACAGGGAAGGCTCAAGTAGAGGGGGGTGCTCCTAGAGCTTAGGCGCAGTGCACCAGGTTAGATCGCAACACCAACCTGCCAGTGGAAACTCTGCCCCGTACCAGTTCCTAAAAGGGAAATAACGAAATGAAAATTAACGATCGCGAACGAAAACCCAAGTGAGTGGCAAACAGGTCACAAAATGGGGGAAACCGAAATGGTTTACCTCACTCCAAACGGCGAATTCCGAAAATGATGTTAATTTCCACGTTCACGAATCAAAAAGACAACAACGGGAAAATATCTAACGAAGCGAGAATATCTGTGACAAATGGTAGGGTCACCATATCCAACGAAAACTTTGTATCAACAGCTAACTCTCTTCGTCAATACAAAAAGACTTGACCAAAAAATTGATGTCATTAATAAAACTCTTATGGAACTCAATGGTGTAAATAAAAGCACACGTTTGGATGCTTCGTTAACAACGCCCGTTATATCTCGTGACTGACCGGAGAAAAGAAAAACTGTCACCTTGCGACAGTCAGCCGCACTCAAAACAACGCACGGAGGGAAGCCTAATCGACCGCGAACAACGGCAAGATTATGTGCACTGTTGTACAGTTAACATATTTGTGTGTTTAATTAAACGTCTTTAAGTGTTTTTGATGCGTCCGCGTCGATTGACTTCTTTGAATGCCCGAATGTCAAAGTTTCTCCTGAAAGATTTCGAATATTGGCGCAAGCTTTGAACCCGTGGGAGTTAGTATCACACTGCGTAGAGATCAGCTCGGGTTCTCTCCCTGGCTCCCTTAATACTTGTGAACCCACGCTTCTCCACCAGAGAACTAGCTCGGGATAGCTGATTGACTCTCAGCGCTAACTTGCCACCACATTTCGGTAAGTAATCAGGAGGTAACGTAATTGTATTTATATGGCAGCAAGAAAAATAGAGATACTAGTACAATGTTGCGTAATATGTTACCAAAAATAAAGATAAATAAAATAAAAACACAAATGAGTAAAGAATTTAAAGGAAAAAATAATAAATTGTACCGATTTTAATTTAAAAAAATAAAAATTTCGAACCCAAAGTTGAAACAAAAAAAAAAATAAATTCGATAAATAGAAATAATAACAGAGAAGGAAACTTTTAGAGAGAAAAATAAGCACTAATCAAGGTTGAATTAATCATAAAAATTAAATATATTTAGAATTTATATAAAATGCTGCGTTGACAAGATATAAGGCCAATTGTCAAATATGTAATTTTAAAATCAAGAATATATACGAGAATTTTATGTAAAAATGCCTTACATCGATCAATCACGTAAAAAAACGCCTAAATTTTTTGTGAATGCAACAGTTAAAAATCCAAGAGCAAATTTGATCGTTTTAAACGCTGCTTATGTTTTCGCGAAATATTACGCTGTAGAAAATATTTTCTGAGTACTAAATGACACATTTTATGAAAACTTATCGGAACCTACTAAAATTTTGTCTAATTTGTCCAATAATTTCAAATTATAATAATTTTCTAATTTTCGCATTTTAGGAAGATTCCATTTTCAGCCACACTAGGAGTTGCTTATTGCTTATATTTAATTATCGAACATCCAAAAACTATTGGCGCAAAAAGATTTTTTAAAGAAATCAATAATAAAATAAATTGCGAATTTTTTGGCAGCCACTGTATAAATTTGTTTAATTAAATTGTGTGACAGATTAATTAAACAAGTTACGCAATAATTAACAATTAGTAACGAAACGCCGACACAGGTAGAAATAATTATGTAATTATGGTCCGCACATGCATACTTTTGATTCAGTTCCTCGTCTCTGATCGAGTGGGTGGGTCGGACGCCACTGGCTGTCCGCCACAGCCGCCACGTGCTGTCTGCCGCTGAAGTGTGTGTACACGGGTTTAATGAGGGGTTTTATGCGCATTACTCTTGCCTTTCTGACTCTGACATCCTCTATTCACGATGTGCATCATATTTATATAAATATATATATCATCGGATAAATGGGAAATCGGGGTCCCGTCAATGAATGCCAAAGACGTAACTAGACCAGCTCGGAATCTGCAGAAATTCTCATTTTGCATCAATGCAGACGAATTATCTCCACATTAAGTTTTAAAAATATGAAGCGTTTTTTTTTTTTGATAAAAGGTACGCTTGTTTAAAATAAATGAATGTAGAAAACGGGGGTTGTCTTCCTTTCATTTGTTTAGAAAAAAATACATAACATTTTCAATGTGCTTGTTACACGCGAATAGAGATTTCATTAAAGTCAAAAAATTTTAGAATTGATGACTAATAGCGTTCAAGGTCGGAAACTTGCTAAGTAACACTTTTGCAGTGGACAAGTTGTATATTATTATTATTTGAATTTACGAATCCAATAGTTTCCTTTTCTTGTGTGACTAGATCATGAGAATTACAGTATTTTGTTAGTTGTTATTTCAACGGAGAAATTAGATTGCGTGCGCACTCGACCTTTAACGCTGTTGAGCTTTCTTTAGGTCATCTTATATTCGGTTGGTTTCTGCAGATATCACGATATTTTCGATTCATACAAAACCTTTTTCCTCACTTCGCAAAAGAGGTACGGCCAGTTTTGGCTTTATTAATAAGCAGGGAAAAGAATTCGGCCCACTTAGCGTTGGCTGCTTTTTACGCCGAATGTACTATTCATTCCTTCCGTGGCCCGAGTGAGAGGGGAAAGGATGTGTTCGTACATCGCAGAAGTTATTGTAGGCGGGATTAATACAGTCCGAATACTAAATTTTCGTACTATTCGCGGAACGAGTGGGCCCATTTCTTTTCCTTGTTAATTAGCAACGTGCTTGGAGAGTCGTCTTGCGATATTCTCAGGCCACATTAGTGTGTTTCTTGTGTGGGGGCTGTGACCCTCTGGCTGTCTATACTCCATAACGAACAAGGTATGCTGTTTCGGATCCGGCAGGACCTCGGGGAGGTTCCTGCAATTATGCGGCTACAGTCTGAGATGATTTGGTGCCTGGTGGACTGAAACTCTTCGGTTTTGTCTCAGTCTCGTCCTTGATATTCAAGATAGACTTTTAAGAACGGCTTAGTTTTCAGACCGGCTTACTTTTAGTGGACGGCCTATTTAATTGTGGGGAACGCGACTCGCTGATACGTTCGTTGAGATCTTGGTATTCGGACAAGCGTGCTTTTGAACCTGTCTGTGATAAACAAGAATTCAATGGACCATTCTGTTACAGCTTGAAAAACCGCTTTTCGGGTAACATCCTGTATAACAGGTTTTAAATCGCATTTATTCTTGATTGCACAATATTAAGACACTGTGTGTGCGAGAACGCTTATGATGCGCTTGTTGCGTTTGTTTATATTGTGTCAAAAATAATTTTATCCACCATCACCTCCGTCGCAAGATTTAATTGAATTCTTATATCGCTAATGGTCTTACACTCTGTTTTATTATCGTAATGAAGGTCAGACACTTTTTTGCATTCGTTTTAAAATATATCGGCCATAAACCCTGGTAAAATATCTAATGTATCGGCATTTTTTTGACTGCCTTAAATAAACAATACCGTCTGGAGTTTCTATTCTTAGATATGATTGCCTCATCTGTTGTAATCTTCTGTAGGTGCAGCTCTTATTTTCTGGGGAATGAACATATTATTTAGTCTGCGCGGCCAGACAGTCATAAAATGCCGCCGACGTCACTTTTTTGAGTGACCAAATCATGAGAATTACAGTTTTTTGCGAGTTGTTATTTCAACGGAGAGATTAAATTGCGTTCAAACTCGAGCTTTCACGTTATCGGATCTTCTTTATGTCATCTTATACTCGGTTGGTTTCAGCTGATGTCACGACCTTTTCGATGGTGCAAGCCCTCCTTGAATCGAGAAGGGTACGGGCAGTTTTGGCTTTATTAATGAACAACGTGCTTGAACTCTGCAATACCCCCAGGGCACATTAGTTTGTTTTTTATGTGGGGACTGCGGCCCCACGGCTTCCTATATTCCATAACGAATAATGCATGGCTATTTCGGATCCGCAGAACCTCGAGGAGGTTCTTGCAATTATACGACTGAGAAGACTTGGTTCCTGGTGGACTGAAACTCCTCAGAGTTGTCTCAGCCTCGTCCTTGACATTCAAGATAGACTTTTAGGATCGGCTTAGTTTCCAGACCGGCCTATTTAATTGTAGGGAACGACTCATTATTACGTTGGTTGCGGCCTTGTTATTCGTCGTTTTGAACCTGTCTGTGACTAATCTTCGGGGGGAGCAAAGCAGCGTTTTTGCGAACACGGTTTTCGAACGGGAGTCATTTTAGTTTAGCGTCTTCATTAAGAAGATGGTGTGATCTTACGTTGATGACAAAGCATATCCTTATTTACGGTAAAGGATTTAAGCCGAATTTATCGAATTTAATAATTAATATCGTAATGTGCTAATGGTTAATTTGAATTATTTTAAGGACATTTCTGGTGTGAATTTACAATATAGTCATTAGTCATTCACATAAAGTCATGGTGCTAATATTTAAATTTTTGGTTAACCTAATACTCCATAGTTTGATTTGACGCATTAACGCACTCATAAGCTTGGCTTGTTAAGCCCGCCACACTATACCGATATTTTTGACTACGTGTTGTTACTATTAAAGTTACTTGTAATGTTGCTTTGGCCGCTTCACGCCAATGATATTTAGATACATGTTTTGATTATTGATTATTGTTAAACAGATAACGGTTCCTCCAATGGTTAAATTCGGATTTATTTTAAAGCTGGTTTGTTGTTGATTTCGTTTGCAATTACTTGAATTTCTTTTATTGTTGGTCAAATTTTCGTAAAGTTTGATTTTGTTTTAAGTAAAGAGCACACTTGGTGACGTTAAGCCTGCCACACACTTGCCGATGTTTTACTTTTGACGATATTAAAAATTGTTGCGTAAGTCATTTCCTCTTTCCTGATTCTCTTCTCATCTCGATTTAAGATTAGGTAGCGCTCAGTTATTTGTTGCATTTAATTAACACCCACACGCGTCACTACTAGAGCTGCTGGCCGTGCTGCACGTTAATTTACTTAGCACAACTCTTGCTTGTGATCGGGTAGTTAGCAAAGTACAGCAGTCGCAAATGAATTGCTCTTATTAATTTTCAACATACTTTAACACACTTTTTACTCTAATACTATAGATTACAGCAAGTTTATATGTACCAAGTGTTCTTTTTTTATTGTAGGTATACGCAGTTATATATAACGAGTGTTTAATTACAGAAACAGTCTAGATAGTTAAGAATTTATTCTGAACGTCTAGCGTAGGATTCTTCATACGACTAGCGTGCAGCGTCACTTGCATTTCTAACCTCACTTTAACTCAAAGAAGACATTTCAAAAAGAAAGGTTTATTACCGAATATTTATATTAAGTATAAATATTAGAAAAAAAAATTGCAGGAAAAGCTTTCTATTTTTGTTGGTTAGGTTAACCGTCAACTTGTCAAAGTTGAAATTCAAATGATGTTAATCACGACATGCGTTCCCGACAACAAAAGCCTGCTGCGGCCTACTTGACCGTTTTTTTTATTGAACACTCGTTAGTTTCATAAAGAATATATCGACGCATTATTTTACTGCAATTTGTAGGCAACCAACTACACATACGTAATGAGATAAATAAATAATAATTAAAACGAGAAAGGCAATAGTGCAATTCTATTGTTAATATCATAGCGTTTTCCACTGGCCGCACTAGCATGCATGGAGTGTATTTCATCTCGGTTCAGCTTTATACAGGGTATTCTTTTACTGTGTGCAAATATTTAAACCTGTAATACATCACCATAAACGCATTGGAAGATTTTCACTAAACCGTTTGAGGACGGCTGGCATAGCTAACGACTAGATGGTACGCCGCCTTGCCTGTGTGAATGACGACCCGAATATAGGTTAGTGTTTTACGATGTCGTAAACGTCATCTTCGTATGAGGCCTATTAATAGATCGTAACAGTCGAAACATTTTAAACGCGCTCACAAAGCGCCTAAATTAATTAAAACATGTGCCACTTCGGTCCAACTAATTACAATTTTTGGTATTTTTAAATTATAAACCGACGATTTAATTACTGGACAAAAAATGCGGATGAGTTAAATAATGGCATCACCTTCATTCATCGTTTTATTTCCGGATATTTACCTTCACAAGTAATAAATTGTCTTTCCTTTTCAAATTAAATAGATTAAGATTTCTTTAGTTTAATAAAGAAACTTTAAAATAATGTTGTAATTTATCTACTATCTGTACAGTTTAAAATCGGCAGCATTACGTAATCACACTAGGGAGAATAAAATAGCTGTTAAAACTGTTATGTGCTCACTACCAATATGACTGACATTAAATTTACAATTTCTATTAATTCAATTATGAAATTCGGCCAAGTAAAGCATAAAATTTTCAAATTGATTAATATCTTAAAGTATTCTCGCATGCATTCGATAAAGTCGCATTTTTTTGATTTCTTTTGATGCTTTTTATTACGGCAATTTTTGGAGATTTTACAACGGCGGCCGCTGTAACGCGTTTAAGGTGGTTCAGTATTACGTTAGCGTTCTGCAGTTACGAAAAATTTGACACACGACGATATATTTTTGATTTGTAAAAACGCATATTAAGATCGTAATGACATTTAAAAATAATGAAAAAAGAGATGCTACTCTTGTACGGGGAAGTCCGCGGAAACGCACATAGGGCCTGGACATTGTAATAAACGATATCAGTGATTTTTATTACGAAACGCAGGAGAATGAGTTTCAATGCGGGACTCTTTTTATGATCGGCGCTGTGTGCGGGCACACCCACTGACTACTGAGGAAGGCGTCAATAACCTTGCTGAATGTTTCTCTCTCGCACATTTCAGCAGTTTCAAACAAGTGAAACCTCCGAATTTGTTTGGCTATGATTCGGTAGCCACCCGAAAATACGCGCAGAAGGTAGCATTTTACGTACTTATACTGTGGTTTTTTTATTTGCACCCTGTATAATAAAACGAGATGGAGATACCCCGATGCAGCCAGCGGAAAACGCTATTATACATTCTGTTTAAATTAATCAACCTAATGCAGTCATTGAATTCATCTCGTTCTTTAAGTTTTTTTTTTGTGAACCAGACATTTCATGTTTTTTGAGTTGAATAAATATTATTAGAGTTCGGAATCACATATTTTGACGTCATCAATTCAGTAATAAAAGAACGAGTGATTTGCTTTTCTTTTGAAAAAGGAAGAAAGACATGCTTATTTCTACTCCGTTTTCGAAGCACGATCGTCTCCACTTTGCTTCCAATTTATTAACACTTCCAGATTTATTAACACGAATTCTTGATGACGCCGAAATATGTACCTGATTATTCCAATCTCTAAGGCCCGGTATTATAAACGCAAGTTAAGTTTACTCTACAGTTTAATGTATTAGTAACCACTGTTTTTACAATTGTACTAAGGCATTAAACTGTATAGTAAATTTATTTTATGTTTATAATACCGGACCTAAATATTATTAATACGATTCACGTGTGTCGTGATTTCATGCGAATTCACGTGACGTGATACTAATGTGTTTCCGCCTTTATCTGAAACTCTTTTGCACCGGGTCTTGCAAAAATATTGGAACTCATTAATTTTTGTCGTCCGTACGTTAAAATAATGCCGTCGGTTGTTGTTTGTTCCGCGCAGACTGTTCCCGCTCGTCCTCGATACAGAAACGCATTGTTAGAAGAAAAAGGTTGCATTTCGCTGAGGCGAAGCAGCTTCGAAATGATATATTGTTTGAAGGCGGCAGAGTTTCAGTGGCCGGACATTTTCGTGGGTGGGTGGTCTACACAAACTACGATGACTGACAGGTGACAGTTGTCGCAGTATTTCTTGCTGCAAGTTGTTCCTCGTTGATCATTCGTTATTGAAACTCGCAGAAAATAAATTTGAAGAAAAAAAACATGCAAAATAATATATTAAAAAAAATAATAATAATAATTTGGTTTGGTTGAGTATAAAATATTGAACAAACAAAAAAATGTGGAATAAATTTGGTCTTGATTTCCTTTTGGCTTTTAACAAAGCAGTTTATCATGTTATAGACGTTAAGTATTTTGTTTCAGGTTTCGTGAACAGAGAAGGAGGAGAATAGTTTCGAACTAAAATAATTAACATCTAGTCGTTAAGATGTAAAAATGTAAAACACATAAAATAGGAAGTAAACATAAAACCTGTTCGTTTTAATGCCTCAGAAGTAATCAAAACGCAACGGACTGACAATTTCAGCCCGGCTGAAACAACTTAGAGGCTCCTGAAACCAAATAAACAGTGAGTCACCTCGGTGTTTCGCGTTACCGATTCCAAGAGCGTTTTAACAGCGCGATGCGTAATGCAGATATTTTTAATACAATTGAACAACACATCGAGATTGAGTTCGAGGCGGATGTATATAAAGTTGCGGTTGCATAAAAACCGTTGTTTAGGATAGAAAACAGAGACCCGAAGAGGCCGAAATAGCCCTCCGGAGTCCGTGCACGTGGCAGGTACACGTTGTTTATGTGTTTTGAACGAAATTTACGTTTACGTTATTTCCGCTTTTTATATCAAACACGTCCGTGGGCTCTGGCTTGTTTCAGCTCGCCGCCGAATTTATTGACACAAATTAACACTTCTTAAATATAAGTTTTATTGAGTCGGAAGAAACGTTCGTCACGTATTCTAACACACTGTAAAATCTGAAATATGCGAGGTAATAGTTTCGTCGGAGTAAATATTCAGATTTACGGTTGAACTTTATAAAATACACAAGACATTACCATCGGACAAAAATACTCAAACCTTAAAAGTGAAACAAACTATAAAATGAAAATCAAATAGGAAAAAATGACAAGAAATTTCAGACCATAAAGACCAGAAAGTAGAACTATGGACATACATACGTTCCTCATGCCAGAATAACAATGTCGTTAAATGTGAGTATTTTTCTACACAAGCACTAGAGTAAAGTCAGCATACATGGAATACCCATTCTTTGGACCGTCATAAATTCTGAACTAAGGTACTAAATACTCAGATATTTTAATTAAAAATACTTTATGTTGTTTTCCTGTGGTGGCATATAATAAATTTAAGAAATAAATATTTTTTGGGAAAATTCTGTAACCAATCAAAAGGCTGCATTTTCATGATATAATTTAAAATGGTGGGTAATATGGAATAGCAGGGTTGGAAAGTTTAAAACAAATTGTTTAAAACATAGTGTTTAAAACATAGTGTTTAAAACATGCTTAAAACACCGTATTAAAAATAAACAAAATGTTTTAAACATGTTTTTTTTGCTAATGTTTTAAATTCATTTTTTGTAATTTTAAGCTAAAAAAGAACTCTTTTGATGTAAGTGCTTTATTTTTAAGTTTTAAACATGTCTTTCTGTTAATGTTTTAAATCCATTTTTTTAGTTTTAAGCTAAAAAAGAACACTTTTGATATATGTGTTTTATTTTTGCAACGTAATACTGTGTAACCAGAAGTTAATTGTTTAGGGTCTGTATTTCACCGACAGATTAACTTTAAACTTTAGTTTGTTCTCATATCAATTGTTTTAATAATTGTAGACAATGCGTGGCTGAGCTGATGACGTGATGACTACACTGCAGCTCTGATATGAACTAAATTTGAATTGCATTAGATTGATTATAATAAGTTCATTAATTATTCCTGATCACTAGAATAATACTTATATTGTAAAATTTTAAAATACCTTTTCAATATTTAACCTTTTATTATTACATTAAGTTTTGAAACACACTGTGTCGTCCCCTTCCCTGTTCATACTATGGGCTACGGGATGAGTTATTTTGTAGTAAACTGGCTTGAATTAGTCAATCTTAATGCAATATTAGGTCAAAAAGTGATCGTATGATGTCGCTGTTTAAACTATTTATACGTTATCGTTTCATTTGTCTTTTACCGTGTATCCTAAGGCCATATATTCGCCTTTCTAGAATTTTAAGGTTTGTTTAAAATTTGAAAACGATAAATTAAACAAAAAATTAATTTGAATTTTCAGACATATACCTGGGCTTTTGGTTTCGCCGGAAGTAATATCAACTTTGTTATTTTAAATGGAACACATGTTTTTACATATGAAATTTTTAATTCGAAAAAAATACTTCTTTGAATTGTATTTGATTTTAGTTTTTATTGAGAATGTTTTTCTCAGTATGTTGATACGAAATACTTCATACTTTCTTTGAAAATCATTTAAAACAATGCGACCGTAGATCCTAAATAAAACAAGCTCTTCCTTAAATGATTTAAATTATTATCAAAGTACATACATTATTTTTAAAACGGTACATAATCTAACATTACAAACTTTTCATCTTTCTTTTAATTAGAGATCGAATTTTAATAAATTCTTCTTTTTACACAAATATCAAATAATAATAATATATATCTTTTTATGTAAGCTGTAAGGGTAATTTAAACATTTAAAAGTTATTTCAAACAGCTGTTCTTTTTTTGTTTAAAACATGTTTAATATAGGGTCAATTTTAAACATGTTTTAAACATGAAAAACTGTTTAAAACAGAAAAACAGAAGTTTTGTTCTTTTTAAAAAAAAAACAGTTTTTTTCCAACCCTGTGGAATAGTCTATTGGGGTGATGTGAACTAAGGAAAAATAAGCAACACTTTGAATTAATAAGGTGAAATATCAACTGTTGTACTAATCTACACTATAACAAACTTACTTTGGCGTAAAAAATACTTTTATTTTAAAAAATACGCCAAAATACATTTTTTTGGTACCGTAAAACTTCCAAAACGATAAATTCACAAAATCATGTACTGTAAAGTTATGCAATCTTACCGGCTGAGAACCTCTGCAGTAGTGACCTACAATACCGAAAGTCATGTTAATGCCAGAGTCGTTTAACAGATGGCGCTTCTTATTACAAAAATACCGGGTATTCCATATTAGCCGGTCTGTATTCCATATATGCCGACTTTACGCTACACATTTTATTATTATGTTGTCGCTACACTAACCGTAACTTATAGTTTTTAATCATTTATCACGAAATTGATATTTTAGCAATCTCTCACGTTATATGATGCTATTATTAAAATAATCAGAGGAAGAAATATGGAACGTCATCTGCACGAGAGTGTAAGGAGTAGAAACATGTGTTGCAAGTCGAAGTTTTAGAAATTGAGGTAAACTAGTTTTGGATTATTTCATGGCGGATGTTTGAAAATTAAATATCAATAGCGTCACAGATAACAATTGCAAAATGAAACTGTCGCAGTTTTATTATTGTAAAAAAATATTAATTATTGCTACTTGAAACAGATCATTTTGCAATTAGATTACAGTAACACATAGAAGCGTTGTTTATTTGGATTGCAATAATGAAGTCAAGAGTAGTAGGGAAGTAGGTTCTAAAAAGGGCAGTAAGACAGTTGGATAGATGCTTCTAAGTTAGTTCAAAGTCAGTTCTTAGAATTCTTGGGAAGTCCTTGGAGAAGTTCCTTACAGTCTAGTTTTAGTGTAGTTTTGTGAACATCACACCATTAGGTGATTTCTTTCGCTTAAAAGTTTAAATCGTGTTTCAAATAATTTGGATCTGAATTTCGTAGTTGTTGCAATAAAACACCTGACTTGAATTTTTGATTGACAGTTCATTTGTAATTCAATCCAAACAAGTTTTAACAAGTTTTAGAGAGATTCAAAGAAAAGAACGTCTGTTTTTGAATCAAAATATGTTTGGATCACGATTTTGTGAGCGAAAGAAAGCACCTATTATGTGTAAGTAATTTGTAAGTTCTTTTAAATACATTTAGTTTTTAAATACATAATTTCCTGTTCTTGCTCCCTGCGCCCAATCAACCTGCGTGCGTAATTCCGTTTTTGGTTGGCTCGGCCAGCATACTTGTAAAATTAAGCGGAATTATAAAAGCACTGTGCGTAAGCAAATATTTTACTTGTTTATTGTTCAATGCTCTTGGCCTTCAAAATTGTTCTTTCTTCTACGGTTTCGCGATTAATTAAAGGGCAGTTTTGAGCTGATGCGATTATAAAAATTGCGATCGTAATTCGGATTATTTGGGTGTAACACATGTGCTCGCGTGCTCGTTAAATGCTAATTTTAAGATATCGGACATCGGACTCGCATTATTAAATAATTCCTTTTTGCGTGCGCTTTTTCAAGTCAGGGTTCGCATTTACTATAATATAGATTAAATGCATATACATATGCATTTGTTAATCCTATTTGACTCTATTGTTCCAATCCTGTTGCAGCAAGTCGACTAGAGTGAACGCAATGGGATTCTGCAGCAACCTCTTTTTCGGCCCTAATTGTGGTTTTATCAGTAGAAAGGTAGCTCATCCACCGATTCGTCTGACCAGGACCGGAGATCAGGGTAGTCGGCGCCCTTATGCAAAACAGTAATTGGCGCCCCTCTTCAAAGATATTTTTCATTGGGAAAATTGATATTCGTGTTTAATTTATTGTTAATTATTTACAAAATGTTACAAAGTTTTTTTAATCTCAAACCGGGCACCAAAATAAGGTACTGTGCAAAATTTATTCTAATACTTTAATTAAAATTACTAGAATGAGAAATCGTAAGCTCTTTTTACTTAAATGTAGGAAGGAGGGAGTTTTCCCTCGTCATATAATTGAACCTTTAAAAAGAGCGCACGATATGTCATGTCAAAAAATTGACAGATACGTATCAGATTTTGCTAATAAAATTCTTTCATATGAAATAGAGGTAACTTTCAAAGTTCTTGCCAAATTAACTTGGAAATTAGATTATACCTTAGGTCAGTTAAGTAATTTTCTTGATAATATCATATTGACTAATTTTCTAAATTTTGAAAATCAAAAAAATGAAAGGTATTTTAATAAAATTCGATTGACACAGATTAAAAAGTTAGATAATCTTATTCCTATTAGAGATAAAAAATTTTACATTAAATTTGATCAAAATACAATAAATAAGTGGCTTGTAAATTATACAAAAACTGAGATTCCGTCAAATTTAAAATACATTTTCGCTTTAGGCAAAAAATTTTCATTACCTTATTTTCATAAACAACAAGTAGATTTCTTAAAAGTATTAAGTAGCTTAGAGTTTGGTATTAAATCTTTAGATTCACCTTCAAAAATACAAATAAGAAATAAATTTTGTTCTAATTTTTTAAATTATATTAGAAATATTGATAAAACTTTTGAAAAATCTAAGTATAAGATTCTTATTAGAGATCTTTTGTCTTGTAAAAAATTTCTTAAAGATAATCCTAATATTATTGTTACTACAGCTGATAAAAGCAATGTAACTGTTTTAATTGATAAAACTGATTATTTTTCAAAAGTTCAAACTATGCTGTCTGATAATAATACATATGTAGAATTAGCTAACGATCCCACCGAATTTTATCAACGTAAAACTTTCAGTATTATTAATAAGATAGAGAAATCCGTTGAAATTAGTAATATTGTTGCTAAATCTCTTAAAGTACAACATCCCATATTTCCTAAATTATACTGCATTCCAAAAATTCATAAACCTAATACACCTCTTCGTCCTATAGTTTCCACTATTGGTTCTTCTCCATATTTCTTATCTAAATTTATTTCAAAAATCATTACTCAGGTTACTAGTAAATCAGAATATTTTATAAAAAATTCTTTTGAACTCGTAGAAAAATTAAAACAAATAACTGTACCAAATAATTGCATTATAATTTCTTTAGATGTTATTTCTTTATTTACTAACATTCCTAAAGATTTAGCTTTAAAAAGTATAAATGATAGGTGGTTAGAGATTAAAGATTTTACTGATATTTCCAAAGGTAACTTTTTAGAAATAGTTGATTTATGTTTTGAAACATCTTATTTTGCTTTCAATGATAAATTTTATAAACAGATTTTTGGTACAGCAATGGGTTCTCCTTTATCTCCGGCTTTAGCTGAAATTGTTATGCAAGAACTAGAAAAATCTGTTATTAACTCTTTATCATTCGATTTAACGTTATATTTTCGTTATGTAGATGACATTTTATTGATTTTGCCTTCTGATAAGGTAGATTTTGTTTTAAATAAATTTAATTCTTTTCATAATAGATTATAATTTACAGTAGAAAAAGAAAATAATAATTCATTGAGTTTTCTTGATGTAAATATTATCAGACAGAATGATAAATTAATTACTAATTGGTTTCATAAACCTACCTGGTCAGGTAGGTACATAAATTTTCACTCGTACACACCTAAAAATTATAAAATTGCAACTATTATTTCATTAACTGATCGAGCTATTTTACTTTCTGATAAAGTTTTCATTTATGATAACTTAAATTTAATAAAGAAAACTCTTATTCAAAATTCTTATCCAATAAATCTTATTGAATCAGTAATTAAAAATCGTATTAAATACTTACAAAATTCAAATGTCTCTAAAAACATTAGACAAACTTCGAATCATAAATACATATCTTTGCCTTATATTGAACCATTACACAATACATTTAAACACATTTTCAAAAAACATAATTTAATTTTAGCCAGTAAATCTGTGAATAATTTAAATTTAATTTTTTCGAATTTAAAAACCAAAATACCGAAATTAAAACAACCTAACGTGGTTTATGAAATCAAATGTTCAAATTGTAATTCTGTTTATATAGGTGAAACGAGCCAAAATTTAAAAAAACGTTTAAACCAACATAAATATCATATTCAAAAAAATAATCAAAATCATTCAATGCTTGTAGAGCATTCATTAGTTAATAATCATAATTTTGATTTTGATAATACTGACATTTTGTACAGAGAATCTAATATTTTTAAAAGACAGAAGTTTCATAGAAATGTGTAAAATTAAAATGTCTCGAAATTCTATTAATAAACGTACGGACTTTGAAAATTTAAATGACATATTTTGTAGTTTTCTGGACTCTTTAAACAAGATATAGATCTGTCAATTAATTAATTATATATTAAAAAAAAAAAAAAAAAAAAAAAAAAAAAAAAAGTAGCTTTAATTAGTTCTCGTTACTTTTATTCCGAACAACTCGTAGTTTAGTTTAAAAATCATGTTACCTTTTCGTTTCTCTTGACGACTTGTTTCTCTTGACAACTTGTTTATTTATTTTTTTTCACTCCTGACGAAGCTATAAATTATAGCGAAACGTGGAGTGTGTTTTCCTTCATTTTTCTGTCCGGTTTGAGATTAAAAAAACTTTGTAATAACAAATTAACAGAATTAACGTACTGGATAAAAACGGATATTTCTTAAAGTTGAGACTTGACAACACCGATTGATCTATATGATTTGAAGTGTCACATTTTGGCATATGTTATAGTAACATGTCTAATTTTACTACAATAAAATATAAAAAATAAAATCACAACCTACTTGATGGTAAATAAATAAGAAACAGTTATTATGTAACGTACAAATGAGACCTATTTTTTGAAACATCTAATTCAGTTTCTTTTATTAATTTCAATTATATTATATCAAAGATAATGAAAAAATTAAGATTAAGTAATTAAAAATTTGCTTTGCAATCTTTTACAGAATTAAACTTACATCAACATAGAGTATTAAACATATGTTGTTCTCTGTAGTTATCACTGACAAAGTTATCAGTAGATCCCAACAAAATACACAGCCTTTCAAAAGTTTTGCACCCCCTATGTTTCTTTACACTAATGATGCAAGTACATATTTAACATGAATGATTTTGTATTTAACCATCTTACAAATCAAGAGATCACAAAATTTTTAATTTTTAGTAATTTATTTTGAAAAAAATTAACAGAAAAATTATGAATGCTTATTAAGAAAGTTGTGACTAAGTGAAAAAAAGTGAAAGAAAAAAGTAAATTAAAAAATGAATATAACGTACTGTTTCCCCTGCTGTTTATACAACCCCGTACCCTTCTTGGCATGGATGATATTAAATTATCAATAATTTCTTGAGGCATAATTCTCCATTCTTCTTGAACCCTTTCGATGAGCTGATTTCGTGTAATAAAATGGTTTTCTGGAGATACTATTCGTTTAGAAATGTAGCTCCAGACATGTTCGATAGGGTTCGTATCAGGAGAACAAGCAGGCCAATCCATGCGAACAATTCCTTCCTCTTTAAGCATTTCTGCTACTGCCCTTGTTCGATGTGGTGGAGCATTATCGTCCATAAAAATGAAATTTTGTCCAAGTGCACCTCGAAATAATGTCACCACAGGGCGTAACACATGGTCGATGTAAAATGGCCCCGTCATTGTTTGAGGTATTAATATCAAATCAGTTCTTGTTCCGGACATAATTCCTCCTCAAAACATGACCGAGCCACCTCTAAATGGAACAGTGTTTCGAGCCGTCCTTAATCGATGTAGGTTTCCAAACACGAAAACGTCTATCATCGCTCACTAAACCAAAACGACTCTCATCAGAGAACATCACTTGTGATCAGTCGTTTTGAGCCCAGTTTTCATGTTCAATTGCCCACTGTAATCGTATTCGACGATTTTCCAAACTTAGTCTAAGTACTCTTTGAGGCCTTCTACATCTTAAACCAGCAGTTTTAAACGTCGGTTAACCGTAACCGAGCTTAAATTAACATTGTGAGCCAACTGAAATTCTCTTAAAACAGCTGGCACAGTAAGGTGTTCGTTTCTTCTTGCTATTTGTACTAAATACTACTGTACGCAATATGTACAAACAACATCAAGATTATTGACATTTGTGAACTCAGAAACACTTGCCAAATCCTATAAAGCCTTCTTATAAAAAATAAATTCAGGAATAGTTGAAATACTAGGGGGGTGCAAAACTTTTGAAAGGCTGTGTAGCACTTGTATAGAAATAGTTAGTAGTATTGTCACGTGTCCAGCACGTCACTAGGTGTCGGCGTCCAGTCTCAGGGACTGTGGAGCTCAGGGTGCCAAGGGAGCAACGTGGAAAATTTAAATTAACACATTAGTGCCCGATTTCTTCACGTTCTCATAAATTTATCTGCCAGGTATTATCCTCGGAAACTATTGTATCGATAATAGTTTCCAAAGATACTACCTGGCAGACAAATTTATCCGTAGGTGATGAAATCGGGCTTAGAGCACATTATTGTTTAAAAGTCAGAAATACAGATAACTGTATCCCAGGAAGATGATCAAAGTGACAAACAAGTGTGATCTTATAAGAGTTATAAAAAAAGTGTCGTTTTCACTGACTGTTGTGATTAGGGCGCAACGAATATTGTGAAGAGAGGGAATGTACCCCGTCTTGTTCCCCTACCACGCGGACGCCGTCTGCTCTAGATAGTTATAAATCTCCGGCGTCATCTCATATTCTTTTCGTTATTAGGTCCTGAGAATTACAGTTTTTTACGCGTTGTTATTTCGACGGAAAGATTAAATTGCGTTCACACTCGCCCTTTAACGCTATTGGGCCTTCTTTATGTCAGCTTTTACTCGATTGGGTTTTGATGCTGTCGCGATCTTTTCGATTCATGCAAACTCATTTCGAAAAAGGGTACGGCCGGTTTTGGCTTTATTAGTTTGCGAAGTACTAGGAGCACGGAGAGTCTTCTTTTGGTGTCCACATTGTCATCAGAAAATACTTTAAGGAAAATTGTAAACAAAGCCAACATCAAAAACCTTACCACTTCGTTACCGGTAGAAACAAATATACCCAAAATATAATACATTAAAATTCCGTTTGACAAATATTGTTCCAAAGGTTTAAATAGCATTTTTAAAACGCAGGGGGTACACAATCGCACATAATAATAATAATACTTTAAAACGTTTACTGGCAAACCCTAAAGACTCAACTAAACCAAATCAGAAATAAGGAATCTATGAAATATCTTGTCAAGGGTGTACTAAAAAATATATTGGGCAAACAAAAAGAAATATACTCACACGTTTTAAAGAACACTTAGCCCGTTTAAAGTGCAATAGAATTGAAAACTCCAGTGTTGTCCAATATATTTTTGACACCAGTCATAAAATAGATTTAAACAATCTTAGGTTAGTAAAAGCAACGCCAAGCAAGAGGGAATTAGACAGATTTGAATCCATTTTCATGTACAAAAATAAGAGAGAGTTAATGAACACCGATCATGGGCGTTTGGCAGGTTCCGTGTTGCTTGACTTGGTTGACGCAATCCGGTGAGACGCTCGCTTTACAGAACGCGCTTCATTGGAGCGGAACGAATTAGTATATAAGGTAGCAATAGGCATGACAGACTCACCTCTCTTGTGATCAAGAAGAAGGCATCTACTGAAGGTGGCAGCATAACTGCAGAAATACGTATCTAGTTTTTAACAAACTTTTGTGGTTAGGAGGTTAAATCCAATTTTTTTGTACTACAAACCACAATCTCCAATACATTTTAATATTGTCATCATTGCTTGGCAGGAGCGGTGCCTCGCATTTCACGTCGTGAAGGATGGTTCGCACTTGGTGTTTGTTGGGTTGAGGAAACCTAGTTGGAGGTTTCCTCAGATTGCGAGGTTACGTCGATTTTTACGTGGCCCTGGTGGACTGAAATTCCTCGGAGTTGTGTCAGTCGCGTCCTCGACGATCAGGACAGGTTTGTTTGCGATCATTGCTTTATCTTGTCGTGTAAATTGCTATTGTCGAACTTGCCTTCCTTTATAGGCTTTCAATTCCAGATTCTGGTTCCCGTTTAAACGATAACTCATTTCTTTTATACGTGGGCTGCTGGAAAAGTTTCTGGAAACGGTATGAAAAAACCCGTATGAAATTTGGTAAACAGTATCACTGTTTTTCGAAGTATTCGCCTTTGACGTCAATACACTTTTGCATACGCTCGAACCAATTTCTAAAGCACGTTTTCCACTCTAAAGATGGTACCTCAGAAACCAGGGTCCGGAATGTTTCAACCGCTGCTTCAGCCGACGAAAATCCTTCATCAGGCATTTTATTTTTGATATTTGGGAACAAAAAGAAATCATTAGGTGATAAATCATTTGAATATGGACAATGAGTCATTAATTCAACATTTTTGTTGGACGAAAAATCAACTGTTTGACGGGCTGAGTGAGAGCTGGCCATGCTGGAGAATAATTCGTCGATTTCCATTGTTTCTTTTTATTTGATCGATGACTTCCGGTAAACAAATTGTAGTATACCAATCAGCATTCACGGTTTTTCGATCCTCTAAAGCCACGCTCGCTACATGTCCAGTTAAACCAAAGAAACAAGCAATCATTTGCCTCGCAGCACTGCGTGAACGGACAAGTTTTGTTGGATTTGGTTCATTTTTAAATACCCAAATGGTAGATTGTTGTTTACTTTCTGGCTCGTAGATCCATGTTTCGTCATCAGTAACGATGTTTTAAACTAAATTTGGACGACCTCCATTGAATTTCTTGAGCATTTCTTCGCACCATTTGACACGACCCTGCTTTTACGCTTCTGTTAAATTGTGTGGGATCCAAAGACTGCAAAGCTTTCGTACGTTCAAATGATCATGCATAAACTGCTTTCATGTCAATGCGTAAGGATGCTTGAATCTCACGGTATGTCACATGTCGATCTCGCTCAAGCATTTCACACACAGCATCTACATTAGTGGCAACAACAGATGTTGATGGACGACCTTAACGAAATTCGTCACTGAGAGAGGTACGTCTACGCTGGAATTTGGCAAACCAATTATAAACACTGTTCTTTGATGGTGCTTCATCTTCAAAAGCCAAATGAAGCCGATCGAGGCATTGTTTCTGCGTTAGACCATATTTGAAATCTTAAAAAATCATAGCACGAAAATTTTCACGCGAGATTTCCATGTTTACACAAAATTAGTTTTTCTCAAATGCTGTACAAACACAACTAGTTCACTTGGACAGGAACTGTCAATAGAATTATAGGCGAAAAACGTCAAATTTTTCAAACATGACAGTTAATAAACGCTAACAATTCTAGACCTACTAGATTCCAGAAAAGAAAATTTTCCAGCAGCCCACGTATCTCATACAACTGACTTCCGGTTTGTTTTGATTAAAGTACGACGCTTTCTCTTGCGTATTGTGATGATCCGTTTAGGGGAGCGGATTAGATTCTAGTAGGAAGAAAGCACTAAGGGTCCGGGATTCATCGATGAAAATAAAGTCTTTGACCAGATTAACAGTTGATGCCTAACGTTGTTTTTGGGTGCTTAACGCTAAGTAAAATACATTTTCAGATCTGTCACACCATAATAAATGTCATGTGACAATTTTGACTGTAAAGCAAGTGACGGATCTGCCATTCGTTGAATTCACTTGAATGTGTCATATTTCCGAACATTTTTGTTATTACAACAGCGTTTAGAGTTTTAAGGTGCGCACACACTATGTTGATGATAAGGGCAAGGTACCAATCACACCTAACATCGTGTGAGTCACAGATTTTTTTTCTTATTTGGCTGTGAAGTAAATCATGTGTATTGAAGTGATAATTACTTAACACATGTTTTATTCAGTATTAAAGTATAAATATTAAGTATGTGATTGTTTGTTTTATGCTACCCTGTCAACTGCGTACACCAAAGCTATTTATCACTTTCATCCGAAATAATTTTTATTATACTGTTTCTTTTATTTGTGATTAGTAACAATCTCCTCGACGTAATTTTGAATTCTGTGAAATCCTGTCAATATATATTCTCAGTTTCGGTTAACTCGAAACTCGCTTCGGGGGTAAGCGATTAAATATGTGGTTGTGAACATGAGTAGAAGCGTATGTCGGTTGATTGGCGATGTCTCATGTGTATTGTGGGGGTGAATAGGGAGTAATGACTCGGAAGGAGATGGTGGCGGCGCCACCCCTAGCAATAACACACGCACAATCGCGACGATAGCACGCTCCTTGACTTTGCACACTCTATAATTCATGCGGTAATGCGACAAACGATTAAATGGAAAGAGGGGTAGTGGCAGTATTCGAAACGGCGACCACCCCGTTTCAGATTAATAAAAAGAAAAGCTAAGAATGATTTTATTTATTTGAAATTTAACACTGTGTTATTTGTAATAGTAAAAAAACAAATATGTATGCACGAAAAGTTGGCGAAGACACCGGTACGATGTTTTTTGTGTTGAAAATACAGAGCATCGCAACATCCAAGACGGGTACGAAGAATCGTAAGGTTCCTTCGAGTGTATCACAAAGTCAAAGAGAAAAAGGAGAGGAAAATATAAGAGGATCCGAAGGATCGCAAGATTGGAAGAAATGTAAGGTTTGTTGAAGTGCATTACAATGTTAAAGAGACGAAGAAAAGAAAAATATAAGAAGATCTGAAAGATTTGAAGGAAGTTTCAGAAGCAAGAAAAATGTCAATTTTAGGGAGTTTTTCAAAAGTTGAGTATAATTTGAAACAAGCTTCACTTAAATCTGTAGAAATTTTACGTATAATTGTATTTGGTTCAGTAAGTCAAGTAAGACGTAAGCTGAGGCAATTTAAAGGTTTCAATTTTGTCGAAGATTCTAGACGACTAAAATTGAATGACATTAAAAAAAAATTGACTCCAGTCGATCTTGTTGCTGCGTGCTATGTACTCGATTTGGAATATTCTTAAAAATTGCGTTGACTCAAGAATGGATTAAAATAACGAAGAAAACGATGAAGAGAGCGACCGGGAAGAAGAAACAATTACAAATACATGCGCGTATGTAGATAATGCATATACTACCATTACCGTTGCATCACAATCGTTTGCTTTAACTTTCCGAGATGTTGAAGATTCCATTAGATCCTACGACGGTAAAGATGGATATCCAATTGAAAAATTGTTATAGGAGTTTGAAGAGATTGCAGATATAATAAAGCGGAATGACTTACAAGAGTTAATTCATGCTAAAAAGTGTCTGAAAGGAATAGTGAAGCTTTTCATCAATTCTGAAACAGGAATTTAAACATGGATGCATTTAAAGAAAATATTGTTGACAGAATTTCACGTTAATACTAATGGTGCTGAAATATATAAACTTTTAATTATAAGAAAGAAAAAGAAAGAAGAAACTTTTCAGGAATATGTACACTGAGAAAAATGTCCATTGCTCTTTATGAAAATTTCCTTAAACACTATGAAAAAATCCTATAAAATATGGGACAAAACAAGTGTTTTTTAATAGTAAACAGAAGTTTTCTTCTGAATTACTTTATTTGGTATTATGGAAATGTACTTATATTCACAAGAAGACAGAGATTTGGAAAAATTGTTTGAATACCTTAATGCTTAAAAATTTTTTTCTTATACATTGATGAGCTTATTCATTGTGAATAAGAAATGTGTAATTTATACCGAGTATAAAAGTATCCAACCGAACAAAATTGTAATTTGTGGTAAGTAGACATAATTTCATCACGTATGTAAGAGACTTATTACTATGAAAAGTTAATATTCTGTGACTTACAGTTTGTTCGTTTATAGGTAATTATCAAATGTTTTCTAGGTACGAAACGCGACAAACTGTAACTATAAGCCTGTTCGTTTATAGGTAATTATTGAATGCTTTGGTGGTATGAAACATGTGCATCTACTATTAATTAGCTTCAATTGAGACGTATGCAGCTAGTTCTCGCCTCTTCCAGGCGAAAAAATGGGGAAATTTGTGATTTTGTTTTCATAAATACCTCAAATTAAGTATTCATATTATTTTGTTGGAGCGTTTTCATTAATGTAAAAATACTACGTACACTGAAGATACTTTTACCTGCGTACAAATTTAAAGCACACGTAAGAGATAATAATTAAAAACAATAATTTACAAAACAGATGGAACGGTTCTGTTTCTTATGTAAATTATTGTGTTTAATTATTATCTCTTAGGTGTACTTTAAATTTGTACGGAGGTAAAAGTATCTTCAGTGTACATAGTATTTTCATATTAATGAAAACGCTCCAACAAAATAATATGAATACTTAATGTGAGGTATTTATTAAAATAAAATCACAAATTGCCCGTGATCAAGGCAAATGAGACAGTCTATTATTATTATTATTATACGTTAATGACAAAAACGTATTGATGAGATGAGATCGTCGGGTTGTTGCAGTTTATGTCTCGCCACGTTTAATTCTCCTTTTCTCCTTTGTTTTGACAATGGCACGAATTGCTGTAAGACACATTGGTTTCCATATTATGTAAATAAACTAAGGAAGACATTAGTAAACAAACTATTTCAAACTTAAAAATTTCACCATTACCTATTTATGTATGTAAAAGCCGTTCACTTAGCTTCTCAGCTGATAAACCAGTGCGACATATGAATATGATATTGTTGCAAATGATACTACAAAATAGAAATAAAACAATATTTTTATATTTCACAGAAATTAATAACATAATAAATTCCTAAGAATTCAATATAGATTCTTAACAAAGTTAATACAAATTCGCAATAAATTTAACATAAATTGATAATGAATTTAACATAAATTCATATAGCGAACCTAGCAAAATCTAAAAATAAAAAAAAACAATTCATAACAAACTTAACAAAAATTCATTCATTCAAGAATAAATATACTGGGTGTCTCACAACGTACGGAGGAGATTGAAAGGGCAGCTGTAGGACATCAAAATAAAGCTTTTTTCTTTATTCGCCTTTGACCAAAACCCAATAATAAAAAAGTGACAGCAGTTTAACTTTCTTAATTTCTTCTTTAATTTACACCTATAGCTTCTTAATTAATCAAAATTATTTCACAAAATGCAACTTTATTATTAAATAAACTCTAAATTTATCAAAATCACTAATCATAAAATGTCTATGTTAATCTGTCTCCTAGTTTTGTTTTTCATTAGTAGGCGGTGCACAACGAGATGAAAGTCCGTTTTTGAGCATTAAAAGAAAAAATGAAACAGCCGTTACTTTAACGTGACTACATTTTTTAAAATAGTTGTATATTGTAAAGCAATGTTCAGTTAACTCATAAATGCCTCAAATTTGAATCTAAAACCTAAAATATTACTACAGGGAGTAAATTTTGCTTGTTAATTAATTTCACTTTGGGCCCCTGTAACTTTTTAGTTACTGATTTTTTTCCAAAAATTTATTAAGAAAAAATCTTTAGTTTGATCTCCCCTAGCTACCCTTTTAATCTCCTCCGTAGGTTATGAGACACCCAGTATAACAAACTTAAGAAAAACTCACAAAAAGAACTTAATTAACATAAATTTATAACAAGCTTAATAGACCTTACATTTTTGCATAATGTATCAAAAAGAAAATGAAATTCCAAAATAATGTATTTTCTACTGTTAAGGATCCAGCACACTGACGTGGAAATGTGGGAACGGGACCGTTACAGTAGGGTATGGACAAGCGGAACACGCGTTAATGTGCGCTCATATATTCAGTATACATTACCGCAACGCTCCCATTCCCGAATCAATGTGTTGGATGGTTAATAAACAAGAGATTGACGCGTGTTAATATAAAGTTTGCATTTTAGCATAAATAAATGTAATTGTTAATAGTACAGCATTTAATAAAAATAACATATTTTTTATTGTGAAATAATGAATATAATAAAGGCTTATGACATTGGAGTTCAGATTGTAAAATACATCGTTTGATGTTCGTTTCTTTTATTTCGTAAGCATATAATTGAGAATTAAAATTCACAGTTTCTACCGTTTTATATGTAAAACAAACTTCCGTTTTATTATTTAGCAAAATATGATCTATAATTCCAAAAACTGGTTTATTGATAAATAGTTCATCGTTTAACGTATATGTGTTATATTTATTAATTAATATTATGTCAGACAACTTCCAAGATGTTCCATGAAGGATGATTTTATTAGTGATCGAAATATTTGTTTTAAATGAAGCAAATTTTTCTTTTGCAGAGCAGATATGTTTCGTTTTAAATTGAAAACTTCCGCGAATACTTCGTGTGTTCTTTAAAAAGAAATCACAATTTCGATTTTCTTCTGCGTTTCCTTTGTTTTCTCATACATTTCCGATCACCGCATGTAGTCTATACCATATGTTTCGTTTTAAATTGAAAACTTCCGCGAATACTTCGTGTGTTCTTTAAAAAGAAATCACAATTTCGATTTTCTTCTGTATTTCCTTTGTTTTCTCATACATTTCCGATCACCGCATGTAGTCTATACCATATGTTTCGTTTTAAATTGAAAACATCCGCGAATACTTCGTGTGTTCTTTAAAAAGAAATCACAATTTCGATTTTCTTCTGTGTTTCCTTTGTTTTCTCATACATTTCCGATCACTGCATGTAATATATACCATATGTTTCGTTTTAAATTGAAAACATCCGCGAATACTTCGTGTGTTCTTTAAAAAGAAATCACAATTTCGATTTTCTTCTGTGTTTCCTTTGTTTTCTCATACATTTCCGATCACTGCATGTAATATATACCATATGTTTCGTTTTAAATTGAAAACATCCGCGAATACTTCGTGTGTTCTTTAAAAAGAAATCACAATTTCGATTTTCTTCTGTGTTTCCTTTGTTTTCTCATACATTTCCGATCACTGCATGTAATATATACCATATGTTTCGTTTTAAATTGAAAACATCCGCGAATACTTCGTGTGTTCTTTAAAAAGAAATCACAATTTCGATTTTCTTCTGTGTTTCCTTTGTTTTCTCATACATTTCCGATCACCGCATGTAGTCTATACCATATGTTTCGTTTTAAATTGAAAACTTCCGCGAATTCTTTGTGTGATCTTTAAAAAGAAATCACAATTTCGATTTTCTTCTGTGTTTCCTTTGTTTTCTCATACATTTCCGATCAACGCATGTAGTCTATACCATATGTTTCGTTTTAAATTGAAAACATCCGCGAATTCTTTGTGTGATCTTTAAAAAGAAATCACAATTTCGATTTTCTTCTGTGTTTCCTTTGTTTTCTCATACATTTCCGATCACCGCATGTAGTCTATACCATATGTTTCGTTTTAAATTGAAAACATCCGCGAATACTTCGTGTGTTCTTTAAAAAGAAATCACAATTTCGATTCTCTTCTGTGTTTCCTTTGTTTTCTCATACATTTCCGATCACCGCATGTAGTCTATACCATATGTTTCGTTTTAAATTGAAAACATCCGCGAATACTTCGTGTGTTCTTTAAAAAGAAATCACAATTTCGATTCTCTTCTGTGTTTCCTTTGTTTTCTCATACATTTCCGATCACCGCATGTAGTCTATACCATATGTTTCGTTTTAAATTGAAAACATCCGCGAATACTTCGTGTGTTCTTTAAAAAGAAATCACAATTTCGATTCTCTTCTGTGTTTCCTTTGTTTTCTCATACATTTCCGATCACCGCATGTAGTATATACCATATGTTTCGTTTTAAATTGAAAACATCCGCGAATACTTCGTGTGTTCTTTAAAAAGAAATCACAATTTCGATTCTCTTCTGTGTTTCCTTTGTTTTCTCATACATTTCCGATCACCGCATGTAGTCTATACCATATGTTTCGTTTTAAATTGAAAACATCCGCGAATACTTCGTGTGTTCTTTAAAAAGAAATCACAATTTCGATTCTCTTCTGTGTTTCCTTTGTTTTCTCATACATTTCCGATCACCGCATGTAGTATATACCATATGTTTCGTTTTAAATTGAAAACTTTCGCGAATACTTCGTGTGCCCCTTGTTTCAATTACATGAACCTTCAAGATGATAAAGCGAACGCTTTTGTTTTGCGCCTTTTATTTTATAATACACCCTGCTTTTTCAAGCTTCTATGAAACAATCTGTACAATAAGAATCACTTACAGAACTTCTGTTGCGATTTTGCAGTGTTTAACCAACGATATCATCTTACATGTATAATTATATCGTACGCATGTATAGTCTACTTATGTACTTAATAAATCCGACTATTGTAGCGGCTCGAAGAAAAAAAATATTAATAAATAAATGGATAACATGCACAGGCGCCGACAAGCCGTGGGAACTAATTGTCTGCAAATTCATTATTACATGCTCCCATTAATTTATTCGTTTTATCACGTTCGTACCTCATATTTATCGCGCGATTTGCATCTTAATGAAGGCAAAAAAAAATTAATTGTAATTGATCCGGGAAAGTTTGCAGTGCTTTATGTTTGCACCTACAAAATGTATGTACACGAAGCTCAAAAAAAGGCCGTACCTACTGATTGTTGAACAATAAATTAGGAGGTACGGGAATTTTTCTTATTTAATTTTCAATTTCTCGTCATTTTTCAACGCCGCCTTTAAAAGTCGTCAATTGACAATTAACAATGAAATGATCATATACAGGATTAAGTCTAATAAATTGGTGGTAAGTGACAGGGCCCCCGCGAGGCCAAAAGCCGCCCGCTTGCCGCTTCATATTTCGGCGTCCTCTGACAGATGAGTTGGAGTATGCAAAAACAGTCAATTATTAAAATGATCAAAAAAAAAAATAAAATAAAAGAAATAGAAAATGGAAAAAATTTAAGAAACAGGAAAATAAATAGTCAATAATCAAAAAAATTAAAAGAAATAATAAATTAGAAAAAAAAAATTTAATTTTCAATATTACGGAAATTTTTTCAAAGTTTTTCAACTTTTTTAAAACATTTTTCCTTAACATTTCTTCAAGTTCCTAGCTGCCGTGAGCCCCCAAATGAGTTCGGGCATGCAAAAACGGTCAATTATAAAAAATATCCAAAAAAGTAGAAGTAAAAAAATGGAAAAAAATTAAAAAAATAGGGTTTTTCAACTTTTTTAAAACATTTTCCTTCACCCTTTTAAAACATTTTCCTTCAGATGCAAATCGTAAAAAACGTTGACTGTTTATAAAAAAAATCCGAACACTAACGAAGGAGTCGCGCCTGCATTTAGCGAAAAGCTTCTTTATTAAAGTTGTATTAGCTACAAAAGAATTTGCATTTTGCTAATATAAGAGAAAAATTATGTACTTGTGCACATAATACTTAATGTTTTTAATATTACTTATTATATCGGGAGTATTTTCTGTAAAATAACTATCTATTTATTTTAATGCATATTGTTCCTAGTGTAAACGTTTATTTGTTACAATGGAAACTTTGCTGTAGGTAAACAAATTAGTATATAAACGATAAAGACTCCAACCAAATTTAGGCATTTATCTGTGCAGGATACACAATTAATTGTCTGCAGTTTACTAGTAATTTATCTATTAACAAACTGAGACGAAATGAACAGATCATTTGGTTCATTTTTCTCAGTGTACTTATCATGAGAGAGATAGCAAATAGAACAGTTATTGAAGAGGAAGTGGTGTTGAAGTATATTATTAGATGGATCACCAGATAAAACTGCCGACAAAATTGTACTTTATCGAGCCAGCAATTTTAACGAAATCAAAGAGAAAATAAAGATGTATCCGTTAATTAAATCGAAATCATCAAATCAAGAAGTTGAACCAGGCAGAAATGAATTTGAGTTTAACAACCGTCGTAAGACAGAGAAACAAGAAAAAACTGCAAGAAACGAAGAGCCAGCCAGTCAAGTGCTTTAATTCTGGTGAAAAGAGACACCGAGCAAAGGAATGTCCTTATAAATTAAGAGGACAGAAATGTTTCAAATATAACCATTTTGGTCATATCGCGTCATCTTGTATCTTTAAAGTAAATCGACCAAGAGAACAACAGATAAATACCATAAGTGTTAAGTCTGTTAATCATATTAAGATATTTCTTAAGAAGTAAGTAATATTAGCTTTAGTAGATACAGGAGCAGATG